>CM064862.1:33034101-34234101 GCA_032719365.1 Prinsepia uniflora
AAAATTTATGAAAATAATAAGAGAAGGTTTTGGTCATGAGTATTGAATATGTGAGAAGGCGTTTCTTAAATTAATATGTAAATTACTAATAATATAATTATTTTATTTCTTCATCATTATTAAACATAATATTTGGAAAATTAGTGAATAAAACGTTGAATGAATTCCGGTGACAGATTTCTCTCCTTGACGGGGGTTAATGGCTTGGATGTGGGTGGTAACCCTGCAAAAAATCCTTTGTCTGACAAGAGTTGTCGGTTGGGAGTAGGACATGCTCGATTTTCAACGAAAAATTTGGGACGGATCCTGTCACATTAAGCATAGGGAATGTTACGTTGAGATTCCCTTGCTGAAGGTAGGAAAATTCCCATCCTTCGCGGTTATTTTGATTTCTGGAGGTACATAGCACATCCAGAATCAATCTTAAATCCTCGCTAGCAAGTTGGTATGTATATCCCACAAATCAACCATCTGTTTGTTGTAATTGGGTTTGAACTCTAGGTTCTAGAGTTAGAGCGCCAAATAATGTCATAGCCAAAGATGGATATCCTTAGGTACTCAATTGTATAGGTTGTTCACCTTGGACTACAAGCCTTTCCATGAAATGCTCACTCAACCGGTATTATAACCGAGGCCAAAGAAATATCCTAGAGTTTTGGATGCGGCATGGGCTCCACATGGGACTGGCTTGTCCCACCTTGGAAGACTAAGGCAGTGGTGGTGATGTAAGGACCTGTCCTAAATTTACGAGATTATCGAACGATCGAGGCAAAATAACGATTTTACCCCCTAGACATGTGAAAATATTGAATTTTGACCTCTCAGGTCAAATGCACGTGGATCGAGGTCTATTACGTAGATCAAGAGATTACTATCACGTAGATAGGCGGCACGTCAAATTCGGACGCCGTACGAAAAAGTTACGGGTCTAGAACGATTTTTCAAACTATTACGATTATACATTTTACGATGAGAGTTAACCTTGGTTGGTTGAACAGTGGGGCCAAAATATCCATTCTGGACCAATGGATGAGTGACAAGTGTCACTCATCCTATTGGCCCATTTCCCCTAATATAATATCTCCATTTTCCCTTGTTCGAACAAACCTGAAACCTAACCCCATCCCATTTTCCTTCATTTGAACCAGTAGCTGGGTTGTATGAGAAAGAGAGAGAGAGAGAGAGAGAGAGAGAGAGAGAGAGAGAGAGAGAGAGAGAGAATGTGTGTGTGTGTGTGTGTGTGTGTGTGTGTGTGTGTGTGTGTGTGTGTGTGTGTGAGGTCGAGAGTCGAGAGGGATTGAGAGAGACGATGGTGGTGGCGGAGCCACGGCAGTGGCTGGCTGGCCGTGTAACCCAGGTAAACCCGAAAATCATTTATGTTTGAAATTCAAATTTGGTTTTTGGACGTTTTGGATAGGAACTAAAGCCCTGGTTGTGTTTTGTCAGCCCTTGCTAGTGTGTAGGGCCAAGAAACAGAAGGAATGGACGACTAGACGAGTTTGGGTTCGAGTTTGAAGGTAGGCGTGAGGTTTCGAACTTGGACTAAGGGATTTCAGATATGATTTCTTGATTTTAAGGCCATGGATATGTTTCTGGGTGAGAGACGATGAGATTGGAAGAAAAATGGCAAGTTTTGGTGGTCGGAAGAGGAAGAACGAGTAGGGTCAAGTTTGCGGGTCGAACGATGCTGCGACAAGCCACATCATCATGTCAAGCCACGTGGCCAACCAGAGGGTGACACGCGGCCATATGTCAGTCCAGTAAGCAGCTGATGTGGTAGTGCCACATCATACTTGTCAAGCCACGTGGACCAGTGAAATGGTGCCACATGGCATTGTGTCAGGAATTTTCAAGTGACGTGTTAGCTAACGTGGAAGTCCACGTCAGACATGTTAGACAGTGTGGTCCAGTGAGGTGGTGCCACGTGGCATGTTGTCAGAATTTTTTCAGAGTTCACATGGTAGGGTGCCATGTGGCAGGTGTCAAAGGGTGACACGTGTTACCAATCAGGGTGTGCCACTTGGCATGTTGTCAGAGCTTTCAAATGTCAGGCTGAGATGCACTAATTACATATGATTTGAATATGATTTGTATTTTATATGATACTTGGGGCTTAGGCCGAGTTTTCTACGTGCTTGAGATTTCAATGATTTGAATGATGGTTTGATTATCGTTTTTGAACGATTTCACGAAAATGCATGAAAAATGATATTTTTGGGCTTGTGACACTGTTTTCGATTTATGATATGATATTTTGAGCCTGTGACCTTGTTTCGGATTTGTCAAATGAGATTTCGGGCTTGTGACCCTGTTGGAAAGATATTTGACTCCGTGTGTGATTTCATGTGTATTTGAATGCTATGCTTTGGGCAAAGGCTCTATTGAGACGTTTGCGAGATTTTATTTTTGGCTGAGACCCTATGAGATTTGGTTTTGGGCTGAGACCGTCCTCTTGAGATTGATATGACTCCAGTGTGAATGTGTTTCCTCGGAGAGGGACTCCGGTGAGAATATGTTGCCCCGGATAGGTCCCGATGGTTATTGCTCGCCTCCGGGATACATTGTGTCCCCCCCGGAGAGGTCACGATGCACTGCCTTTGTCGAGCAGCCATAAAAGGCTCGATTTGGGAGTGCTTATGATTTGTTCTCAACGACGTGCTCGGACTTGAGCAGTCTTGGAGCTTAATTACACGCGTTGCACAGATGACATTACTAATGATGATATGTTGGTATGAGGTGTGACAGAGGTGGGATACGAAGATTGGTAATGTTTTCGATTATTGTTTATTGTAAGATGTTTCCACTATTTATTGATTTGAAAAGTAATATGATTTGATTTTAAGAAAGCATTTGAGATTACGTGTTTTCTAATGCATGCATGCTTTTAATTGAAGGGTATAAATGTCATTTTCGTTAAATGGTTTTATAAACTGTTTATTTTTGTCCACTCACAGTTTTAATATTTTTGATACTCTCCAAGTTGATCGAGGATGCGAGCGGTAGTAGAAACCGAGACATCACACAACGCTGCATACTCTTGAAACCCAGAGTGGGTTATGATTTTATCTCTAGTCCAACACGTGGTGTCAGACGGGAGCAAGACATCCCGTGATAATCCAAGGGGATTAGAGATGGGTCAAGTCAAATTGGTATCAGAGCAAGATTACAGTTGTGGCGTTGCGCATGTTTCAGATGTGATGTCTCGATGACGACAACCCGTCATCAACCTGATAATAAGGGTAAGAATAGGAAAGTTTGAATGGGGATAAACCTCGGATAGGTTCTGTTTGGCATAGGATGTTATGTTTCAGTGGGGTCCGACCCCGAGTAGGGCCAAGTAGACCCGATGAGGGTCGTGTTTCATGTGGGCCCAGCAGCTAGAGGCCGTAGAGTTACTGCTGGATTAGATCCCAGTATAAAGACTTTTCAAAGTCATGACCGATGATTGGTCAGGGTGGATGTGTTGCTCCTAGTAACCGAGGTCGTTGATGACCCTTATTGAGGATGGTTTAACAAGTTACCAGGAAAATGTACATGTGGCTCGGATCCTGGGGTGGACCGATCAGTGGATCTTACGTTTTGACGGATTACACGGGTGATGGGTTACCGTTATGAGTGTTTGGTATAGATAGCAATGAGCTTGTTTGGATAGGTCTGCACAAGGTTGGTAGCAGACAGTGCTATCTACGATTTTGGATGAGATTATCTAGAGTTGGGCAACGTTCGAGGAACGTTCTTACGCTATTCTCACCCCAGCTTCATCGAGATACGAGGGAGGCGAAGTTCCTCCGACATGAGCAAGAGATTTGATGGCAACTCAGTATGAATAGAGGCTTGTGACTTGGTTATGGTATGCTCATGTTTCAGTGACGATTGAGACGATGAAGATTCGTCTGTTTATGTGGGGGTCATAGGAGTATGACTCGATTGTTGGTGTGGCATCTCAGTTGGAGATGAGTTTGATGGAATTCTAACAGAAATCGGATGGTTCCGGTTGACACGAAGGGCGTCATGAGAATTTGTGTACTCATAGAGCTCGTTGAAAGGTGATTATAGCTCCGATTCGTCGACTGGGCAGACTTACGATTACAATGGTCGATGAACGGGACAGGGAAGATCTCGAGTGGCTTAATAATATTTTAGTATCCACCTAGTTCGGTTGGTTTACTGGAGGCACGAGGTATTCCTGGATTGGTGACAGGTACCCTAACTATCTTTGGACGAAATTCATGAGTGTTGATGGAGTTTGGACTCATACACTCTTTTCTTGGAATCATCTTCCCATTGGGCTGGGACATGCGAATCAGTACTCGGACTGTTGCGGTGATGGAATCACCTAGTGGATTTGCGTAGAAGGTGTGACAAAGGACGTATTGGATTTGTATAGAGATTTACGATTTGGATATGACTTTAGGGAGGGATTGGTGGACTACCCGTTACTCCTCTATTGAGCATTGGGGAACCGGTGCTATTTGGTGGTTCTGAGTTGTCATGATTGGACTTTTGGTGGGACCAGAGGATACTTCTTGTGATTTATCCCACATTGGAAACGTAGACGGGAAGATATTACAGAATGGTTGTTAGGGACATTAGACTTGTGTTGTGATGTCCCCAGTTAGCTCAGTGAGCTTAGAGAGATAACGGTTGTGCCCGCATTTCCCAATGCGTCATCGGAGGATTTACATGGTTGCCATCTAGAGGAGGTTTTCCTAAGTACGTAACCCATTTTGCAACCTCCTTGTCGGGAGGTACCGACAAAGTTGAGAGCTTTGAGAGTCCTGTTGCAGGTTTTAGTGGATTTTGGGTTCCTTTGACTTGGAATGTCACTCTGGGGAGCCCTAGTGTCGTTTTTGCGAAAGGTGGATAGCATCCTGCGATTTCAAAGTGACTAGCAGCAACTGGACAGTGAGCTGGTATGGAATGAGTATTCCTTATCACGTGTCAGGTTGGTGAACTATCTTCATCATTTCTGGGTTTCATGGAGATGTCTCCCAGGTAGAAGTCAAATTGGATGTTTACCAAAAATTTGATTTAGTTGAGGAGCGGAACGTGCTTGGTGCCACCTAACATTGATGATTGAGTATCAGTTTGGTGGACTCGTATTGGTGTTATAGGTCATGTTACGTTGATTAAGAGAGCTAGTGTGGATCCACCAAGGATCAAGATGATTGTGAATCCAGATGGTTGAGGATCGAGTTGGTCGTGGATAGAGATGATTTGGAATTAGCACCTACCAAGCACGGTAATCGAGATTTGGAGTCTCTCGGACTAGTTGAGTAGTACGAGCGTTTAGTAGCGGAATTTCTCGTGATTGCAATATTTTAACTCGATTTACTCGGAAGGGAGTCAAATTGATTTGGGTTGAGAGGATTGCTAGAAGTAGATGACTATGGAGCGTTGTTGGGCAGTGTTCCCATGAGACCCATATGGCTGGATTAGAGGTTTATAACACAGCTTTAGGATTCGACCCTTCGCATTATCAGGATGGGGGTCGAGGCAGGTAACCGACAGGACTTTTCAAGTTTACAACATAGCTTCAGAAATACCTCGTTGAGAGGTGCTTCTAGCTCCGATTCATCGACTGGAAGACTTACGATTACAATGGTCGATGAGCGGAACAGGGAAGATCTCGAGTGGCTCAATAAGATTTCAATATCTTCCTAGTTCGGTTGGTTTACTAGAGGCACGGGGTGACACGACCCATCCCAATCCCCCTGGGATTAACGTGGGATGTGCCATGCACCCTTCTAACACGAAGTGTCAGACAAGGGATAATACATACCTCAGCCTATACGGGGCTCCCATGGCGCGCTAGGATCGGTGGAGGAGTGCGATGTCTCGATTTTAGCTACAGCCTGCATCCGTAATCAACCTGAAGGGTATTAAAACCATTTAAAACTGTGAGTGGATGAAAATCAATGAGTTCCTAAAAAAAAATTTCATAAAGATATTTATGCCCTTCACTAAAAAGTATGCATGCATCAAAAATTAGTAATCAAAACATTTTCTCAAATAAGCCATTAGGGCCTTAGCCCAAAACCGTAACTCGAAACCAAGTGTGGGAACTCAGACCAAAACTGTAGAATACCAAAATCCGTAAATCCAAAACCAAGTGGGCCACTTCCCAAATCCATGAACACAAATCCAACCGAAAACCATTTCATAGATCCAATAATCCATATTTACCACATAACCATCTCTGGAAACCCATATGCCTAGCGTCCCAGACACTTGATGTCCCAGACGTCATATCTCACGGTAATAAGCAACGCGTGCTACCCAGGGTGTCTCCGGGTCAATATCCCTGACCTCCCAGATGTCTGACGTCCCAGACGTCTAATCATAGCATTCCTACTCCTGAGTCACCATATGGTCCGGTAGCTCCGTATAATAACCCCTCCAGGCAATGCACCGTGACTTCTCCAGTGTCCCAGACACTTGGAGGAGACCATCACATATCCTCGTATCAAGATGGTATATGGAAAACAGTTTTGCAAAGTCATTTCAAAACATCTCAATGGGCCCTACCCGAAATCTCCATAAAACATCACAAATCCATTTAGGGTCCCCGACCCAAAATCACGTTTATGAAACATAGGGTCCCAGACCCGAAATTACATTTATAAAACTCAACTGGGTCTCATGCCTGATTTTGTAAACCAATGGGCCCCCGGCCCGATCAAAAGACTCAAAAGGGTCTCAGCCCGATTTCGTAAACCAATTAGGCCCCTGACCCGATCACATAGTTCAAATGGGTCTCATGCCCGAATTCATCTTTCCAAAACCAAAACCATGCCATAGAATCATAATTAGACCCACAGTCACATAGCCACATCATAAACTCGTAAACCTCAAAAAGCGTGTAAGTACGGGGTTACCTCGAAATACGTGCAATCGTATAATTCACCAGTGCCACAATCATCATCATAGAAATCACGTATGTAAAAAATATAAAATATTTATGCATGCATCAAAATTTAGAAAACGAAGTCCACTCATAGACCGTCTTACGGTGCCGCCTCGATACGCGTGCCAAAAACCTTCCCAGGCCACACCACTATCACCGGGACTTCCAAATCTATCCAAATCACACTAGAGGGTCACTAACCACTTCATTAACCCCTCATTCATGTCCCGTAATTTTTCCGAATTTTTAACTATTTTTAAATTTGATCCTAAACCTTTGGACATCCTGAAACATATCAAGACGGTGTCCGATCGACACGAAACCAGTCCCAAAATGTTCGTTACATCGAATAGATTAAAAGTCACGTTGGAAGTTTCCCCAAAATACCCTTCGCACGCCCCCACGCGCCACCCAAAGGGACTGCGCGCATGATGCCCACCTGCCAAACACTGTTCATCATCAACCTCGCGTTGGACCCGGTTCACTAGTTTGAATCGGTTCAGCCGAACCGCTGAACCGACCCAGCCAGTTCTCCCAATTCCGGCCACCATTTTCTATGGGGTTTCTACCTACGTGTTCGTCTAAGTCTAACTAAGAGTTTTATGGAATCAAAAACAAGAAAACCCATGTACATCCTTACCTCTGAACATAAACCCGTAGCTCAGATTTCCGATCATCCTCCCCGTCTACTCAGACCATCCCTTGCCTCGAAACCACATCCATCGTGCTCGTCTTTGTCCCTAGAATCACACTTAAACCAAAAGAACAACCCCTACATGTTAAGAGTGCGAGTTTCAAATTTGGTCAAATAAGGGGTTTCGGGTTTTCGGATTCCCAGCCTACCTCCGTCGTGCTCAGCTCACCGCCGTCGTCCTTTCTGCCTCTCACTCACACCCATTCCCTGATCTAGCACATGAACACAGAGAGGGATGGTGCGTGATTTGTCTCTGTGTGTTTTTGTTTGTTTAGAATGAAAATGAAGATGGTGTGGGTGGGAGGCAAATAAAATAGATGGAGGTGATGGCTAATGAAATGGAGGGATAAGATGGAGAGGTTTAGGTGAAATGGACGGCTATGATGAAAGATGAAAGATGCGAGTGGTGTGATGTTAAAACCATTAATTAATTGGGCCAATGGACAAGATCCCCATTTTAAGGAGATTGACCAATCAGATGGGTGACTGTTGTCACTCATCTGGTGGTTCCTTCCAGAAGGTTCCCAATCAAAACCTGCCACATGTCCTCGATTCTCGATTTACGTGTAATAGTGTTGTTTTCCGTTTTAGACCAATAACATCGCCGTTCGATGTCCGATTTCGATTTGCCATCTGTATATGGACTTGTGACATCCCGATCTACGTCACGGTCATCGGTCCTCGTACGTTTAACTCCCCGAGTCAAAAGTCAACATTTTGCCCCTTTTCAACCAAATTACCAAAATACCCCTGAACTTCTGAACATCATAACTTTGTCCTCGAATGTCAGAATCAGACATGCCACCTGTCCATGAACTCGTGACGTCCCGAACTATGTCACAGTCATCGGTCAAACTCCATTTGACCGTCCGAAATAAAAGTAAACCTTTTGCCCATTCTAGGGGCAAAACCGTCATTTCGCACCGTCTGTCCGAAATCTCTCAACTAATCCCCGATTAGTCATTCTAACCCATAATTAATTAATATTTAATCTCGGTATTCAGGACGGGTTGTTACACGGGGTATGCCTGGATTGGTGACAGGTACCCTAGTTATCTTTTGACGGAATTCATGAGTGTTGATGGAGTTTGGACTCATACACTCTTTTCTTGGAATCATTTTCCCATTGGGTTGGGACATGCGGGTCAGTACTTCGACTAGTGTGGTGATGGAATCACCTAGTGGATTTGCGTAGAAGGTGTGACAAAGGACGAATTAAATTTCCCTAGAGATTTACGATTTGGATATGACCTTAGAGTAACGACCCATCCCGAATTTTGGGATTAGATTAGTGACTAATCAAGATTAGATTAGTGACTAATCAGGATTAGTGAGGTTAATCGATAATTAGTTGAGCGAAAACGGACGAACGATGCAAAATGACCATTTTTCCCCTAGTCGTGGGCAAAATGTTGACTTTTTGACCGGGAGGTCCGATGGCCGAGGGCCGAGGACTGTTACGTAGATCGAGTCAATACGAATTCATAGACAGGCGGAACGTCGAATTCGGACGTTCGATAGAGAAGTTACGGTTCACGAACGTTTCGGTCACTATTGCACGTTTTACTAGACAAATACCTTTTGGCATTATGTGGGCCCCAGATATTTTGAATAGGCCCAATGGATGAATGACAGTTGTCACTTATCCATTGCCCATTGATATTGTTTTCATGCATTTCCCATTCCCTTGTTCGTGCAAACCAACCCACATAAACCCGATCTTACCCTTGAACCCAAAATCCATATCCCTTCCCTTTTGATTCCGTGAGAGGCCAGGACAGTAGAAAGGATGATGTTGTAGTGGCTGGTGATGATAAGGGCCGCCGTGGACGGCGGCGGGTGGCCAGATCCCCAGGTAACCCGATAAACACCTATTTCCATTTTAAATTTCAATTTTGAGTTTGGGAGGCTTAGGTTGTTATTTGAGGATTAGGGAGTGGTTATTAGGTTGATAGGGTGGCTAGAGGATGAGTTTGGATGGTAGGAAGTGGCTGAGCCACCCTGGTTCAAATCAGAAAATGGAGGCCGTGAATCGAGGGTTCGAACCAATAGGTTTTGGGGGGTGTTTCTCCATTCTTTTTATATGGTTAGATTCCTAGGGATGTGAGGAAAAGAGTAGGATTGAATAGGGGTTGAATCGGACCAAAATAAGGGGGGAAATCAAATGGACCGGTCGCGCCAGCCCGGTTCGGTTCACTTGAGGAAGAAGACTGCTACATTGCCCGGCGCGTGGGCTTCACGCGCAGGGGATTCAGACCATGCGTGTGGGCGCGTGGGACACATTTTGGGCATGCTTACAACACACGAAATCATCCTTTCGATGCAACAAACATTTTGGGACTGGTTTCGAGTCGATCGGACATCGTTTCAATAGGTTTCGGGGTGTCCGAAGGTTTAGGATCGAGTTTAAAAATGGTTAGAAATTCCGAAAAATTACGGGGCTTTAGTCAGAGGTTAATACGGTACTTAGTAACCTTCTAAAGTGATTTGTACAGGTTCGGGAGTCCCGGTGACAGTGATTGGCCCGGGTGAGCCATATGACATGCGTATCGAGGCAGCAGCTCGGACAGTCTGTGAGTGGACCTTGTTTTCTAAATTGATGCATGCATATATGTTTATTATATGTTTTAATACTTGTTTTGTGATGCCATGAGTGCATTTGTGTGTGGTTTTGTATTGGCACGTATTTCGAGGTTTCAGCCTTATACGGTGCCTATACGGGTTTGTATTTCTACGTTTGTTTAAATGAAATAGTTTTGGATTTAAAAAGGATAAACTCGGGCATGAGACCCATTTGGTTTTGTCTCGGGCATATGACCCTATTGATGACCTACGGGTCTGATTCGTGGTCGCGGCGAGTGCTTTGTGCACTGCGACAGACAATACGACTCTCGGTTCCAGACTGAGATGCATTCCTTCCAGAGAGGTCACGATGCACGTACCGTCGTCAAGCAGCCACTGGAGGCTCGACTTTGGAGTGCTGACGGTTCAGGATATCGATTGGTGATGAGTGCACCATGATCTAGAGGTGGTCGCGTCAGTTGATACGTTCACGGCGACATACCGGGATTGAGAGCGGTCCTGGACGGATGGTTGCACGCATCACTAAGATCAGAATCGTGACTGACCCTGAGATATCGGGCACGATGCCCAGTTGAGTCATGTGTTCAGGCACGAGACCCAGTTACTTTACGTTTGTGATTTCAGGTCAAGGACCCTAAAAGGATTTCTGGATTCATGACGATTTATGAGGACCAGGCATGAATCACTTAAAGTGTTTTATGGATGTTTTCTATATATATATATATATATATATATATTCATATACCTTCCTTTATTTGGAATGTCTCCTCTGGGGAAGAACGTTGGCCTGGGTGGACCCCGGAGTAGTCACGGAGCACTAACTGAGCGGAGTCGCCCCTGTTGGGTACCTTACTCTCAGGAAGGCTTGGATTATAACCTCAGAGAGGGTCATTGATCTACGGACATTGACCTGGGTGGACCCTGAGGGACTTGAGCTTTGAGACCCCGGGTAGCACGCGCGTAGCTTTAGAAACCGTGACAGGATGGGTTATGTGATTTATATGTATATGTTATATACTATATGATATGTGATGTGTACAGGTTTTGGGATGAGTCCCACATGGATTTGGGTAGTGGCCCGTGTATCTAGTTTCATTTACGATTTTGGGCTAAGACCCTGATGGTTTGGTAAATGGTTTTTGAATGCATGCATGCTTTTAGTGAAGGTACAAATGTCTTTATGTAAATGTTTTTATTAAATGATTTGTTTTGTCCACTCACAACTTTTAATGTTTTGACTGCCCTTCAGGTTGACAGTAGATGTGGGCTGTAGCAGAGACCAAGACATCACATACCTCATCCGAATCCTGGCGTACTCTGAAGCCCGAGAGGGCTAAAGTCGGAATTTCCCTTGTCTGACACTCCGTGTCAGATGGGATCAGGAACGTCCCGCGTTAAGCCCGGGGCGATTGGGACGGGTCCTGACATTAGGGAGGGATTGGTGGACTACCTGTTACTCCTCTATCGAGCATTGGGGAACCGGTGGTATTTGGTAGTCTTGAATTGTCATGATTGGTCTTTTGGTGGGACCAGAGGATACTTCCTGTGATTTATCCCACGTTGGAAACGTGGCCGGGAAGATATTACAGAATGGTTGTTAGGGACATTAGACTTGTGTTATGATGTCCCGAGTTAGCTCAGTGAGCTTAGAGGGATATCGGTTATGCTCGAGTTTCCTGATGCGTCATTGATAGGTCGTTAATTAAGCGTTATTTTATATTATTTTATACCTTTTATACTTAGTTTTTAATATTAAAATAATAAATAATTAGAGAAAATAATATATTTTTTGATATTTTTGTAGAAATAAATAAAACTGGGAATTTAGAGCGTTTTAGCAAAAGAATCGTCCCGATCGGGGAGTTAGAACGATGAAATTATGGACGAAATATGAGATACCACCGAAAATGTCTAGGAAATTAGGTGGGAGGCTACTAAATTCATCTCTCAGCCCAACCTACACTCCAATTTGATGAAGCCTAGAAATCCAACCCAAGCTTTTACTCCAACCCACTATACAGGCCCAAGAAACCGGCCCAAAGTCTCCCGCCAGCCCTGCAAATGTGGTCTGGACGCGCTGGCCGAATCGCGCCTTCATGTTCGATGTGTGTGTACCGAATCAACCCACTCAGTCTCATCACGTGTTCGTCGATCCGTCACATTTCCTATCCGCGCCTGAGCGCGACTGTCCTCTTTCCCTGTCAGCCTACACCTACCGAACCTACCTGCTACTTATCAACGCACACCCGCTGAGGCTCAAGCTTCCTTTCCAGCTCAAAACGCATGACAGATCATTCTTAGTTTCAGCCAGGCCACGTCGATCCTTACCTAACCCTCTCAGCAGCTTGTTGTTGATTCAACTGCTCCTCTTTTCTGCCATTTTTCAGCCCAATTTCATCATTTTTCATCATTGTTCATCATTTCATTATTTTATTTTGATTTTTGTAATTTATTATTTGAATTTTGGCACTCCCTCTATAAATAGGGAGGCCATTTCATTTGTAAAAGGCCCCAATTGTCCCAATTTTAGTTCTAGTTTTTAGTCTTTTCTCTCTTAGTTTTTCTTCTTTTTATTTTGTAGATTTATTTTGGGGATCATTTTAACTTCTTGTAATTTTTCTTCTTAATTAGTTTTCCTTTAAACCTTGTCTTTTAATTTATGTTTTTAGATTCATTTCTTAAGTTTTATTTTCTTCTAATTTTAGTTCTTAGATTTTCATTGTAAACTTTTCTTTTTAACTTCTTTAACTTCTCTTTTAAATGTGAATTTATGTTTTCCTTAAGAAAATCCTAGGCCGAGTATTTCCGAAGTAATTCTAGAATTTAAGTCTGAATTCTTATGTTTTATCCTCCATCTTCATAAGGTTTCTTCTGTTGTTCAGAGAATTTTATAAATAACATTTCATTGTTTCCATCCACTTTCGGAATCACAAGTTGTTCTTGGGTTCCGAAAGTGTAACTTTATTCCCTTTACTTAAATTCTTGTTATTGATTCGGTTTACTTATAATTCAATACATGTGATGGTATTTTCTTTTTAAACTTTTGTAAGTATGAACCCATGTGTTTTACTTTCTGAATTTCTTTTATTTCATATATCTTAGTGCTTAAACATCAATTTGATGCTATATGTTTTATCCGTTGTTCTGTACATTTAGACTAGAATTGAAGAGATTAAATCTTGATCGTTGTCGGCGCATTTAATTATAAACTTAAGGTGAATCATGTTGTAAATATTTGAAGCATATTGATGTTTGACGCACATTAATGGTTGATGCATTTATAATATTGAAAGATATATGCAAGTATTTGAGATGATGAAGGTAGGATTTTGTGATTGGTTTGTTTTGAGCAAAATATTAGAGTGTTGGTAAAATTTGTATTTGAAGGGAGTCTATTTTTAGGAGTAGTTTAAATAATATGATTGTTAATTTGAAATTACTTACGTAGAAGTGTCTGTTTTATCTATGAAACTATTCTATGGTTTGTAAGTTCTAATTAGCATGAACATTTACATTTTAATTCTTAGTTTGGTTAAAAATGTAGTTTAGATTACAATATTTCTAAAACCCTCCATTTCATTCTTTTATTCTTCTATTCTTTTATTCTTTAAATCATTAATTCATTAATTCATTTATTCTTTAATTCATTAATTCTTTAATTCATTAATTCTTTAATTCATTAATTCTTTTATCTTTAATTCTTTAATTCTTTAATTCATTAATTCTTTAATTCATTAATTCTTTAATTCATTAATTCAATTATTCTTCCATTCATTAATTTATTCATTATTCTTTCTCACTAACAAATTATTAATATTTCCTAATTTCTCTAGTTAAGAACTATCCCTATTTACCAATACTACTTCTACACAAAAATGGTTTAAATTGCATAATACTCGAATTACGTGTTTAATTTAATGCGTAGTTTGAGCTTTATCAATTTTTGGCGCCGTTGCCGGAGAAATTGAAAATAATTTTTAATATGTTAGTGTATGTATATAAATTGTGCATATTATACTTGTTTATAATTTCTACTTTTGTTAATATTATATTTGTTCATAACTTTTACTTGTTTATAATTTTTATACTTGTTTATATTTTATTTATCCATCTTATTTTTGTTCTTATTTTTTTTTTAATATTTGTTTGTTTTTATTTTCATACATGTACATATTATACTTGTTCATAATGTTTATCTTTATACATGTTCACATTATACTTGTATATTATGTTTATTTATTTATTTTATATACTTGGTCATTTATCTTTATACTTGCCCACAACTTTTACTTTTATGATTGTTCATAATTTCGATTCTTATCATTGTTCTTATTATATATGTTTATAATGGTCATACTTTACTTGTTCATAATTTCTAATTTATACTTGTTCATAAATTTTCATAATTTATATAATTTTTTTTATATACTTGTCCATATTATAATTGTTTATGTAAATTTAAATTCTTTTCATACTTGTTCAATTTATACTTGTATATACTTGTTCATAATTTAATTTCATTTGTACTTGTCATATTATTCTTGTTCATACTTGTACATAATGTTCATTCTTTTTACTTGTTCATAAATGCATATTGTACATGTTCACTTTTCTTTATTTTTACTTTTATTTATTTTGATTTGTTTATGTAATTAAAAAAAACAAAAATAAAATCGTAAAAAAAAATTAATAATAATAATAATAAAATTTGTTTCAAATAAAGAAAATGTTTCATTACCTTAAAGAAAAAAAAAATTGGGAAAAAAAAAGTTTACTTTCCTATTTTCTTTAATTTTAACTTTATGTTAGTGTTAATTCATACTTCTAAATAAATGTTGTATATATGCTACTTGTTATTCTTCATACTTGTCCATAATTATTATACTTGTTCATAATTTTCATTTGTATGCTTGTTCATAATTTTTATTTTTATATTTGTTTATGTAAATTCAAGCTCTTATTATATTTGTTCATAATTGTACATACTTGTTCATACTTGTTTATAATTGTTCTTACTTATTCATACTTGTTCATAAACTGTTCATAACTTTTATATTTCATAGTGTTCATTCATACTTGCTCATAATTTTTATGTATTTTTTTTAATACTTGTTCATATTTGTACATAGTTGTTCATATTTATTTGTTTATACTTGTTTAGAATTTGTATATTACTTGTTTACATTTATTTATTTATGTATTTTATTTGTGTATGTATTTTTTTTAAAATAAATTTCCTTTCCTCTTCTCAGCTTAGTTATCATTACTTATTCTTTAATTATGAAAAAAAAAATCTTATCATAGCTTTGTGTTAGTGTTTATCCTATACTTATGGAATATTAACGTTATTGCACTAAGGTTTGGACGTTATGATACGTTTTGGGAGTCTATTGAACCTTGGAATGAATTTGAGCACCACTTATCCTATACATTCCTTGCCTCTAAACTTAGCCTCATTACAACATTCGTAAAGACCTTATGATCCTTAAGATGATGAATTTTGATTAGTTGAGTCAATCACTTAAGTAAACTTATGATTTTGGTTCATTTGTTCAAGTATGTTTTGTTTTTTACTTAAGGTGTTTATTTGAGATTTTGCAAAAGTACTACATTTTCTTTTAGGTGAGCATCTTTTCTCACCTACTTTGAGTGCAAACACAAACCCTTACAAATTGAGTGAATTTATGAGTGCATATCCTTGTGAGTTGATTAATGCTTGTCTTATTCATGTTGAGATCCATTTCACCATATTTACTTATTATCTTACTTGTTTAAACATTTTGATACCATGTATTAACTCTTGAATTCCATCTAATTAAATGTTTTAAGTGAAATCTTTGATGTCATAATCATAATAATGAAATATTGTGACTAATGGTTAAGGGTTTACTTGTTTTGAATTCATAGTTTAATTTTAGTATTTGCTAGGGATTAGCAAAGTTTAAGTATGAGGGTATTTAATAGGTCGTTAATTAAGCGTTATTTTATATTATTGTATACCCTTTATACTTAGCTTTTAATATTAAAATAATAAATAATTAGAGAAAATAATATATTTTGTGATATTTTTTTAGAAATAACTAAATCTTGGAAGTTGGAGCATTTTAGCAAAAGAATCGTCCTGATCGGAGTTGGAACGATGAAATTATGGACGAAATAAGAGATACCACCGAAAATCTCTAAGAAATTTGGTGGGAGGCTACTGAAATCATCTCTCAGCCCAACCTACAACCCAATTTGATGAAGCCCAGAAATCTAGCCTAAGCTTTTGCTCCAGTCCACTGCGCAGGCCTAAGAAACCGGCCCAAAGTCTTCCGTCAGCCTTGCAAATGCGGTCGGGACGCGCTGGCTGAATCGCGCCTTCATGTTCGATGTGCGTGTACTGAATCAACCCACTCAGTCTCATCATGTGTTCATCGATCCGTCACACTTCGTGTTAGCGCCTGAGCGCGACTATCCTCTTTCCCTATCAGCATGTGCCTACCGAACCTACCTGCTACTTGTCAACGCATGCCCACCAAGGCTCAGGCTTCCTTTTCAGCGCCAAACGCGCGACATATCATTTTTTTTTCAAGCAGGCCACGTCGATCCTTACCTAACCATGTTAGCAGCTTGCTTCTGATTTCACTGCTCCTTTTTTCAGCCATTTTCAACCCAATTTCATCATTTTTCATCATTGTTCATCATTTCATTATTTTATTTTAATTTTGTATTTTATTATTTGAATTTTGGCGCTCTCTCTATAGATAGGGAGGCCATTTCATTTGTCAAAGGCCCCAATTGTCCCAATTTTAGTTCTAGTTTTTAGTCTTTTTCTCTCTTAGTTTTTCTTCTTTTTATTTTATAGATTTATTTTGGGGATCATTTTAACTTCTTGTAATTTTTCTTCTTAATTAGTTTTCCTTTAAACCTTGTCTTTTAATTTATATTTTTAGATTCATTTCTTAAGTTTTATTTTCTTCTAATTTTAGTTCTTAGATTTTCTTTGTGAACTTTTCTTTTTAACTTCTTTGACTTCTCTTTTAAATGTGAATTTATGCTTTCTTTAAGAAAATCCTAGGCCGAGTATTTCCGAAGTAATTCTAGAATTTAAGGCTGAATTCTCATGTTTTATCCTCCATCTTCATAAGGTTTCTTCTGCTGTTCAGAGAATTTTATAAATAACAGTCCATTGTTTCCATCCACTTTCGGAATCACAAGTTGTTCTTGGGTTCTGAAAGTGTAACTTTATTCTCTTTACTTAAATTCTTGTTATTGATTCGGTTTACTTATAATTCAATACATGTGATGATATTTTCTTTCTAAACTTTTGTAAGTATGAATGTAATCTCCATGTGTTTTACTTTCTGAATTTCTTTTACTTCATATATCTTAGTGCTTAAACTTCAATTTGATGTTATATGTTTTATCTGCTATTCGGTGCATTTAAACTAGAATTGAAGAGATTAAATGTTGATCGCAGTCGGCGCATTTAATTATAAACTTAAGGTGAATCATATTGTAAATGTTTGAAGCATATTGATGTTTGCCGCACATTAATGGTTGATGCATTTATAAAATTGAAAGATATATGCAAGTATTTGAGATGATGAAGGTAGGATTTCATGATTAGTTTGTTATGAACAAAATGTTAGAGTGTTGGTAAACTTTGTATTTGAAGGAAATCTATTTTTAGGAGTAGTTTAAATAATGTGATTGTTAATTTGAAATTACTTACGTAAAAGTGTCGGTTTTGTCTATGAAACTACTCTATGGTTTGTAAGTTCTAATTAGCATGAGCATTTGCATTTTTATTCTTAGTTTGGTTAAAATGTAGTTTATATTACAATATTCCTAAAACCCCCCATTTCATTCTTTTATTCTTTTATTCATTAATTCATTAATTCATTAATTCATTAATTCATTAATTCTTTTATTCTTTAATTCATTTATTCTTTAATTCATTAATTCTTTATTCTTTTATTCTTTAATTCATTAATTCAATTATTCTTCCATCATTAATTTATTCATTATTCTTTCTCACTAACATATTATTAATGTTTCCTAATTTCTCCGGTTAAGAACGATCCCTATTTACAAATACTACATCTACATAAAAAGGGTTTAAATTGCATAATACTCGAATTACGTGTTTAATTTAATGTGTAGTTTGAGCGTTATCAGTCATCGGAGGATTTACATGGATGCCATCTAGAGGAGGTTTTCCTAGGTACGTAACCCATTTTGCAACCTCCTTGTCGGAAGGTACCGATAGAGTTGAGAGCTTTGAGAGTCCTATTGCAGGTTTTAGTGGATTTTGTGTTTCTTTAACTTGGAATGTCAATTTGGGGAGCCACAATGTCCTTTTTGCGAAAGGTGGATCGCATCTTGCCATTTCAGAGTGACTAGCTACAACTGGACAATGAGCTAGTACGGAATGAGTATTCCTTATCACGTGTTAGCTTGGTGAACTATCTTCATCACTTATGGGTTTCATGGAGATGTTACCAAGGTAGAAGTCAAATTGGATGTTTACCAAAAATTTGATTGAGTTGAGGAGCGGAACGTGCTTGGTGTCACCTAACATTGATGAGTGAGTATCAGTTTGGCGGACCTGTATTGGTGTTATGGGTCATGTTACGTTGATTGAGATAGCTAGTGTGGATCCACCAAGGATCGAGATGATTGTGAATCGAGATGGTTGAGGATCGAGATGATTTGGGATTACCGCCGACCAAGCACGGTAATCGAGATTTGGAGTCTCTCGGACTAGTTGAGTAGTACGGGCATTTAGTAGCGGAATTTCTCGTTATTGCAATATGTTGACTCAATTTACTCGGAAGGGAGTCAAATTGATTTGGGTTGAGAGGATTGTTGGAAGTAGATGACTGTGGAGCGTTGTTGGGCAGTGTTCCCATGAGACCCATATGGCTGGATTAGAGGTTTACAACACAACTTCAGGATTTGACTTTTCGCATCATCAGGATGCGGGTCGAGGTAGGTAACCGAGAAGACTTTTCAGGTTTACAACACAGCTTCAGAAATACCTCGTTAAGAGGTACTTCTAGCTCCGATTCGTCGACTGGCAGACTTACGATTACAATGGTCAATGAGCGAGACAGGGAAGATCCCGAGTGGCTTAATAAGATTTTAGCATCCTCTTAGTTCAGTTTGTTTACTGGAGGCACGTGGTATGCTTGGATTGGTGACAAGTACCCTAGCTATCTTTGGACGGAATTCATGAGTGTTGATGGAGTTTGGACTCATACACTCTTTTCTTGGAATCATTTTCCCATTGGGTTGGGACATGAGTTAGTACTCCGACTGGTGCGGTGATGGAATCACCTAGTGAATTTGTGTAGAAAGTGTGACAAAGGACGGATTAGATTTCCCTAGAGATTTACGATTTGGATATGACCTTAGGAAAGGATTGTTGGACTACTCGTTACTCCTCTATTGAGCATTGGGGAACCGGTGCTATTTGGTAGTCCTGAGTTGTCATGATTGATCTTTTGGTGGGACCAGTGGATACTTCCTGTGATCTATCCCACGTTGGAAACGTGGCTGGGAAGATATTACATAATGGTTGTTATGGACGTTATGTCCCCAGTTAGCTCAATGAGCTTAGAGAGATATCGGTTGTGCCCGAGTTTCCGGATGTGTCATCGGAGGATTTACATGGTTGCCATCTAGAGGAGGTTTTCCTGGGTATGTAACCCATTTTGCAACCTCCTTGTCGGAAGGTACCGACATAGTTGAGAGCTTTGAGAGTCCTGTTGCATGTTTTAGTGGATTTTGGGTTCCTTTGACTTTGAATGCCACTTTGGGGAGCCCCAGTGTCGTTTGTACGAAAGGTGGATTGCATCCTGCGATTTCATGAGTGACTAGCTGCAACTAGACAGTGAGCTAGTACGAAATGAGTATTCCTTATCACGTGTCAGCTTGGTGAACTATCTTCATCACTTCTGGGTTTCATGGAGATGTCACCCAGGTAGAAGTCAAATTGGATGTTTACCAAAAATTTGATTGAGTTGAGGAGCGGAATGTGCTTGGTGTCACCTAATATTGATGAGTGAGTATCAGTTTGGTGGACCCTTATTGGTGTTATGGGTCATGTTACGTTGATTGAAAGAGCTAGTGTGGATCCACTAAGGATCGAGATGATTGTGAATCGAGATGGTTGAGGATCGAGTTGGTCGTGGATAGAGAGGATTTGGGATTAGTGCCAACCAAGCATGGTAATCGAGATTTGGAGTCTCTAGGACTAGTTAAGTAGTACATGCGTTTAGTAGCGAAATTCTCGTGATTGCAATATGTTGACTCGATTTACTCGGAAGAGAGTCAAATTGATTTGGGTTGAGAGGATTGCTGGAAGTAAATGACTGTGGAGCGTTGTTGGGTTGTGTTCCCATGAGACCCATATGGCTGGATTAGAGGTTTACAACACAGTTTTAGGATTCGACCCTTCGCATCATCAGGATGGGGGTCGAGGTAGGTAACCGACAAGACTTTTCAGGTTGGATTAATACGTCTTGGTAGGCGTAAGTTGGTTGGTCTTTGGAGTTCTTGATGAGCATGTGTGGGATACATCTCAAGTGTTGGTCGAGTGACTGGGGGAACTCGGAGAGGATGTTAAGTTATAGTGTACGATCTGTCTAGATCAGAGATCGGACAGACATGTTCCAATGTTAGATCATTTTTGGCATGCCAACCATATGATAGACGGATTTGATTCGAGATTGATATGGTGTGTGGACTTGCTTATGAATACTAGTACGTGTCCGGATGGTGCGTGTGCAGTCCCCGAACATAGCTCGGATGTTGCGTGAGTGCAGTTCTTGAGAAGGCCTATGAGTAGTAGTGATGTGATTGTGCGATGTGTGTGCAGCTGTGAGTAGTGCACGTTTAACAGCGTGATTGCTGAGTTTTGATCATTCGTATTGATGGGGTACGATTATTGTACGAGCTTGGACCAATATTCATTTGGACCAAAATATCTATTCTGGATCAATGGATGAGTGACAAGTGTCACTCTGATACCTCATTGGCCCATTTCCCCTAATACATGCATCTTTTTTTTCCCTTGTTCGAACAAACACGAAACCCACCCCCATCCCATTTTCCTTCATTTGAACCAGTAGCTGGGCTGCTTGAGAGAGAAAGAGAGAGAGTGAGGTCGAGAGGGATTGAGAGAGACGGTGGTGATGGCGGAGCCATGATGGTGGCTAGCTGGTCGTGAAACTCAGGTAAACCCGAAACCCATTTATGTTTGAAATTCAAATTTGGTTTTTGGACGTTTTGGATAAGAACTAAAGCCCTAGTTGTGTTTTGTGAGCCTTTGCGAGTGTGTAGGGCCAAGAAACAGAAGGAATGGACTATCGGATGGGTCTGGGTTCGAGTTTGAAGAGAGTCATGAGGATTCGAACTTAGGCTAAGGGAATTTCAGGTATGATTTCTTAATTTTAAGGCCATGGATATGTTTTTGGGTGAGAGACTATGAGAATGGAAGAAAAATGGCAAGTTTTGGTGGTCGGAGAATGAAGAACGAGTCAGATCAAGTTCGCGGGTCGAACGACCCGTTACAATAAAACTAGTCGACTCATCTGAGGGTTGAAGATGATGATGCCACGTCATCATGTCAGGCCACGTGGCCAACGAGAGGGTGACACGTGGCCATGTGTTAGTCCAATCAGCAGCTGACGTGGTAGTGCCACGTCATACTTGTTAGACCACGTGGACCAATGAGATGGTGCCATGTGGCATTGTGTTAAGAATTGTCAGGTGACGTGGTAGTCCACTTCAAACATGTTAGACCATGTGGGCTAGTGAGGTGGTGCCACGTGCCTGGTTGTCAGAAGTTTGTCAGAGTCTGCGTGGCAGGTGTTAGAGGGTGACACATGGCACCAATCAGGGTTTGCCACGTGGCATGTTTTCAGAGCTGTCAGATGTCAGAGCTGTCGTTAGCATATGACATCAGCATTACGTCAACGTTGACTTTGGTTGACCGAAAGTTGACTAGCGCTTCTGGGCGCATGGGCACAAATTTCGAGGTTAAACTGGTTGCTTTTTAAATGTTTCGACATTCTGAATCCAATGGTGGTGGTTTCGAGTCGATCAGAGATCGTTGAATAGGTCATTTGGAGTTTTTCTCCTCCATAAGAGTGTTCAGGACGTGTTCTCGATTCTGAGATTTTTGGGGGTCTTTGATATGGACTTATATAGGTTGATAGTAACCTTTGGGCATGATTTGAATAGGCCCGGACGTCCCGGAGACTATGGATTAGCCTCTGAGTGGCTTACGGCGTGGATTTTGAGCGCGCAGTTTGGATGGCCTGTAAGTGGACATTTGCTTTATAAAATGATGCATGCATAAATGTTTTATATGTGTTTTATGAACATGGTTTGTGATGCACTGATTACATATGATTTGTATTTTATGTGATGCTTGGGGCTTTGGTCGAGTTTTCTACGTGCTTGGGATTTCAATGATTTGAATTATGTTTTGATTATCGGTTTTGAACGATTTCACGGAAATGCATGAAAATAATATTTTCGGGCTTGTGACCATGTTTCAGATTTATGATATGATATTTCGGACTTGTGACCCCTTTGATAATCATGTAGATCATTATTTTTATTTTTAGGTAAATGCCACGTGATGTCCTCACACCAAAATTATGAGAAAAATCCCCAGTTGGAGTGCAGCTTACCCGTGGCCACAAATTGTTCCTAGTGAGTTTTGAACTCTTATAGGAAATTCACCTTTTTTTTAGCAAGCAAATCACTAATAAGAAAATAATACAAAGTAATGGAAGCCCACGAACAAAAGGACTGAAATGAGACATAAACATGTACATAAACAACACCAAATTCATATATATACAAGTCTAATAACATAAACTTAACACAGCCCAAAAAAAACTCTAGCTCTAAAATAAGAAAAGTTGACGTCACACAACCTGCTGCCTTCAGCCGTAGTAAACACAAAACCACCATAAACAAGGAAAGTGAAGGTGAAACTGAATAAGTCAGCGAAAAATGGGGGTGAGTATATCACCCGCGCAAGGAGCGCTCCTATAATCTATTCGATAAGTGCAAAATGCACTTTAAAAACAACCTAGTGCCAAACACAACCAGTGGGTTCATTGATGGACTTCGGTGGCAGAGTGTTCAAGGTCCATCATCGTCAAGGGCATTAGATGCAGGAAGAGGAAGAGATTGAGGCATGGTTGAATGAAGCTAAAGTAGAGATTGGAAGATAGATCTAGGAGGACTCCGGAAGTCTCAAATGGAGGAGAAATAAAAGTTTCCATAGCAGAAAGGGTCGAAAGAGTGCCACAAAGGGCAGATGGCATAGCCGAATTAAAAGGGGGCTACTAAAATTAACTAGCATGAAAGCCAAACAAAAACCAGCAGGAAAAAAAATAGAAACAAAAAAAAAACACGAGTCTACTCAATACCCTCCATCCGAAGGGAAAAACAAAATACCGAAGCAAAACCACCCACCATTGGAACAAGCAACCAACAGAGAGGAAAACCACCGTAGCAAGCAATCAACAGACGAGGGCTAGATAGCAGAGAGGAGAATCAACCGAAGTAAGCCAATATCAGACGAGGGCTACACAACGAAGAGGAGAGAGGCTAGACCACAACAACTAGCCTTCCAGACCTCCCATATCTTACCAAAAATGGAACCTAGTGATAGGGAAACAGAGGTAGTGAATGACTGGAGCGAAGGGGAAAACATGGGAGGCAGGGAAGAGGGAGGGGAATGGGAGGAGAGAAGATGACTAGAAAAGAACGTAGAGGAGGAGAAGAAGAAAGAAAGGGGGCGCTGCCACCAACCCGAAGTGTAACGACCCGTCCCGAATTTCAGGATTAGATTAGTGACTAATCACGATTAGTGAGGCTAATCAGTGATTAGTTGGGCGAAATCGGACGAACGATGCAAAATGACCGTTTTGCCCCTAGTCGGGGGTAAAACGTTGACTTTTCATTCTGACGGTCCAATGGACTTTGTCCAATGACCGTGACGTAGTTCGTGACGTCACGAGTTCATAGACAGGTGGCGCGTTCAATTCCGACATTCGAGGAAGAAGTTATGACGTTCAGAAGTTTAAGGGCAATTTGGTAATTTTGGTAAAAATGGGCAAATAGTTGACTTTTGGACCGGGATGTCCGATGGCCGAGGACCGAGAACCATTATGTAGATCGGGACAATACGAATCCATAGACAGGCGGAACGTCGAATTCGGACGTTCGACGGTGAAGTTACGGTTCACGGAAGTTCAAGAGTACTATTGCGCAAATTACGAAACGGTTGCATTTTGGAATTTAGTGGGGCCCATATATTTTATGGAGGCCCAATGGATGAGTGACAAGTGTCACCCATCCATTGCCCACCCAAATTAACACATGCATCGACCATCTTCATTTCTTCATTTCAAACCCAAACAACCCGATCTCATTTCCTCTTCTCTGTGCAACCCAAACCAACCCAACCCTTCCCATTCGGCCATGAATGAGGACGGAGTGAAGTGAGGATGTTGAGGACGTGGTGGCCGGCCCAGCACAGCAGCCGGCATGGACGGCGGTGGAGAAAACCCGAGAGGTAATCGGTTAGCCCATTTTCGATCCATTTTCCATTTTTGTTGTTATGGGTCATTTTTTATGGTTTCAATGAATTAAATGGGATAGTAGGAAGGTGTTAGAATGATTTTGAGGATGGTTAGAGGTTGTAAGACACCAGGGGAGATTTTGGGAAGCTTGAACCATGAGGTTCAATTTGGAACCATGGGTTTTAGGTGTTTTTTATTACGTTTAGGGATTGGAATGGATAGGAAATGAGGAAATAGGATGAAAGGAATAGAAAAGGGAAGAAATGGACCAAAAATGGAGGGTCTAGAGCATCGAACAAGTCACGCCGGTCCAACTGGACCGGCCAAACCAGGTGAACCAGCCAGCGGGAGGTTGATGGTGCAGGAATAGTGCCAGCGCGTGGGCTCACGCGCAGGCAGCTTCTAGGGGCGCGTGGTGAGGATTTTGAGGGTACTTTCAACACATGAAATTTTCTATTCGATGTAACGAACATTTTGAGACTGGTTTCGTGTCAATCGGACACCGTTTCGATAATGTTAGGGGCATCGGAAGGTTTCGGATCGGGATTAAAAATAGTTAAAAATTCCAGAAAATTACGGGACTTTAGTGGGAGGTTAATTAAGTAGTTAGTAACCCTCTAAAGTGATTTATACAGGTTTGGGAGTCCCGGTGACAACGATTGGCTCGGGAGAGCTGTATGGCACGCAAATTGATGCAGCAGCTCGGACGGTCTGTGAGTGGACCTTATTTTCTAAATTGGTGCATGCATAATTGTTTATTATATGTTTTAAATACTTGTTTGTGATTTCATGAGTGCATTTGGATGTGTGGTTACGTATAGGCACGTATTTCGAGGTTTCGACCCTATACGGTGCCTATACGGTGCCTATACGGGTCTGTATTTCTTTATTGGTCTAAATGAAAAGATTTTGGATTTCTAAAAGGATAAACTCGGGTATGAGACCCATTTGGTTTTTTCTCGGGCATATGACCATATTGATGGCCTTCGGGTCTGAATCGTGGTCGCGGCAGGTGCTATGTGCACGGCGACGGACGATACGACGCTCGCCTCTGGATTAGGATATGTTTCTTCCGGAGAGGTCACGATGCACGATCTGTTGTCGGGTAGCTGAGGGAGGCTCGACTTCGGAGTGCTGACGGTTCAGGATATCGATCGGTGAAGAGTGCACCATGATCTTGTGGTGGTCGCGTCGGTTGATTCGTTCACGGCGACATACCAGGATTGAGGGCGATTCTGGATGGATGGTTGCACACATCACTACGATCGGAGTCGTGACTCACCCTGAGATATCAGGCACGATGCCCAGTGAGTCAAATGTTCGGGCACGAGACCCAGTTACTTTACATTTATGATTTCGGGTCGGGGACCATAATGGATTTCACGGTTTATGGGAACCGGCATGAACCCTTAAAAGGTCTTTATGATTCATGATGGTTTATGTGAACCGAGCATGAATCCTTTGAAAGGTTCTAAGGATGTTTTCTATATGTATATGAATGGCATGAATGAGTTTGTTATATATATATATATATATATATGTATATTCATATACCTTCTTTTACTTCTATTATCTCCTTCGGGGAGGGCAGTTGTGTCAGGACCGATCCCAAATCTCCTGGGATTAACGTGGGACCCGCCTGATCCCTTCTGACACAAAGTGTCCAACCAGGGAAAATTCCATCTCTAGCCCTCGCCGGGGTTATCAGAGTGCGTCAGGATCGTAGGAGGATGGGAGTGATGTCTCGTTTCTGCTACAGCCTGCATCCGCGATCAACCTGAAGAGCATTAAAACATTAAAAGTCGTGAGTGGACAAAATAATATTGTAATAAAAACATTTTCATAAGAGACCTTTATGCCCTTCAATAAAAGCATATGCATGCATTCAAAAACCGTTTATCAAAACGTTCATAAAAGCATTTCATTTATCAAACATAATCTCAAGATCATTTCAAGGTTCATGCCCGGTTCCCATAAACCGTCATGAACCATAAATCCATTTGGGTCCCCTACCCGAAATCACAACTTAAAACATGGAATACAGAAATCAAATCAATAGGGACTCAGCCCAAATCACGTCACGTGGGTCTCAACCCAAAACCATTCGCAAAACATCGAGTGCGGGATCTCTGCCCCAAATCACTTTCTAAATCATAAAACACAGAACACGGGGTCTCCGCCCCCAAATCACTTTCTGTAAAACCTCATACGTACTCGTACGTATAACCCATCCTAGGCACTTCTGGAGCACACAACCCCTAGGGTACACATCCCCGATATAGCCACGATATCGAATCTCTAAACTAGTGTGCACACTACTCGGGGTCTCACTCTGAGTCTTCTCCCAGGAATCTCCATCTGGGAGACTCAATCTCTGGATCTAGTCCGTGCTCTCTCTCTGGATCTAGTCCACATATCTCTTCGGAATCTGGTCCGGGACCACAACATAATAAGTAACCACCACTCCGTGAACGGGATCCCTATGGGGATACCCACTCTGGTCTGTGGATCGTGACTCTCCAGGTCGACGTCTGGAGGAGACCATATAAACATATGGAGGGTTCATTCATTTCAATTCTTTTCTTTCTTTCTCAAATCACTTTTCAACTGGGTCTCATACCCGATTCAACTCAATAGGATTCCTCGAATCCGATTCAAATCACCTTCACAGGCCTTGGCCTAAATCCTCAGTTCAATAGGGTCTCAAGCCCGCATACTCATTTCATAAACTGAACTGGGACTCAAGCCCGATGTTACATTCAACATGGCCTCAAACCCGATATCACGACTCACCGGGCCTCAAGCCCGAACCGTAAAGAAACGGGGCCTTAAGCCCTATTTCACAACTAACGGGGCCTTAATCCCGATATCTCAACCAAATGGGTCTCAAGCCCGATAGTACCAATAACTGGGCCTCAAACCCGAATCGTAAACCAACTGGACCCTCGGTCCGATCGTATGGCTCAAATGGACCCTAGGTCCGATTCCTCGTCAAATCAAATGGACTCCAAGTCTGAGAGTTTGTAAATCAATTGGGTCTCATGCCCGAGTTCATGTTTCTAAATCCGAAATCCATTTACTAAACCCTCGTAAAAAACCTAAAGCGTATATGCATCGTATAAAACTGAAAATCTCGAAATACATGCAAATACGTAAATCCTAGGCTACCACAAACAAATGCATTCATGGCATCACAAAACATACATTAAAACATTTATAAAACATTTATGCATGCATCAAGTTCGAAAGAAAGGTCCACTCACAGACCGTCCGAAGCCGAGCCTCGATACGCGTGCCATAAGCATCTCCCGGGCCACACGTCACCTCCGGGATTCCCGAACCTGTCCAAATTAATTTAGAGGGTTACTAACTACTTATATAACCCCTCACTAAAGCCCCGTAATTTTTTGGAATTTCTAACTATTTTTAAAACCGAAGCTAGACCTTCGGACAACCCGAACTATGTCGAAACGATGTCTGATTGACACGAAACCAGTCCCAAAATGTTCGTTACATTGAATAGATGATTTCACATGTTGGAACCACCCTCATAGAACGAACCACATGCCCTCACGCACCCAATGAAGGTCCTGCGCGTGGGCCTCACGCGCTGGACTGTTCATCTTCAACCTTGGTCGAACCAGCCGGTCAGGTCCAGCTTGTGCAGCCGGTCTAACTGGACCAGTGTGACCGGTCCAGCCCCTCCACTCTTCATTTTTCGTCCGTTTTGTCCCATTTCAATCCTAAAATTCCTCTTTTAATGTTTTCTATCCATTCCAATTAACAAAACCAATCAAAACTCGCCTAAACCTATGGTTCCAAAATGAACCTCACGGTTCTGTTTTTCCCAGCCGTTCCCACGGCCTCCTCCGCCGTGAACCACCCTCCAAAACACCTTAACAACTTCCTAATACCCCAACAAACTCAACCAAACCATCCAAAACAGGCCCTAATGCAAAAATCTAATTTAAATGGGTTTTGGGCCTAACCGGGTAATCTTCTCGGGTTCAAGGCCGCCGTCCACGGCGGAGTGGCTTCCAGCCGGCCACCATCATCCACCCTTCATCCTTACACGCTCCTGGCCTCTCAGTCATGATCAGTGGGGTTCAGGTTTGGATTGGGGAGGGAGAATGGATCAGTTTGGTGTTTGGGTGGAAGGAAAATAAATGATCGATGAAGGGAAGGGTGAGATGCATGAATGGGTGAGGTTGGCCAGTGGATGGGTGACACTTGTCACTCATCCATTGGTCCCTGAAAAGTAACTGGGCCCACAAAAGACAAAACTTCACTTTTTGTCTCGTAAAACGTGTCACCGTAAATAGTTCCCTGGAACTTTAGTGAACCGTAACTTCACCGTCGAACGTCCAAATTTGACGGGCCGCCTGTCTACGGATTCGTATCGTCTCGATCTACGTAACGGTCTTTGGCCCTCGGCCATCGGATCTCCTAGGTCAAAAGTCAACTTTTGGCCCAAATTACCAAAATGCCCTTGGACTTCCGAACGTCATAACTTTTTCCTCGAACGTCGGATTCTAGCGTGCCACCTGTCTATGAACTCGTGACGTCACGAACTACGTCACAGTCATCGGCTAAAGTCCATTTGACCGCCGGAACGAAAAGTCGACGATTTGCCCATTTCAAGGGCCAAATCGTCATTTCGCCCGAACGTCCGCTAATCTTCGTCTAATCTTTGATTAGTCTTCGATTAGCGAGGCTAATCCTTCATTAATTCTTAATTAATCCCGCTAATTCGGGACGGGTGGTCACAAACTTCCCCACTTAAAGAATTTCGTCCTCGAAATATATATCGACCCGATTCCACAACCAAACTGTGGAATCCATCCATGTTCCTCGAATCGGATCGCTGCACCCACACGATAATACTCGTGTAGCAGTACACGTCCAATATACATACCGTACTCATCAGTCCCATCCTCGGTACGTACCGTCACTAGAGCCTGCAAAGCTCCAACTCACTCTCGAGAGTTACTCGTCAGCTCGTACGTCTCACTCGAGACAACATGTCGACACTCGTCGGTCACACCTGTCACTCACTTTGACAGGTTAGTAATAACATATTGACATTCAAAACGGCTTTTCAGTCTACCACTCTGACAGGTTCCATCTGACAGTTGTCAGGCTGAAACGCATCCCCACTAAGGTTATCCCAGCCAAGCTGGCATCCTGCTCAGCATTCGAACGGACAACATCTATAGATCCTGCCATCCCAATGACACGAATCTCATCTCATAGGTCATCCTCAGACCTATGTCCATACTGACTCTAAATACTCGCACGAATCAGCTCTCTCAATTTCCTATACCCAAAACTAACTCTCAGAAGAGTCCCATCAATCCACGTTGATCCGATTTCTTCGGATACCTATCAATCCGTAACTATCACAAGTCACAACCATCGTGACTAGCCGACAACTCCCGGTTCCACTACGCTTCGCTGCTCTACTCTAATCTTGACTCGTTCAAGAGTCCTCGTATCGTATCTCGCATCACTCAACGATACTGCTTGTCATCTAGACTCACATCGAGTCTCCAAATTGTCACTATCAGGCCCAATCTGATCGCCACTCATGTCCATCTAGGACTCTATCCAAACTACAACGTACTCGTACTCTCGGGCACTTTCAACCCGACATACCGATTGATCGTGATCAATCCCATTGTCCAATGTGCACAACACACCAGTGCACCCACATCATATCAACATCGGGGCATCACCCGACCTACTCAAGGACTACACTCTGGTACGTCCAACCACAACTAATGTCCGCACTTCAACCATGGTTCGGACCCCAACCGTACGTCACCAGGCGAACATCGGTCCATCACCTCGGACATTCACTCGTCACATCCTGTGACGCTAATATACCATCTACTCGTCATGTCAAACAAATTGACCCACAGCCTAGGTGTTCGGTTCTTACACCCTCTTGAACTCCTTGCTGTCACATCACTCCTCGTCGTCCCACCTAGCAACGAATCCAGGAGAATCCAAGTTGACGACATCAAAATTCATCATATGTCATCCTCTAGCACCCAAAACTATCTACTACAACGTCACACTCAGTGACCTCAGAATACTCATCACCACTACGGAATCAAGCACTTTTATCAACGTCTCAGGTTGGAAACATATTTCTTTTCCAATTACTGAGCTCACTTACTACGCGAGCATTCTCGCGTCCTATAGGCAAAAAATTTCCAAGTCCTCAACTCAGGAGGTATGGTCAACCAAAGCCAATCCGTGATGGACTCTCAATTCCTCGGCTCAACTGGACACCATCCACACGTCCGTGACTATCGTTTACGTAGATACACTCATTCCGAGTGGAATTCATGCAATTTAACCTTGAGTCGCGTACTACCAAAACGGACAAACCGACTAGTAAGTCATAAGACGTCACTTACACCATTCATTCGTGCCTGGATCTCACGTTTCACTTCAATCGTTACCACTTCTGAGTACATCCTCGCGACTCAATCTCGCAACACTGGGGGAACTAGTCTCCATTACTGGGGAAACTGATCTCCATCACAGGGGAAACTAGTCTCCATCACTGAGGAAACTGGTCTCCATCACTGGGAAACTGGTCTCCATCACTGAGGAAACTGATCTCCATCACAGGGGAAACTGGTCTCCATACCAAGTATTCCCGTACCTCGCACTGAGCCACTCGGCATCCTCTCTATCTTACTCTTATAACTATCACCTTCACTGGAGCATGGCAAGTGTGCCAACACCCAATGTCAACATTTCATTCTGCGATCGGACTCAGCCGTCACTGAGTCGAATCCAGAATCATTGCTCGTACTGTGAGTCACTCACGCACCTCGTGTCATCGTCACGACTGACGAATCCCATCGTCATAATCGTCACGGTAACTTGAGTCTATCCAACTCGATAAGACTCGTCTACGTCCATCGATAGCAGTGTCTGTCACAACCTCGTGCAGACCAAACTCAGAAACACTATGCTACCGAAACTCCCAATCCATGCGATAGTCTCACCGCCGGTACCAATCACTCCGCACGTAATATTCACCGATCGGTCCACCTCTGGATCCGATCACAAGTACCACACTCATGGTAACTTGTCCAATCAATCACCTACTAGGGTTATCACAAACCCGGATGCCCGCTGCAGGCCTACCATCTTGATCGATCCCTCAATCTCGACTCCGAAGAGTCGTCATACTCCAATACTGGTACCAAACCAGCCAATCACTACACTCTAAGGATATCGTCCTCATGTAACTCTACGGCTCTCAGCCGTTGGCCTTCACAAGAACTGGTCGTACTTCGGGCCTAATATTTCACAAGCGCTACGTGCGCGCACGCCTCCTATCGTGTCCCCCAAATCTACTCCAGGTATCTCCTGCCAATCGACATCCTACGCCAGTCGGCACACCAAAACATGGCATCACTGCGCCAAAAGATCATACGTTCTTATTCTCAACCGTGGGAAGTGTAGTCGTACAGGGTCATCGTCTAGTGGCGACCGTGACCTCTGACTACCACTGGTATTAATCCGTACATCCTTTATCTGACATGTCCAAACCATCGAGCGGTTACGACTCTCAGTCGTCATACTATGTTTACCGGTTAGCATAGTCTTATCCACCGGTGACACCATGGCTCTAAGTCGTTATCTTTCACACAAATTCTGATCCTACTTGGGATCCAACCTCAAAACACGTGGCATGGAATGCCAATCGAAACTCGAACTAACGTATCACGTGACAAACCTCAACTAACTGAGGTTCGATTCTACCAAATCCTCGTACTAATGCCCTAACTACCAGGTTGATGACGGGCTGTTAAGACTTCAGAGACATCACATACTCGACCTGCGCTTACTCCACTAGCAAAACATGCTCTGATACCAACTTGTCAGGACCGGTCCCAAATCCCTCGGGATTAACGTGGGACCCGTCTGATCCCTTCTGACACGAAGTGTCAGACTAGGGAAAATTCCATCTCTAGCCCTCGCCGGGGCTATCAGAGTGCGTCAGGATCGTAGGAGGAGGGGAGTGATGTCTCGTCTCTACTACAGCCCGCATCCACGATCAACCTGAAAGGGATTAAAACATTAAAAGTCGTGAGTGGACAAAATAATATTTTAATAAAAATATTTTCATAAGAGACCTTTATGCCCTTCATTAAAAGCATATGCATGCATTCAAAAACCGTTTATCAAAACGTTCATAAAACCATTTCATTTATCAAACATAATCTCAAGATCATTCAAGGGTTCATGCCCGGTTCCTATAAACCGTCATGAACCATAAATCCATTTGGGTCCCCGACCCGAAATCACAACCTAAAACATGGAATACAGAAATCAAATCAATAGGGACTCAGCCCAAATCACGCCACGTGGGTCTCAGCCTAAAACCATTCGCAAAACATCAAGTACGGGGTCTCTGCCCCAAATCACTTTCTAAATCATAAAACACGGAACACAGGGTCTCCGCCCCCAAATCACTTTCTGTAAAACCTCATACATACTCGTACGTATAACCCATCCTAGGCACTTCCGGAGAAGATGCCAACTCGGGGCACACAACCCCTAGGGAACACATCCCCGATATAGTCACGATATCGAATCTCTAAACTAGTGTGCACACTACTCGGGGTCTCACTCCGAGTCTTCTCCCAGGAATCTCCATCTAGGAGGCTCAATCTCTGGATCTAGTCCGAGCTCTCTTTATAGATCTAGTCCACATATCTCTCCGGAATCTGGTCCGGGACCACAACATAATAAGTAACCACCACTCCTCGAATGGGATCCCTATGGGGATACCCACTCTGGTCTGTGGATCGTGACTCTCCAGGTCGTCGTCTGGAGGAGACCATATAAACATATGGAGGGTTCATTCATTTCAATTCTTTTCTTTCTTTCTCAAATCACTTTCAACTGGGTCTCATACCCGATTCATCTCAATAGGATTCCTCGAATCCGATTCAAATCACTTTCACAGGCCTCGGCCAAAATCCTCAGCTCAATAGGGTCTCAAGCCCGCATACTCATTTCATAAACTGAACTGGGACTCAAGCCCGATGTTACATTCAACAGGGCCTCAAACTCGATATCACGACTCACTGAGCCTCAAGCTCGAATCGTAAAGCAACGTGGCCTTAAGCCCGATTTCACAACTAACGGGGCCTTAATCCCGATATCTCAACCAAATGGGTCTCAAGCCCGATAGTACCAATAACTGGGCCTCAAACCCAAATCGTAAACCAACTGGACCCTCGGTCCGATCGTATGGCTCAAATGGACCCTAGGTCCGATTCCTCGTCAAATCAAATGGACTCCAAGTCCGAGAGTTTGTAAATCAATGGGGTCTCATGCCCGAGTTCATGTTTCTAAATCCGAAATCCATTTACTAAACCCTCGTTAAAAACCTAGAACTTATATGCATCGTATAAAATCGGAAATCTCAAAATATGTGCAAATACGTAAATCCTAGGCTACCACAAAAAAATGCACTCATGGCATCACAAAACATACATTAAAACACTTATAAAAACATTTATGCATGCATCAAGTTCGAAAGAAAGGTCCATTCACAGACCGTCCGAAGCCGGGCCTCGATACGCGTGCCATAAGCATCTCCCGGGCCACAAGTCGCCTCCGGGATTCCCGAACCTGTCCAAATTAATTTAGAGGGTTACTAACTACTTATATAACCCCTCTATAAAGCCCCGTAATTTTCCAGAATTTCTAACTATTTTTAAAACCGAACCTAAATTTTCGGACAGCCCGAACTATGTCGAAACGATATCTGATTAACACGAAACCAGTCCCAAAATGTTCGTTACATCAAATAGATGATTTCACATGTTGGAACCACCCTCAAAGGATGAACCACGAGCCCTCACGCGCCCAATGAAGGTCCTACGCATGGGCCTCACGCGCCAGAATATTCATCTTCAACCTTGGCCGAACCGGCCAGTCCGGTCCAGCCTGTGCAGCCGGTCTATCTAGACTGGCGTGACCGGTCTAGGCCCCTAAACTCTTCATTTTTCGTCCGTTTTGTCCCATTTCAATCCTAAAATTCCTCTTTTAATGTTTTCTATCCATTCCAATTAACAAAACCAATCAAAACTCGCCTAAACCTATGGTTCCAAAATGAACCTCACGGTTCTGTTTTTCCCAGCCGTTCCCACGGCCTCCTCCGCCGTGAACCACCCTCCAAAACACCTTAACAGCATCCTAATACCCCAACAAACTCAACCAAACCATCCAAAACAGGCCCTAATGCAAAAATCGAATTTAAATGGGTTTTGGGCCTAACCGGGTAATCTTCTCTGGTTCAAGGCCGCCGTCCACGGCGACGTGGCTTCCAGCCGGCCACCATCATCCAACCTTCATCCTTACATGCTCCTGGCCTCTCAGTCATGATCAGTGGGGTTCAGGTTTGGATTGGGGAGGGAGAATGGATCAGTTTGGTGTTTGGGTGGAAGGAAAATGAATGATCGATGAAGGGAAGGGTGAGATGCATGAATGGGTGAGGTTGGCCAGTGGATGGGTGACAGTTGTCACTCATCCATTGGTCCTTGAAAAGTAACTGGGCCCACAAAAGACAAAACTTCACTTTTTGTCTCGTAAAACGTGTCACCGTAAATAGTTCCTCGAAACTTCCGTGAACCGTAATTTCGCTGTCGAACGTCCCAATTCGACGTGCCGCTTGTCTACGGATTCGTATCGTCCCGATCTACATAACGGTCTTCGGACCTCGGCCGTCGGATCTCCCTGGTCAAAAGTCAACTTTTGGCCCAAATTACCAAAACGCCCTTGGACTTCCGAACGTCATAACTTTTTCCTCGGACGTCAGAATCGAGCGTGCCACCTGTCTATGAACTTGTGACATCACGAAATACGTCACAGTCATCGGCCAAAGTCCATTTGACTGTCGGAACGAAAAGTCAACGATTTGCCCATTCCAAGGGCAAAATCGTCATTTCGCCCGAACGTCCGCTAATCCTCGTCTAATCTCCGATTAGTCTTCGATTAGCGAGGCTAATCCATCATTAATTCTTAATTAATCCCGCTAATTCGGGATGGGTCGTCACACGTTGGCCTGGGTGGACCCCGGAGTAGTCACGGAGCACTGACTGAGTGGGAGTCACCCCCGTTAGGTTCCTTACTCTCAGGAAGGCTTGTACTATAACCTCAGGACGGGTCATTGGTCTACGGACATTGACCTTGGACTCTAAGAGACTTGGGTTTGAGACCTCGGGTAGCACGTGCGTAGCTTTGGAAACCGTGACAAGATTGGTTGTGTGAATTATATGTATATATGATATATATGATATGTGATATGTGATGTGCACAGGATTTGGGCAGTGGCCCGTGTCCTTGGTTTTACTATGGTTTAGGCTGAGTCCCGGATGGATTTGGGCAGTGGCCCTATGGTAGGTTCTTTATGGTTATTTCGGATTATGGTTTTGGGCTTAGTTCCCACACTTTTTGGGTTAAATGGTTTTCGAATGCTTGCATACTTTTTAGTGAAGGGTACAAATGTCTTTATGGAAATATTTTATAAACTCTTGTTTTGTCCACTCACAACTTTTAATGTTTTGATTGCCCTTCTGGTTGACATCAGATGTGGACTGTAGCAGAGACCGAGATATCACATACTTTCTCCGGATCCTAGCGTACTCTGATAGCCCTAGAGGGAAAAGGCCGGAAATATCCCTTGTCTCAGACGGGAGCAGGGTCATCCCGCGTTAATCCCGGGGGGATTGGGATAGGTTCTGCCACGAAGGATGGTCGCGGCTGCTAGGATTGCAAGGATAGGGATGACTTAGAGAGAAGATAGAGAAAAAAAACTTTTAGAGAAAGAAGTGTTATGGGCTTTTTCTTCATAAAAGGAGAACTTTAGAAAATTCGCCCTCTAAAGGTGTCAATTTATCAACTGAATCACACATGATTTTTATTCCTTTTTCTTAAGACTCCCACTCTCTCGGAAAAAAAAAAACAAAATGATGACCTTTAAAATTCCATTTAAAATTAAAATTTCATTTAAAATTAAAATTGTGATATCTAAATTTCAATATTCTTTTTTTCTCATGAACCTTTTATATTTTATGAATTCAAACAATGGAATTGATTATCAAAATCTAAAAGTTACCGTTTTCGGCCAAATTATAATTTTCCCAAATAGCTCTAAAAATGTCGTAGATAAAAGTCTAATTGACATTTATTTTCACTATAATATTATTAATCTCTCCATATATATATATATATATATATATATATATCTCAAAACTAAAACATAACAATTTAAAGGAAATTTTGTGTATTATTCAACCAAAAGAAAAAGAAGAAGAACATTGTGTACAACTAAAAGTTTATAACATTTTTGTGCTAAAAAAAGTTAGGATCATTTGAATATGGTCCATTTCAAACTGTAATATACAAAACAAAATACAATCACATTTGACACCATATATTATTGTTATTATTATATGACTCCTTTATTCAATTTTTGTGTCCCAACAATAGTCAATACTCAACAGACAATGTGCCCACAGGAAAAAATAAGACAAAGATATGAGGAAAACGGTGAGGAAGACCGAAGACAAAAGATATGAGGAAAACGGTGAGGAAGTACTTTGTTGTGAGGTGGTAGCTTACTAGCTTTACAGAGAGGCTAGCTGGGTCTTAGCGGGAGCCAGCTGGCAAATGTACGGCGGCGTATACGCAACTACCGTCGCCGTTTACTCTCTGCAGATCGCAGCTGTCTCCGCGTATACACAAGACCCCAGTTTGTATTTATTTATTTAATTTGATTGGAGACACAGATGACAGAGCCCTTCCTTACAAGCCTTTGTATTCCGGGTTTGCCCTTTTTCTTTTTCATCATGACAAACGGATCCTCTCCTCTCATATTGTATTGTTTTTGTCCGCAAATCATGAAAGCTCAACTAGTTGGTGTTTGGTGCGGATGGGGTGGCATTTGGGCGGTTCCTTTTCTAGTTTACCAAAAATACCCTTACTTTGACTTCATTCTTTTGTCTCTGCGCATTTATACCACAAAATCAAGCTATAATAGTTTAAAAAATCAAATTATAATAACATAACTTATAAGGCCATGTAATAATACCATCACAGACAATAATAATAATAATAATAATATCTAACAAACAAATATACTGAAATTATAAAAAATAACAAATCAAGCTCATAAAGCCTAAAATAACCAAAACCGTAATGATGCATATAACCCTAAATAAATTATCATGACTAAAAGAAACAACCCTATAAACACATCACATATGGTCTTGAAGAGTATAGTTGATCTAAGGAAAACTTGATCTCCAACCACCCAATTGCACATAAAAACGAATAAAGGGCAAAAATTCATAATCTAGCAACTGTAACTAAAACCAATGAGAGATATTATGGCAAACTCCTCAAATGGTAAGATAGAATAAGATTTAGGGAAATAAATAGTTTTAAAGGAATATTTTGGGTGAGGGGATGTAATGAAAAAATAGAAAAAAAATAATAGAGAATTCAAATCTGATCATGACTAAGACTATACATTCACCACAAAAAAAAAAAAACTCTTATTGGTTATTACTAACCCAAAAAAAAAAAAAGAGGAAGAGCAGTTGAGGGGATTTCCTTAATTTTTTTTTTTTTTTGAGACTGGGAATAGAGAAAACTAAGGCTAAAATTTTTCTTCTAAAGGAATTACCAATTCCAGCTAAACCACTAGTTTTCATTATGATACTAAAAGACGAGGTTCGGACTAAAACATTACTTGATACTGGAATTTAGCATATTCTGCTAAAATATTGCCAAATTTCTCATTTGTTCTTAAATTATTGATATAATTATCATCTTACATTAAAAACGCTATTTGCCATATACTATAAGTAATATGCTTGGAAAACATATGAAACATTTCCCGCCAGATCGCCGTTTATGCTTATAAATTGAAAATAAATATACTTAATAATTTAAATTGGCTTATTAGATTAAATACACCTGAATTCGCACTGTTGTTACATTTTACATCCTGAGCTCGTTATTCGCACACTTGACTGTCTGAACTGGACGAGTTGTGCCACTAAGCTTCTTTTTCGTTACTGATGTTAAATGGCCGTGAAAATTAAGGGTAAATTTAAGATTTTTGACTCGCTAATACATATTTGTCATGTAAGAGTGTGGAAAAATAATTAAGGAATAAGGTGTGAACATCCAAACAGAGAAGAAGAGAAGTCAATGGTATTCTTCTCTCTTTGACACTTTCTCAAACATGTTACGCCCAAATTTGACAAGGCGATAGGGAGACTTTTAGACCTCGTCAAGCAGAAGTGCAGAACCCACAATTCCTTTCACAGTCAATTTCTGGAAATCGATCTTATTTCGCCATGATAGGATCAAATTATTGCTTAATTCGTAGGGTATGGATTCCCATATTACTCTTGAGCTGCACTATTTCTTATGTGGTTGGGGCTGTGGTTGAAGACGATGTAAGGTGCCTTCGGGGACTAAAGCAATCGCTTAAAGACCCACTTGGGAGGCTGGGATCTTGGGATTTTAAGAACACATACGTCGATTCCCTAGGCAAGAAGTTTGTGGGTGTGGCCTGCTGGAACGATTAAGAGAATCACATACTGAGCCTTGAGCTGAAAGACATGCATCTTTCTGGGTCTGTTCATAAGGGCATGGAGTACTGCTCCAGCCTTCAAACCCTGGATCTTGGAGGCAACGAGCTTTCTGGGTCGATCCCCTCGGATGTTTGTTCTTGGTTGCCATTTTTGGTGACCTTGGACTTCTCTAGGAATCAATTTTCAGGTCCGATCCCACCTAATCTACAACACTATAAGTATCTGAATAAACAAAGCGATTATGGTGATGATGTGGTATTTTGGAGTTTGAAGAAGGTGTTGTCCATTAGAAATTGAGGAATAAGGTGTGATGGGTTGGAGGAAGAAGAAAATTGTAGAAATTACACAATTATCCTTTGTTAATTAATTGTATTTTAATCCACATAGATGGTACATAGATTTTTTCATGCCAAAGGAAACGGTAGTGACAAAAAAGAAACTAAGTGGCACAACTTGGCGAGTTTAAATAGTTAAGTGAGCGAATAACGAGTTCAGGGTGCAAAATGTGACAAAAGTGCGAATTCATGGTGTATTTAAACGAATAAGCCATTTAAATAAAGCATAAATTTAAGTACTTAGGTCTTGTTTGGTACACCTTATTATACAGACTATTTTAATCGGATTGATTGCCTATTTAATTGAGTGTTTGATGCTCTACCATATTAAAATGCAGACTATATTATATTAGCCGGATTATATTATATTAATATATAAGAAATCTATATATCATAAATATTAATTATGTATATTATTATTTATTTTAATTTAAGTTTAATTATTATTGATATTTTACTATTTATTTAATTATGTTGATTCTTTTTTAATTATTATACTATTTATTTTCCTTATTATTATTATTATTATTACTACTCCCATTGGTGATGCTACTACTGCTACTTTCACGAGTGTGGACCATATAAAAATATTTAACTATATTAACTTATCCGGTGAATAATTAATACGAGTTATATCAAACATTTATTTCGTACTATATTATCATATCTAGTTTCTTATGCAACGTACTAAATGTAGTCTTAATTGAAACACTAATTGAAGATTCTACTGTTACTTATGTGCGTATAAGTAACTTTGAACGATGATGATGTATACAACTTTTGAGAGTGAGATTATATAGAAAGCTATTACATAATTTACATCTAGCATGTTTCAAAAACTTTCCCAAGTAAACCTCTTTTTTTTTTTTTTTTTTGAAAACAGTCAAATGACGTTGGATTCAGCTATTAGATGTATTATTTTACAACATAGCAAAATAGAAATAGACATTTAAACATTCGTACAAAATACTCAAATTTAATTCAATTTAGAAGATAAATAAACACATCAACATCACATGATAATTGTACTACAATTCCACTTATAGCGATGCATAGTGGCGTATTTGAAAATTCAAAGACGGCTAAAGCAGGTCTTAATCGGAAGGCTCGTAGTCAATCATCCCAAATCAACTCCCTCTCTATCTCACAATTACACGTATTTACAACGGGAGTCAATTATCTTGGTTTTCCTATTACCGAAACAAATCTTCCCCCCAACGGCAAAAAATCGCCGCAGATACCGTGACAAATCCGGAGTTTCACACGATTCATAAGGGTAATTATGTAATTTTCACCACTATTTAAGTATCCACCATTTCTCATTCCAACAACGCACTGCTTTCGCAACGCCTCTCTCTCTCTCTCTCTCTCTCTCTCTCTCTCTCTCACACACACACACACACTTGCGCCTTTTCTCGAGCGGGTCATCCGCACTTCTTTTCCGGTCCCTGTCGCTGGTAAACTACCGGAGATCAAACTCCGACCAGGTTCCGTCAAGGAACTCAAGAACCCGGACCCTGGTTTTGGACCGTTGGAGCGAGTGGAGTGATAGAGAGAACTAAAAAACTCATAATCAAAAGCCAACTAAAGGCCACAAGCCACATCACCCAAACTTCTTCACATGGTGACACGGTGTCTTTTTACTAGAAGACCGACGCGACGACGCCGTCTGGTGTTGCAATTTTGAGTTGGGATAGAGGGCGTTGATAAACCGGAGATATGGGGAAGGTGGCAGTGGGATTGGCGGTTGGGGTGGCGGTGGCGGCATGTGCGGTGGCGACGGTGGTGGTGGGTCGGAGAATAAGGAGCAGACGGAAGTGGAGAAGAGTTGTTGGGGTTCTGAAGGACCTCGAGCAGAGCTGTGAAACCACCGTAGGTAGGTTGAGGCAGGTCGTGGACGCTATGGCTGTGGAGATGCACGCTGGTTTGGCCTCTGATGGGGGCTCCAAGCTCAAAATGTTGCTCACTTTTGTGGATAAACTCCCTAATGGGTACTAGTTTTTAGTTCCTTCACTTGATTTTATTCAATGAGATGTCCAGTTTTAGTTTTTTGAGCTGGTGTTGGGCCTTTTTTTTTTTGGGTTTTAGGTAATTTTATTCCTGGATGAAAATTTGGGTGGTTATTTAATGGGTTTATCATTTATGTTTGGTTATTTGGTGTTTTATTTTTATTTTTCTTGGCCAAGAAAATAACTTTATGTTAGCCTTCTGATTTTGGATTTTGATATTTGAGGACTGCATTTGTTTGATGCTTACGTGGTTTGGTGATTTGTTGTTTTGTTACCGTTCTTCTGTGGGCTTTCTCTTAATGTCATAATTATTGGCTTATTTATCTTTTGTTACTGTACTTTCGCTTCGGTCTTTTGTCTGCATTTCATATTGCCATCTGGTTTGTATTGTCGCTTAGTACTGTGATCTACCCTTGCTTGAATTTCTTAATAAAGGTGCCATTTTGGAATTGTTGGATGTTGGTTTTTTTCTGCCTTTGTTCTCCATTATACTGATATGCCAGCTCTTCAATTTGGATAATTGTAAGTTATTCGATTTTCTTTGTTTTAGTATCCCTGGTGTTTGACATTGACACTGGTAAATCAATGGTATCACTACTGTGCTAGGCGTATTTTTTTTCTGTTTTTTGAAGATTTAGCAATATGACTTAGAGAATCTAAACGGTTCTTTCTTCCCTTTCCTGTCGTTCTCATGCTGAGTGTAATTATAATAACATTCTTTAGCATTGCGGTGTTAAGATTCAATGTGGATGTTTTTTTAAAAAAAAAATAAAAAATAAAAATTTCTGATTGCCCTTTTTTACCTTTCCTGTCGTTCTCATGCTGAGTGTATTTACAATAACATTCTTTAGTTTGGCAATGATGGATGCAATTTCTTGTTGCAAAATAAGCACAGACACCACTACCTCTAAAGGGCCTTTGCTTTGAAAGTATTCCTTATATGATTTTGCTAATGGTGATGGGGTATTTGTGCACTAACAGTGACATTGTCTACTTCGTATTGACATAGTTTAGGATGACGGATATTTGGTAATCATTCAATTATATAGTGTAGAATTATAATTTATCTTTGCACCTTTAATCTCTGCATAAGGTGTATTTGTAAAATGGGATCAGTGTTTTCATTTGAAAGAACAAACTATCCCCCAAGTTATAAACTATTGCTCCTGGTTGTGTATTATTTGTGATATTATTTAGAGGAGAGGTCCGACTGAGAGTTGAGATCACCTGTTTGATGTTTCTTTTATTTCCCTATTACATTAAGTTTAGGGCCAACAGGTGTTCTGTAATTCTGAATCATGGTTTTCATGTTTTTCTTTTACAAGAGGCATCAGGCTTATCGTTGGCAGAAGAAGTGAAATCCTTGTGTGATGGCTGCATCATTGTACTGTGGATAAACAAATAAAAGGGCCATTTTAATATTTTTATGGCGCTTTTGTCTTCTTTTAGTCTTTTGCTACTGTGGAGTTTCACGGTGTATGATTCACAAATGAACCGGATGCTGTCATTTAAAATTTTGTTTAGCTTAGATTTATGTAGGCTGTCCATTAGCTGTTTGATACTGTTTACAGTTTTTTCCATTGGTGGACATCTTGTTTATTTTGTTTACATATTCCTATGGATTTATAAGTATTGTTTCTGGTAAAGGTATAGTTGAGATTGTTTATTCTTATTTTTTAATCTTTTGGGTCAGGAGTGAAAAAGGGACTTATTATGCACTAGATCTTGGAGGTACTAATTTTAGGGTCTTGCGGGTTAAGCTAGGAGGTACAAGGTCCTCTACCTTTGAACATGATGTATATCGCCAAGCCATTCCTCAAGATTTGATGACTGGGACAAGCGAGGTGACTGAATTTACGCCTTCAGATTTTATAACTGTATGGAACATACTTAAATCGTTCAATATGCTGCTGTCAAAGAAACTAATAGATTTCAGTTTCCTGCAGGATCTATTTGATTTTATTGCTTCATCGTTAAAGGAGTTTGTTCAAAGAGAAAAAGATGTTTCTGAGCTTTCACTGGACAGGAGAAGGGAGCTTGGATTTACATTCTCTTTTCCCGTGAAACAAATGTCTGTTTCATCAGGCTGTTTATTAAAGTGGACAAAAGGGTTTGTGATTGAAGACATGGTTAGTTGCATGGTGTCCAGTAAATTGTACCTAAACAAAACTCAACTATTATAGGGAATTGTGAAGGCAAGATCATAGATGCTTAAAAACCATTTCTTCTTGCTGAGCTTAAATTAGATGGTACTAGCTCTAGTTGCATGCTTAGGCATGCAAGTCTTCCATGAAGCAATATTTGAATTAATTGAAGTTCCGTTTTTAGGTTGAGTTTTGACTTTGTCCATGACCTCGGAAGCTGATTATGCTTGGCCCAAAAATGATGTTGACGTTCTTCATTTATCAATAGTGAAGTGGATGTTGTGATTTAGGAATCTTCTAAGTTCTAAGTAGTTATCTTAGTGAGTTATGTGTGGAAAATCTCGCTCCCCTTCTCTCCTGATATGTACTCTTAAAAATCGTTGTCAGGTTGGAAGAGAGATTGCAGGATGCTTAGAGAACGCAATGACCAGGAATGGCCTCAATATGAGAGTGGCAGCACTTGTAAGAAGCCCGTTTTTCATTTTTGAGTAATATTGCTAACTGCTTCTGCATATTCCTGTTGGAGTCAAATTTGTGCTAACATGGGGGATTGTCATCGAGAAACAAAAAATTTTGGAAAGTTTTTCGTTAATGCAAAAAATTCTGCAATGTAAGAAATGCGAAATTTCTTAAATAGTCTTTACTATGTCATAGACTCATTGTAATCCCTAAGTCACATATGAATCTAGCTCAGCACCCTAACGGCTTCAATATAAGTATATGCAGATTTTGCTTATTTGGTACAAAACTTTACGTTTAATTTTATTATTTTTATAGGTTTTCCTTTGTGCATTACATCTGATTTCTGGTGGTATTATTGTTATGCACACACGTGTGTTGGAAAATTTAAAATGATGCATTGACTTCAATTATAAGTATATGCTGATTTTGCTTATTTGGTACAAAACTTTATGTTTAATTTTATTATTTTTATATGTTTTCCTTTGTGCATTACATCTGATTTCTGGTGGTATTATTGTGATGCACACATGTGTGTTGAAAAATTTAAAATGATTCATTGACTTCAATTATCTTGGTTATGATACTAGGGATGTTTTAGCAAACTGAACTGGTGAGTTTAGCTGGGAGAGTAAAAGACTTTACTCATGCCAAAATACTCTACTTTTTTTGCTTGCTAAAGATTTATAAACTATGCATTTCGTTTTAACAAATTATATGATTTAAGGTTAAAATCTGTAACATCTTAATAAAAAGAAACAAGTGCTTGATATCTAAAAAAGAAACTATTGTGAGATATTACAATTCTCATTGCAAATTAATAAGTGGTTAGTAAGAAGGTCGCACCTTTGAAACTATTTTGTCAACTTACACTATACGATGTATGTGATCTACTGCGGTCATACCAATTTAGCGTATATTATATCTACTATTTTTATTCATATTTTTGGGCATTCGGAGAAGTTGGCATGTTTTACTTAATGGCTATTGAACACTATTCTAACAACTGTTATATCTGCACATTATTTTAAAATGTTTTATTAGATCAAATATAGGTGCAGTCAGTTGCACTGGGATTTATATAATGGTACAATGTTAGCATTGATAATTGCCCTATTTTTACTGCTTTTATTGTGTTAAATATATAATGTTATTTTTAGGGAAAAGCAATTAATCTAGTGAAAACCATTAATTGGTTTATATCGTAACGGATAAAGTTTTCTGATGTAACAACCTAAGGGCTCGTTTAGGAGTCTCTGTGATTTTGGAAATTATCGATATGTTAAAAGTTTCATCAAAGGACTCAAATTGTTACCTTGTTTTTCAAACAGCCACTTCTAGGCAGAAGCACCTGGTGTCAAAACCTCTTAGAATTGATTCAATCCTTCCATAATCACTCCCTCTGTACAATAATTTGTGTGTTTATTTGTGTACGTTTTTGGTTGAAAAATCTGTGAACTAAGTTTTCTGTTCTTCTAAGCAGGTCAATGACACTGTGGGAACGTTAGCGCTTGGACATTATCACGACACAGACACTGTTGCTGCAGTAATAATTGGAACGGGTACAAATGCCTGTTACTTGGAGAGGACAGATGCTATAATTAAATCCCAAGGGCTTCTTACAACATCTGGAGGCATGGTATCCAATATCTTGCCTCCCTTATACATGCATATATCTATGATTTAGTTCTTTCACCATAGGGAAATATTTATTTCTACTATATCTTCTGAAGTATATTAAATCTTATTTTAAGTGTTTTTATCAGGTTGTCAATATGGAATGGGGAAACTTTTGGTCATCTCATTTACCAAGAACTCTGTATGATATTGAATTAGATGCTGATAGTCCTAATCCAAATGATCAGGTTAGATCCAAATGAGTTAGGGGTTGTATCAAATATGATGTCCAATAAATCTCATTTTTTAAAGAAATTTTCAACAGGGTTTTGAGAAATTGATATCAGGAATGTATCTGGGTGATGTTGTGAGGAGAGTGATTGTTAGAATGTCACAGGAGTCAGATATTTTTGAGCCTATTTCTGCCAAGTTATCAATGCCTTTTATTTTGAGGTATGATCTCTCTCTCTCTCTCTCTCTCTCTCTCTCTCTCTCTCTCTCTCTCTCTCTCTCTCTCTCTCTCTCTCTCTCTCTCTCTCTCTCTCTCTCTCACTCTCTCAATATTGTGAGAAGAATCAGTTCCCCTTCCCTTCTTATTCCTCCTATACAAGTGTGTATGTTTGTCTTCTGTGTGTACCGAGATTTGGTTTGTGGAAAATGAATTTAAAAATCTTGAGGTATCCTGATTTTATGAGGTCACGGAGCATTGTTATCACTGGTTTGGTATTCCAGTTCCTAGATATTTTTAATATCGTTTCTCATAATTCATTTGGTGGCTTAGTTTAACATTAAAACCAAGTTCAACTTGATCAATTGAGAAAAGGCCAATGTATCTGTTTCTCATAATATCAAGAATAAACTGTCCTAAGGCTAAATTATGTTGGTCGAGTAATTCTATTATGTTGTCAGGTGCATTGGAATATTAGATATGATTTGAAAATGGTAATGAATTGGTTTTCGCCTAGTTATTTTTGTGGTTTCTACTAGTTTGTTAATGTAGGGAAACTTATGAAATGAAGTAAGTTTCTCATAACTTGTGTATTTCGGGAAAAAAGTAGAATGAGGAGATTTATGTGTACAATAATTTCAGTGTGAAGAGTAGAAATTTTGATTGTGGGGCAAGTTTTGGTAATTTGAAATGATAATGTATTGAATGCTCAATTTGGACATAGTATGCAAAAGCAGTAAATGTAATTTTGCAACCTTGTTAAAAGCAGTTAAAATTAATTGGAAGTGTTTCCCTATTCGATTTACAGGACTCCATTGATTGCTGCAATGCATGAGGATGGCTCTCCCGACTTGGAAGAAGTAGGATGCATCTTAAGAGATAACCTAGAGGTTGACAAGACATACATTTTTTCTGTTGATTCTCTATCTACCAAGGCGTCTTAAGAGATAACCTTAAGCCACTTTTGGTGAGCAGGATTGGATTGGATTGGATTGGATTGAGCAACACTCCAAATTCAATGTATTTTGAATGTGAAAATAGATGGGGTTTTATTGTAGAAGATTAGAAATGATAAGACGTAGAAAGAAACATACCTTTTCCAATCCTACAATTATAAGGGGATTCGATTGGATTAGTTTTCTTCTACCTTCTCTAATCTTGCAAGGAAAAAACATCAATTTTCATACTCAAATTACATTGAATTTGATGAGTTATCTGATCCAATCCAATTCCGCTAATATTAGTTCTAATAATTTATGTTGTTTGGTGATGTGCTGGTTTTAGATTACGAATGTTCCTCTAAAGGTCCGCAAGGTCATAGTGAAGGTGTGTGACATTGTGACCCGCAGGGCTGCCCGATTGGCGGCTGCTGGTATTGTTGGGATCTTGAAGAAGATTGGCCGGGATGGCAGTGGTGGAATCACTGGTGGAAGAATTAGAAGCGATCAGAAGATGAGAAGAACGGTTGTGGCAACGGAGGGGGGTTTGTATACGGGCTATACGATGTTTAGAGAGTATTTACACGAAGCATTGACTGAAATATTAGGTGAAGAGATTGCCCAGCATGTGATACTGAAGGTCACTGAAAATGGGTCAGCCATGGGAGCAGCTCTCCTGGCTGCTTCACATTCATCCTACCCTGTGGATAGCGTATAGTTGCTATAACTATATATATAGCCCTGTAAATGCAGAATTCATTTTCCATAGGTCATATCTGTTTGTATAAAAGGAAGATTTGTCCATATTTTTCTTCAATATTTTGTCTTCTATATGTTTCTGGTGCAATTGGAGATTTAATGTAAATTCTTTTTCTATGTGGGAAAAAATTTGATTCATTTAAAAAGGAAAATTTTCCTTATTGGATAGGAGTAAATCTGGGACTTCGTAATGCGATGTTGACATTGTACTTGTCTTTTTTATTTTTCTATGTGATGTTTAGTTTTTTCTTAGGGTTTGTAAGACTCCGTATTTTATTATATTCAGTGATGAAAATATCAATAATATCGTTGATATATCGGTCGATATGTTGGAAATTTTGGTTGGCGGCAGGTAAGAGGGAAAAAAGAAATTGAGCGAAATATCAACATTTTTCTTTATTTTAAGTCCATTGATATCTTTATTTCATTAAAATTAGCTCTGGGCATTGGGCCGGGCAAGCCGGGCTCAAATTTTTTGGGCTTGGGTCGGGTCGGGCTTATTAAATAATTTTTAAATTTGCGGGCTGAGCCGGGCGGGCTTAATGACATAAAAAAGAGTCCACGGGTTTTTATCGGACTGAGTTTATATCGGGCTTTTCTGGTCGGGCCTATTAAGCCCACTTTGATTGGGCTTACGTGGGCTTTTGCAATAAATTATGTCTCAAATTTTAAAGTTACAAAAAAAAATATATGCATGAAAAAAAATATTAACAATAAAAAAAAAATACTCAAGGGTGCAAAAATATGGTCTCGTTAAAATAAAATACTAAGGGTGCAAAAACGTTGGCCTATTAAGTAGGTGGAGGAGTGGTTAGGGTTTGTATTGGGTATTGGGTATTAGACTTTTTAAAATTAATTAGGTGGGCTTGAGGCTGATATTTGGGTTTGAGTTGAAATATTAGTATTAGAAATAGGTTGAGTATTGATTTTTAAATAATAAGTATTTTATATTTTCGGGCTTATGGGCCGGGTTTATTACAGGTGGGTCGGGTTGGACTTATCGGGTTTTATCGGGCTCAGGCCTATCGGGTTTGAACACCATAAGCCCAAGCCCAGCCCGCTAACTCTCGGGCCGGGCCGGCCCACGGCCCATAGCGAGTCGGGCCGGGTTTTTGTTTATCGGGCTTATCGGCCCCCATAAGCCCATGGGCTTTTGGACCAAATGGTGAGGGCTAATTAAAACGATCGAGATATGAACAAATTTTATGAAATCGGACTTAAAACGATTGAGTTACAGTTGGGTCATGCCGTGCGAGTAAAAAAACCCAAATCGCAGACCCTCGCGAGCAGGAAGAAGACTGTTTTTATGTTAGTTTTATATATAATTTGCTTACTTAAATTTGCCACTGGGCTTGTTAGTTGAGTTGGTTGTGGGAGCTTGTTGTCAATTAAGCATTTAGGGCCGTCGAACCCAGGGTGCGTGCGCCACAACCTAATTTTTTTTCATTTCATTTTTTTCTTATTTTGAGCTATATTTATCATTTTTTTCTAACTTTAAATATATCAATCCTTTCGAATTTTTGAAAAAATATTGACTCTAGTTTTTTTTCAATTTTAAATATATTTACTCATTTTATAATTTTTCTTCCATTCAATTTTTTTATGTTTATTGTTATGTTTTTAATTATAGTAATTCACTTTAGTTTATATTTTTTCGAACCCTATTGTATCATATTATTCATCATATATTTATTATATCAAAGTCATTTTATAGTTTTTATTAGTCCTATATAACCATCATTGGGTACTTAAGTTTTTTCCAAAGTTTCATTTTAAATTTCCAATTTTTAGATCGGATTTCCGTCATTTGTGTTTACCGTAAACGATATCGCTATCGATATCCGTAAATTTGACTAGTGATATATCCGTCGATATCGATATTTCGATCCTTGGTTATATCTCATGAAACTTAATGATTCAAAATAAAAGACATTTAATATCAAGTTTTGAGTTTAATTTTTTTTTTCAATTTTTATTATATATCTGTTCACTTATCCCTTAAATTAAAATTTTATAAAAGATTAAAAATTAAACATATTTGTTAATAAATTTAAGGGAACTATACTCGATTTCAAAAAGTGTCCGAACTATAAAAAGTTACATTTCCATACTCAAACTATAATGTCGATTTCAAAAGAGTATCTCTCTTAGATTTTCCATCTAAAACCCAATTAACTACCTATGTGACAAATAGTAAATGTCATTCAGCATCTGATGTAACAAATTTTTAATGGGTATTTTGGGAAAATTTTTAATTCATCTCCCTTCTTTCGCTTCACCCATTCATCATTTTCATCTTCCCCAATTACTTTATCAATCATCATCCAAGATCCAAAATCCAAATCCAAAATCTAAAATCCAAAATCCAAAATTAATCTTCCCCAATTTTATCCAGAATCTTCAAACCTCAAATTCAAAAACCCAGGATCCAAAATTAATGGATTCAAGACAAATATAAATGTGTCTTGGAATTTTTCAAAAACCCAGAATCTAAGAACCCAAATCCGCCCGAAAGAGATCGAAAAAGCAGAGAAAGTCGGGAACCTTTCCATGGGCATTTTGGATTAATATAAAATGTGTAATTAATGTGATAATTATCATGATGATGGCTTTGATATTATCTTTGGTAAGTTTGATGGTGTTTTGCAAATTATCCTCCTTAGACTCACTTATTTTGGCGTTGTTGCCGTACAAACTATGACAGATACTGGTATTTCTTTTTGCAATATCCCAATAAACTCGTCCTGCCCTTCCTACGATCCTGTCCCAAACGCCGCCCGATAAATAATATTTTTCATAAGCAAAAAAACAAGCTCCTCGATGTTCACAGCGGACCCGATTTGAGGCATGACAGTTCGAAATGGCGAGTCCACCTCGTCCCTCAAGGACTCCTAGGACTCGGCATATTTGCAATTGAAGAGCTTCATGACGCAAAGCTTATGCATCTGTCGCCAAAATGGATCGTAATGGGCAAAGGCCATGTTGGCGCGGTCGTAGGTGAGATAGCTGATGGCAATGGTGGCAGGGCGGGGCGGTTGGAGAATATGTTGTCTTGGACTTGGAGTACTTGTCAGGCGACATCTAGGTTTGAAACAGCCACCATGTGCAAAAACCCCATGCAGAGGTGGTGGAAATGCCGCTGTATTGCTTGGCTAGCTTGGCAAGCCCACAGTGGGTTAGTTGGTCCTTCATTAACAACTAATTGGGGAAGAAAGATAAGTACCTGTCGGAGTTTCTTGAATCCATTAATTTTAGATTATGGGTTTTTGGATTTGAGGCTTGAAGATTCTGAGCAAAATTGAGGAAGATTAATTTTGGATTTTGGATTTTGGATGATGATTGATGAAGTAATTGGGGAAGATGAAGATGATGAATTGGTGAAGATGAAGAAGAGAGATGAATTAAAATTGTTCCCAAAATGAACATTGAAAATTTGCCACATTAGATGTTGAGTGACATTTACTATTTGCCATATAGGCTTTGGATGGAAAATCTAACGGAGTTACTTTTTTGAAATCGACATTATAGTTTGGGTATGAAAATATAACTTGTTTGTGTATTTTTGAAAATTGACGCTATAATTTTGGTTACTTTTATGTGGTTTGTCCTAAATTTAAACCCATTAATAACAAAGCCAATCTTTCGACTCAATCATTCTTTCCCAATAACTCCCACCATTTTCCTCCTCCGCCGCCTGGACAAGCGATCTTATCTCTCATTCACTTGCTCACTTCTCCACCTAGTCTCCCTTTCGATCAGTTTGTACGGATTGGGAAGAATGGATTGGGGGCTTCAACTAGGAGGAGGGGAGACATGTCCGAGGCAGTGCCTCTCTGGATCAATTGGAGGGTGGATGGGTCAGTTGGGGTTGTTGTCTTGAAGGTTAATGATGTTGCTTAGAAGGTTGGATGCGACGATAAAATTGGTGGTTGGAGGAGAAAAAAGCGAAGGCTCGCGGGGGGTGGTGGTCGAGTGCTGTTCGATTTTGGGGATCAATATGAGGGTTTTATGTTTTAACTCTTCGATTTATTGGGTTGTGTTGATTTCTTGTTGTATTTTTTTTTTCTTTTTTAATTCTTGATTTTACGTTTTAAAATTTTTTAATGGAAGAGTAAAATTAATTTTAATGATAAAAGAATTTATAACAGGAAAATTAAAGAAGAAAATATAAAATAAAATATAAGTTTATTGATATGTTATATTTTAAATCATTATTAGATTTCACAAATAGTTGAAATATGATAAAAGACGGGCACATGCATAGAATCTAAATGTAGAGACTCACGATTGATAGGTCCTCAAATAAGCATTATTTTATATTATTTTATACCTTTTATACTTGACTTTTAATATTAAAATATTAAATAAATAGGTAAAATAATTTATTTTGTGTTATTTTTGTTTCAATAAATAAAGTTTGTAATTTGGAGTATTTTGGCAAAAAAATCCTCTCGATCGGAATTATAACGAATAAATTATGGACGAATTTCGGTGAAATATTATTAAATTAATTAATTAATTGTTTTTGCAGCCCAAATAAAATCCTGCAGCCCAAACCCAATAAAATGCTGCCTAGCCCAACAGAAAAAAGAAAAAGAAAAAAAGAAACCCAGCCCGCCAGGCCCGTGCAATCCAGCCCGTGCGGCCCATTCGCATCAGCCCAGTTCCGCGCGCCTGCTCCTCAGCCCAGATTTCCCGTCGGCGCGCGCGTACCGACCGCCAAGCATCCTCTTCGGCGCGCGCTTGCTGATCGCCCAGGCTCATCTTCAGCGCCGCCCTGCCGAGCGCCTGTTCCTCCATTCAGCAGCCTCCAGCCGAAATTACATTCCTCTTTTCAGCAGCTCTCTGCTGAATTCTTTTCCAGCAGCTTCCACCCAATTTCCACCCAACTTCCACCCAAATTCATTCCACTTTCCAACCCAATTTTGCAACTTTACAACTCAAACCACTTCTAAACATCATCACAAATCTTTACTACTCATCATTCCACTATTCCACATTTTTTATTGTATTTTTATATTATTTTTGATAACTTTTTCCACCTATAAATAGGACTTCAATTCTTGTATTTTGGGAGTCCCCAATTAGTTTCATTCTTCCATTTCTTTCTTAGTTCTTAGTTAGTTCTTTTGTTTCTCTCTTTTGAGAGACATTTTTGGGGACCATTTTTACTTCTTGTAGATTTTCTTATTAATTAGTTTTCTTTTAATTCTTATTCGTAATTTATGTTATTTTTATGTTATTTTCATTTCTTCTTTACTATTTTTCTTGGTATTTTCTTTCTAACATTTGTAAGTAAGAATGCAATCTCCATGTGTTTTTGTAACGACCCGTCCCGAATATCGGGATTTAATAATATTTAATTGTGATTTACTAATCTGGGATTAGTTGAGCGATTTCGGACGAATTGTGCAAAATGACCGTTTTGCCCTTGGGCGTGGGCAAAACGTTGACTTTTAATTCGGATGGTCAAATGGACTTTGACCGATGACCGTGACGTAGTTCGGGACGTCACGAGTTCATAGACAGGTGGCACGTTCGATTCCGACGTTCGTGGTGAAAGTTATGATGTACGGAAGTCTAGGGGCATTTTCGTAATTTGGACGATATAAGGGTGAATGTTGACTTTTCGACCGGGATGTCCGATGGCCGAGGGCCAAGGACCGTTACGTAGGTATCGTCGATACGAATCCAATGACAGGCGGCACGCATCAATCGGAGTCCGTATGACCGAGTTACGGGTCAGGATGCGTGAGGGGCATTTTGGTAATTTTCTGCACAAGGGCAGAATTGTAATTTCACACGGGGGTACTGTTTCATTGCACTGGCCGTGTAGTGGATACTTTGTGCGATCGATCCCTTGATTGTTTATCAATTAAATGGCTGGATTGGGACGGTTTGAGGTGGAATTGCACATGGGGATTGTGCTGGCATCGATTGCACGACATGGCACTGGGTTTTCTATTGTTTTGGGACAGTGCAGGGGAACATTACACAGTGGAAATTGGATACTTTTGGATGCCTTTAACGGCTAAATTGAATTAAAAGAATGAAGAGTGAGTCGTGGGCAGTTCACTGAGATTGAGAGAGGGAAAATTGGAGTGGAAATGGTGGTGGAATGCTCAAAAACCCGAAACTTGTTTTCTGGGAAATTCAAATTCGAACTTCCAGTTTTAGGCCAGCCCAAGCCGAATTGATGATGGATTAAGCTTTTTGGAACTTCAACGCGTCGAACCAGATCAAATGGGGCAAGCTTGGGAGCTCCTAGGGCCGTGAACGGACGTGGTGGACGGCCGGAAAACTCAAGCTTGAGTTGTGACGATTGAGGTATTCTCGAGTTCAATTAATCATGCTAATTAGTTCGTATTAGTCCTTATTAACTTCCTGTGAAGTTAATTTGATAATGGTTAAGGATTGGAGGAGTTTTGGTGATCGACCCGTTTTGGGTGATCACGGGTTGTCGACACGATTGATCGATGGTTGATGCTAATCATGGACACAGAACTGAAATTGGTGGATTGATGATTGTTGTAGGATCAAGAACGGATTGAATTGATATCGAATTGAGGGTGATTGAACCGGATCCTATCGCGGGCTTTCCAACCCGTTTACCAGACAAACGGGTGAAGAAGGAACACTGTAGCAGTCACTGTAGCAGGCGCGTGGCTTTCACGCGCAGCCACTCACGGCGGCGCGTGACGGCGCGTGGACATGAATATCGAGGTGAGGTCAACATGACTTTTATCCTATGCAATGTAACGAACATTTTGGGATTGGTTTCGTGTCGATCGGACACCGTCTCGATATTGTTCGGGATGTCCGAAGGTTTTAAATCGAGTTTAAAAATACTTAAAAATTCGGGAAAATTACGGGACTTGAATAGGATGTTAATGATGAGGTTAGTAATCCTCTAATGTGATTTGGACAGGATTGGGAGTCCCGGTGATAGTGGTGTAGCCCGGGAAGGCCTATGGCACGCGTATCGAGGCGCTCGGTTAAACGGTCTGTGAGTGGACATTGGTTTCATAAATTCGATGCATGCATAACTGTTTTATGATTGTTATAATTATGATTAAATGATTTACTTTGGATATCGGTGAATTTAAAATGATTTCACGTATTTCGAGGTGAATTACGTATTTGCACGTAAACCGAGATTTTCTGGATTTTCACCGATTTCCATAAATGTGGTTGGATATAATTTCATGAAACGGTTACGAACTTGAATAATGTAAAATCGGGCCAGGGGCCCAGTTGGACTATGAAATCGGGCCAGGGGCCCAGTTAACATGTGGATCGGGCCAGGGGCCCAGTTAACTTGTGAAATCGGGCCAGGGGCCCAGTTGATTTCTACATGTGATTGCGGGTCGGGGACCCTAAATGGAATTGAATAAATGTTTCCTGGTTTACATTTTATATATGTTCACATGCTGGAATCTATAAATGGTTTTGATGATGTTTCGGTCATGGCACGTTTTACGGTTTTGGGCATGAGACCCGTTTGATGAAATGTAACGATCGGTTCGGATTTTACCTATGTATACCTTTATGTTTTGCATGTGGATATCGATAAAATGTATTTGGTACTGCACTGTATAGATCCTTCCATATTATATTGTCTCCTCCGGCGAGGTACCCCGGAGAGGTCACGGGCGTCCAGTACGTCCAGCGTCTATGACGCTAAGCATCAGGTGATGCTGTACCCGAACGGGGTTCGGGGATTTAACTCGGAAAATTGAGACCCGAGTGGCACGCGTAGCCTTGTGATTGTGACCTTATTGACGTCAGGGACGTCAGACATCAGGGATGTCGGATTGGAGTGTATAGTGCAGTGGCTAAAATAATGGTTATGGTTTATATTATATGCCTTATGGTTCATATTACTGGATTTATGAAATAACTCTTGGATTTACTTTTGGAAATTGAAACTAGGCTTTGGTTTCCGGGCTAAGGCCCTAATGGTTATTTCTAAATAAATATGGGATTATTGGTTTTGGTGCATGCATATGATTTTACTGAGGGGCATAAATGTCTTATAAATGTTTTAAACAGACTTGTTTATTTTCGTCCACTCACAGCTTTTGTTTTCAATGCCCTTCAGGTTGATTCCGGATACGACTGCAGCAGAGACTTGAGCATCGCACACCTCCTCCATCGATCCTTACGCACTCTGGAAGCCCGTTTGGGCAATGGCAATCGGTTATCCCTTGTCTGACCCCTCTTGTCAGACGGGAGCACGTCACATTCCATGGTAATCCCGGGGGGATTGGGATGGGTCGTGTCAAGTGGTATCAGAGCAGGTTTTGCTCTTTTGTGCGCGAAGGACGAGGGTGTGATGTCTCTTTGGGCTGCAGTTCCGTTGTCAACCTGATAGATAGTTTTGGGTTTGTATGGTGAATTGGGTGTGTTTGGCCCGATACGCCGTGCATTGTTGCGATTCAACCCAGGTGGGGTTGTATACGATTAACTGGTAATGTGGGACCGTCGGTTCGGTCATGTGATGATGGATTGTTGTGCCACTGGGCACAGCTAGGTTCAGGGAACCCCATTGAAATAATGTTATGGAAGTACAAAACTCAGTTGAGTATTGGTCTAAATTATGGACCCTGGTAGTGTTGGCTAGTGTACGGGGTGTTGGTGCATCGGAGTTAGCGGATGACCTTCGTGGTGGAACCCACGATGGAACCCACGTTGAGTTGACGATTGGATTGGATTGGACGTCTATATGATGTCAGGACCGCGGGGTCGGTCAGATTGTGGATTTTACTGCAGAAGGCAGTTGGGTTCGGTGGAACCCTAGGGTGTGATCTTGCAACCCTAATTTATACGATGGGCTGGAAAAGTGAACTTTAAATGAGAACTTGTGCTGCGACGAGCGGCTGAGGTCGTGGATGACCATGTGGATGACTCTAGTCAGTCTTATGGGTTTCGATCCACGGATGCGGTTATGAGGAAATATGGAATCCCGTGTTGGATCGAATATTAGCGTGATGTGTGGATACGGATCTTGACAACGATGACTGTTGGTCGACAGTTGTGTCGAGATAATTGGCTATCGAGGATATTCAATGTGGTTTTAATACTTGGGGATCAGGGGACGTTCGGGGAACGTTCATTATTCTGATGTGTCGATGGCAAGAACTGGAGGTACCCATAGTCGTGGGGTACGAGTGGTGTTACGGGATCGTCGTTCGGTATGAACGGAGATCCAGGGTAACAACTTTGCACACAGTGTACTAGCATGGGTGGTCGTGTGCTAGTGTGGATGTTCGTGTGCTATGTATGGATGTTGGTATGATGGTACCCTTATGCCAATACTAGTATGGATGCATGTGTGCTGATACTAGTGTTGATGATGGTGCGTTGGTGCTGGTACTAGCGCTGGTGCCGGTGTCAGTGAGTGTGATGACGTTGAGCCACCAGTTGGGGTGTGACTCTGTCATGATGGACTTATGATCGGAATCTGCGACTCAGTGGTGGTTGAGTCTTGGACTGGATGGGATTCAGTGGAGGTTGTGTCGTGTTGGGATAAGTCCCAACCGAATTATGATGATAAGTGATGAATGGATATAAAGGTATGATTGAAACTTGAGGAATCTAGGGATGATGTTCCCTATGTCAGGAGAATTGGTGGATTTGGGGAGTTTTTGTCAACTTCGAGATTGGTAAGATTGTTTATTTCTTATATCCCCAGAGAGTACAAGGAAATTATTGAAATTGGAAAAAGTCGGGGAAAACCATTTGTGGTATTGATGTGTGATTTTGTGATTGTGGATCACTTGGAACCTGAGGATTGAACCTGTTTAGGTTGTGATGTGAGACGAAGGCAGTTGGGTATGCACATCCAGGCAGAGTTGTGGATATTCCGTTTGGAATCGGGGTGTGTGCATACATGATTATTGGCGGACGTGAGGTCCGAGTTATGAATTGACTTTTGGACACGTGGTGGTCCAAGAGAGGTAAGGACGTGGGCAGTCCAGTGGTTGGACTTGACATCTCATTGGGAGCATGTCTGTTTCCGACATGGTTGGAACTCCCGATTCGGGGAGAGTTGTGGTTGGGAGACGAGAGGAGTGCTCGTTTCCACATCGGTGTTTGGTATTCCGAAGTCTTTGGGGTTGACTTCTTATTTCCTGCCGTGGCAGATGATGATTGTTGCTACCAGTACGTTGAGCGTGTATTGGTGGGTGGACCCATGTTTGGCCTTGGGTCATTGGACACAAGAGGTTGTGCATGATCTTGGATTTGGTGGTGAAATGCGAGGTCATCTTTCCACCAAGGGGGAAATTTGACGAATGATTTAATTGAGGGTGTAAGACCCTACGATCAGCTTTCAGATGGATTGTTAGCTATGTGAGCATATGTGGATCCTAGGCGGATCTGATTTGTGATGTTGTCGACTTTGGACGATGTGACGATCTAGGATCATGATGTTGCTTGTCGAGTGGCGTAACGATGGATCTGGGTTGTGATCGTGATGATCCAGTTTGGATGAGAGTTATCACTCTTACTTTGGTATGTGAGTCGTAAATGACGGGACTGAACTTCTTTTCGGAGTGAGTCCATATGGTTGTTACTCGGTTGAGTAGGTTTCCGAAGTGGTCGGATTTTGTCAACCTTTGACGTGTGAATATTGGGATTGGCTTCCCTATGAAGTCAATCGAGTGTTTTTGACAGGCAACCGATAGGTTCAGTTTTGTTACGTCTTGGTGGACGTAAACGAGATTTTGGGTTTTGGAATCGAATTTCTGGGTGACGATTCAGGATTCGATTGCGAAGCTCGAAAATGGATTACTGGATTTGGGTACGGGATGATTATTCCAATGCTAGCTTACGGAGTAATGATTTCGGATTCGGATTTGGAAATGGATTAAAAATATGATGTATGGGTTCGGATTCGGGATTTCTTACGAAATTGCGAATTCGGATTCGGAACCAGAACTGGATGATGGGTGGAGTTCGCTTTGTCTCAAGTTGGTCTGGGCAAAGGTACTTCATTACTAGAACGTGTCTGGCTATGACCTGGGTGGTTGTAGGCGGATTGTTGGGTTGATGTACGTACAGGGTACGTTATACGAGGATTGTTACTGGTTAGACTGAGTGGTGCCTAATGGCGGTACATGGGATGTACCGGTGGTGTATGATTAAATGTGTTGGTAATCGGCTTGGTTCCGATATCATTTATTTGGCTATGTTGTGGACTGGACATTGGATACTGTGCGCTGTGCAGAGTGATTTTGTCGGGTTCAGTGATTGTACGAGCAGGTGCTCTTAGCCATGGTTGGCTAGTGGAACCCTAGTTTCGAGATGTGTGGTCACTCCTGGGCTGGTATTCAATGTGTTCCAGTTACACCACTTGATGGAGTAAGTTGACGGTATACGTACACTCAGGATGAGTGAATTGGTGGTCTGAGTAACCACGAGTAGCCTTGTGTGACTTGATCACACCGTGATTTTCCCAGCGTTTTGGTTCGCTGAGGGAGTTGGCGATTATGGACTGAGATTATTTTGTGTCGCAGGATTGGGCTTGCCCTGCGAATTGAGATCATGTGGGTGATCTTACGCTACATCGAGCGTGATGTAGTACGTGGTGTTGTCACGGACGGACAGATGGTTGGGGCTTTACTAGGGTGGTAAAGCTTTGTGGTGACAGTTTGACTGATGGTGTCAGCATGGACTGACAAATGAGAGTTGGTGACTCCCAATGGGAGCAAATGTAAGGATTTAGTGGCAATGGAAAGGAACCGTCTAGCTGAAGGAGTCAGCTAAATGGTTAAACGATTTTATCGCGAATCAGGTGATTATGTCCACTCGAGGTGGTCGAGTGTTGTTGATTGTGACGTATGACTGTGATGGGATGTCTGGGTACAAACGAGGCTGGTGTTGTCCCAGTATGTGGGTGTACGAGTGTACACAGATGTGTGATCGAATTGTTTTCCACGAGGTGGTTGTGGAATAAGGATATTGGTAATTTCGAGGACGAAATTCTTTAAGGAGGGAAGGTTGTAACGACCCATCCCGAATATCGGGATTTAATAATATTTAATTGTGATTTACTAATCTGGGATTAGTTGAGCGATTTCGGACGAATTGTGCAAAATGACCGTTTTGCCCTTGGGCGTGGGCAAAACGTTGACTTTTAATTCGGATGGTCAAATGGACTTTGACCGATGACCGTGACGTAGTTCGGGACGTCACGAGTTCATAGACAGGTGGCACGTTCGATTCCGACGTTCGTGGTGAAAGTTATGATGTACGGAAGTCCAGGGGCATTTTCGTAATTTGGACGATATAAGGGTGAATGTTGACTTTTCGACCGGGATGTCCGATGGCCGAGGGCCAAGGACCGTTACGTAGGTATCGTCGATACGAATCCAATGACAAGCGGCACGCATCAATCGGAGTCCGTATGACCGAGTTACGGGTCAGGATGCGTGAGGGGCATTTTGGTAATTTTCTGCACAAGGGCAGAATTGTAATTTCACACGGGGGTACTATTTCATTGCACTGGCCGTGTAGTGGATACTTTGTGCGATCGATCCCTTGATTGTTTATCAATTAAATGGCTGGATTGGGACGGTTTGAGGTGGAATTGCACATGGGGATTGTGCTGGCATCGATTGCACGACATGGCACTGGGTTTTCTATTGTTTTGGGACAGTGCAGGGGAACATTACACAGTGGAAATTGGATACTTTTGGATGCCTTTAACGGCTAAATTGAATTAAAAGAATGAAGAGTGAGTCGTGGGCAGTTCACTGAGATTGAGAGAGGGAAAATTGGAGTGGAAATGGTGGTGGAATGCTCAAAAACCCGAAACTTGTTTTCTGGGAAATTCAAATTCGAACATCCAGTTTTAGGCCAGCCCAAGCCTAATTGATGATGGATTAAGCTTTTTGGAACTTCAACGCGTCGAACCAGATTAAATGGGGCAAGCTTGGGAGCTCCTAGGGCCGTGAACGGACGTGGTGGACGGCCGGAAAACTCAAGCTTGAGTTGTGACGATTGAGGTATTCTCGAGTTCAATTAATCATGCTAATTAGTTCGTATTAGTCCTTATTAACTTCCTGTGAAGTTAATTTGATAATGGTTAAGGATTGGAGGAGTTTTGGTGATCGACCCGTTTTGGGTGATCACGGGTTGTCGACACGATTGATCGATGGTTGATGCTAATCATGGACACAGAACTGAAATTGGTGGATTGATGATTGTTGTAGGATCAAGAACGGATTGAATTGATATCGAATTGAGGGTGATTGAACCGGATCCTATCGCGGGCTTTCCAACCCGTTTACCAGACAAACGGGTGAAGAAGGAACACTGTAGCAGTCACTGTAGCAGGCGCGTGGCTTTCACGCGCAGCCACTCACGGCGGCGCGTGACGGCGCGTGGACATGAATATCGAGGTGAGGTCAACATGACTTTTATCCTATGCAATGTAACGAACATTTTGGGATTGGTTTCGTGTCGATCGGACACCGTCTTGATATTGTTCGGGATGTCCGAAGGTTTTAAATCGAGTTTAAAAATACTTAAAAATTCGGGAAAATTACGGGACTTGAATAGGATGTTAATGATGAGGTTAGTAATCCTCTAATGTGATTTGGACAGGATTGGGAGTCCCGGTGATAGTGGTGTAGCCCGGGAAGGCCTATGGCACGCGTATCGAGGCGCTCGGTTAAACGGTCTGTGAGTGGACATTGGTTTCATAAATTCGATGCATGCATAACTGTTTTATGATTGTTATAATTATGATTAAATGATTTACTTTGGATATCGGTGAATTTAAAATGATTTCACGTATTTCGAGGTGAATTACGTATTTGCACGTAAACCGAGATTTTCTGGATTTTCACCGATTTCCATAAATGTGGTTGGATATAATTTCATGAAACGGTTACGAACTTGAATAATGTAAAATCGGGCCAGGGGCCCAGTTGGACTATGAAATCGGGCCAGGGGCCCAGTTAACATGTGGATCGGGCCAGGGGCCCAGTTAACTTGTGAAATCGGGCCAGGGGCCCAGTTGATTTCTACATGTGATTGCGGGTCGGGGACCCTAAATGGAATTGAATAAATGTTTCCTGGTTTACATTTTATATATGTTCACATGCTGGAATCTATAAATGGTTTTGATGATGTTTCGGTCATGGCACGTTTTACGGTTTTGGGCATGAGACCCGTTTGATGAAATGTAACGATCGGTTCGGATTTTACCTATGTATACCTTTATGTTTTGCATGTGGATATCGATAAAATGTATTTGGTACTGCACTGTATAGATCCTTCCATATTATATTGTCTCCTCCGGCGAGGTACCCCGGAGAGGTCACGGGCGTCCAGTACGTCCAGCGTCTATGACGCTAAGCATCAGGTGATGCTGTACCCGAACGGGGTTCGGGGATTTAACTCGGAAAATTGAGACCCGAGTGGCACGCGTAGCCTTGTGATTGTGACCTTATTGACGTCAGGGACGTCAGACATCAGGGATGTCGGATTGGAGTGTATAGTGCAGTGGCTAAAATAATGGTTATGGTTTATATTATATGCCTTATGGTTCATATTACTGGATTTATGAAATAACTCTTGGATTTACTTTTGGAAATTGAAACTAGGCTTTGGTTTCCGGGCTAAGGCCCTAATGGTTATTTCTAAATAAATATGGGATTATTGGTTTTGGTGCATGCATATGATTTTACTGAGGGGCATAAATGTCTTATAAATGTTTTAAACAGACTTGTTTATTTTCGTCCACTCACATCTTTTGTTTTCAATGCCCTTCAGGTTGATTCCGGATACGACTGCAGCAGAGACTTGAGCATCGCACACCTCCTCCATCGATCCTTACGCACTCTGGAAGCCCGTTTGGGCAATGGCAATCGGTTATCCCTTGTCTGACGCCTCTTGTCAGACGGGAGCACGTCACATTCCATGGTAATCCCGGGGGGATTGGGATGGGTCGTGTCAGTTTTACTTTTTGAATTTCTTTTACTTCATATGTTTTAGTGCTTAAACTTCAATTTGATGTTAAGTGTTTTATCCGCTGTCGGTGCACTTAGAGTAGAATTGAAGAGATTAAATGTTGATCGCTGTCGGCGCATTTAATTATAAACTTAAGGTAAATCATGTCGTAAATGTTTGAAGCATATTGATGTTTGACGCACATTAATGGTTGATGCATTTATAATATTGAAAGATATATGTAAGTATTTGAGATGATGAAGGTAGGATTTCGTGATTGGTTTATTATGAGCAAAATGTTAGAAAAAAGTCTATTTTTAGGAGTAGTTTAAATAATGTGATTGTTAATTCGAAATTACTTACGTAAAAGTGTGGGTTTTGTCTATGAAACTACTCTATGGTTTGTAAGTTCCAATTAGCATGAGCATTTGCATTTTAATTCTTAATTAGTGTTTTCTTTAATTTAGTTATAAATCTTTTCAAAACCCCCCTTCTTTATTCTTTTATTCTTTCATTCTTTTATTCTTTTAATTCTTTTATTCTTTTATTCCTTTAATTCTTTATTCGTTAATTCTTTAATTCATTATTCTTTTATTCATCTACCACTAACACATTATTAATGTTCCCTAATTTCCCCGGTTAAGAACGATCCCTATTTACCAATACTACATCTACACAAAAAGGGTTTAAATTGCACAATACTCAAATTACGTGTTTAATTTAATGCGTAGTTTGGGCGTAGTCAACGATCCTTAGGTGCATCCAAATATGTCGCTCTATAAAATAAAAGCAGTACATTTTCTTAGAACAAAAAAATTCCATTAAGCTTCATACCCTTATGAATCATTTTCTTTTTCTCTTAAATGGAGATATATATTTTTTTTCTTCATAGTTTAGACTTTAGAGTGGTATAGAAGCGATTTAAAAAAAAAATATCTAAAAGCGTGCCTTTCGTGTTTATGACATTTAAAAGTTTTTATTTTACAATATTTGGAAAGAAAATATAACTTAAAGTACTTTTGGATTATAATAAAATGTTGAAGATGAAGATGATGAATCTTACCTGGAAACCGACTAAGGGGCAAGGAGGGTCACCACTGAAAAACCCTCTAGGTAGGGAGGTATTGACACCTCACTCTAACACAGCTAGTTGCTTAGGTTGCCTATTAGGTGTTCGATGTTTGACTATGTGATTGGACTTGACTTGTGGTTTTCTTGCAATTAGCCTCTTTATTTTGGAATTTTAATTTTTACTTAATGGAATTATAATGTTCCATTTCATAAAAAATTAACCTCCCCATTACCTTGCCATTTGTGAGGAATAAATGCGTCCATTTTAATTGTTTTTGAAACCTCAATTTCCAAAACTGCTTGCTTGCCTTGGCCGTTGGTGAGAATGAAGAGATAAAGGCGGAGACGGTTTCATCAACAGTCAATTCACCATCAATTTGAGGTTTCATTTATATATGTATTGCCCCTGGTCCTTCTTCAATCTCGTAGTTCATCGTCCATCTCTTTGCCCAGTGGATATTTTGGGAAGCTAGGAGGCTCACTAGCATAAAGTTCACAACAATGTCAGTGATGTTCAGCCTGGGTTGATTGCCATGAGGGTCCCGAGTCCTGACTAATGACAATGATGGTGGTGGAAAATCCTTAAATGTCCCTACAATGCACCGTGCATGAGGTAACTTGGATTTTTCCCAATAATATTCAGAAGAAGAGCCCTGTAGCTTAAATATCTTGTGTAGCTGCTCTGCGACTTTTTCATTTTGGTTTCTGATTTTGCACGTGAGAAAGAGGTTGATTGGAGCGGCCATTGAGCTTTGGGCTTTTGACTGTCTTGTTCTGTGAACGATTGCTCCCAGTTGCTGGCATCAGACGAGTACGATTTGAATCGGAGATTGGAATTTGATGCCGATTCACCATACTTTTTGAAATGTCCCGCTCCGTCAGTAGCTCCTGCGGTGGCATAACTGTTGAAGCTCTGATCCACTGAGTTGCCTTCCAATCCATAGTTGGTGAAAGCCGCTGAATCCACCACGCTCAATGGCGAGGCCTTTGAAAGCAGAAATGACGGTGTATCCGCGTCGGTTTGATTCGCTTTATTCCAGTAACGAATCAAATATGCCCTGGGCGTAAATGGGCTTTCCATTGGGCGGGCCGTGACTAAAGCAACATTGACAAACGAGAAGAAAACGAAGAGCAGAGGGACTAGAAGAGTCGCAGAGCTGATTGGTTTGAGTGTATGCATTTTCCTTATTTCTTTTTTGATTTATTTGCCGAGCGGATGAGGGAATGAGTGATAGGCACATGTGCGCATTGCACAACAACTATATATATACTCTCCTGGAGGCGTGATGGCTTTGCCATTTATTCATTTTGACTTGCAGCCTTTACAAATATATATATATATATATATATATATATATATATTATTTAAATGTTATATAATATATTTTTAAAAACTAATAATATATTTATTCGGTTTCTTCCCTTCGACGATTTGGGAGCTCAAGGAGTTCAATTGTGATGATTCAAGTGGCAATATGCTCCATTTTCAGATATGGTCATTTCAAGACGCATGAAGACATAATTCCGGCGAAGTCTTGAAGAAATTATTTTGTGGGAGTTTCCGTTTGGTAGATACGGAATACGTTTTCTTCACAAGAGAGGTGGTAGGCTGGTGTACTATAGGGGTGAGTCCACTTGTTCGCTCCTGAGTGGTTGGTCAAGTAGATGGGGCTCGCCATTGTCGGTAGCTCTGTTAGTGCCGTTGTTGACCACTGCGTGTTAGGCATGGATTGGCTTAAGGGGATATCGGTGAACTGCTACAAAAAGTGCCATGCATCAGGCTTCAAAGAGGCTAAAATGAGGCGTCACGTGGAGGACGCCGGTTGGTAGTGCTGGAAGGTGGGTCCCGCGTGCCTATCGGCGTCTGTGTCAGTGACGAACTCGAGAGGCCACGTGGAGGGCATCATATGGTGGTGCAGGAGGTGATGCGCTAAATGACATGAGATGTTCTTCCCAATTTCCATTCACTTGGTGCTTGGTGGATAGAAGAGTTCGACATACGGGGAGCATAAAGACGGAAGATCGATCATGCCCCCTGCGAAGCTCCAGATGGTGTACACTATTGCGAAATTGAAGGAAAAAAGCTTAGAGGTGGACCATGCATGTGGTGATTGGAAGATAAAAGAGTCTGACACACGAGGATCAAGACATAGCAGAATGTAAGGCAAGGCCTAGTTGGAGCTCAAAGTGATCATGCATGTGGCACCTAGAAGATAAAAGAGCTTGATGCATTTACGGACTTGTCATCTTCAAGTGCATGTGGAGCCAACATCGAAGCTTTTAACGAGGGAGGTGAGGAGTCTCATCACTTGATGTGAGGCGTATCACAACCCTGCAGGAGACATGTTCCAGCTGTGCAAATGCTTGCATGATTTTGAAGAGAACGTCAAACGGTTGGATGTTGAATCCCAAAATTTGAGAGTCGGTTGCCTGTTGCCATCATATACCCCCAAAACTTTGTGTTTTAAGGAAGATGAAGCGCAAAAGTTTGATATGGAAATCAGGAGCGGGATCACCACCAAAGAGTTGGAGCTTGAACTAGAGATGGAGCCTGAGCCTGAGCTTGAACTGGAGCCTGAGTTGGAGGCTAAGAAAGCAGATGTTCCTGAAACCAACGAGTCTCCTGATGACGTTTCCCCACTTTCAGCAGAAGAGTGGGCAGAGTTTCAAAGAACCATGGGCTTTGAAGACTTGCATCCGCAGTTACTTCATCTTTGTATGTTGATTAGCGCATTTGCATTTTTGTATTAAATAACTGGTTTGAGCGATCGAGATGTGATTAGCCAACCATACTTCAAATCAATAAATGAAAATGATATTTATGAGAAATTTCGAGCTCCCTTATCTTTGTCTAATTCTACTAACTGCCTTGATGTATCCAAACTTGTTCGCTCATCAAATGCCCCCATTGTAGCCATGGGCGTCCAACTTTGGGTTTTAGCAAACTTGGTTAGCGTTTGTTTTGGTGTTGCCTTTAAGGAAGGGATTTTGCTTCTTATTAGAAGGTTTGAAGTGCTTCTAAGAGGAAAATTTTGATTTCTTCCTGGTGGAAGGCTTTGTGTGCTTCTTGGTGGAAGACTTTGAGTGCTTCCGAGCGAAAGGCGTTCACAAGGCATAGGTTGAGATGCATTGCATGGTGAAAGCATAGGTGCTTTGCAGGGTAAATTCTTGGTCGCTTCGTATGGCAAAGTCTTGCTTGCTTCAGATGGCGAAGGCTTGGACGCTTCGTAAGGCGAAGGCTTGGATGTTTCCCAGGGCGAAGGCTTGGATGCTTCGCAAGGCGAAAGTTTAGATGGTTCACAGGGCAAAGGCTTGGATGCTTCGCAAGGCGAAGGCTTAGAGGGAATAAGTTTTGAAATTTTTATGTGATGAACAAATATGTTGGTATGAATTCAGAAAAATTTGTCAATCTTATTGATAATTCAAATGCACGATACTTGCATTTAGATGACAACTTGAAAAGAAAAATTGAAAGCCTCATAGACTTCTATGTCTTTCTAATTTTGACATGCAACTAGCTGATGTGGATCACCTTTGCTGCAGGTTCCTTAGGTCCTTTGTCAGCGGGTCGATCTGTGGCCTCCCCTTTGACGTACTCGGTGCAATGTCCTTCCTTGATGAGATTCCGAAGATATCTCTCGAAGGATATGCATTTCCCGATGTTATGCCCATAGCACTCATGGTAGGCATACCATTTCGTCTTATCAGCCTTCTCTTGATCGCCTTTGACCATCTCTGGCTTCTTGAACCAGGGTTTGCCATTTATCTCATTGTGGATCTGATGGGCTGGAAAAGATAACTGCAAATTTGGCTTTCTCGCTCATCTCGACATGATCTGGCGCATGTGCAACACTCTTTTCATCCTCCCAGCATGCATGATGCTTTACTAGAGAGAGCATCTTGGTGTGACTTCGAGCATTACCCATGACAATGTCTCCATAGGGCTGGCTGTCTCAGGGAAGCCCTTGTTTGAACGCCACTGCTACAACAAGGTCGTTGCAACCAACAATTCGAGATTTTTCCTTAGTAGTACCTCCAAATTTACTATCGGAGGCTCTCTTTTGCTTGCTTTAGGATGATGAAAAGACGGTCTTCCTTTACTTCATCCGTACGAAGTTGCGAGTACTCCTTCACGAACGCTAGAGCCAACTTTTCAAAAGAACCGATCAACCTCCTAGGGAGATGATTGAACCACGTCATGGCTTGACCATGAAGAGAGGCTTGAAACATTTTGCACATTAGTACATCATTATGTCTATGGGGAACCATGACTCCCCGGTAGTAATCTATGTGCTTCACCGGGTCGGAAGTTCCTTTGAACTGATTGAAGTTCGGCATCGCGAATCTCTGAGGGAACGACTTCTCCTCAATATCTCTCACAAAAGGGCGTGGATTGTTGAATTTGGCGGCGTAGATCATCTTCTAAGTCGCCATCACGCTGAGCACGAAGGTTTCGATCTAGCATCTTTTGGACATCATCCGCTTGCAGCGCACCTTGCTGAGGCAGAAAGTCGTTTCTTGCTAATTTTCTGGAACCTGCTCGAGTTTCCACCCTTGTCCTCTGAGGTCGCGCAGGTGAGTAAGCCTCGTGCTCCCCCTCACTGCCATGGGCAGATCGTCTTTGAGTTTTCTAGGGAGTCTGATGTTCCCTTCTGCTCCCATATGAACGTTCCTCTCATGAAGCTGTCCCGACCCTACCTCCAAGCCAATTATGTACCGATGGCCTTAGGCGATGTAGGCTCTTTTTTTTGCTGGTGTGACTTTTTTCTCCAGAGTCGCTTAACGGGGTGTCCCGAGATATTGTACGGCATCAGACTTTTCCCTTCCCCGGGTGACTTGGAACATTCTATTGTCCTCCACGTAAAGTTGAGTGTCTCTTAGGTTCCTGAGTTGTCCTCTCCGTCAAAAGCCGCTACAGAAGTTCTGACTGTATTTGGACTTGGCTGCTCAATATTTCGACATGCCAAGCCAGGTTGTCCTGAGCAGGCTGGTGGTTCTTCCCTGAGATGTCATGGCGTCCCTCTAGGAAGTCTCGCAGGTCCATGTTTGGGTGGGGCTGACTCTGCCTGGATGATCCCCATATCCACTGTTCACCTGTTAGTTGCATGGTTGAAGTTCCTTCCCCTAGCGTAGGCACTTGGTTTGTTGGAGATGAGAATGCTCTGAAGTTGAAGGTTGGCATCCTTTCATGCATCTCCATGAGTGCTTCTATGAACACTAGTCGAGGACGAATTGGGCGTTCCTCCGGAGTCTCTATGCAAGCTTCATTCCTTGTTTGAGCAATTGAGGAAAAAATATCTTCTCCGGCTGAACGAACGGATAGTCAAACCCTAGTCATGCTCGTTCAGAGAATCTTGAATGGAAAGTTGTTGTCGACTGATGAACACGTTCAAGATCTTCGAACAACGTTATGAATGATGAACGATGCAAGATGAGCGATGAACAATCATGAGAGCTTCTTCTTGAATATCTTCAAGCTCTCAATGAAAGCACCAATTGTTGAAGCAGAAATCGAACCCACCGCGAAAAGTCTCACAATTCCTGTAAACAGCAAACAATTAGCTATCGTTGACTCGATCGATTACCTGGAGGGTTGTTCGACTAAGAACATTCTGATGCCTAAGTTAGTTTTGAGAGAGGAAAATGATATACTTCGAAGCGAATAATCGACTTACCTTGAAAATGAAATAAGTTTCGTTATTTATAGTAAATCTATGGGAGACTCAGAGCGTTCTGATTGGTCGGTTGATTTTTTAATTAATAAATAATATATTATTTAATAATTATAATAATGGCTCATCATGATAATAATGGCAATTATTGTGATTTAATATTAATATTAATTATCCAGACTAATGACAATTAACTCTCGGGGAGACTATTAATATTACAGAGACTTTTAACCCGATTAAATAACATATTTAGCTGGTAAATAGATTATTTAATGTGTGGGTGTTTTCAAGTCGTTAGCATTATTGTCAGGGGCAATTTGGTCATTTCGGGAATTATGCGCCACGTGGCAGCTCCACAATATTCAGGTGATTTTGAGTCCCACATATAATTTGATTGTTTATATCAAGGATAATATTTTTGTTTGTATAGATAATGAAGCTATAATATTGATGCTTTTAGTGTATAAAAAGTCGTCGTGAACAATTGAAGTTTGTAATCTTTTATACATTATGAATTTTATAATATCCTCTGGCCCTCTAAATCTTTAGATATTTTACATGTTGACCCCTCTCAAATAAAAATCCTGGGTACACCCACTGATGATGATGACGATGATGATGCATATTGCATATACATATGTCAAGAAGAAATACGATGAGTAGGGGGCTTAAAGGCAATAGGGATACAAGAAACGACATAAATAGTAAACTTATTGTTCAACCTCCTGAGCAGCACCACCTTCCCCTCACCCCATTGAAACACTCTCAGTATTATCTCTGGTATTATGGGTCTATGTGGCTTTGGCTGCGACTTTAGCTTTGATCTGCTGCTGCACTCCTTATTGCTCCTCATGAACCTCATCCCACCAGCAGCAGCGGCTGCTTTCTTATTATTTTCATGATGATGATGATGATGATCATGATCTGCTGCTCCTAATTCCCAGTCCAGAGGATAACTCCTCAAGAACACTCTTCTCTTATTGTATTCTTCATAACGAAAGCTTCTTGTTGTCGTACTCATTCTCCATCAACAATAATTCTCTCTTCTTTGAAGCCCTGCTTGGAATGATATTCGATCCATGCTTCAAAGACTCAGTAACAAATTAAGCTTTATAGGAAGGCTAGGGTAGACGTACGTACCTAGTTGATGATGATGATATATTCTATTCTATTCTATGTATTAATAATAACGATTGGCCATTTTTAACTTTGGCATTTACAATGTTCCAAATGAACGTACATTATATTACCGCTTCAATTATGCCTTTGGATATAATATATATTTTCATGAATCCATCCATCCTCGGCGTACTCTATGCGCTGTTACAGATTTTTTTAGAATGTTCATTTCTCGGTGACATTGTAGGTTGATATTCCCAATATTATTATTATTATTATTATTATTATTATTATTATTATTATTATTATTATTTGATAATAAAAAATATATATTAAGTGCACTTCTAGTAAAATATTTGCAATCTGATTTCAGTATAATGAATGTCAACAAAGTCATTAAAAATAATACAAATTAAAATATTTAATAAAAAAAGTTTCCTAATTTGGAAAAAAACAAGGTTTCCTATCCATGTGCGTTGGATATGCTCTTTAAATCCTCTTTTTAAACTAAGAAGGATCATCGCATTTCCCGTTAGGTGTCACACCGAAAAATGCTCTTGTTCTCTTTATCATATATAACACTATATATAGTTACGTACAGCGGTGTAGTTATAATTTATCTTGTGGGGCTATTCACGAAGTCTAAAAAAGTGTAATTCAACTTATAATGCATACAAAATATTCAAATATTTCAAAAGGCCATGATAATATCAAACTAAACAAAAATCTAAAAATTATTTTTTATTATGATTATTTACATAATTATTGTGCACGAGTTCTTATAACTAGAATATACTAGCAAAGTAACCCACGCGATGCTACTGTACACTGTAATTTAATGTTTAAAAATAATTTCTGATTTGCTCTCTAAACTCATAAATAAAAAGACTTTGTCAAAATTGCTTGGAAATCAAACGTAATGTGCATAGAAATGAAATTAAAGAAAGAGCAAAGAAAATTCAAGTGTTATATGCTCTTAATCCACTAGTAGATAAGCAAATTGAGCCAAACAAACTCATCAAGAATCGAATGAAATCATAATTCATGTGGAATTAGATTGAGAATGAAAAATGATATTGAAAATTGGAAATTGGCGTACTTGAGGCTTAGAAGGAATTGGCGAAGATGAATCATAATTCTCAAGCAACCTCTCGCATTTGACTTGCATTAATCACTCATTAGAGGAAGCCAAGATCCTTGCCAAGACAAGTTATGAGAAAAATGCCCTCAATATTGAGAGAAAATACAAAGTCATCGATGCAAGTGATGGAGGGCCATGGCATACCCTTTATTTTGGCAGTAAACACTTTTTGTGTGTTAGAAAGCAAACAACTAAACCTTTAACGAGCCACAAAGATGTAGAATCATGATCATATAAGAGATCGAAGTATTAAGCAACTGGACAAATACATGGTTCATGATTGCAGACTTTGATGCCTCCAATTATAAAGAAATTGAAGACAGTAAACTTGGACTCAATTTGGTGGTTGAGTAATATCTATTAGGCACAAATCACCATAGATACTAACATGGACATAGATAGTAGAAATTTGATGCAAAATTTACTCAAAGTATATTTAATAGCGTCATAAACATAGTCACAAATCTAATAAAATCATTTCAAAACCATTAAACTTAGCTAAATATAATAGGAATTTAAAATTGAAGAAGCCACAGTCCTTGTTTTTCTTTGAGTGGAAAAAATAGTTTAAACTATTATTATCACATCATCTTTTTGAATAAACCATTTTGAATCTAATGATTCATTCCATATAACATTCTATATAATTACATTATTTATTCTTTTTATCAATCATCTTTCTTAAATTGCATATCATCATTCCATCTCAAATAGGTGTACAAAATTTTTTAAGTACCATTGCGATTCACTCGTAAATCATCAAATCTAGTCATATAAGGTGAATAAAAATGTTCATGTGCAATAATAGAATTGAAAACAAAAGAAAGAGTTGGGATTCCTATATACATACTTCAATAGAACTATATGTGATCACGTTTTAAGTATTAAAAAGAGGCAGAGCTTACTCAATTATAAATTTGAGTGTAATACCTTTTAAGACTTGAGTTTGTTCAACAGATTCTTCACCTAAACAATGATCAACCTGGCAGATTGGTAAACAAGGTGGAAGCAAAGGACTAAATAGTACGAAAGGAAAAGGAAAAACGAGTCAACCAAATCAAATGAATCAAATTGCAAATTTTCTACAGTTAAAAAGCATCATATCTATGAAATTACAGTCCCATGAAATTGCAGTCCTTGAACAAAATTGAAGGCAATAATGCCAAACACCAATAAACTCACGTCGGAAGGATGAATGACCTAATCCAAAAGCTATTCCTAGAAGAAAACAATAATGAAACAATATTGATCCATTCCTTATCAAACACTAAATTGAAAATAGAAATAGGTAGAAGATAGTGTTAGCATAAGCTGTTGAAGGCTAACTGTTGAGGTCACTGAGTTATCTCCTTCCAGCTGTATTAAGAGCCACATGTCATGAGTTCCTAGATTTAAGGGTAGTTATAACTGAATTACAGCTATCATGATTGCTTAGGCTCTAAGAGAGATCGATGAGGATGATATAATAGGAATGTTGTATTCGATTAAGCTGATATACAGAAATACAAAAAGCTCTCTCTGAAAATTCTTCTCTTCTTTATTCTTACATTTTCCTTCTTCTCGATCACCATTCTCAAGATGGTATCAAAGCTTTCAATGGCTAACCCCAATTCGATCCTACTTCCCCTGTCTCTCTTCTCAACCTCCTAAAGTTCTTCTTTTCTTATTCTTTTTCTGATCTAATCTGAGTGCATCAAGAAACTATCAAGAAATTGTCAAAGAAGCTCAAGCAGCTAACAACGTGTTTGTCAAAAGTTCTCAATCAACCTCCTTCTTCTCCTTCTAGTTCCTGCAATCTCCTGATTTGATCAAGTTCAACAGAAATGGTGAATGTGTCTCAGTTACAAATTTTACAATCTCCAATTGCAAATCTTGTTTCCACTGTGGGAAATTCAGTTCAAGTGAAGCTTGATGATCTTAACTATTTGACCTGGAAGTTTCAAATGGAGCTACTACTCAGTGTGCACGATCTGATCGGTTTTGTTGATGGCTCATGTCCTTGTCCAGCAACAAGTGATGAATCAACTACACAAGCTGCACAGGTTTGGAGAATGCATGATCGTGCCCTCATGCAGTTGATCACAGCAACTCTGTCCACTACAGCTATGTCATGTGTTCTTGGGTGCAAGACCTCTAGGGAAATGTGGACAAATCTCAAGGACAGGTTTGCATCAATAACCAAAGCTTCAATATTTCAGATGAAAACTGATCTTCAAAATATTAAAAAAGGATCTGAAACCATGATTCAATACCTGCAACGAATTAAGGATGCTACTGATATGTTAGAATCCTGTGGTGTACACTTTGAAATTGATGACATTGTAATTCTTGCTCTAAGAGGCCTTCCTGTTGAGTATAACACATTGACATGTGTAATTAGAGGGAGAGAGAATACTATCACGTTAAAAGAGTTTCGGGCTCAGCTCCTAGCTGAGGAGGCTATCCTTGAACATGTAACGACCCGTCCCAAATTCCATGATTAGATTAGTGACTAATCACGATTAGTGAGGTTAATCCGTGATTAGTAGAGCGAAATCGGACGAACGATGCAAAATGACCGTTTTACCCCTAGTCTTGGGAAAACATTGATTTTTGTTCGGGCGGTCTAATGGACTTTGACCGATGACCGTGACGTAGTTCGTGACGTCAGGAGTTACGTAGATGACGACGATACGAATCCATAGACAGGCGACACGTCAAATTCGGACGTTCGACGACGAAGTTACGGTTCACGGAAGTTTCGGGATATTATTTACGGCGACAAGTTTTACGAGACAAAAAGTGCAGTTTTGTCTCTAGTGGGCCCAGATATTTGTCCTGATGCCAATGGATGAGTGACAAGTGTCACCTATCCAATGGACACCCAAATTGATTCATGCACCGTGCTTTCCATTCCATTTTCCCCATTTCAAAACCATCTTCCCCGTTCTCACTTTCTCACCATTTCTCTCCATCTCTGTGCAAACCAAAACCCATCCATTTTGACCAGGACTGAGACCAGAGAGTGGGGAGGATGTTGGAAGCAGTGGCCGGCCCAGGAAGGCGCCTCCGTGGGCGGTGGAGCCACGAACCCGTGCGGGTACACGGTAAGGTCATTTTCCCCCTTTTAATTGATTTCGATATTATGGTTGTTTTTGGACGATTAGGATGAGTTAGTTAGGTTGCTAGGTGTAACGACCCGTCCCGAATATCGGGATGTAATAATATTTAATTGTGATTTACTAATCTGGGATTAGTTGAGCGATTTCGGACGAATGGTGCAAAATGACCGTTTTGCCCCTGGGCGTGGGCAAAACGTTGACTTTTAATTCGGATGGTCAAATGGACTTTGATCGATGACCGTGACGTAGTTCGGGACGTCACGAGTTCATAGACAGGTGGCACGTTCGATTCCGACGTTCGTGGTGAAAGTTATGATGTACGGAAGTTCGTGGGCGTTTTCGTAATTTAAACATAATAAGGGGGAAATGTTGACTTTTTGATCGGGTGGTCCGATGGCCGAGGACCGAGGACCGTTAGGAAGGTCTCGATGCCCTGAGTTCGTAGACAGGCGGCACGCATCAATCGGAGTCCGTATGACCGAGTTACGGGTCAGGACGTGTGAGGGGCATTTTGGTAATTTTCTGCACAAGGGCAGAATTGTAATTTCACACAGGGGGTACTGTTCCATTGAACAGCCGTGAAGGTGGATGCTTTGTACGATCGATCCCGTGATTGTTTATCAATTTAATTGAGTTAATTGGGTCAGTTTGAGGTGGAATCGCACATATGTTGGTGCTGGCAATCAATCAAATGAACATGGGCACTGTTTTATCATGTTTTCGGGTCAGTGCAGGGATTTTACACAGTGGACTGAGGGGCACTTTAGGATGCTTTTAATGGTTGATTTAGATCGATAGAATGGAGAGTGAGTCGAGAGGATGACTCTGAGATTGAGAATGAGAGGATTGGAGTAAGAATGGTGGAGGAATGCTCAAAAACCCGAAACTGGTTTCTGGGAAAATCAAATTCAAACTTCCAGTTTTAGGCCAGCCCAAGCCTAATTGATGATGGATTGAGCTTTCTGGAACTTCAACGTGTCGAACCAGATCAAATGGAGCAAGCTTTGGGGCTCCTAGGGTCGTGGACGGACGAGGTGGACGGCCGAAAAACTCGAGCTTGAGTTGTGGTGATTGAGGTAATGTCGTGTTCAATTAATCATGCTAATTGGTTCGTGTTAATCCTTATATGCTTCATATGAAGTTAATTTTACAATGGTTGAAGATTGATGGAGTTTTGGTGGTTGACCCGTTTTGGGTGATCACGGGTTGTTGACACGATTAATCGATGGTTGATGTTGATCGATGTCACATAACTGAAATTCATATGCTAATGATTGTTTTAGGATCAAGAACGGATTGAATTGTTTTCGAATTGGGTGTGATTGAACCGGATCCTATCGCGGGCTTTCCAACCCGTTTACCTGACAAACGGGTGAAGATGGTGACTGTAGCAGTCACTGTAGCAGGCGCGTGGCTTTCACGCGCAGCCACTCACGGCGGCGCGTGACGGTTTGTGGGCACGAATCTCGAGGTGAGGTCAACATGACTTTTATCCTATACAATGTAACGAACATTTTAGCGTTGGTTTCGTGTCGATCGGATCCCGTTTCAATATTGTTCGGGATGTCCGAAGGTTTTAGATCCAATTTAAAAATACTGAAAAATTCGGGAAAATTACGGGACTTTGATAGAATGTTAATGATGAGGTTAGTGATCCTCTAATGTGATTTGAACAGGATTGGGAGTCCCGGTGATAGTGGTGTGGCCCGGGGAGGCCTATGGCACGCGTATCGAGGCACTCGGTTAAACGGTCTGTGAGTGGACATTGGTTTTATAAATTCGATGCATGCATAACTGTTTCATGATTGTTATAATTGGGATTATATGATTTATTTTGGATATCAGTGAATTTATATGTTTTCACGCATTTCGAGGCGATTTAAGTGTTTGCACGTGAATCGAGGTTTCTGGATTTGCACTGATTTCCATAAATATGGATGGATATGATTTCATGAAACAGTTACGGATTTGATAAAGTAAAATCGGGCCAGGGGCCCAGTTAACTTATGAATCGGGCTAGGGGCCCAGTTGACTTATGAAATCGGGCCAGGGGCCCAGTTGACTTATATATGTGATTTCGGGCCGGGGACCCTAAAATGGAATTGAATAAACTATTTCGGATTTGATTCAACTATTTGGACTTATGACAGTTTTATGGAAATTTCGGGGCAGGGCCCTTGTGATATTTTGGAAATGAATAATAAAATGTGTTCCATAAAACCATCTCGATATGAGGATATTTATATCCTGGTCTCCTCCAAGTGTCGGGGACACTGGAGAAGTCACGGTGCATTGCCTACGAGGGCTCATTGTACGGAGCTACTGGACCGTATAGTGATCCAGGAGCAGGATTGCTGGACGTCATGGACGTCAGACATCGGGGATGTCAGAGATATGGACCCGGTGAGACCCCGGGCAGCACGCGTTGCTTAATACCGTGAGATATGACGTCTGGAACGTCAAGCGTCTAGGACGCTAGGCATCGGGGATGCCGGAGATGGAAAAATAATAAATGAATATTACTGGATTGATGAAATAACTCTTGGATTGACTTTTGGAATTTGAAACTATGCTTTGGTTTTCGGGCTAAGGCCCTAATGGTTATTTCTAAATAAATATGGGATTATTGGTTCTTGGTGCATGCATATGATTTTACTGAGGGGCATAAATGTCTTATAAATGTTTTTAACAGAATTGTTTATTTTCATCCACTCACAGTTTTTGTTTTTAATGCCCTTCAGGTTGATTCCGGATACGACTGCAGCAGAGACTTGAGCATCGCACACCTCCTCCATCGATCCTTACGCACTCTGGAAGCCCGTTTGGGCAATGGCAATCGGTTATCCCTTGTCTGACGCCTCTTGTCAGACGGGAGCACGTCACATTCCATGGTAATCCCGGGGGGATTGGGATGGGTCGTGTCAAGTGGTATCAGAGCAGGTTTTGCTCTTTTGTGCGCGAAGGACGAGGGTGTGATGTCTCTTTGGGCTGCAGTTCCGTTGTCAACCTGATAGATAGTTTTGGTGGATTGGGTGTGTTTGGCCCGATACGTCGTGCATTGTTGCGATTCAACCCAGGTGGGGTTGTATACGATTAACTGGTAATGTGGGACCGTCGGTTCGGTCATGTGATGATGGATTGTTGTGCCACTGGGCACAGCTAGGTTCAGGGAACCCCATTGGAATAATGTTATGGAAATACGAAACTCAGTTGAGTATTGGTCTAAGTTTTGGACCCTAGTAGTGTTGGCTAGTGTACGGGGTGTTGGTGCATCGGAGTTAGCCGATGACCTTCGTCGTGGAACCCACGATGGAACCCACGTTGAGTTGACAATTGGATTGGATTGGACGTCTATACGATGTCAGGACCGCGGGGTCGGTCAGATTGTAGATTTTACTGCAGAAGGCAGTTGGGTTCGGTGGAACCCTAGGGTGTGAGTTTGGAACCCTAAATTATAATCGATGGACTGGGAAAATGAACTTTAAATGAGAACTTGTGCTGCGGCGAGTGGCTAAGGTCGTGGATGACCATGTGGATGACTCTAGCGAGTCTAGTCAGGATTATGGGTTTCGATCCACGGATGCGGTTATGAGATAAAATATGGAATCCCGTGTTGGATCGAATACTAGTGTGATGTGTGGATACGGATCTCGACAACGAGGACTGTTGGTCGACAGTTGTGTCGAGATGACTGGCTATCGAGGGTATTTTATGTGGCTTTCACACTTGAGGATCAGGGGATGTTCAGGGAACGTTCATTATCCTGATGTGTGGATGGTCAAATTGGAGGTACCCATAGTCGTGGGGTACGAGTGCTGTTACGGGATCGTCGTTCGGAATGAACGGAGATCCAGGGTAACAACTTAGCACACAGTGTGCTAGCATGGGTGTTCGTGTGCTAGCATGGATGTTCGTGTGCTACGTATGGATGTTGGTATGGTGATACCTTTATGCCAATACTAGTATGGATGCCTGTGTGCTGATACCGGTGTTGATGATGGTGCGTTGGTATTGGTACTAGCACTGGTGCAGGTGTCAGTGATTGTGATGACGATGAGCCACCAGTTGGGGTGTGGCTCTGTCGTGATAGGCAGATGATTGGTATCTGCGACTCAAAGGTGGTTGAGTCTTGGACTGGATGGGTTCCAGTGGAGGTCGTGATGTGTTGGGATAAGTCCCAACAGAATTATGATGACAAGTGATGAACGGATAAAATGGTATGATTGGAAATTTGGGGAATCTTGGGATGATGTTCCCTATGTCATGTGTATTGGTGGATTTGGGGAGTTGTTGTCAACTCCGAGATTGGTATGATGGTATACTTCTTATATCCCCAGGAAGTACAAGGAAATTATTGAAATTGGAAAAGTCGGGGAAACCATTCGTGGTATTGATGTGGGATTTTGTGATTGTGAATCACTTGGAACCTGAGGATTGAACCTGTTAAGGTCGAGATGTGAGACAAAGGCAGTATGGTATGCACATTCAGGCAAAATTGTTGATATCCCGTTTGGAATCAGGGTGTGTGCATACATGATTATTGACGGACGTGAGGTCCGAGTAATGAATTGATTTCGGACACGTGGTGGTCCAAGTGAGGTATGGACGTGGGCAGTCCAGTGGTTGGACTTGACATCTCATTGGGAGCATGTCTGTTTCCAACATGGTTGGAACTCCCGATCCAGGGAGAGTTGTGATTGGGGGAACGAGAGGAGTGCTCGTTTCCGCATCAGTGATTGGTATTCCGAAGTCATTAAGGTTGACTTCATATTTCCTGCCGTGGCAGATGATGATTGTTGCTACCAGTACGTTGAGCGTGTATTGGTAGGTGGACCCATGTTTGGCCTTGGGTCATTGGACACAAGGGAGTTGTGTATGATCTTGGATTTGGTGGTGAAATGCGAGGTCATCTTTCCACCAAGGGGAATTTGGCGAAGGATTCAATTGAGGGTGTAAGACCCTACGATCAGCTTTCAGATGGATTGCTTGCTATGTGAGCGTGTGTGGATCCTAGGTGGATCTGGTTTGTGGTGTTGTTGACTTTGGTCGTTGTGACGATCTAGGATCGTGATGTTACTTGTCGGGTGACGTAGCGATGGATATGGATTGTGATCTTGATGATCCAGATGGGTGGAGAGTTTATCACTCTTACCTTGTTATGTGAGTCGTAAATGACGGGACTGAACTTCTTTTCGGAGTGAGTCCATATGGTTTGTGACTTGGTTGAGTAGGTTTCCGATGTGGTCGGATTTCGTCAACCTTTGACGTGTGGATATTGGGATTGGCTTCCCTATGAAGTCAATCGAGTGTTTTGGACAGGCAACCGATAGATTCGGTTATGTTACGTCTTGATGGACGTAAACGAGATTTTGGGTTTTGGAATCGAATTTCTGGGTGACGATTCAGGATTCGATTGCGAAGCTCGAAAATGGATTACTGGATTTGGGTGCGGAATGATTATTCCAATGCTAGCTTACGGAATAATGATTTCGGATTCGGATTTGGGCATGGATTGATAATATGATGTTGGGTTCGGATTCGGGATTTCTTACGAAATTGCGGATTCGGATTCGGAATTGGAACTAGATAACGGGTGGAGTTCGTTTTGTCTCATGTTGGTTTGGGGCAAAGGTACTTCATTATTGGAACGTGTTTGGCTATGACTTGGGTGGTTATAGGTAGATTGATGGATTGAGGTGCGTACAGGGTACGTTGTACGAGGATTGATACTGGTTAGGCTGAGTGGTGCCTAATGGCGGTACATGGGATGTACCAGTGGTGTGTAACTAATGTGTTGGTAATCGGCTTGGTTCTGATAGCATTTGTTTGGCTGTATTGTGGACTGGACATTGGATACTGTGCGCTGGGCAGATTGATCTTGTCGGGTTCAGTGATTTTATGAGCAGGTGCTCTTAGCCATGGTTGGCTTGTGGAACCCTAGTATTGAGATGTGTGTTCACTGCTGGGCTGGTATTCAATGTGTTCCAGTTACACCACTTGATTGTGTAAGTTGATGGTATACGTACACTCAGGATGAGTGAATTGGTGGTCTGAGTAACCACGAGTAGCCTTGTGTGATTTTATCACACCGTGATTTCCCAGCGTATTGGTTCGCTGAGTGAGTCGGCGATTATGGACATTGAGATTATTTTGTGTCGCAGGATTGGGCTTGCCCTACGAGTTGTGATCATGTGTTGATCTTACGCTACCTTGAGGGTGATGTCGTACGTGGTGTTGTCACTGACTGGCAGATGGTTGGGGCTTTACCAGGGCGGTAAAGCTTAGCGGTGACAGTTTGACTGATGGTGTCAGCGTGGACTGACAAATGAGATTTGGTGACTCCCAATGGGAGCAAATGTAAGGATATATTGATAATGGAAATGAACCATCTAGCTGAAGGAGTCAGCTAAATGGTTAGGCGATTTTATCGCGGATCAGGTGATCATTTCCACTCGCGGTGGTCGAGTGTTGTTGCTATTATGACGTATAACTATGATGGGATGTCTGGGTACAAACGAGGCTGGTGTTGTCCCAGTATGTGGGTGTACAAGTGTACACAGATGTGTGATCGAATTGTTTTCCACGAGGTGTTTGTGGAATAAGGTTGATGGTAATTTCGAGGACGAAATTCTTTAAGGAGGGAAGGTTGTAACGACCCGTCCCGAATATCGGGATGTAATAATATTTAATTGTGATTTACTAATCTGGGATTAGTTGAGCGATTTCGGACGAATGGTGCAAAATGACCGTTTTGCCCCTGGGCGTGGGCAAAACGTTGACTTTTAATTCGGATGGTCAAATGGACTTTGACCGATGACCGTGACGTAGTTCGGGACGTCATGAGTTCATAGACAGGTGGCACGTTCGATTCTGACGTTCGTGGTGAAAGTTATGATGTACGGAAGTTCGTGGGCGTTTACGTAATTTAAACATAATAAGGGGGAAATGTTGACTTTTTGATCGGTTGGTCCAATGGCCGAGGACCGAGGACCGTTAGGAAGGTCTCGATGCCCTGAGTTCATAGACAGACGGCACGCATCAATCGGAGTCCGTATGACCGAGTTACGGGTCAGGACGCGTGAGGGGCATTTTGGTAATTTTCTGCACAAGGGCAGAATTGTAATTTCACACAGGGGGTACTGTTCCATTGAACAGCCGTGAAGGTGGATGCTTTGTGCGATCGATCCCGTGATTGTTTATCAATTTAATTGAGTTAATTGGGTCAGTTTGAGGTGGAATCGCACATATGTTGGTGCTGGCAATCAATCAAATGAACATGGGCACTGTTTTATCATGTTTTCGGGTCAGTGCAGGGATTTTACACAGTGGACTGAGGGGCACTTTAGGATGCTTTTAATGGTTGATTTAGATCGATAGAATGGAGAGTGAGTCGAGAGGATGACTCTGAGATTGAGAATGAGAGGATTGGAGTAAGAATGGTGGAGGAATGCTCAAAAACCCGAAACTGGTTTCTGGGAAAATCAAATTCAAACTTCCCGTTTTAGGCCAGCCCAAGCCTAATTGATGATGGATTGAGCTTTCTGGAACTTCAACGTGTCGAACCAGATCAAATGGAGCAAGCTTTGGGGCTCCTAGGGCCGTGGACGGACGAGGTGGACGGCCGGAAAACTCGAGCTTGAGTTGTGGTGATTGAGGTAATGTCGTGTTCAATTAATCATGCTAATTGGTTCGTGTTAATCCTTATATGCTTCATATGAAGTTAATTTGACAATGGTTGAGGATTGATGGAGTTTTGGTGGTTGACCCGTTTTGGGTGATCACGGGTTGTTGACACGATTAATCGATGGTTGATGTTGATCGATGTCACATAACTGAAATTCATATGCTAATGATTGTTTTAGGATCAAGAACGGATTGAATTGTTGTCGAATTGGGTGTGATTGAACCGGATCCTATCGCGGGCTTTCCAACCCGTTTACCAGACAAACGGGTGAAGATGGTGACTGTAGCAGTCACTGTAGCAGGCGCGTGGCTTTCACGCGCAGCCACTCACGGCGGCGCGTGGGCACGAATCTCGAGGTGAGGTCAACATGACTTTTATCCTATACAATGTAACGAACATTTTAGCGTTGGTTTCGTGTCGATCGGATCCCGTTTCAATATTGTTCGGGATGTCCGAAGGTTTTAGATCCAATTTAAAAATACTGAAAAATTCGGGAAAATTACGGGACTTTGATAGAATGTTAATGATGAGGTTAGTGATCCTCTAATGTGATTTGAACAGGATTGGGAGTCCCGGTGATAGTGGTGTGGCCTGGGGAGGCCTATGGCACGCGTATCGAGGCACTAGGTTAAACGGTCTGTGAGTGGACATTGGTTTTATAAATTCGATGCATGCATAACTGTTTCATGATTGTTATAATTTGGATTATATGATTTATTTTGGATATCAGTGAATTTATATGTTTTCACGCATTTCGAGGCGATTTACGTGTTTGCACGTGAATCGAGGTTTCTGGATTTGCACTGATTTCCATAAATATGGATGGATATGATTTCATGAAACGGTTACGGATTTGATAAAGTAAAATCGGGCCAGGGGCCCAGTTAACTTATGAATCGGGCCAGGGGCCCAGTTGACTTATGAAATCGGGCCAGGGGCCCAGTTGACTTATATATGTGATTTCGGGTCGGGGACCCTAAAATGGAATTGAATAAACTATTTCGGATTTGATTCAACTATTTGGACTTATGACGGTTTTATGGAAATTTCGGGGCAGGGCCCTTGTGATATTTTGGAAATGAATAATAAAATGTGTTCCATAAAACCATCTCGATATGAGGATATTTATATCCTGGTCTCCTCCAAGTGTCGGGGACACTGGAGAAGTCACGGTGCATTGCCTGCGAGGGCTCATTGTACGGAGCTACCGGACCGTATAGTGATCCAGGAGCAGGATTGCTGGACGTCATGGACGTCAGACATCGGGGATGTCAGAGATATGGACCCGGTGAGACCCCGGGCAGCACGCGTTGCTTAATACCATGAGATATGACGTCTGGAACGTCAAGCGTCTAGGACGCTAGGCATCGGGGATGCCGGAGATGGAAAAATAATAAATGAATATTACTGGATTGATGAAATAACTCTTGGATTGACTTTTGGAATTTGAAACTATGCTTTGGTTTTCGGGCTAAGGCCCTAATGGTTATTTCTAAATAAATATGGGATTATTGGTTCTTGGTGCATGCATATGATTTTACTGAGGGGCATAAATGTCTTATAAATGTTTTTAACAGAATTGTTTATTTTCGTCCACTCACAGCTTTTGTTTTTAATGCCCTTCAGGTTGATTCCGGATACGACTGCAGCAGAGACTTGAGCATCGCACACCTCCTCCATCGATCCTTACGCACTCTGGAAGCCCGTTTGGGCAATGACAATCGGTTATCCCTTGTCTGACGCCTCTTGTCAGACGGGAGCATGTCACATTCCATGGTAATCCCGGGGGGATTGGGATGGGTCGTGTCACTAGGACAGTTTTAAGGCGGTTTTGGTGGTGGTTGACGGCTGAGAAGTCGTGGAAGGAAAATGGAAAAACTGAACCGTGAGGTTCAAAAATCAAACCTCGGGTTCTATGGGTTTTTCTTTGTTTTGATCATCCAAACATGTTCCTAGGATCATATTAGGAAGTTTAGAATCGATGAGGAAGAAAAAGGACCAAAAATGAGGGAGTAGGAGGGCCGGACCGGTCACGCCGGTCCAACTGGACCGGACTGTACAGTCCAACTGGCCGGACCGGTCTGTCGCAGGGAAGAAGACTCACTGTGCAGTGGCGCGTGAAGCCCACGAGCAGTGCACTCCCAGGGCGCGTGAGGGCATGTGGCAGGGAATCTTGGGAAGGTTCCAACATTTAATTTCATCTATTCGATGTAACGAACATTTTGGGTCTGGTTTCGTGTCAATCGAACATCGTTTCGATAGGTTTCGGGCTGTTCGAAGGTTTAGGTTCTGTTTTAAAAATAGTTAGAAAATCGGGAAAATTATGGGACTTCAATGAGAGGTTAATGAGGCTATTAGTAACCCTCTAAATGAATTTGGACAGGTTTGGGAGTCCCGGTGATGGTGATCGGCTCGGGGAGCCGTATGGCACGCAAATCGAGGTGGCAGCTCGGACGGTCTGTGAGTGGACCTTGTTTTCTAAATTGGTGCATGCATAAATGTTTATTATATGTTTTAAATACTTGTTTTTGATGCCATGAGTGCATTTGGATGTGTGGTTACGTATAGGCACGTATTTCGAGGTTTCGGCCCTATACGGTGCCTATATGGGTCTGTATTTCTTTATTGGTCTAAATGAACTAGTTTTGGATTTCTAAAAAGATAAACTCGGGTATGATGCTATTTACGACCTTCGGGTCTAAATTGTGGTCGCGACGGGTGCTATGTGCACGGCGATCGAAGATACGAGGCTCGCCTCCGGATTGGGATGTGTTCCTTCCGGAGAGGTCATGATGCACGATTCATGGTCAGGCAGCCTGGGGAGGCTCGACTTCGGAGTGCTGATGGTTCAGGATAGCGATCGGTGATGAGTGCACCATGATCTTGTGGTGGTCGCGTCGGTTGATACATTCACGGCGACATACCAGGATTGAGGGCGGTCCTGGATGGATGGTTGCACACATCACTATGATCGGAGTCGTGACTGACCCTTAGATATCGGTCACGGTGCCCAGTTGAGTCATATGGTCGGGCAGGAGACCGAGTAGTTTTACACTGATGATTTCGGGTCAGGGACCCTACATGGATTTCCAGGTTCATGACGGTTTATGGGAACCGGCATGAACCTTTGTTAGGTCATTCTGGTTCATGACGGTTTATGGGAACCGGCATGAACCCTGGTTAATGGATGTTATGGATCATGACGGTTCAAGGGAACCAGGCATGAATGTTTATGTTATGTATATATATGTATTCATATACCTTCCTTTACTTCTATTATCTCCTCCGGGGAGGGTCGTTTTCCTGGGTGGACCCCGGAGTAGTCATGGAGCACTGACTGAGTGGAGTCACCCCCCAGTTGGGTTCCTTACTCTCAGGAAGGCTATGATTACTATTACCTCGGGTACGGTCAGTGGTCTGCGGACATTGATCTTGACTTTGAGAAGACTCGGATTGAGACCTGGGTAGCACGCGCGTAGCTTTGGAAACCGTGACAGGATTGGTTGTGTGAATTATATGTGTATGTGATATAAATATGATATATGTTATGTGGATACAAGATTTGAGCAGGAGCTCGTGTATTTGATTTCCGTATGGTTATGGTTTTGGGCTGAGTCCCTTATTGGTTTCGTATGGATTTAGGCAGTGGCCCGTATGGTCGATTTTCATTATGGTTCTTTCAATCTTGGTTTTGGGCTTAGTTCCCACCTATGGTTTTTCTGGATAAATGGTTTTCGAATGCATGCATGCTTTTTAGTGAAGGGTACAAATGTCTTTCTTATGAAATGTTTTTATATACTCTTGTTTTGTCCACTCACATCTTTTAATGTTTTGACTGCCCTTCAGGTTGACATCAGATCTGGACTGTAGCAGAGACTGAGATATCACATACCTCCTCCGGATCCTGGCGTACTCTGATAGCCTGGGAGGGCAAAGGTTGGAAATATCCCTTGTCTGACACTTCGTGTCAGACGGGAGCAGGGTCATCCCGCACTAATCCCGGGGGGGTTGGGATGGGTCCTGTCAGAACAGGTTGGAGAACAGTCTCTTTTCCTCTCTGCCATGGCATCCACCAGAGGACCTACACCCTCCTTCCAAAACTCTACCCTTGAGTCTGGTAACACCATGTTTTCTGGGTGCTCATCACCTCAAGTCTTTCCTTCACAAGAACCTGCAACACCACAGTTTTCACCTTCTCACTCTGTTGGCAATCAAAGTACTGGACAACCAGTAAGGGGGTTTCAGCAGGTCACCAGCAATTTGCAGCAGTATGGTTACAATGGTGGTTTCAGTGCCCCAATCAGCAATCAATATAGAGGAAACAATAATGGCTACAGAGGAAAGAAGAAATTCTTTGGCTACAATGGAGGTGGCAGGTTTAATAATCAAGGCAGAGGCAGTACTATTCCTTAGCACCAGGTGTTCTTGGACCACACTCTCAGCAGCAGAGCTTTCAGGGTCCTAGCCACCTTCCAACGTGTCAAATCTGTGGAAAGAAAGGTCACTTTGCTGCAAACTGATATCACAGACATCAAGCACAAACTTTCCAAGGGTCTGAACAGTGCCAGATATGTTGGAAATATGGTCACAATGCCATGAATTTCTATCACAGGGAAAACTATTCCTATCAGGGTGCTTCTCCCTCACCAATCTTGAATGAGAATTACTCCTATCAGGGTGTATCTTCTTCTCCAGTTTTGAATGCTAATCCTCAAGCCATGACTGCCTCAGCACCTCCCTTTCAGCATCAGCTTTCAGCTCAGTCCCAAAATCAAGAATTTTGGATTGCAGACACTGGTGCAACATCCTATATGACTGCTAATCTCTCTCAACTCACTATGGTCACTCCTAGTACTTGTTCAGATACTGTCACAACAACAAGTGGATCAGGTTTGCAAATTACTAATATTGGAAAGTCTACTCTTATTACCGATCACCCTTTAACTCAATGTTTTAAACTAAACCAAGTCTTACATGTGCCTCACATCACTCAAAATCTGCTATCTGTTAACCAATTTTGTAAAGATAACCAGTGTCGTTTCATCCTAGATGATGTTTGCTTTATCATCCAGGACAGGAGCACAAGAAGGATTCTATATAAGGGGCTGAGCAGTGGAGGATTATACTCAATCCCGTGTCAGATTTCTTCTCCTCCTTCAATCTTCAACCAGCCTGCTAAATCTGTTTTTCTGTGCAAACCAGTTCCTTTTCACCTGTGGCATCATAGACTAGGACACCCTGCAAATAATATTGTGTCCTCTAGCCTCCATAAATCTAATATTTCTGTCTCTCCTGATTCTCATCAACAAATCTGTGAGTCCTGCCTGAAAGGGAAGTTTACCAAATTGTCCTTTCCCTCCAATGTCACCAAATCTGATGTACCCTTTGAATTTTTTCATACAGATGTTTGGGGACCCTCTCCCACACCTTCATTAGATGGATTCAAATACTATGCTACTCTTATTGATGAATGTACCAGATTTACTTTGCTCTTCCCAATAAAGGCAAAATCAGAATTTACAGGCATCTTTGTCTCTTTTCATGCTTATGTTTTCAATTTCTTTCACACCTCTATTAAAGTCTTACAATCTGATGGTGGGGGTGAATATATTGGCCTTGCTCTTCAGAGTTTCCTCCTCTCCAAGGGTATTCAACACCAGAAATTGTGTCCTTATACTCCTGAACAAAATGGATTAGCTAAGAGGAAGCACATGCACATTATTGAAACTGCTATCACACTACTCCAAACTGCTCAACTTCCTATTAAGTTTTGGACACATGGTTGCCTTACTGCTGTCTACTTAATCAATAGAATGCCCTGTCAAGTTCTGAATATGCTATCTCCTTATGAAAAGGTATTTGGACGTCCACCTGATCTCACCCGCCTCAGAATCTTTGGATGTGCATGCTTTCCTCTGATCAGACCCTACAACAGCAACAAATGTCAGCCTAGAACTGTTAAGTGTGTTTTTCTAGGCTATGGGGATGAGTACAAGGGTTATCTATGCTATAATCCAGTGTCTTCAAAAACATTCATCTCTAGACATGTACTGATTGACGAGTCTGTCTTTCCCTACACCTCTCTTGTTTCTTCTTATGCTCCTTCTGGTTAGAATCCTTCTTCCAGTTCTCCTCATTTCATGCCTTCTGATTTGGCTAACTCACCTTATAGTCCTCCTACTGCCTCTCTGGTTCCTACCCTCGACATGACTCCTCCATCTCCAATGCTCACTCCTGGTGCAGCACCTGCGGAAAACTTCTCTTCACCTTCAGCTCATGGTTTTAACTTGTCTATGAGTTCTTCCCCCTCTACCTCACCAACTTCACCACAATCACCAGTCTGTTCCACAAGTCCTGATTCTTCTTCTTCTAATCATGGACCTGATCATGACTTTCAACCTCAGTTCCTTGAGGTTGTGCTTCCTCTACCAGAACTCAACTGTCATCCAATGCAGACTCGATCTAAGAATGGTATCAGTAAGAAAAAGGCTCTCACCTCAGTCCTCACCTCCACCTCTAAAGACTCACTGGTTGATCTTTCACAGATTGAGCCTACTACTTATAAAGCTGCTTCCACCTGTTCAGTTTGGCAATCTGCTATGCAGGAAGAGGTTAATGCATTAAAGGCTCAAGGTACCTGGTCTCTTGTCCCTCTTCCCTCTAATAAGAATCTGGTTGGGTGCAAATGGGTCTATAGGATTAAGAGAAACGCTGATGGTTCAGTTGCCCGATACAAGGCTAGGCTGGTGGCAAAGGGGTTTAGTCATGAACCTGGGCTCAATTATGGGGAAACATTCAGTCTTGTAGTCAAGCCTACAACTGTTAGACTTGTATTGGCCCTTGCTACACACTTAAACTGGCCGATTCAACAACTGGATGTCAAAAATGCCTTCCTTCATGGTGTTCTCAAGGAGGAGGTGTACATGACACAACCTCCTGGTTTTGAAAGTGACCATCACAAGGACCATGTCTGTCTCCTTCACAAATCCCTGTATGGTCTGAAACAGGCTCCCCGTGCCTGGAATGATCGCTTCACTGGGTTCCTCCCTGGTCTAGGCTTCAAATCTACCTGGTCTGATGCATCACTCTTTGTTAAACAAACTGCTACAGACTTGGTTATCCTCTTGTTGTATGTGGATGATATAATCCTCACTGGCAGTTCATCCTCAGCCCTTCAAGAGGTTGTTCATTCTCTTACTTCTGAATTCGATATGAAGGATCTTGGGAACCTTCATTATTTCCTTGGCATCCAGGTTACATGATCCTCATCAGGTCTGTTTCTGTCACAAGAAAAATATGTTCTTGATCTGCTACAGAAAACATCCATGCTTCATAGCAACATTGTCGACACCCCTGGTGTTCCAGGCACAAGGCTTCGTCGTGATGATGGACCTGTCTTCCACAATCCTACTCTCTATCGGAGTGTTGTAGGAGCTCTCCAATATCTCACCTTCACCCGACCAGATATAGCCTTCTATGTCAATCAAGTCTGTCAATTTATGCAGGCTCCCTGTGATACACATTACATGGCTGTTAAAAGGATTTTCAGGTATCTTAAAGGGACTTCTAGCCGTGGCATCAAGTACACCCCTGGTTCCCTTGATCTGGTTGCCTATACTGATGCCGATTGGGCAGGTGTTCCCAATGATCGACGATCCACCACAGGTTTGGTTGTTTTCCTAGGCTCCAATCCAATCTCTTGGTCTTTAAAGAAGCAAAGCACTGTGTCTCGATCAAGTACAGAGGCAGAATACCGTGCTCTAGCTATCACTGCTGCTGAACTAGCATGGATTCGTCAACTGTTGTGTGCGGTTCATGTCCCTCTCCTTCAGGCACCTCTAATTCTTTGTGACAGCACTTCTACCACGAGTTTGTCTGCTAATCCGACCTTTCACTCTCGTGCCAAATACATCGAAATCGATTACCACTTTGTTCATGAACGTGTCATCCGTGGGGACCTCAACGTGCGGCATGTTCCTTCCTCCTTCCAAGTTGCAGATATGTTTACTAAGTCTTTGGAAGAGAACTTCTTTAACATTCATGTTTCCAACCTGATGGATCATCAGCTTGAGGGGGCATGTTAGCATAAGCTGTTGAAGGCTAACTGTTGAGGTCACTGAGTTATCTCCTTCCAACTGTATTAAGAGCCACATGTCATGAGTTCCTAGATTTAAGGGTAGTTATAACTGAATTACAGCTATCATGATTGCTTAGGCTCTAAGAGAGATCAATGAGGATGATATAGTAGATATAGATGTAGGAATGTTGTATTCGATTAAGCTGATATACAGAAATACAAAAGCTCTCTCTGAAAGTTCCTCTCTTCTTTTCTTTATTCTTACATTTTCCTTCTTCTCGATCACCATTCTCAAGAGATAGGAAACTCATACATGAAAATGGTCATACAAGACACCAAATACTTTCAATTCTCTTTTTCCTCTTTGTGGAAGAAACCTACATGGAAAACAACATCAAAGATGAAACAAAATTGAAACTACAAATCCGAAAAAAATATATCCATGGACATAAAGCTATTTGTGAAGCCATTTTCAAACTAAGAACCTAAATAAAAGATCAACAAACCCATCATGTAATTGACAAAAAACAATCAATTGTTTGAAATTTGTCCATTCAAAGGAATCAAACATTTTATGCGAAACAGGTAAAACCCGTGTCCTGTAGGGAGCGGTGAACAATCCCACATTTCTGCGAGGGGGAATGGTCTGGGAGAGGATGGTGGTGTGCCTTAAAGGTGTAGGCACACACCTATCTAGCACTAGGCCTTTTGGAAGCTCAAGTGGCTTTGGGGGGGAGGGATTGGAACCCCAAAGTTAAGCGAGTTGAGACTGGTCCAATTCCATGATGGGTGACCCCCTGGGAAGTTGCACGATGAGCTCCCGAAAAAAAAAACCATGAGGGCGAGGCCCAAAGCGGACAATATGGTACTAGATGAGTCGGGTCCTGACCAAGGAGAGTCAGGTCCTGACCATGGAGGGTCGGGTCCTGACAATTTGATAACAGAGTCAAACCCCGACCGAGAAGTGTGCCAACGAGGACGCTGGGTCCTAAAGGGGGTGGATTGTAAGACCCGTGTCCTAGAGGGAACAGTGAACAATCCCACATTACTGCGAGGGGGAATGGTCTGGGAGAGGATAGTGGTGTGCCTTAAAGGTGTAGGCACACACCTATCTAGCACTAGGCCTTTTGGGAGCTCAAGTAGCTTTGGGGGGGATTGGAACCCCAAAGTTAAGTGAGTTGAGACTGGTGCAATTCCATGATGGGTGACCTCCTGGGAAGTTGCACCATGAGCTCCCGAAAACAAAACCGTGAGGGCGAGACCCAAAGCGGACAATATGGTGCTAGATGAGTCCGGTCCTGACCGAGGAGGGTCGGGGAAAGGAATGGTGGTGTGCCTTAAAGGTATAGGCACACACTTATCTAGCGCGAGGCCTTCTGGGAGCTCACTGGCTTTGGATTCCTGGGGAACTCCAAAGTTAAGCGAGTGGAGGCTGGTGCAATCCCATGATGAGTGACCCACTGGGAAGTTACACCGTGAGCTTTTGGGAACAAAACCCTGTGGGTGTGACGGTGTGCCCTTCCCAGAGGGGAAAATATCGTGTTAGATAGAGTGGGCCTCTGCGCAACTCTGATCTAAGCGAGGCCTTCTGGGAGCTCACTGGTTTTGCATTCCTAGGAAACTCCAAAGTTAAGCGAGTGGAGGCTGGTGCAATCCCATGATGGGTGACCCACTGGGAAGTTGCATCGTGAGCTCCCGGGAACAAAACCCTATTGGTGTGATGGTGCGCCCTACCCATAGGGGACATATCATGTTAGATAGAGTGAACCGCTGTGCAACTCTGATCTAAACGAGGCCTTTTGGGAGCTCAGTGGCTTTAGGGGGGATTGGAACCCCAAAGTTAAGCGAGTTGAGGCTGGTGCAATTCCATGATGGGTGACCCCCTCGAAAGTTGCACCATGAGTTCCTGAAAACAAAACCTTGAGAGCAAGGGCAAGGTGGCCCAAAGCGGACAATATCGTGCTAGATGAGTCGGGTCCTGACCGAGGAGAGTCGGGTCCTGACACCAATAACCTAATTGGCGCATCCATGAAGTGAAACCTAAACTTAAATATGAAAAAATAACAACCCAAATGCATATATTAAATGATTAATGCAAATTTAAAATAAGAGAAGCAAGATACATCAAAAGGAGAAGAATAGAACACAAAATTGGAGTAGAGAGTTGGAGGAGAGATTTTGGGGTTAGGGTTGTAGAAGAGCGCATATGTAACGACCCGTCCCAAAATTTTGTGATTAGAGAGATTAATTAAGGATTATTTGAGGATTAATCGAGACTAATTGGGATTAGTCGAGGTGAAATGACGAGTTTGCCCCTAAAAGGGTAAAAAGTTAACTTTTAACCCAAGATGTCAAATGCACATGAACCGAGGTCTATTACATGGATCGAGGAATTACGATCATGTAGACAGGTGGCACATCGAATTTGGATGTCGTACGAGAAACTTACGGGTCTAGAACGATTGTACGAAATTTTACGGTTGCCCGTAATTCAAACAGTTGACTTTTGGTTTGTTTTTAGTGGGACACAAAATATGAGTTATGGACCAATAGATGAGTGACAAGTGTCACTCATCCATTGATCCATATTCCACATTCATGCATCTACATCTCCATTCGATTTTCATTCTTCTACCCGAAACCCACCCTAATCATTATCATCCTCTTCATTTGGTGCTAGTTGAGGGAACAGAGAGTGAGAGAGGCTGGGAGAGAAGCTAGACACAACGGAGCTGCGGTGGTGGCTGGAAACCACGAAAAACAAGGTAAACTATAAGCTTTGAATTCGGGTGTTGATTTTGGATGTTTGAGTGGGTGTTCTAATGCCATGGTTGGTTTCTCTAAGGTCATACGACTAGGTTGGCCTAGAAAAGGGACGCAGTGGACATCGTGGGTGTCACGGTGGTAGGTTGGCCATGAAGTTTTGAGGTTAGCCAGCCATTTTCAGGTACCTTCTTCATGTTTTGAGGTTATAGATCCTCTCTTGGGAGTGAGACGAGTGTTTAGGAAGAAGAATGGAGGAAAATGGTGAAGAAATGGCTGAGTTATGGCCGGGTCAGGGTCGACCCGTTAGAGGTTGAAGAGGATGACATGCCTCGTCATCTTGTCAGTCCACGTGGCTAACCAGAAGGTAACACTTGGCCAGGTGTGAGTCCAGTTAGCAGCTGACGTGGCAAGTCCACATTAGCAATGTCAGACCATGTGGGCTAGTGAGGAGGTGCCACGTGGCAGTGTGTTAGAGGGTTGTCAAGATTGTTAGTGACACGTGGAAGTACACGTGGCAGTGATGACATCAGCATGTGATGTCATCATGTGATGTGGCATATGTCAGGGGATGACACGTAACACAATTCAGGGTGTGCCACCTGGAAGGCTGTTAGAGCTGTTAGTTTTCAGATGTCAGGCTGATGTCAGCAGATGACATCAGCAGTGACATCAGCTAGTGCTGATGTCATCAATGAAGTCAACAAATGCTGACGTTAGTATGACGTCAGCTTTGACTTTGGTTGATCGAACTTTGACCAGCGCGTATGGGGCAAGGGCTCGAATTTCAAGGTCAAACTTATCTTGTTCAAAAGGTTTCGACAATTTGAATACAATGGTGTTGGTTCTAGGTCGATCGAAGATCGTTTACTAGGTCATTTGGATGTTTTTTTGGAAAGCGTGTTCGGGACGCGTTCTCGGTTTCAGGAATTTTAGGGTTTATGGTATGACCTTATATGGATTGTTAGTGACCCTCGGATGTGATTTGGACAAGCCTGGACGTTCCAGAAGCTTCAGATTGGATTACGACGTGGGTTTTAGACGCGCAACATGGATAGTTAATGAGTGGACATTATTTTATAAATATGATGCATGCATAAATGTTTTAGATGTTTTATGAACATGGTTTGAAATTCGTTGATTGCATATTGATTTGAATGATGATTTGTGGATTTAATTATCGATTTATGAACGATTTTACAGATTTGCATGGAAATGTGATTTTGGGCTTGAGGCCCAGTTGGATATTGATTTTGACTTAGATTAAAGTCAAATGTGATTTTGAACAATGATTTGATTTATGAAATGATATTTCAGGCTTGTGATCCTGCTGGAAAGATGTTTAACTCCGAGTGTGAGTCCATGTGAATTTGAAAGAAACGATGTGATTTATGAAATGAGTGTTGGACACTGTTTTAAGATTATTTGTGGAAACTATGTATTGGGCTGAGACCCTACAAGATTTGGTTTTGGGATGAGACCCTACATGAAACGCATGATTTGATTTGAAAGCGAAATTTTTGTGAAAATGTGGTTATGAGATTTGATAAATGTTTTCACTGAGACCATCCTCTTGAGATTGATGTGACTCTAGTAGGAATATGTTTCCTGGAGAGGAACTCCGGTTGTGAATATGGTTCCCCGGAGCGGTGCTTATAATATATTGCTCGCCTCCGGGATGCCCTTTCCCCCCCTCCATTGGAAAGATCACGATGCACTGTCTGTGGTCGAGAAGCCGTGGGAGGCTCGGCTCAGGGTTCTTATTATGTCTGGCATCGATCGTTGATATGTTCACTGTAATTTGAACATCAGCCGTTGATATGTTCTCGGCGACGTGCTCTGACCTGAGCAGTCCTGGAGCTTATTTGCATGCGTTGCACGGATGACGTGACTGATGATGATATGTTGATATGAGATGTGACAGATGGGGGATACAAGGATTGGTCATGTTTTCGATTATTGCTTTATGTCTAGATGTTTTCACTTATTATTGTTTTAAAAAGAAATATGATTTGATTTTAAGAAAGCATTTGAGATTACGTGTTTTCTGATGCATGCATGCTTTTGATTAAAGGGTATAAATGTATTTTCCCAAAGTGTATTTGAAAATATTTATTTTTGTCCACTCACAGTTTTAATGATTTTGATACCCATCAGGTTAATCAAGGATGCGGGCTATGGTAGAGACCGAGACATCACATGAATCTGTGTACTCTGGTAACTCCGAGTGGGTCACGTTTGTATCCCTGGTTTGACACATGGTGTCAGATGGGAGCAGGACATCCCACGCTAATCCTGAGGGATTAGAGATGGGTCTTGTCAGCTTGGTATTAGAGCACTTAGTTGCTCTTGAGGTGTCATGCATCCTCTATGCACGATAGTTTTGCTTCGAATGTGATGTATCTACGTCGACAGCCCATCATCAGCCTGGAAAGTGAGGGTAGGGATAGGAAGATTAAGTGGGAACGAACCTCAGATAGGTTCTATTTGGCATTAGATGCCGTGTTTCAGTAGGGTTGAACCCCGAGAAGGGCCAAGTTCTTGTGTACCCAGCGGCTTGGAGCCGTGGAGTTGCTGGTGGATTGGATCCCAGTATGGTGACTTTTGGTTCTTTGTGATAGACGGTTGACTAGTTTGGATATGCTGCTCCTAGTAGCTGGGGTAGTGATGAACTTTATTCGAGATGTGTACTTGTGGATCAGATCATGAGGTGACGAATCAATGGATCTCACGCATTGAACGGATTGTATGGGTGATGGGTTGCCAACATGAGTGCATGATCTTGATAGTAATGAGTTTCTTGGATTAGTCTGCATGAGGTTAGTGGCAGACATTGCTATCGACGGACGTGGATGAGACTATCGATAGTTGGGCGACGTTCGAGGAACATTCTTAAGCTATTCTCGTCCTAGTCTTATCAAGATACGAGGGAGGCAAAGTTCTTCCGATATGAGCATGAGATTTGATGGTAGCTCAGTACGTGCATAGGTTTGTGACTTTGACATGGTATGCTCATGTTACAGTGGTGATTGAGGTAGTAAGGCTTCGTCGGTTTATGTCGGGTCTTGGGAGTAGGACTCGAGTGATGGTGTGGCATCTCAGTTGGAGATGAGTTTTTTGGAATCCCAACATCGATCGAATGGTTCCAGTTGACGCTGAGTGCATCTAGAGGATGTATTTTCTAGGGAACTTATACGAGGGACGCTTCTAGCTCTAATTTTTCGAGTGGCAGACTTACGAGTCGTAGTGGTCGATGAGTGGGGTAGAGAGGATCCCAAGTGGCTCAATAAGATTTTAGTATCTTCCTAGTTCGGTTGGTTTACTAGTGGCACATGGTAGTCCTGGAAGGTCGCTGTTGGTGGGACCAGAGGATACTTCCTTCGGAAGTTAAGGCTTGGAAGCCAAGAAGTTCTTATATAATGGTTGTCCGGGCTATGGGACACTTGTTGTGAAGTCGCCAGATGGCTCAATAAGCTTGAGGAACATGTTGATTGTGTCGACCTTTCTAGTGGTGTTCATCGTAGAATTTATCGGGGTTGCCGCCTCGGAGGGAGGATGAACTACGATTGAGTTTCTTTAGGGTACTCAATCCATTTCGCAACCACTGTGTCGGATGGTACCGACAGAGTAGAGGGAATTGAGGGTTCAGCTACAGGTTTCAGTAGAATTGGAGTTCATTCGGTCTGATGTGTGACCTAGGAAGCTCAGTACCAGTGATGGCCAGCGGGATGGTGCCTTTAGATTTGAGTTAACCGTTGGTGATTTGTACCGAGTCATAGTACGGAACTAGTACTCCTTATCGTGGAAGTTCGTAGTGAACTATCTTCATCACCTCTAGAATTCATGGATGTGTAAGGTTGTAGATGTTGAACTTGTTGTGGGCCAAATTTGAACGAGTTGAGGAGCGGAAGGTGCTTGCTGTCACCTAACGTTGACAAGTGTAGCTTAGATTTGGTGGACCCGCGTTGGTGTTATGAGTTATATTCTTATGGTTGAGAAGACTGTATGGATCCTCTGAGAGGATTGAGTTAGATGGTTTGGGATTAGCATCAACTAATCACGAAAATTAAGATTGGAGTCTCTCGGATTGGTTAAGTAGTATGAGAGTTTAGTAGAGAAATTCCACGTTATTGCAGCTTGTTGACGAGATTGACTAGGGAGGGAGTCAAATTGATTTCGTTTGAGAGGATTAGTGGAGTTAGATGATTGTGGAGTATTGTTGGACAGTGTTCCCATGAGACCCATATTACTGGATTGGATATTTACAACACAGCTTCAGGATCCGACCGTTCGCATCATCAGGTTGGGGGTCGAGGTTTGGATTGGTACATCTTGGTAGGCGTAAGTTGGTTGGTCTTGGAGTTCTCGATGAGTATATGTTGGGCACATCTCAAGTGTTGGTCAGGTGGAGAACTCGGAGAGGACGTTGAGTTATAGAGTACGATCTGTTCAGTGCAAAGATCAGACAGACAAGATCCAGTGTTGGACCATGATTGGCATGAGAGCCATATGATAGTCAGATTGGATCCAAGATTGATGTGGTATGTGCAGTTTTGATTGTGAATACTGGTATGTTTCTGGATGGTGCTTGTCCAGTCCCCGAACGTAGTTCCGATGTTGCATGAGTGCAATCCTTGAGCAGGCCTATGAGTAGTGTCGATGTGATTGATGTGATGTGTGTGTACCTATGAGTAGTGCATGTTTGATAGTGTGATTGTCGAGTGTCTGATTGGGTCTGATGTTGACTATTCATTGAGAACTAGGACCGGGCATCAAATACTGTTTGCTAGTGCATGGTGGCTTTAGAGGGTTCAGTTGTTGTGCGAGCTTGGTGCTCAGGGTCATGGTTGGCCAGAGGAACCCTAGTGATTCTGATTGTAATTATATCGGCTAGAGTAAGTATTCGATGAGGTTCAGATAAACTCAGGATGAGTGAGATGTCAGTTCGAGAGTCGAGAGGAATCAGGATCACAGCGTTGATCTCTTGATGAGACGAGGTACCATGATAGGACTCTAGAGCGAGTAGAGTTTTTTTTATAAGAACTTGAATGGAAAGAGTGGAGCCGTGAGTTACCATCAGGTCACGACGATCCGTCGTGAGTGTGATTAACGTTGAGAAACCGTGTGGTGAAGCGGAGGACTTGGCATCGCTCAACAAGAGCGGAATGGTTAGATTGGGTTCTGAGTACACCCACGTAGGTGACAGGTGAGATCGACGAGGGTCGATGTGTAACGACCCGTCCCAGAAATTACGGTTAAGACAGTGATTAAGATGGGATTAGTGAGTTAATTGGTGTTTAGTTGGTTACTTTTGGTCGGTTAGCGTAGCATGACGATTTTGGCCCTGGTTTGGGCCACTAGTTGACTTTTAGTTCGAGCGGTCAATTGGGTATTGACCGATGACTATGTCGTAGTTTGGGACGTCACGACTCCATAGACAGGTGGTACGCCCGATTCCAACATCCGAGGAAGAGGTTATGATGTTCGGAAGGTTGGGGGCATTACCGTAATTTGGCTAAAATAGGGGGAAAAGTTGATTTTTTGTACGATCGGGTTTTGACACGTTGACCTAGGACCGTCAGGTAGATCTTGTCGTCCTGAGTTCGATGATAGGCGGCACGTATTCATCGGAGTTGGGATGTGTGCGTTACGGGTCTAGAAAGGTAGTGGCAAATGGTAATTTGGACTTAAAAGGAAGGGCAGTTTGGTCTTTTGTACTTTCCTCGGATGTCGGAATCGGGTGTGCCACCTGCCTACGGATTCGTGACGTCCTAAACTATGTCCTGGTCATCGGTCAAAATCCAGTTGACCGCCCGAACTAAAAGTCAACTTTTTGCCCAAACTAGGGGCAAAATCGTCATTCTACACTAACGACCCCATCGAGACCAACTAATCCCCGATTAAGCTCACTAATCTCATCTTAATCACGGTCTTAACCCTAATTCCCGGGACGGGTCGTTACACAGAGAGTGCTACGATTGAGCGAGCCCAGCGGCTCGGGGGCGACGACTTTTAGTGGTGGGGCAGATCCTGAGGTAGCCCAAAGGTGGATCACGAGACTTGAGTGGATCTTTGCAGTAATGTATTGAGCACCGGAGGATCGAGTGTTACTGGCTACTTTCTTACTGGACGGTGCGACATACGAGTGGTGGTATACCCTCGAGTTGTCTGGTTGGGACGCCCACACTGTGACTTGGGAGATGTTTCGGGAGAGGTTCTTAGATCAGTATTACCCTCATTCTTTCCGAGATGCCAAGGAGGCTGAGTTTCTGCAACTTCAACAGGGGAATCTGAGTGTGGCTGAGTACGAACAGAAGTTCCCGATGTTGACTCGGTTTGCTCCTGCGTTTGTGGCTACTGAAGCCGAGAAGTGTCGTAGGTTTGAGTTGGGCCTGCGAGGTGAGATTCGAGCCATAGTGATGGCTGGATCGTTTACTACCCTCTGAGAGTTGTCGGACGTTGTGGTGCGAGGTTGAGGCTAGCTTGCCGGTACGACGCCGGGAGCCACCTTTTTCTGGAGCTTCGAGTCTGAGGACACCGAAGAGAGGTAACTTCAGTGGAGCATCGTCGGTGGACGATGATCGTTTTGGTAGACCTGGTAGTTCCCAGAGTTCAGGATTTCATGGTTACCGAGCACAGCCGACTCCATAAGCTAGTGCGACGTCTGTTGCGTCGACGAGGAGATCGAGTCCTTCTGGTCCGGATGTTTGTTTGTACTGTGGGGAGCGAGGTCATTTCCGACGTGAGTGTCCACTATTACCACATGAAGGTGGTGTAGGTCGAGGATCAGCGGAGCCCGGACGGAGTACAGCGTCAGCGTCAAGGAAAACCGGCACTAGAGGAGGTGGTGGTGCCACTAGTGGTGTGGGAGGACGTGGTAGATCTTCAGGATCTCAGGCCCGAGTGTTTGTGATGACTCAGCAGGAGGTTCAGTCGGCACCAGGTACGTGGACAGGTACTTTTATTATCCTTGGTTGTGTTGTACCTCCTTTGTTGTTGGATTTCGGAGTCTAGTTAGGCCTTACCCTAGGTGACCTAGAGTGACGAGGTTACAACTTACGGTGAGTTCCATTGAAGGATGACGGAAGAAACGGGAAAGGAGTGACTATAACTGATCGATATGAGGTTCTTGAAGGAAGAGAACCCACAATCTAGGATTTTCCTTTAGGACTTTGTAGATTTATTCAGACAAGTGGTCGAAGTAGTAGCTGAGGGAGTGAGCCAGTAGGTAGGATTTCCTGGTTGGCCTAGATTGTTTTGGGTTAGGATTTTAGTTGGTTCCGAGAAGTGTTGGTGGTAGTACGTGAGGATGTACTCTATGAATTCTATTGTACTCCATATAAGGTATTTTAAAATACCTTTGTTTTCTGTTCATAGAGTTTTCCTTGCGTACACCATGAAGTTCTAGTGGTACTGAGAGAGGGTTAGAAGTGGTGAACTGGTAGGTGGGGATGGAGTGAAATACCCAAGGTGGAGATGATAGATCAGAAACTTGGAAGTAGTGGTTGTTGAGTTAGTGTTGATCACCGGGTAGGAGACCCTAAGTGTCAGGAACTAGATGTGGAATTTCGGGGACGAAATTCTTTTTAGGCGGGTAGGTTGAAACGACCCGTCCCGGAAATTAGGGTTAAGACAGTGATTAAGATGGGATTAGTGAGTTAATTGGTGTTTAGTTGGTTACTTTTGGTCGGTTAGCGTAGCATGACGATTTTGCCCCTAGTCTGGGCCACTAGTTGACTTTTAGTTCAAAGCGGTCAATTGGGTATAAACCGATGACTGTGACTGTAACACCCCGGAAATTCGAAAAATGTAATATTGTAAAATAATGAATAAAATGACGTTTTTACCCTTGTGATTCGTATGGTCAAATTGTTGACTTTTTGATTGGAGGGTCGAACGGACGTTGACCGATGACCCTGTCGTAGTTCGGGACGTCACGAGTTCACAGACAGGTGGCACGTCCGATTCGGATGAACAGGGTGAAAGTTATGACGTGCGGAAGTCCAGGGGCATTATCGTAAATTGGACGTTATAAGGAGAAAAAGTTAACTTTTGTTTGACATTTGGTTTTCACTTGACTCGAAGACCGTTAGGTTCATCTCGACGCCCCGAGTACAACGACAGGCGGCACGCTTGAAACGGACATCGGGTGACCGAGTTACGGGTCACGGAAGTTGGAGGGTATTTTGGTAATTATTGCACAGAGGGGCATTTTGGTCATTTCACGGCGGTTACTGTAGCACCACCGTGAAAAACAAAGCACACGGCCATGCCGTGGTGTCTTGTGCGTGCAATTGTTTAAAGTGTTAGTGGAATGGCTCAGGCGATTTGTTTATGTGGATTGAGGCAGTGGGAGGCACCCATGGGAGACTGAACTGAGCTTAGTGCACGAGCTGGATTTTAAAATGGCCGTGGTCTCTGTGCTTGCAGGAAACCATTTTCAGAGGCCACAGTTGGTCTCCCACGAGTTGTTGGCCACATTGATCGATCAACCGTGTAAGAGAGTGAGGAGAGGATTCGTTTGGGTCATTTGGTGCATCAGTGTGAAGGCTGAGGTTGAGAGAAACCGTGAGAAAACATTTTCGGGTTTTTGGGGGGAAAACTCAGAATTCGATTTCTACGGGTTGAGGGACCAATCTAAAAACTTAGGGAGTCTTCTGGGAGTGACAGAAACACTGCTGTGCCAGCGTTGAAGAGTTTGGAGCACGGATTGCCCAAGAACCTGAGTTCCAGTTCAGAGATGAACCAGTTGGAGGGAAAAAATCAAATTTAATTCCCGAGGCTTGTTGAACGAAACCAAGGGCCGTATTAGTCTTCTGGGAGCAAAAGGAAACTGACCACATCGATTTCGAAGGACAACACTCATGAATTGGCCAAGAACTGAGTTCCCTGGTTCTGAGGATTGTCGAGCTTGAGGATGACGACTTCCAGGTTAGTTTGGGGTCAATTGGTTGGATGGTTTGGTTCGTCTAGGTCCCCTTAAGCTACTGGTGAAGTTAATTGGATAATGGAACTGTTTTGGGTGAGTTCTGAGTGACGACCCGTTCGTCTGTTCGGGTCTGGGTTGGATCGATTTAGTGTTAGTCGAGGTCAATCGTTAATGCAGACCTAAAATTAATGGATTAGAAAAGATAATAGGATTGAAAACGGGAGGAATTGATTGAGAATTGAGGGTTAACTGATCGGGTTGAACCGTGGATATCAGACCCGTTTATCAGTCTATTCGGGTAAGGAAGAAGGTACTGTAGCTTGGCGCGTGGCCTTCACGCGCAGCCACTTTGGGCGGCGCGTGACGGCGCGTGTGATGTCATCTCCGATCAATGGAATTTTTTCCTTTCAGTCTAATTAACATTTTACCTTTAGGATTCGAGTCGATCGGGGGTCGTTCGGAATAATTTCGGGGGTTCGGAATTTTAGGTCCTTAAGGTTTATTTCGTCGAAAAATCCGGAAAATTTAGGGAAAATCATACGAGCTATTTGAGGATGTTTGTAACCCATCTTGTACGTTTTTACAGGCCCTGACATCTCCGAAGCTACTGAGGAGCGCACGGGGTGTGATTGACGCGTCCTAAAACAGTGAGTGGACTTTTTGATTTCTAAACCGGGCATGCATGACTATTTTACTTATTTATCTTATGGTTTCACCTATGATTTTATGATGGTGATATGATATTTCGGTTTTACGTGTTTTCACGTTTTCGAGATATTTATCATATTTCACGCATTTCGAGGTTACGGTTTTCGCTTATGCATGAATGATGTTTTGATGAAGTATCTGGATATGATTATGCATGTTACGGATTTATGATGTTTTGATTATAATTGTGAAGTGATTTCGGAAATTGCATGTCTTGGAATTTGCATGTGAATTCGGACATAAGTCCTATTATGACGAGATATGATTTCGGAATGATGTCGGAAAATGGTTTATGATGAATCCTGGTTTATTGTGTTTAAAAACGGTTTTGGGTTTAAAGACCCGGTTTATTGATGACGGGGGCGGGCCCGAGAATTGGGTTTAAAGACCCGGATTGAGTTTAAAGACTCGTGAGTTTAAAGACTCGGTTATTGTGATACCCCCGAGGCCTATTGATCATGTTTTGAGTTTAAAGACTCGTTGATATCCCAGAAAGGCCTGATATGGAGTTTAAGGACTCGGATGGATCCAACGGGTTAATTGCGAATATTGATTCACTTTTTACTTGGTTTGCGTAGATGATGTTGCAAATGACAAATTCTGGATTTTGGTAATATTATATTGTTTTACACGAGTTGTGATGGTTTTTCTGTAACGTTTTACATAGGTTTCGGAGGAAGAGTTTTCAAATTTTAATACGCGGTTTTCTTGAATATCTGGTTATGCATGCGTGTTATAAAACTGGAGGGCGAACCCCGATTTCCTTAAATTGTTTTCTGTAAACCTTTGTTTCAGTCCACTCACACTTTGTTGTTTTAACTACCCTCCAGGTCGTGGTACAAGTTCGGGGGCTAGCGCCGAGGCAGAGGCAGAGGCATAAAGTTTTTCGTTGCGGAGTAGTTAGTTCACAGAGTAGGATTTGTTTTTTAACTTGTTTTGTAATATTGTGCTCTGTGAAACTGTGGACTTGACGTCCGGTCGGATGTATTTGTTTAATCTCCCTGGTCTGACAATGGGGTGTGATGTTATATTATTTGGTTTTCCGGTCTTTTGGATTCGATTGTCAGGCGGGAGCAGGATGCTTCCCGATTATCGAGGCGATAATCGGGGTGGGTCCTGTCAATGACGTAGTTTGGGACGTCACGAGTCCGTAGACAGGTGGTACTCCTAATTCCAACATCCGAGGAGGAAGTTATGATGTTCGGAAGGTTGGGGGCATTACCGTAATTTGGCTAAAATAGGGGGAAAAGTTGATTTTTCGTACGATCGGGTTTTGACACGTTGACCTAGGACCGTCAGGTAGATCTTGTTGAGTTCGATGACAGGCGGCACGTATTCATCGGAGTTGGGATGTGTGCATTACGGGTCCCGAAAGGTAGTAGCAAAATGGTAATTTGGACTTAAAAGGAAGGGCAGTTTGGTCTTTTGTACTTTGGGCTTGGTGCAGCCGGATTTGGACAAGTGTCCAAGGCAGAGAGGAGATTTTTGTGTGAGGCTTGAGGGGATGGTGACACGTGGGACTTGGCTAGAGGGTTCTAGTGAGTGCACGGGTGTTTCAAAATCGTGCAGGTGTGTGTATGTGTGCCCGTGTTTGTGTTCGAACCAGAGAGAAACAGAGACTGAGAGATTGGGAGAATTGATCGGTGACTGTGTGTGTTTGTACGAATTGGTGAGTGTGTAAGTGACTAACGGAAGCTGAGAGTGTGAGGATTGAGTGGTGAGGACTGCTCGTGTACGGGAACTGGTGTGAGAAGGGGGAGAGTTCACTGGAAAAACAGAGAGAACAGAGAGGAGTTTGGGCGGTGGTGTGGCCGTGTGCTGTTCGTTTGGGCTCGACAGGGGGCGAGGACGACTCTGTGGGCTCCAGGGAGTGCGGCGGTGAGCACGGCGACGATCGACGACAGGTAATTTCTTCTTCCCGTTCTTTTGCTCTGTTTTGGTCGTGAACTTCAAACCAAAAGTCGTGGCTTTTGGGGTTGAGTCGATGGTTTTGGTGAGTTGGGTGAGACTCAGGGAGGTCCTAGGAAACGTCTAGTGTTGCCACTGTGACGGGGGAGGACGTTGGTGGTCGGATCGTGAAACAGGGGACAGTTTGGGTTTTGGCTTTGAGCTTGAGTCGACGGGTTAGGGACGGTGTCGTGGTGTTTAAGTGAGGGGGATAGGTTCCTTAGGATTGGATGATGAAGAGGGTGAAGAAAGGGAGGAAAACGGAGACGGGATGGCGGAGAACCGGGAACGCCGGTTCAGACCGGTTCACGCGAGGTAGACGACGGTGAACAGTATCCTGTGTGCAGGCGCGTGAGGCCCCGCGCAGCCACTTTGGGCGGCGCGTGGGGGCGCGTGCGGCGGTGTTTGGGAAAACGGTCAACTGAGTTTTTGTTCTACATGTCATAAGGAATCCATTGGAATTGGTTTCATTTTAATCAGATGTCGATTCTTAGTAGTTCTATGAGGTTGAAGGTTTAGGGTTCTGGTTTGATACGTTTAGGACCCGGGGATTTTTGGGGAAAAGTAGGAGAGTTTTAGAAGACGTGTTAGTAACATTCTTTGGTGATTGTTGACAGGATCGGGATTTCCCGAGGAAGCTGAGGAACGTACCGGACGTATGGGGCGAGAGTGACGTGTCGGTATATGTGAGTGGACCCCTTCTCTAAACTCAAGCATGCGTAACTTTTTTTTCATACTTGTTTTATGGGTTTACATGTGATTTCATGATTGTTAAATGCGTGGTGTTGGTTTTCTATAATTGCACGTTTTTCGAGAAAATAACGTATTTGGCCCGTTTTACGATAAAAGGTTGATTTCTGCTTATGATGTTATAGTTTCGGGATTTCGAATGATAAATGGTTTTTAATGATTATAAATAGCTTTGAGACATGATTTGATGATCAAAGTTTTCGGTTTTAGAATCGGATTTCGGTAAACGAGATTTGGTTTTAAAATTGATAAGTGGAATTCCGGATTTGGGTTCGGAATGACGGTTCTGGATGCCGGAATGGCGTCAAACTAGTGGTTTCGGATTCAGGTTTGGATGTGGATTTGGACTTGGTTTTCAAATGGTTTTGGATTGGATTTGTTGGATCTGGTTATTGGGTTTAAAGACCCAGATATTGTGATTGACGGGGGACGGGCCCCGATTGGGTTTAAAGACCCGGACTTTAAAGACTCGGATATATTGATTTCCCCCGTAGGCCTGTTGAGTTTAAAGACTCGAGAGTTTAAAGTCTCGGATATTATTGAGGCCTGGATTGAGTTTAAAGACTCGGGAGTTTAAAGACTCGGATAGATCCAGCAGGTTTGATCGGATAATGATGGCTTGATATTTATGTTTTGTGATACGGTTTTATGATGTTTATGATATGATTTCTATAACTGTTTTTATAATGATTCAGCAAATGTTTTTTGACGATCCTTCTAGGATTTCTAACTGTTTTCAATAACTGGGTTATGCATGTGATTTCAAAACGGAGGGCTAAAACTCTGGTTTTATTATGAAATGGTTTTCCGAAAGTATTTTATTAATTATGGTCCACTCACACCTTCTGTTTTAAATTGCCCTCCAGGTCGTGGAGCTAGCGCGGGGTTGTGACGTCGAGGCAGCGTCAGAGGCATATAATTTTCGAGAGTGACCCCGGAGTGCTTAAACTTTTCCGTTGTGCGTGTACCTTGTTTATCGGATTTCTTTCCTTTGTTTTTGGTACTATGCTCTGTAAAACTTAACTTCGGGATGTTTAAAGTTTCTCCTGCGTCTGACTATGTATTTTGGTGGTTTTTCGTGAGTTTATTTCGGTTTAGTGTCGGGGTGTCAGACGGGAGCAGGATTTACCTCGATTTTTGGGGTGAAGCCGGGGTGTGTCCTGACACGATGTCTTGAGCGGGGTTCGAGAATTGAGCAGTGGAGATTCCTGTGACAGTTGGATTGTAGTTGACGTCGAGTGATGTTTAGTCCTTATGCGTGTTGTGGATGGATGTTGGACGTGTACATGGACACGTGGGGGCCTCAGGTTGGAGGCAGGATTGGTTCTCCGCAGTGTGGTTTTGGAGTAATGTGAATTTTGAGGACAAAATTATTTAAGAAGGGTAGATTGTATCGACCCTTTCCAAAATTTCATGATTAGCGAGATTAATTAAGGATTAATTGAGGATTAATCGAGAATAATTGGGATTAGTCCAGGTGAAATGACAATTTAGCCCCTAAAAGGATAAAAAGTTGACTTTTGACCCGAGAGGTCAAATGCACATGGACCGAGGTTTATTACGTGGATCGAGGTATTACGATCATGCAGATAGGCGACACGTCAAATTTGAACTTCGCACGAGAAAGTTACAGGTCGAGAACGATTGTACGAGATTTTACGATTGCACATAATTCCAACAGTTGACTTTTGGTTTGTTTTTAGTGGGGCCTAAAATATCAGTTCTGGACCAATAGACGAGTGACAAGTGTCGCTCATCCATTTATCCATAACCCACATTCATGCATCTACACTCCCTTCCATTTTCATTCTTCTACCCGAAACCCACCCCAACCATTATCATCCTCTTCATCTGGTGCTAACTGAGGGAATAAAGAGTGACTGGGGCTAGGAGAGATGCTGGATGCGGCGGAGCGGCGCTGGTGGCTGGAAATCATGAAAAACAAGGTAAACTATAAGTTTTGAATTCAGGTTTGGGTTTTGGATGTTTAAGAGGGTGTTCTAATGGCATGGCTGGCTTTTCTAAGGTCATACGACCAGGTTGGGCTAGAAAAAGGACACAATGGACGTCGTAGGTGGCTCCGAGGCACGGTGGTAGGTTGGCCGTGAAGGTTCGAGGTTGGCTAGCCATTTTCAAGTACCATCTTCACGTTTTGAGGTTATAGATCCTCTCTTGGGAGTGAGACGAGTATTTAGGAAGCAAAATAGAGGAAAATGATGAAGAAATGGCTGAGTTATGGTCAGATCAGGGTCGCGGGTCGAATTACCCGTTACAACAGTTTAGGTCGACCCGACCCGAGGTTGAAGACAATGACGTGGCATACTATGTCATCATGTCAAGCCATGTGGCCAACTAGATGGTGACCCATGGCCAGGTGTTAGTCTAGTCAGCACCTGACGTGGTAATTCCACGTCAGCGATGCTAGACCACGTGGGCGAGTGAAGAGGTGCCACGTGGCAGTGTGTCAGAGGGTTGTCAGGATTATCAGTGACAGTACACGTGGCAGTGATGACGTCAACAGGTGATGCCATCATGTGATGTGGCATGTGTTAGAGTGTGACATGTGGCACCAATCAAGGTGTGCCATGTGGCAGGCTGTCAGAGCTATCAGTTGGCAGATGTCAAGCTGATGTTAGCAGTGACATCAGCTAGGGCTGACGTCAGCATGACATCAGCGTTTACTTTGGTTGACCAATCTTATTCAAAAAGTTTCGAAGTTTTGAATCCAATGGTGGTGGTTTCAGGTCAATCGAAGATCGTTTAATAGGTCATTTGGAGGTTTTCTCCTCGGAAAGCCTGTTTGGGATGCCTTATTGGTTCTGGGATTTTTGTGGATTTATGGTATGGACTTATATGGATTGTTAGTGACCCTCAGATGTGATTTGGATAGGCTCGAGCTTTCCGGAAGCTTCGGATTGGATTACGGCGTGGCTTTTAGGCGCGTAACATGGACAGTCAGTGTGTGGACATTGTTTTATAAATATGATGAATGCATAAATGTTTTAGATGTTTTATGATCATTGTTTGAAATGAAATGATTGTATAGTGATTTGAATGATGACTTGTGGATTTAATTATCGGATGGGATTACCCGTTCGGGTTTGGGCCTCCACCGTGCACGGTGGCTTCGTCCTGGCCTGCCACCACGCTTCACAGGTCCTCCTCTCCCTCTCTGGTCTCTCACAGATGGGTTATAGGGTCAAGGGTTTGGATTGGACTCAGAAATGGTGATCAGGTTTGGTGGGAGGAATGGAAGAAAATGGATGAATGATCGATGCAATGGGATGATATGCATGAATGGGAATCGAGGGCCAGTGGATGGGTGACAAGTGTCACTCATCCATTGGGCCTCCATAAAATATCTGGGCCCACTAGAGACAAAACTGTACTTTTTGTCTCGTAAAACGTGTCGTCATGAATAGTAACCTAGAACTTCCGTGAACCGTAACTTCGTCGTCGAACGTCCGAATTCGACGTGCCGCCTGTCTATGGATTCGTATCGTCGTCATCTACGTAACGGTCTTCGGCCCTCAGCCATCGGACCTCCCGGTAAAAAAGTCAACAGTTGACCCCTTTTAACCAAAATTACCAAAATGCCCCTAAACTTCCGAACGTCATAACTTCTTCCTCGAACGTCGGAATTGAACGTGCCACCTGTCTATGAACTCGTGACGTCACGAACTACGTCACGGTCATCGGTCAAAGTCCATTTAACCGCCCGATTGAAAAGTCAATGTTTTGCCACGCCTAAGGGCAAAACAGTTATTTCACATCATTCGTCCGATTTCGCCCAACTAATCACGGATTAGCCTCACTAATCGTGATTAGTCACTAATCTAATCTAGGAATTCGGGACGGGTCGTTACGACCTTCCTTTCTTAATTAATTTCGTCCTCGAAATTCCAACCGACCTAATTCCAACCATTCTTCCCTCCTTAATTAGTTCCGTTCTCGAAACTCCAATTATCCCGATTCAACATCCACCACGTGGAAAGTAAAATCGATCTCGAAACTCGTGTACACTCGTACACCAACTAACCAACATAAAACTCGTCTGCGACCAGACGTACACGAACACTCACGTCGCATCGACTACATTCAACCACGTCGAATGACAGAAGTCGTATGCTCCGAACTGACACCACTTGTCAGATCTACCATTTCGCTGACACAACCAACTAGACGGTTCCCTTCTCAATCACTAATCTATTCTGAAGTCCTCCCACTGGGAGTCATCAGACCTCACTAACCGATTCACGTTGAAACTTCCGACAAACCGTCACCACTTGACAGTCGTCAATCGAAAACTGTCACTATACTCACTCGTGGTTACAATAACCACCAACTCACTCAACCTGAGTATACGTATACCAATAAAGTACTCAGCTTGTGTGTAACTGGACCCACCAGAAATACTATGACCCACTGCACAGTATCCAATGTCCAGTCCACCTCCCCGACAAATCCATGGTATCGGAATCAAGCCGACTACCAATACGCTCACCAACATACCCACTGTATAACCTATATACCGTCACCAGGCATCACAAGTCTGCCTGGTATCGTACCTCGAACAACGTACAAGGTACATACAACTACCCATCAATCAGCCTACAACCACCTAGGCTGTAGCCAATCATGTTTCTACTATGGAGTCCATTTGTCCAATCCCGGACTAGACAAATCGAAACTCCAACCCATCATCTATTTCCAAATCAGAATCTGAATCCGCAATTTTGTAAGAAATCCCGAATCCAAACCCAGAAATCATATTCATAGCCATGTTCAAATCCGAATCCAAAATCATTATTCCGTAAGCTAGCATTTGGAATAACCATTCCGAACCCAAATCCATAAAAAAAAAATCCACAATCAAGCTCTAGAATCAAATCCTGAATCGTCATCCAGAAATCTGATTCCAAAACTCGAAATCTCGTTCACATCTACCGAGATGTACCAAAACTGAACCTCTCGGTTACCTGCTCAAACGATTACCCTATTACCATCGATTGACTTCATAGGGAAGCCAATCCCAATATCAACATATCTAGGCTGACAAAATCCGACCTCATCGGACACTTACTCACCTGAGTAATATACCATACGAGATTTACCTCGAAAAGAAGTTCAGTCCCATCATGTTCCATTCAAACTCTCCACCTATCTGGATCATCAAAATCACGATCCAGATCCATAATGATACCCAAAGTCCTAAACCAATTCCCACATCTAAACAGATTAGTCAACGGCGAGACACGTCGAGACTGTGGGTTCTCACTGACCACCTCGTATCGATCCTTGGCATTCCACCTAGAAAATCAAGGATGATATAAGACGATGACACAAAATCCATCCTCGTTAATGCAAATAAAACTCGCTGCATTCACCACGCCATGTAATCCAACATCGTCTGCCACCAAGCAGAAATTAGAAATCTCAGTCACCTAACTTCGATATACACAATTCCTCCTGATGACCCAAGATAAATCCCGGGTTCACCAACCAATACACAACCGATGTACTGGTGACAACAACCATCATCAAACGTCATCTACCGTCATCTACCATTATCTACCACGGTAGAAACTGAGAAGTCACCCAAAATGACGTCGAAATACCCAATACCAATGCGAAAAACCCGCATTCCTCTCGTCACCTCAATCGCAACCTCCCGCGATTCCGAAGTTCCAACAAGATTGGAAACAACATACCCGGACATCAACCACGTGTCCCCTAACCAATTTAACTCTATCTGAGATCCACTTCTGAACCACGGATACCGAACATATGCCCATTACGACGGAGTCACATCCCGATTCGTAACTCACCGTCATCACAATCACCAGCACTAGCGCCAGTACCTGCACCAACGAATTATCACCTCCACTAGTATCAGCACACTAACCTCAGTATCAGTATCAGCACATCGTGTGCAATCTGACAACCCTGGATTTCCGCTCATACCGAGCAACGACCCCGTACCTCTGCTCGAATAGGAGAAACTCTGCCTCCATCGTACCCAACACCTCTGGGTACAGTCACCCTGATAACTCATACGAGAAAAGGAAACGTCACCTCAACGTCACCGATTCCCAACAACCGTAACTACAACCACTCCGTATCCCCGCTCCGGGATTCCATCGACAAGTACCAACCCTGATAACTTGTCTGAATCAAACTCTAACCTGTCGTAACTCGACTAAACCAATGTCGTCTACCAGGTCATCCACGACCTTAATTGCACCAACAGTCCATCACAGTTGAAGTAGCACGATAACCAACTCGGTCTAACCGATAAGTACAACCCCGACTGCGAAGTGCAGTCCCAACACAAGCTGACATGACTAGACCGACTAACGAATCCAAATCCGAATAGTCGTCCAAGTCAAACCACTCGAAAACTCACATTTCCGAACCATACACATCCTACCTTAGGATTCCACGACCACGCCTAGGGTTCCCCTGAACCCAACTGTGAAAAGTAGTAAAATCAACAATCGGACCGACTCCGCGGTCCCGACATCATAAAGACGTCAATCCAATCCTACCGGCAAAACGATCCCACGACATCGTGAAAGGCGATCCCACTAACCGTCTCACGATCCAAACGCTAAAATACTATTACGATAATCCCTTCATAGGGTCCCACACTGTCATCCACGACAGAACTATGGCAACCCCGGCAACTAGTGCCGAACTACGCCATTCCACGATTCAATCTTGCTAACTATCGTATCGGCACCCCAACTATCAGGTTGATAACGAACTGTAGCCATTTGAGATATCACATCCCTGACCTGCATACATTCCAAGAGCTCCACGGTTGCTCGAATAGAGACAACCACGCTCTGATAAGCAATCCTATGCTCTGATACCACGCTGACATGACCCATCCCAATCCCCCCGGGATGAACGCGGGATGACCTTACTCCCGTCTGACACGAAGTGTCAGACAAGGGATATTTCTGACCTTCGCCCTCCCGGGCTATCAGAGTATGCCAGGATCCGGAGGAGGCATGTGATATCTCGGTCTCTGCTACAGTCCACATCCGATGTCAACCTGAAGGGCAGTAAAAACATTAAAAGCTGTGAGTGGACAAAACAACCAGTTTATAAAAACATTTTAACGAGAAGACATTTGTACCCTTCACTAAAAAGCATGCATGCATTCGAAAACCATTTATCCAGAAAAAACCATAATGAAATCAAATACACGGGCCACTGCCCAAATCCATAAGGGACTCAGCCCAAATCATAAGAAACTAACCATACGGACCACTGCCCAAAACCTGTGTAGACACACATCATATATCATATATAGCATACAACACATATACATATAATTCACACAACCAATCCTGTCACGGTTTCCAAATCTACGCGCGTGCTACCAAGGTCTCAATCCGAGTCTTCTCAAAGTCAAGATCAATGTCCGTAGACCACTGACCCTACCCGAGGTAATAGTAATCATAGCCTTCCTGAGAGTAAGGAACCCAACTGGGGGGTGACTCCACTCAGTAGGTGCTCCGTGACTACTCCGGGGTCCACCCAGGCCAACGACCCTCCCCGGAGGAGATAATAGAAGTAAAGGAAGGTATATGAATATATATATATATATATACATAACATAAACATTCATGCCCGGTTCCCTTGAACCGTCATGATCCATAACATCCATTAACCAGGGTTCATGCCGGTTCCCATAAACCGTCATGAACCAGAATGACCTGAAAAAGGTTCATGCCGGTTCCCATAAACCGTCATGAACCACAATGACCTTTCCAGAGTTCATGCCGGTTCCCGTAAACCGTCATGAACTTGGAAATCCATCTGGGGTCCCTAACCCAAAATCATCAGTTTAAAACAACTAGGTCTCGTGCCCGAACATATGACTCAACTGGGCACCGTGCCCGATATCTAAGGGTCAGTCACGACTCCGATCATAGTGATGCGTGCAACCATCCATCCAGGACCGCCCTCAATCCTGGTATGTCGCCGTGAACGTATCAACCGACGCGACCACCACAAGGTCATGGTGCACTCATCACCGATCGATATCCTGAACCGTCAGCACTCCGAAGTCGAGCCTCCCCAGGCTGCCCGACCACGAATCGTGCATCGTGACCTCTCCGGAAGGAACACATCCCAATCTGGAGGCGAGCGTCGTATCGTTGATCGCCGTGCACATAGCACCCGTCGCGACCACGATTTAGACCCGAAGGTCGTAAATAGCGTCATATGCCCGAGAAAAAACCAAATGGGTCTCATACCCGAGTTTATCCTTTTAGAAATCCAAAACCTTTTCATTTAGACCAATAAAGAAATACAGACCCGTATAAGCACCGTATAAGGCCGAAACCTCGAAATACGTGCTTATACGTAACCACATACAAATGCAGCCATGGCATCATCAAACATGTAATAAAACATATAATAAACATTTATGCATGCACCAATTTAGAAAACAAGGTCCACTCACAGACCGTCCGAGCTGCCGCTTCGATTTGCGTGCCATTCGGCTCCCCGAGCCGATCACAATTACCGGGACTCCCAAACCTGTCCAAATTTTAATAGAAGGTTAATAACTACTTAATTAACCTCCCATCAAAGCCCGTAATTTTCCCGAACTTTTAACTATTTTTAAGCTGACCCTAAACCATCCGATGCCCCGAAACATATCGAGACGGTGTCCGATTGACACGAAACCAGTCCCAAAATGTTTGTTACATCGAATAGAATATTTCCCGTGTTGAACACTTTCCTAAATTATGGCCCACGCATCCTCACGAGCCCCTAGAAGGTCGAAAACACTGTTCATCACCATCAACCTCAAGAAAACCGGTTTTTTTTTTTTCTGGTTTTTCGGTCCGGTCACTGTGCTGAACCGGCAGAACCGGTTCAGCGTCCCTCCGTCCTTATTTTCGGTCCGCTTGCTCCCATTTTAATTCCTAAATTCCTATTTTCAAGTTTCCTATCTATTCTAATTAACAAAACCAATTAAAACCTCCTAAATCAATCCATAAAAATCACCCCCTCACGGCCCCTGTTTTCCGATTCCGTCCCCAGGCTTCACATCCGTCAACCCCCGTTCAAAACCATCTCTATACGCCCTAAACAATCTAACAAACATTCCCTAATCAACCAAAACTATCCATTATGTAAAAATCGACAAAAGGGGAGATTTGGGTCTAACTGGGTACCCATTCGGGTTTGGGCCTCCACCGTGCACGGTGGCTTCGTCCTGGCCGGCCACCACGCTTCAGAGGTCCTCCTCTCCCTCTCTGGTCTCTCACAGATGGGTTATAGGGTCAAGGGTTTGGATTGGACTCAGAAATGGTGATCGGGTTTGGTGGGAGGAATGGAAGAAAATGGATGAATGATCGATGCAATGGGATGATATGCATGAATGGGAATCAAGGGCCAGTGGATGGGTGACAAGTGTCACTCATCCATTGGGCCTCCATAAAAATATCTAGGCCCACTAGAGACAAAACTGCACTTTTTGTCTCGTAAAATGTGTCGCCATGAATAGTAACCTTGAACTTCCGTGAACCGTAACTTCGCCGTCGAACGTCCCGAATTCGACGTGCCGCCTGTCTATGGATTCGTATCGTCGTCATTTACGAAATGGTCTTCGGCCCTCAGCCATCGGACCTCCCGGTAAAAAAGTCAACAGTTGACCCCTTTTAACCAAAATTACCAAAATGCCCCTAAACTTCCGAACGTCATAACTTCTTCCTCGAACGTCGGAATTGAATGTGCCACCTGTCTATGAACTCGTGACGTCACGAACTACGTCACGGTCATCGGTCAAAGTCCATTTGACCGCCCGATTGAAAAGTCAACATTTTGCCACGTCTAGGGGCAAAACGGTCATTTCACATCGTTCTTCCGATTTCGCCCAACTAATCACGGATTAGCCTCACTAATCGTGATTAGTCACTAATCTAATGTAGAAATTCGTGACAGATCATTACAGTGACCCTGTTGGAAAGATAATTTGACAGGACCCGCCCCGATCCCCGGTGACCACAAGGGGGACGTGCCCTGCTCCCGTTTGACACCCGAACCAAAATTCCAATTTAAACCTTAAAAAATTAAATGCATAAATGTCTGAAAAATAAAGTTACACATGCAATCCGAATTCAAAAGATGTCAGACAAGGGATAAAGTCCAAAATACAAAATCCGAGCACGACTCTAGAAAATCTTGCCGGTAATCCGACCCAACAGGGGTTCAGGTGCGCAGTATGATCTATGCCTCAGCCTCGGGGTCCTCACCAACCTCATTAGCACGACCTGGAGGGGTTACCAAAACATAAGGGTGAGTGGGCCGAAACTCAAGTTTATAAAACAGTTTAATAATTAAAACATATAATTTTACCCCCCCCCCCCCCGCCCCCGCCCCCCCCCCCCCCCCCCCGGTTTTCCAAACATGCATATAGATGTATAATCCAAAAACAGTGTTCAATTTCCTCAAAATGGGTTTCAAGCCCACATCGTAAAACTGTGTCATAACCGTAAATCGAGGTAATAAAAATCCTTCATTTGATTCACACACACATATATAAATATATATATATATATACGGAAATTGAAACAGTTATGCATGCAAAGGTTAATGAAATCGGGCCCACTCCAGTACGTTCCCGCTGCGAAACTACGCATACGAACTTGTTCCGGGATTAACGTGCGATTCCTGTCAGTCCAAATCACATGCAAGGGTCACTATAAGTCCTTATTATTCTTCCAAAAATTTCGAAACAGAAACTGGCTCGGGGAAGCCGTCCGAACACGCTTCCCGAGACAGCCGGCCCTAATCTGACCCACTTAACTATCTCGGATCAACTTGATTATTTCACTAAAAATGTTCAGAATAAAGAGAGGATAAAAAATCAAGTTGACTATGATCGGAGATGACATCACACGCGTCGTCATGAGCAGCCAAAAGTGGCTGCGCGTGAAGGCCACGCGCCTGCTACAGTGTCGTCTCCCTCACCCGACTAGCCTGATAAACAGGCCTTCAACCCGCGACTCGACCCGGCTGATTACCCCTCAATTCTCAATCAATTCATTTAGTTTTTTATCCTAAATTCTTCTATAATCATTCAATTTTAGTTCTGTAACCTTGATTAACCTCGACTGTCCCCAAATTCGACCGTCAACCCGTGATCAACCAAACGGGTTGATCACCCAAACTCCATGGTTTCTAAACCAAACTGCAATTAACTTCACCAGTAGCTTAAGGGGACCTAGACGAACCAAACATTCAATCAATTGACCAAATACTAACTTGGAAGTGATAGTCCCAAGCACTGAAAATCCTCTGAAACTAGGACTCAGGTTCCCGGCCAACCAGTCCTCCTCCTCCTTCGATTTTTGCACGGTTGTGCTCGCAGTGAACCCAGAAGTCTAACACGGCCCTTGGTTTCGTTCAACAAGCCTCAGGAATTAAACTCGATTTTTCCCTCCATTTTCTGGTTTTTCTTCCCCGTCAGTTCCTCTCACTCTCAGCTCTCTCAACAGATGCAAAATGAACCCTCTCTCACTCCCCTACTTGGTTAATCGATCAGAATGGCCAACACCCGTGGGAACCCAACTGATTTCTCTGTGAAATGTGTTTCCCGCAAACAGAAACCATAACCATTTTTTTAATTCCTCCCGTGCTCTGAATCTCTGCCCAACCATGCTTCAATGTCGTTAACTCTCCCCAAGGTCACTAAACAATTCTGATCAGACAACCCAGGCATAAACAATTGCACCGTTTCAGTCCACTACACTGTTAAACAATGCCCACCCACGGCTGTTCAAACTGGGTATAGCAAAATTACCATTTTTCCCTTCAGCATGAAATTACCAAAATGCCCCTCATTTTCCGTGACCCGTAACTTGGTCACCCAATGTCCGTTTGACGCGTGCCGCCTGTCGTTGTACTCAGGGCATCGAGACGAACCTAACGGTCTTCGAGTCGTGTGAAAATCAATTGTATTTCAAAAAGTCAACTTTTCCCCTATTTCGTCCAAATTACGATAATGCCCTTGAACTTCCGAACGTGACGACTTCTTCCCGGATTGTCTGAATCGGACGTGCCACCTGTCTATGGACTCGTGACGTCCCGAAATACGTCACGGTCATCACTCAAAGTCCGTTTGACCCACCAATCAAAAAGTCAACAATTTGACCTTACCATTCACAGGGGTAAAAATGTCATTTCATTCAATATTTTACAATATTACAATCCCCGGATTTCCGGGGTGTTACATATTTGATTCCGAGTGTGAGTCCATGTGAATTGAAAGAAACGATGTGATTTATGAAATGAGTGTTGGACACTGTTTTAAGATGATTTTTGGAAACTATGTATTAGGCTGAGACCCTATGAGATTTGGTTTTGGGCTGAGACCCTATGTGAAACACATGATTTGATTTGAAAGCAAAATGTTTGTGAAAATGCGTTTATGAGATTTGATAAATATTTTCACTGAGACCATCCTCTTGAGATTGATGTGACTCCGATAGGAATATGCTTCCCGGAGAGGGACTCCGATTGTGAATATGTTTCCCCGGAGCGGTCCCTATGATATATTGCTCGCCTTCAGGATGCGTTGTGTCCCCCCCGAAGAGGTCATAATGCACTGCATGTGGTCAAGCAACCATGGGAGGCTCGAATCAGGGTGCTTATTTTGTATGGCATCGATCGTTGATATGTTCACAAAAATTTGAACGTCGGCCGTTGATATGTTCTCGACGATGTGCTTGGACCTGAGTAGTCCTAAAGCTTATTTGCGCATGTTGCACGGATCACGTGATTGATGATGATATGTTGGTATGAGATGTGATAGATGTGGGATACGATGATTGGTCATGTTTTCGATTATTGCTTTATATCCAGATGTTTTCACTTATCATTGATTTGAAATGCAATATGGTTTGATGTTAGAAAGCATTTGAGATTACGTGTTTTTTGATGCATGCATGCTTTTGATTGAAGGGTATAAATGTATTTTTCCCGAAATGTATTTGAAAATGTTTATTTTTGTGCACTCACAGTTTTTAATGGTTTTGATTACGCCTCAGGTTGGTCGCGGATGGTTGCTATAGTAAAGACTGAGACATCACATGAAGCTGCGTACTCTGGAAACCCCGAGTGGGTCATAGTTGTATCTCTGGTCTGACACGTGGTGTCAGACGGGAGCAGGACATCCCACGCTAATCATGAGGGGTTAGGGATGGGTCTTGTCAGCATATATGGTAATGAGGATGAAGACAACGATGAAGACGACGACGATGCTGCTGTTGCTGATGATGACAGTTGACTGAAGGAAGAAGAGAAGAGAACAAAACGGAGGACAATGGATGGAGAAGACGGATGAAGCGTGTGGTCGTTTCACGAACAGAAAAGAACATTCCGAGGACGGAGCAGAGCGAACACAAAATAAAGTCAAATGTCCAATAAGGGTAAAAACGTCAACCCACTATTCAAAACAAAGAGATTGAAAAAATAGGGGTAGAATGATTAGTGCACTCCTCTATGAACAGTGCAAAACCTGACTTAACTTTAGTATATGTATCATATATATATTCATTGAAATTTGTACCAGAACTTAATATAATAAATCATAAAGACAAAAGTTTGCGAGTGCACAAAATTAATTAATTAGTTAATTTAATAAAAAGGAAATTATATGTAAGTAAAATTTTTCTGAAAATAGGATATTTAATATTTATTTTTCCAAAATTTAATATAAAATACGTATATTATATAGCATATATATATGTGAGAGGATGGACCCAGAACCCTCTTACCCCCTTTTCTTTCGCTTACGGTCATGTGAGAGGTTTCAGGGTTGTTGAAGTAAAATTCAAACGAGCTCGTGAAAGTTGCTTTGATCACTACAAATAGCAAACCAAAATCTATCATTTGTCTCTATCAAAGCTTCTAAGGGTTGTTCGACTAAGAACACTCAGAAGCTTTATTAAGTTAACTTTGAAAGAAAAATTACAAGAATTTAAGGAGGAATGATTCTAATTACCTTTAAAAGTGAAATGAGTTTAACTATTTATAGAGAAATCTTGTGAGCCTCGGAACATTTTGATTGGTCGATGAAATTTGTAATTAATAAATAATTATTTTTAATAAAAGATATTATTTAATAATTTAATATTAATATTAATTGTTTATTATTAAGAATAATAATTACAGTTAATTCTCAGGGATAATATTATTATTGAAGTTTTAAGTTGATAAAATATTTTATTCAACTAGTGAATCCGTTATTTAATATGTGGGTATTTGTTGGCCGTTAATATCATTATTAGAGATAATTTGGGCATTATATGACTTATGGGCCAAGTGGTAGCTCGAAAATTTTCGGTGATTTACAGTTCCACAAATGTCCCCACATTGCTTAAGAATTCAAGGAATACCAAGGGATGTATGGGTTTTCGTAGTTTCATTAAGTCATATTTGGGAGTAGGATTCTATCTTGTCTTGCATTGTTCTTGTGTTGGAAAAAATCCTTTGGACTCAGAAGGTAACATCAAAATGATTCGAGTAGATATTGGATCTGAGCTTGAGTTTAACTTGTGGTCCATCTGTAATTAATTCCTTTGTTTCAATTCAAAATTTTAGGGTTTTAATTCTATTCAAATTCGTATGTAATTTGGTAAAGCATAATGACCTATGATTTTAAACAAGCAGAATTATCAATAATCGAGTCATTCATCAGTCATCTCATGATCCTAATCAGATTTGTAGATCCTAAGCCGACAGTCGTTTACCTTTTGAATTTAGTTTACCCTTTGGATATTTGATTTGGGATTTGCTTATAAATTGGGGATTTGAGAAAGCCAGATGGTTGTTGAATGTTCTTCATCTTTGTTTTTTTCTAAGATTTAGATTTAATATTTTACTACAAAATTAATAAAACATCCAAACATTTAATGACACATAATCATATATACTAAATAGAAAGTTAATGATTTTGAGCAACAAAGGTAATAGAAGGAGCATTCTGACAGGCAGCACGTCCGATTCCAATGTTCATGGAGAAGTTATGAGGCTCAGAAGTTGAAGGGCATTTTGGTAATTTTGTGCAAATGGTATTTTGGTCTTTTCCTAGCCTTGGAATTTGTGCCCACTTGGATTAGGACACTTGTCCCTTGTTTAGAAGGCTGTGGAAGCCTGTGTCACCGCCTCACTTTTGTTCAAAATGGTTGCACGGTTTTGGTTGAGAAACAGAGTGATCGAGTGTGTACGAGTAAGTGCCACCGTGAACCCAGATCCTCACAAACCCCTTTATCTTCATTCTTTTCTTGTGAAGAGTAAAGGAAGTTGAGAGAAGATGATGAGAAGATTATGGTGGTGGGATCATGATGGACCATCGTGGACGGTGGCCATGATTCGTGAGACAAACTCGTGAAAAACAGAGTGACCCGTGAGAAACCCACCTATCCAACCCCTTAAACTTCATCGATTTCCTGTGAGGTGTGAATGTGAACATGAGAGGTGGATGAGGCGAGTTCAGCAGTAGCCACGGCGGAGCTCACGACGGTGAGAGAAGCTTCTGAAGGATGTAAGGAGTCGATTGGGACCAAAACCGAAGCTGCAGGTGGCCGGGATCGTGAGAACACGACGGTGGAAGGAAGGCCTATTTATGCTTGATTGGGAAGGTACGTTTTAGTTCTTAATTTCATGATTTAAGGACTTAGATGGATAGTAAAGGACTAGAAGAAGCTATAGGTGTTGTAGTGGTTGAAAACGGGTTGAAAAACATGGAGGAATAAGGCTGAACCAGTCATGTCGGTCTAGTTGGACCCGATTTGCAAGGACCGAACTGAACCAGGTTTGATTGCAAGACAGGGATAACTTGTAGCCGGCGCGTAGCTCCCACGCGCAGTGCCTTTGGGCGGCACATGTGGGCGCGTGGGCCCTTTTTCGAGGCACGGTCAACATGTGATTTTAAGTATTCGATGTAACAAACATTTTGGGATTTGTTTCGAGTCAATCAGATATCGTTTCGCTATAGTTCGGGGTGTCCGAAGGTTTAGGATTGAGTTTAAATACGTTTAAAAATCCGGGAAAATTACGGGGATTTAGTGGAAGGTTATTGAAGTGGTTAGTGGCCTTAGAATGTGATTTGGACAGGTTCGGGAAGTCCGGTGATGTTGGATTAGCCGGGAATGGCGTATTACACGCGTATCGAGGCGGTAGCGAGGATGGTATGTGATTGGACTTTGCTTTCTAAATTATAATGCATGCATAACTATTTTATATGTTTTCTATATATGATTTCTATGCATATGATTGCGGTATTTATGATTTACATATTTACACGTATTTTGATGTGATTTATTGTATTTATGCTTATTTCGAGAATATGGTTTATGCTATGCTTTGATGATGGTTTTGATGAATGATTTTATACTGTTTATACGTATTGTGTTTGATAATGAGTGTGATGATATGATATTGGATTTGAAAGTGAATTTGGGCATGAGGCCCATCTCGATAAAATATGATTTCGGATGGATTTCTGGATTTGGATTCTGGTTTCGAACTGATGATTTCGTATTCGAATTTGGAAGTGGATTTATGGATTTGGATTTGATAAAATGGTTTTGATTGGATTTACTGGATCTGGTTTGGGGTTTATAGACCTGGTGATTGATGTGACGGGGGAGGGCCTTATATGTGATTTGAGTTTAAAGACTCGGTTATTGATTTGCCCCGAGGCCTATTATTGAGTTTAAAGACTCGTTGATTACTCGGGAAGGGCTGATTGAGTTTAAAGATTCGAATTGATATTGAGTTTAAAGACTCGTTGATATGAGATCCAGCAGGTTCGATTGATTGAAATGTGTTTTGACATGGGTTCTAAATTTTTGTGGTATCATGATGGTTTTCATATGGTTTTTAGATGTTTTGGGCAGTGGCCCAGATGATTGGATTTAAGGTTTTACACTTGATTGGGATCTTGGATTTTGGGCTGAGTTCCCGTACTTTGGTTTTGATTTATGGTTTTAGGCTAAGGCCTAAGATTTGAGGAAAGGAAATGATTTCTGGTTTTCATAAACGGTTTTCTTATGTTTAAAACGAAATGGTTTTCGAATGCATGCATTGGGTTTTAAGTGGAGGGCATAAATGTAATTTTCTGTAAAATGTTTTATAAACTTATTTATTTTCATCCACTCACAGTCTTTTCTGGTTTTTTGATGCCCTTCATGTTGATGCGGTTCAGGCTGTTATTGGTGAGAATGAGACATCACACACGATCCATGGTGGTTTCTACACTTTCTGGGAAGTCGAAAGTTGTTTTGGACCGTTGACCTGGAACCCTTGTCTGGCTTGCGTGTTACATGGGGGTTAAACGGGTGTTTAGCCTTCGTGTAGCCCGTGAGTTAGACTGGAGCATGGCACATCCCTTAATCCAGCGGGATTGGGGATGGGTCGTGTCAAGCGCTAGCGAGGGCCACCTGGTGTGAGGTTAGGGTCACGTGGCTCTCATCGCGGCTAGGAGTGGTTGTGGTAAGGGCGGCACATGGGGGCACGTGGGGCCTTCCCCGGCCCTTGATGAGTTGGATTTTGACTGTTTCGATGTTCCGGATCCGATCGTGGGGGGTTGAAGTGCATCAGAGTTCAATTAGTGTTAGTTTTCGACGTTTAAAGTCATTTAATTTCAAGGATATGGAATTTGGGTTTTCAAGAGTATATGCCTTGTTTGTATTGATTATTTTTGTCATGTATTAATATAATTTACTTAATTGTGAGATGCCACGATAATAGAAGCCGGTGAGACTCATGAGCCAAGTTTGAGCTCGTGGAAACTTCCGGGGTTAACTGCCTAGAAGTATGTGAAACAGTGCATGAAAGGACCCATCCTAAAAGTACTTTGATAACGAGCCTGATCCTGCTCCCGTCTGACAAGTCAATTGAAGTTGTGAAAATACCCTCAGCATTTGCCAGAAAAGGGATGATTGTACTGATTCCCACTCATGCCTCCGCCTCTCGATCAACCCTGATCTGTGTGCCACGACCTAGGGGGTAATCAAAACATAAAAAGTGTGAGTGGACAAAAAATAACATCGTTTGAAAATAAATTTCAAAAACAAATCCTTTTACCCTCCATTTATAAAACATGCATGCATATGATAAAATATGAATCACCGGCTCTTGAGGCAAATCACATGAAAATCACATGGACCCAACCATCAACATCAAACCATTCATAATGACCGTCAACAACAGTACTAGTCACCAGTACTCAAATATCAATCACAATAATCAAACACCACTACTCACAAGTGCATAGACATCAGTCACAATATTACGTTAGCACTTCACGTAGGAAACAAAAATAACCCCGAGCATTAGCCATCTTGGAACACCCCTAACTTTGGCTGCTGGGAACACAGATACCCAGAGCATCAGTCGTCTGGGAACACCCCTAGCTTCGGCTATTTGGGAAACAAATACCCCGAGCATCAGCCGTCTGGGAACACCCCTAGCTTCGGTTACCTAGGAAACAATCTCCCTAAGCATCAGCCATCTGGGAACACCCCTAGCTTTGGTTGCCTGGGAAACAACATCCCCAAGCTCCGGTCGTCTGGGAAACCCCCTAGCTTCGACCTTCTAGGAACTCATCACAATCACAATGAAAACCGTATAGGGATTACATTCCAAAACTTTTCAAAACCATCCTTGACTTACATTCTAAGTCAAATATCATTATCAACTCGGGCCTACGCCCAAAACATTAGTTTCAAACAATCTTTGACATTAAACCAAGTCAAAACCATTTCCAACAGGGTCTCAAGGCCAAAATACCATTTTCTCATAAATCCGTAAAATCACGTCCATAAATTGATATTTAAATCTATAAAATCATCAAGTAATCATATCAAATCATCAATCCAATCATTGCAACTCAAATCATGCAATAAATGTTGGAAAAAAAATTACTATGCATGCATAACGATTTATAAAACAAACGTTCACTCACACATCGTCCACGGGGTTCGATTCCGAGCCGTACGCTCCTCCGTAATTCCAAGAACCACTAGTCCTATCAAAAGCCATAACTAAGGGTCAATAACATCCCAAGTAACCTCACAATACAATCCCCCCTATTACCGGATTCGAAAACATATTAAAAACGTATACATGCTCTTTGGACACACAAAACTATAACAAAACAGTGTCCGATCAACTCTAAATCTGAGTTAAAATGTTCGTTACATCGATTAAATTAAAAGTCATGTTGACCGTACCTGAAAATTCCCATCTACCCACCTCCACATAGCCTCGCAAGCGGCTGCGTGACACGAACCACCCCCAATCCCCCAGGATTAAGGGATAAGTCATGCTTCCGTCTAACTCACGTGCGACACTAAGGCTAAACACCCATTCAACCCCCGTGTAACAAGCAAGCCAGACAAGGGTTACCCAGGTCAACGTACTAAAAACCAATTTCTGTTAACTAGAGTTTGCAGCATCACTGTGGATCGCGTGTGTGATGTCTCTGTCTCCTAACAACAGCCCGCACTGCATCAACATGGATGGTATCGAAAAACATAAAAGACTGTGAGTGGACAAAAATAAATAATAAGTTCAACAAACATTTACAAATAAAAGGCATTTACATCCTCCATACAAAACCAATGCATGCATTCGAAAACTGTTTCAAGTTCATAGTCAAAAAACCGTTTCATAAAACCCTTCCATTCTCAAGATAATAGAACCGTTTATGAAAAACCTGAAAACGTTTCTTTTCCAAATTCGTTGCTCAAATCCAGGGCCTCAGCCCAAAACCATAAATCAACATCGAAGTACGAGAACTCAGCACAAAACCATAAATCAATATTAAAGTACGAGAACTCAGCCCAAAACCATAAATCAACATCAAAGTACGGGAACTCAGCATAAAACTCCATATATCCAAAACATCTGGGCCACTGCCCAAAACATCTGAAAACCATGGGAAAATCAATAGTAAATCACAAGTCAATAAATTTTCTAGATCTCAAACACCGAGTCTTTAAACTCAAAACACATGTGCATCAGGCCTTCCCCGGATATCAACGAGTCTTTAAACTCAGAACCACATATCAGGCCTTCCAACGAGTTTTTAAACTCAAAACAACATATCAGGCCTTCCCGGAATATCAACGAGTCTTTAAACTCAAAACACAATCAATAGGCCTCAGGGGATATTATCAATCAAGGGACCTTCCCCTTCATAAATCAACTGGGTCTTTAAACCCAAAACCAGATCCAGCAATAACAACCGAGTCTTTAAACCCAAAACCAATAACAATGGGTCTTTAAACCCAAAGCAAATAGCAACGAGTCTTTAAACCCGAAACCATGTGAAAACCATAGGATCTCGAGTCCAAAACCAAATACGAAATCATCATTGAAAATCTCGATTCAAATCCTGAAATCACATGAAAACCAAAAGCCCAAAGCATTAGAAACGGGGCCTCATGCCCAGCATTACTTTTCCAGAATCCATTTCAAATTCTTGAAATCAAATCATAATTCAAATCCCAAAATCAAAGCATCGAAACCATTATCAAATCACATCATAAATCTATATTTCGTAAAACGTGCAATTACGCAAATACCTCAAAATACGTGCAAAACCATTAATCACATATATCATAATCATAATCATAGCAATCACGTATAGAAACATATAAAAACATTTATGCATGCATCATAAGTTAGAAAGAAAAGTCCACTAACAGACCATTTGCGTCGTTGCCTCGATACGCGTGCATCTACGCTTTCCTGGCTAATCTACCATCACCGGCTTTCCTGAACCTTTCCAAATCCCATAATAAGGTCACTAACTACTCCATAATGCTTCTACTAAAGTCCCATAATTTTTTCAAATTTTTAACTATTTTTAAACTTGTCCTAAAACCTTCGGACATCCCGAAACATATCGAAACGATGTTCGACTCGAAACCAGTCCTAGAATGTTCGTTACATCGATTACATCATTTCACATGTTGAAAACTTCTCCCAGAACTGCCTCACATTCCCTCACGCGCTGTCCAAAGGGGCTGCGCTGGAAAGCCACGCGTCGCACTGTTCATCATCCTCTACCTCTCGCCGACCCGATTCAGATCAGTACGGTTCAACCCTGTCCAACCCAAACTGGCGAAACTAGTTTTTGTCCATTTCACAATTGTTTTCAATTCTTTTTATCCTATTAGTCTCGTCCAAGGTCCTAGACTCGATCTATGGACTCAAAATGATAGAACCAACTCAAGATTTACCTGCCCGATCTTCAAACAGTAACCCTGGCCTACAAGTCCATTTTGCCACCGTGCCTGACCACCTCCTTCCTCGTTTTCGATTCCAGTTGACTCCCTTGACCTCCAGACCTCACTTCCAATCATTAAAACTAATCAATAAACCCTAATTCATGAGTTAACATTTTTGAGTTCAACGTAACCATTCACGGGAATATGAACTTACCACCATCGTCATTTACCGCCGTGGGCACCACCACGTTCGATGCCCTTCCCTTTCCCACTTTTCTTCACACAACATAGGCAAAGGAAGAGGTTTTAGGGGTTGTATAGGGTTGGGTTCTCACGGTTGCACACAGTCACTCTATTTCTCTTGATTTCATGGCCACCGTCCACGAAGGTTCATGATGACAGCACCATCACACTCGTCCCATCCTTTTCTCCACCATTTGTTCAGACAGCATAGGCAATAGATAAGGATCAAGGGCTTATCTGGGTGTGATTTCATGGTTCTGTTCCTCTGTTTTTCACACTCAACCTCGTGCCACCATGTCAACAAATATCATCCCCTTTTACCATTAAAGTGAGACGGTTACAAACGTTCCACAGCCTTGCAGAATGGGACAAGTGTCCCAAATATGGTGGGCATAATTCCCTAGGCAGCCAAGTGTCACCATCCTACTGACATAGATCCCAATGTAATGAAAAGGACCAAAATGCCCTTTGTCGCACAAATTACCATTTTACCCCTAACGCATTTAGGCCAAAATTCGAGCCATCCGAAGTCCGATGACAGGGTGCCGACTGTCGATGTACTTAGGGAATTGAGACCTACCTAATGGTCCTCGAAATACGTGAAAAATACTTGTCCTATAAAAAGTTAACAATTTGCCTATTTTCAACCAAATTACCAAAGTACCCCCGAACTTCCGAACATTATAACTTTCTCCTCGAATGTCAGAATCGGACGTGCCACCTGTCTATGAACTCGTGACGTCCTGAACTACGTCACAGTCATTAACCCATGTCCATTTGACCACCCGAATCAAAAGTCAACATTTTACCCATTCCAAGGGTAAAACTGTCATTTCGCACCGTCCGTCCGAAATTACGCAACTAATCACCGATTAACTTCACTAATCTGTCATTAGCCACTAATCTAATCCAAAAATCCGGGACGGGTCGTTACAATCTCCCCCCTTAAAAGAATTTCGGTCTCAAAATTTTGAATAACACGAATTTCGGTCTCAAAATCCTATCTGGTATCCATCACTTGCCAATCCAGCCTTATCCTGACAATTCCCAAACTATCACCAACACTGTTAACGTATTGCTACCAAGCGTACCAACTCATCTCTCTTTCGGTCCATCTGGCGATCATCTCCTTTCTACCGAGGTTTAACATATTTCCCAACTCGTGTCTAACTCAGTCCCGGGGTACCACCAACATCGCACCAGCCGACTCTCACGGGTCAGTCATTACCAATCAAATCACTATAGCTATCAGTCAATCTCGACCCTTCTCGCGTCAACGTACCTCATACCAACGCCTCAATACTTCGTGAGAGTCTGCCGTCAACAAGCACAAAGCTCACCTCGCAAACCAATTCTCAAGACGGCATCTACCGGCCTCGGTACTCCTATTCATTAATGTCTGCTAAATGGTATGTACTGCTTCCATCAGTGATCCGCGCCATCCTTACCGGAGTCATGATATTCAGCTCACACCAACAACTTAACCAATCATCTTACTGGTGGTTCCCCTAACCACAAACACAGTCAACCTGTGGGATCACCATCCACGTCCCACACTGCCTGTCTGCAACTGGACTCTATCACATACTTTTCAACCTGTGATCACACATCTCCGTGTAAAGATCCCACCAGCCACTCATGGCTCTGAGCATCCAGCTCACCTCATTATTGAATCCTGCCATAATCAATCAGAGCACTCGGGATCACCCTGATCCAGTACACGTGCTCAATCAATCAAGCACATCACAACTACTCTTATCATCGATACAACCAACAACATACCTCGGCACCAAGCCGATCACCAACACCTCTACCAGAACATCACGATACACGTCCAATCACACTGGAATGGTTTTGATTACTAATACAACCACTACGCACAGATCTCAAGCACATGCACCAATCAAAACCAACAAGAAGCACGGTGCATAACACCAAAACATCACAATATGCCTCAATTACTTCCAATAACATACCACAGTTATCGATCAAACACATCAACATTAGCCGGGCTCCAATACACTCAGGAAGATCACGATGTATCCTATCCTTATCTAATAATCATCCAAAGACATCCTTCGATCGTCACACTGTGTCCTTGGGCACATAACATCCTTGTATCCACATTGACTACCACCTGACTACGAGCCAATCACCCTTCACTTTTGGAGTCCATCGGTCCAACCAATACTAAACTAACACTTCAGGCCCAACACGTCTTCCGAGGAATACCAACTCCAAATTCATTCAAATTTCCTGATCTCCTGGGTCTCCCGATCAGCATCTGAATGACTAATCCAATCACATCTCACTTGCATGTACAAGGTAGGCCCAACACTAGATCCAAGCCCATCTACGCTTACGTATACAAGACAGACCACACTTGTCCTGCACTACTCCAAGAGGGTCAAGATATCCAGCAACCTCCTGCAAGACAGAGCAATCTCCTTATCTGCATGTCTAACATATCCAACCTCTGTCTTGCATATGATTCCCCTGATCCATAACAACTCAATCCTGAGCCAGAAGCGATCCCATCCAGATCCATTCACTCCTAAGTGGATCCCACTTACTATCTCACTACTTCGCCTTCAATTACCACAAATGATCATACTATCGCATCGGATCAAATCGATCTAGAATACCACACGTCTTGATTGTGGGTTCTCTTTAATTACCTCATATCGATCAGTTATAGTCACTCCTTATCATTCTGCCTTATTCCAACTTACCATTTGCATATCCCAGCTCGGTTAGTGGTTCATACCAGACACTGGCACCTCTCGATTGGTCACAACCTCAACTCACGATGTGCCCATCTTACCAGTCACAAGCATCCCATCTCGTGGCACATCATCACTAATCTAGGGCTCACAACACACTAATCACGAATCTCCGCTCATACCGAGCCAAAACCCTCAATCTACGCTCGGATCGGGGAAACTGACCTCCCTTATAGTCCATAACTCTAAGAAACTCAATGCTTCATGGAACCTAGATGAGACCGCAATCAGATCCACTGCACCACACTCTCAACGACTCTACTGGTCGGGTCAAGCCAACCAATCTCTACAATCTCACTAGACTTGACCAGAGTCATCCACCAAGCCATCCAATACCTCGGCTGGGCCCAACAGAACCATCTCCCATCCGGCCGAAAGTCGGCCCAAGCCACAACAACTATCAAACCACAAACCCCAACTCACGTTTTCCCAAACTAAGCACTCACACGGGGGTTTCTCACTGAGGTACTCACATTTACCAAACCAGCCATCCCAACGGGGTTCCTCAAATCATCATCATCATCACTCGAGTTATCAAAACCCACGACATCCACTAGTTCACAACAACCTCACCACTCGGGTCGTCACACCCGGCTAAGAATATCCCTTAACATAATATCTACACACAAACGTCAACCATTAACCATCACTAGGGGGAATCCCTCAACTCCTAAAGGCAGGTTCTTTTACCCATGCATCTCGAGGCATCCGGCTACTCGTAGCAGCACAAGTCCAATCTCGAACAATCTGGCCACGTGGTCACAATTCCATACTATCGTCATCCAATCGCCACCGGCCCAACAGGCTGCCATCAACTAGCCCTACAGGGCAACCAGCCAACTAGCAATCAGATCTCTCACATCGAACTCACTGGTTACCAACCGGGTTAACCACTCCGGCATACTTCCGACCCTAAGGTCCAATTATCGAGCATAACTAGTGCCAAGCACGCTCTCCTAACAACAGCCCGCACCGCATCAACCTGGAAGGTATCGAAAAACATAAAAGACTGTGTGTGGACAAAAATAAATAATAGGTTCAACAAACATTTACTAATAAAAGACATTTACACCCTCCACGCAAAACCAATGCATGCATTCGAAAATCATTTCAAGTCCATAGTCAGAAAACTGTTTCATAAAACCATTCTATTCTCAAGATAATAGAATCGTTAATGAGAAACCTGAAATCTTTTATTTTCCAAATTCATTGCTCAAATCCAGGGCCTCAACCCAAAACCATAAATCAACATCAAAATACGGGAACTCAGCCCAAAACCATAAATCAATATCAAAGTATGGGAACTCAACCCAAAACCATAAATCAACATCAAAGTACAAGACCTCAACCCAAAACTCCACATATCTAAAACATACGGGCCAACGCCCAAAACATTTGAAAACCATGGGAAAATCAATAGTAAATCACAAGTCAATCAATCTGCTGGATCTCAAGCACCGAGTCTTTAAACTCAAACCACATGTGCATCAGGCTTTCCCGGGATATCAACGAGTCTTTAAACTCAAAACCATATATCAGGCCTTCCAACGAGTCTTTAAAGTCAAAACAACATATTAGGCCTTCCCAGAATATCAACGAGTCTTTAAACTCAAAACACAATCAACAGGCCTAGTGGGATATTATCAATCAAGGGTCTTCCCTCGTCATCAATCAACCGGGTCTTTAAACCAAAAACCAGATCCAGCAATAACAACCGGGTCTTTAAACCCAAAACCAATAACAACGGGTCTTTAAACCCAAAACCAATAGCAACGGGTCTTTAAACCCAAAACCAAGCGAAAATCATAGGAACTCGAGTCGAAAACCAAATACGAAATCATCATTGCAAATCTCGATTCAAATCCCAAAATCACATGAAAATCGAAAGCCCAATGCATTAGAAACGGGGCCTCATGCCAAGCATTACTTTTCCAGAATCCATTTCAAATTCTTGAAATCAAATCATAATTCAAATCCCAAAATCAAAGCATCAAAACCATTATCAAATCACATCATAAATCCATATTTCGTAAAACGTGCAATTACGTAAATATCTCGAAATACGTGCAAAACCATAAATCACAGATATCATAATCCTAATCATAGAAATCACATATAGAACACATATAAAAACATTTATGCATGCATAATAAGTTAGAATGCAAAGTCCATTCATAGACCATTCGCGTCGCTGCCTCGATACGCGTGCATGTACGTTTTCCTGGCTAATCTACCATCACTGGCTTTCCCGAACTTATCCAAATCCCATAATAAGGTCACTAACTACTTCATAATACTTCTACTAAAGTCCCGTAAAGTCCCGTCCAAAGGGGCTACGCGTGAAAGCCACGCGTCATACTATTCATCATCCCCTACCTCTCGCCGACCCGGTTCAGACCGGTCCGATTCAACCCGATCCGCTTCAACCTGGTCCAACCCGAATCGGCGAGACCGGTTTTCCTCCATTTCTCAACTTTTTTTAATTCTTTTTATCTTATTAGTATTTTCCTAGGTCCTAGACTCGATCTATGGTCTCGAAATGATAGAACCAACTCAAGATTTAACTACCTGATCTTCAAATACTAACCCTGGCCTGCAAGTCTGTTCTGCCATCGTGCCTGACCACTTCCTTCCTCGTTTTCGATTCCAGTCGACTACCTTGAGCTCCAGACCTCACTTCCAATCATTAAAAGTAGGGGTGGCAATGGGTCATGTCGTGTCGGGTTCGTGTCGTGTTATGAATTCTGTTTTACCCATTTATGCCCAACCCGAATCCGACCCGTTTAATAATCGTGTCAAGAATGTCCAACCCAAACCCAACCTGTTAATGACCCGTGTAACTCGTGTAACCCGTTTAACCCATTTAATAAACAGGTCATACTCAAAATCCAATTAACCTATGACCCGTTTAACCCGTTTAACATGTTTAACCTATTTAAATTATAATATTTAATAGATATTTAGGTAAATAAATGGGTAGATATATGGGTTAGTAATTACACGTTTATTAAATGGGTCAATATATAAGTCAATATACGGGTTAACCTGTTAACCCTAAATTTACCCATTTATTAAACGGGTTAACAGGTCATTATACAGGTTAACAGGTTGAGCCGAAACCCACCTGTTTAATAAACGGGTCATAAAGGGTTGACCCAAAAATGACCAGAAATTTTAATCGTGCGGGGTTGACCCGGATAAATTTCGTGCGGGTTTCGAGTCGTGTATCGAGTCGTGTCAAAAATTGCCACTCTTAATTAAAACTAATCAATAACCCCTAATTCATGAGTTAGCATTTTTGAGTTCAACGTAACCATTCACGGGACTATGAACTTACTACCGTCGTCGTTCATTGCCGTGGGCACCAGCTGTGACGACCCGGAAATTCGAAAAAGGAAAAATTGGAAAATTGGAAGAAAATGACGATTTTACCCCTAGTTATAAGGGCCAAAAGTTGACTTTTTGATCGAGACCTTGTTTGGACTTTCCGGAAGTACCGTTGGATAGGTCTCGAGACGCTGAATCCGTAGACAGGCGGCATGCGTCAATCAGAGTCCGGACGTAAAAGTTATGGGTTTCGAACGGTGAGGGGTATTTTGGTAATTATCCAAGGAGGGGGCAAAAAGGTAATTTTGAGCTGGGCTGTGATGAGTCGGTTGTTTTGGTGAGTCATGCAGGTCTGTGAGTGACACATGTCACTATGCAGACGGTCATTAGTGGCTGTGATGGATAGGATTTGTGTAGGTGTGTTCAAATTACAAAACGTGTGTGTGTCTTGGAAGAAAAACAGAGACGTCCAAAACCATCAACAATTCTCTCCGATTGAGCACAATTAAGAAGGATTGAGAGAAAAGGAGAACTGGAGAGGAATTGAGAGTGTGATATCGTGAGGAAATAGAGAAAAAAAGGGCAGGAAAAACCCAGAAAACCCGAAACCCACCCGAAAATCTTTGATGGACCTTAGGATCGAATTCGAATTGTTAGACGTTTGTGAGTGAAATTGATGTTAAGTTTAGCTTCCTGGGATTGAGACGAATCGAACCCAATTAAATTTGAAGGAAATTGGACTCGTTTTGGACTAGAACATAGAAGGGGAGGACTTTGAATTTTCGAGATTGAGTCGTGATTCTAGAGGGATTAAACGATGCAATTGGACTCGAAAACAGGTTTATCATAGTCCAACGAAGTTTATTGATGCATCAATTGAAGGAAAACAATCGATTTTGAGTGAATTGAAATGATGAACAGTGCTCGGTGTTCTTTGAATAATCGAGTTCGAATTGACGGATTAAGGTATGTTTAATCCAAATTGATGTTACAAACCCATAATTTAGTTGTTTACGAAGCTAATAGAATGTTCAATTGCTGAAATGGATGTCGAATTGATAGGAATTGAACCAGGTCACCTCGCGGGTTGCAGGACCCGAATGACAGAGAAACAGGTTGAGACGATGATACTGTAGCAGGCGAGTGAGTTTCACGCGCAACCACTCATGGTGGTGCGTGAGGGCATGTGGGCACGATTATCGAGGTGAGTTCAACATGACTTTTATTCTATGCAATGTAACAAATATTTTGGCTTTGGTTTCGAGTTAATCGGACACCGTTTCGATATTGTTTCGAGGGTCTGAAGGTTTATGTTACGTGTTTAATTAATATTTAATTCCCGAAAAATTATGGGGAATTAGTATGATGTTAATTAAGTTGTTAGTGACCCTGAGTAATGATTGTGGACAGGATTCGAGATTTCTGGAAAATGTCAGAAATTACGGAAACGCGTGCAGCTCGAAAAGCGAGCGGTTTGGACGGTGTGTGAGTGGACGTTTGTTTTATAAACTGACATGCATGCATAGTTAAATGTTTTACATGATTTATGGCATGATTTGAATTACAATGATTTGGTATGATTATTTCTGGATTTAATGGTTATTTTAATCGGTGTTTTGGGCATGTTTTTCAAGAAACTGTGAAATTACTGTTTTGGGCGAAAGCCAGAGAATTGAGATTGGTTTTGAGTTGGGAAATTGATTTGGTGGATTTATAATGCTTTTTGGGATATTTTATGGATTTATGTGAAAAGGAAAACTGAGTTTGCAATTGTATGGATTTGCGTGAAATTGATGATTTTGGGCTAGGCCCGTGATGTTAAAAAGATGTCTTGAATTGTATTATGAGTTAAAGATGATATTATGAATTTGAATGGTTTTTGGATATGATTTTACGGATTTATGTGCATTGGGTTATTTAATGCTTTTACGAATTTACGAGAAATGAGAAATGAGATTTGGGCATGAGACCCGTTGATAAATGGTTTTGACGAGGTTTTAATGATGATTTTGAAATAATGATTTTGATTGTGTATGATGATTGATGCCCCCAGATGTGTAATTCCTGGGTAGACTTTGGATGTGTAATTCTCGAAGTGACTCCGGATGTATAATTCCCGGAGAGACTCCGGATGCGTAATTCCCGGAGGGACCAGATGTGTAATTCCCGGTGAGACTAGATGTGTAATTCCCAGCAGGGTTGGATGTGTAATTCCCAGTAGGATGACGACTCTGGATGTGTAATTCCTAGAGGATCCTCGGATGTGTAATTCCCGAGTTATATGATTTATTGTATGATAAAATGGTTTTATGAAATGATTTATATGTTGGGCTTGAGAGCTGGGATTCGATGTTTTCATGAGATTTGGAACCGGTGATGTTTTTCATATGTTGATTCTATGCATGCATGGTTTGATAAATTGGAGGGTAAATGATGTATTTTGATAAATGTGTTTTAAATGATATTATTTTTGTCCACTCATACCTTTCCTGTTTTGATGACCCTCCAGGCCGTGGCACGACATTCGGGGCTGATCGAGAGACGGGGGCACGAGCGGAAATCAGTGCAGTTATCCCTTATCTGACAGATGCTGAAGGGTAGTTTCGGGACTTCAGTTGACTTGTCAGACGGGAGTAGGACCGGGTACGGTTATCAAAGTCCAGTCGAGACGGGTCCTGTCACTACCATGTTCGACGCCCTTCCCTTTCCAACTTTTCTTCACACAACATAAGCAAAGGAAGAGGTTTGAGGGGTTGTATGATGTTGGGTTCTCACGGTTGCACATAGTCACTCTCTTTCTCTTGATTTCATGGCCACCGTCCACGACAGTCCATGATGACATCACCATCACACTCGTCCCATCCTTTTCTCCACCATTTGTTTAGACAGCACATGCAATAGCTGAGGATCAAGGGCTTATCTGGGTGGGATTTCATGGTTCTGTTCCTCTGTTTTTCACACTCAACCCCGTGCCACCATTTCAACAAATATCAGCCCCTTTTACAATTAAAGTGAGACGGTTACAAACGTTCCTTAGCCTTCCAGAGTGGGACAAGTGTCCCAAATCTGGTGGGCACAATTCCCTTGGCAGCCAAGTGTCACCATCCTACTAACATAGATCCCAATGAAATCAAATGGACCAAAATTCCCTTTGTCGTACATATTACCATTTTGCCCCTAAGGAATTTAGGCCAAAATTCGAGCCATCCGAAGTCTGATGACAGCGTACCGACTATCGTTGTACTCAGGGAATTGAGACCTACCTAATGGTCCTCGAAGTACGTGAAAGATACTTGTCATATAAAAAGTCAACAATTTGCCCCTTTTCAACCGAATTACCAAAATACCCCCAAACTTCTAAACATCATAACTTTCTCCTCGAATGTCGGAATCGGATGTGCCAGCTTTCTATGAACTCGTGAGGTCCTGAGCTATGTTACAGTCATTGACCGAAGTCTGTTTGACCGCCTGAATTAAACGTCAACTTTTAACCCATTTCAAGGGCAAAACCGTCATTTTGCACCGTCCGTCCGAAATCACCCAACTAATCACCGATTAACTTCACAAATCCGTCGTTAGCCACTAATCTAATCCCAAAATCTGGGATGGGTCGTTACTGTAATAACCCGTCCCGAGAGCCGGGATTAAGATAGTGATTAAGGTGTGATTATTGAGGTTAAGCAATGGGTAGGTGGTCCCGATGGGTCCATGAGCGTAGAATGACGATTTTGCCCCTAGTTCGGGCAAATAGTTGACTTTTAGTTGGGAGGTCGATTGAGTGTTGATCGGTGACTAGGACGTAGTTTAGGACGTCACGAATCCATAGGCAAGTGGCACGCCTGATTCCGACATCCGATGAGGAAGTTGTGATGTTCGGAAGGTCGAGGGCATAACTGTAATTTTGGTAAAATAGGGGGAAAAGTTGACTTTTTGAATAATCGAGTTTTGGGTAGGTTGACCTAGGATGGTTAGATAGATTTCGTCGTCCTGAGTTCGTTGACAGGCGGCACGTATTCATCGGACTTACGGGGCGAGAGTTACGGGTCTAGGAAGTTTTGGTTAAATCGGAACTATGAGTTAAAAAGAAGGGTATTTTGGTCATTGTGGCACATTGGGATTTGTGCACAGAGGAAAGGAATGGACGGCTGGGATTGGGCCATGTGGGAGTGTGTGGAGTGGATTGTGACATGTGGCATGTGTGTAGAGGATTCTGGTGGAATCCTGTATGTGCGCGGTCCCAATTATTTGGGTGCACCTGTGTGTGCCCGTGTGTTGTTCTTCGACACAGACAGAAACAGAGGGTGAGGAATGGAGAGCAATTGATCGACTCAGTGCAAGGGGGAGTGAAGAGTGCTTGTGAGAGTGACAGGGAGGAGAGTTTGAGTAGGTGGTCGTGTTTTGGTGGCGACATCGTGCACGACGTCACGGAGGTGGCACGGTTGCAGTTTTGGGGAAACAGAGAGGCTGTGATACAAGGGTGGTGACTACGCCGTGTGGTGGCTCAAACCAAGGCAGAGGGAGCTGCAGGAGGCTGCAGGGAGTCCAACGAGCACCGTGGCACGCGACGGTGCGCACGGCGGAGACGCGATCGAAAGGTGAGATCTTTTGCTCTGCTTTTCCCGTGCTGCTCAATTTGAAAGTCGTGAGGTTGGGCTTAGAGTCGAGAGGAATGGAGGTCAGGGTGAGGTTCAGGAGGGTCCTAGGCGTCGACTAGGATGGTCGCCGTGACGGGGGTGTACACGGCGGAGGTTAGCACGACGGGGGTACCTGTCTGCTCGGTTTTGCCGTGATGTTCAAACGGGTAGTCGTGATGTTTGGGTAAGAATCGACGGTCAAGGTGAGTCGGGTTAGGCTTAGAAGGGTCCTAGGAAGAGGTTGGTGTAGCCACCATGAAGGGGGAAGTCGTGGGTGGCCGGAAAGGAAAACAGGGGTTTTGAGTTGTCTGGTTTGAGCTTTAGTCGACGGGCTAGGGACAGAGTCGAGGTTAGGAGTGTTGGGGAATCGATAGGGTAGGCCTAGACGATGAGAATGGTGAAGGAAGGGAAGGAATGGAGACGGGACGGTGGAGAACCGCTCTCGCCGGTTCGAATTACAGACACTGTATCGAACCGGGTTTGTTCGAGGTAGGGGATGCACTGTAGCAGCGCGTGAGGGCCACGCGCAGCCACTTTGGGCGGCGCATGGGGGCGCGTGCGGCGGCGTATGGAGAAACGGTCAACATGGTTTTTGGTCTAGGAGTTGTGGTGAGTTCAATGGAGTTGGTTTCGGGTCAATCGGAAGTCGTTTGAATGTAGTTCCGCGAGGGTGAAGGTTTAGGGTCCCGGGTTTTAGGTTTTCGATTCGGGGATTTTTGAGGGAATTTAGGTAAACCTTCGTAGACGTGTTAGTGACGTAATTTGACGGTGATTGACAGGATCGGGATTTCCCGAGGAAGCCGAGGAACGGGCTGGACGTTCGGGACGCGAGTAGGGCTCAGTACTGTGAGTGGACCCTTTCCTTAAACTCGAACATGCATAACTGTTTTCTATACTTGTTTTATATATGTGATTTCATGATTTTTGGATTTATGATGTGATTTTACATAATTGCACGTTTTTCGAGAAAATACGGTATTTGGCACGTTTTACGATAAAAGGTTGATTTCTGATTAGCATGTTATAGTATTGGGTTTTCAAATGATAAATGATTCTAATGATTACAAATGGCTTTTGGAACATGATTTCGATAATCAAGGGTTTTCGATTTTAAAATCGGATTTCGGAAAGCGGACTTTGGTTTAAAGTTGAAAAGTGAATTTCCGGATTTGGGTTCGGAATGACGGTTCAGGATGCCGGAAGGGCATCGGACCGGGGATTTCGGATTCGAGTTTGGATATGGATTCAAAAAGGTTTTCAACTGGTTTTGGATTGGATTTGCTGGATCTGGATATTGGGTTTAAAGACCCGGATATATGTGACGGGGGACCGGCCGGATTGGGTTTAAAGACCCGGATTGAGTTTAAAGACTCGGGAGTTTAAAGACTCGGATATATATTGATTTCCCCCGTAGGCCTTGAGTTTAAAGACTCGGGAGTTTAAAGACTCGGATATGATTAAGGCCTGGATTGAGTTTAAAGACTCGGGAGTTTAAAGACTCGGATAGGTCCAGCAGGTTCGATCGGGAAAGGAGGATTTGATACGGTTTCTGATACTCATGCTATGGTTTCTTATGATATTTTATAGTGTTTCTGTTTTTATGATGTTTTATAATGATTATTTTATAACTGTGTTCATAACTGTTGGTTATGCATGTGGTTTCAAAACGGAGGGTTAAACTCGGTTTTCATATAAAATGGTTTTTGAACTTTTTGTACTTTCTGGTCCACTCACATTTTCTGTTTTAAATTGCCCTCCAGGTTGTGGAGCTAGCGCGGGGTCTTAACGTCGAGGCAGTGTCCGAGGCATAGAAGTGACGTGAGGGATCCTGGAATAGTTCAAAGTCTTCCGCGTGCGTGTAATTTATCGGTTTTTATTTTCCTTGTAATTTAGTGCTATGCTCTGTAAACGATAGGGTAGGGATATTTTGTTTAATTACTCCTGCGTCTGACTAGGTTTGAGTTAGTTTTACTTGGGTGTTGTGTCGGGGAGTCAGGCGGGAGCGGGATTTACCTCGGGTTTCGGGGTGAAACCGGGGTGGGTCCTGACAATTGGTATCAGAGCCTAGGTTTGTCGAGTTTGTTGGGTCTGTCGGTTCGTGAGGTTGTGTTTCAGTTGTTTGACTACTTCTATGCCTCTTTCAGTGTGCGGTTGACGATGCCTCCGAGACGTAGACCCTCTCCACAACCTGAAGAAGTAGCAAGAGAGACGGAGAGTGCCACGATTGAGCGAGCCCAGCGGCTCGGAGCTACTACTTTTAGTGGTGGGGCTGATCCTGAGGAAGCCCAGAGGTGGATTACCAGACTGGAGCGGATTTTTGCGGTGATGCATTGTCCGCCGGAGGAGCGAGTATTGTTGGCTGCATTTTTACTGGATGGTGCAGCGTACGAGTGGTGGTATACCCTCGAGTTGTCCGGTTGGGATGTCCGTAGTGTAACTTGGGAGACGTTCAGGGAACGGTTTCTGGAGCAGTATTATCCTCGTTCTTTCCGGGATGCCAAAGAGGCGGAGCTTCTGCAGCTCCAGCAGGGGAATATGACAGTGGCAGAGTACGAACGGAAGTTCCAGATGTTGTCTCGGTTTGCTCCTGCTTTTGTGGCCACTGAAGCCGAGAAATGCCGTAGGTTTGAGTTGGGCTTGCGAGGTGAGATTCGAGCCATAGTGACGGCTGGATCTTTTGTTACCCTCCGAGACTTGTCAGACGCTGCAGTGCGGGTGGAGGCTAGTTTGCCGGTGCGACGCCGGGAACCATCGATTCCTGGAGCTTCGGGCCAGCGGACACCGAAAAGAGGTAACTTTGGTGGATCGTCCTCGTCGGGCGATGATCGTTTTGGTAGGCCTGGCAGTTTCCAGAGTTCAGGATTTCTGGGGTACCGAGCACCGCCGACTCCGCAAGCGAGTGCGACGTCGGTAGCGTCCACAGGGAGACCGAGCAGTGGACCAGGCTGGAATGTGTGTTTCTACTGTGGGGAGCGAGGTCATTTTCGACGTGAGCGTCCACAGTTGCCACATGAAGGTGGTATAGGCAGAGGAGCAGCGGAGCCTGGGCAGAGTACAGCGTCAGGGACAGCAGGTACGAGAGGAGGTGGTGGCACAGCCACGAGTAGTTCGAGGGGACGTGGTAGAGCGTCGGGATCTCAGGCCCGGGTGTTCTCGATGACTCAGCAGGAGGATCAGGCGATACCAGATGTGGGGACAGGTACTTGTTTTACTTTTGGTTGTTCTGTTGGTTTGGTTGTTGGATCCCAGGGTAGAGTCTAGAAGTTCGCCTAGAGGACTTGGAGTATACAGTAAGTTCCGTAGCAGGATGACGGAAGGTACAGGAAAGGAGTGACTATAACTGATCGATATGAGGTTATTGAAGGAGAGAACCCACAAGCTAGAGTTTGCCTTTAGGACTTTGTAGATTTATTCCGATAGTGGCCGAATTAGCAGCCGAGGGAGCTGGGTGGTCGATTGTTTGGGTTGGTAGTCGAGTTGGTTCGGGCAGGTAGGGTGGTTGTATACGAGGATGTACTCTATGACTTCTGTCGGGTACTCTGAAATAAGGTATGTTATAATACCTTTGTTTTCTGTTCATAGAGTTTCCCTTGCGTACTCCATGCAGCTGTAACAGTAGTTGGGGATCGAGTGAAATACCCAAGGTGGAGTTGATAGACAGAGAACCTGGGAGAGGTTGTTATTGACCGGGTAGGAGACCCTAGGTGTTGGGAACGAGCTGTGGAATTTCGGGGACGAAATTCTATTTAGGTGGGTAGATTGTAACAACCCGTCCCGAGAGCCGGGATTAAGATAGTGATTAAGGTGTGATTATTGAGGTTAAGCAATGGGTAGGTGGTCCCGATGGGTCCATGAGCGTAGAATGACGATTTTGCCCCTGGTTCGGGCAAATAGTTGACTTTTAGTTGGGAGGTCGATTGAGTGTTGATCGGTGACTAGGACGTAGTTTAGGACGTCACGAATCCATAGGCAAGTGGCACGCCTGATTCCGACATCCGATGAGGAAGTTGTGATGTTCGGAAGGTCGAGGGCATAACTGTAATTTTGGTAAAATAGGGGGAAAAGTTGACTTTTTGAATAATCGAGTTTTGGGTAGGTTGACCTAGGATGGTTAGATAGATTTCGTCGTCCTGAGTTCGTTGACAGGCGGCACGTATTCATCGGACTTACGGGGCGAGAGTTACGGGTCTAGGAAGTTTTGGTTAAATCGGAACTATGAGTTAAAAAGAAGGGTATTTTGGTCATTGTGGCACATTGGGATTTGTGCACAGAGGAAAGGAATGGACGGCTGGGATTGGGCCATGTGGGAGTGTGTGGAGTGGATTGTGACATGTGGCATGTGTGTAGAGGATTCTGGTGGAATCCTGTATGTGCGCGGTCCCAATTATTTGGGTGCACCTGTGTGTGCCCGTGTGTTGTTCTTCGACACAGACAGAAACAGAGGGTGAGGAATGGAGAGCAATTGATCGACTCAGTGCAAGGGGGAGTGAAGAGTGCTTGTGAGAGTGACAGGGAGGAGAGTTTGAGTAGGTGGTCGTGTTTTGGTGGCGACATCGTGCACGACGTCACGGAGGTGGCACGGTTGCAGTTTTGGGGAAACAGAGAGGCTGTGATACAAGGGTGGTGACTACGCCGTGTGGTGGCTCAAACCAAGGCAGAGGGAGCTGCAGGAGGCTGCAGGGAGTCCAACGAGCACCGTGGCACGCGACGGTGCGCACGGCGGAGACGCGATCGAAAGGTGAGATCTTTTGCTCTGCTTTTCCCGTGCTGCTCAATTTGAAAGTCGTGAGGTTGGGCTTAGAGTCGAGAGGAATGGAGGTCAGGGTGAGGTTCAGGAGGGTCCTAGGCGTCGACTAGGATGGTCGCCGTGACGGGGGTGTACACGGCGGAGGTTAGCACGACGGGGGTACCTGTCTGCTCTATTTTGCCGTGATGTTCAAACGGGTAGTCGTGATGTTTGGGTAAGAATCGACGGTCAAGGTGAGTCGGGTTAGGCTTAGAAGGGTCCTAGGAAGAGGTTGGTGAAGCCACCATGAAGGGGGAAGTCGTGGGTGGCCGGAAAGGAAAACAGGGGTTTTGAGTTGTCTGGTTTGAGCTTTAGTCGACGGGCTAGGGACAGAGTCGAGGTTAGGAGTGTTGGGGAATCGATAGGGTAGGCCTAGACGATGAGAATGGTGAAGGAAGGGAAGGAATGGAGACGGGACGGTGGAGAACCGCTCTCGCCGGTTCGAATTACAGACACTGTATCGAACCGGGTTTGTTCGAGGTAGGGGATGCACTGTAGCAGCGCGTGAGGGCCACGCGCAGCCACTTTGGGCGGCGCATGGGGGCGCGTGCGGCGGCGTATGGAGAAACGGTCAACATGGTTTTTGGTCTAGGAGTTGTGGTGAGTTCAATGGAGTTGGTTTCGGGTCAATCGGAAGTCGTTTGAATGTAGTTCCGCGAGGGTGAAGGTTTAGGGTCCCGGGTTTTAGGTTTTCGATTCGGGGATTTTTGAGGGAATTTAGGTAAACCTTCGTAGACGTGTTAGTGACGTAATTTGACGGTGATTGACAGGATCGGGATTTCCCGAGGAAGCCGAGGAACGGGCTGGACGTTCGGGACGCGAGTAGGGCTCAGTACTGTGAGTGGACCCTTTCCTTAAACTCGAACATGCATAACTGTTTTCTATACTTGTTTTATATATGTGATTTCATGATTTTTGGATTTATGATGTGATTTTACATAATTGCACGTTTTTCGAGAAAATACGGTATTTGGCACGTTTTACGATAAAAGGTTGATTTCTGATTAGCATGTTATAGTATTGGGTTTTCAAATGATAAATGATTCTAATGATTACAAATGGCTTTTGGAACATGATTTCGATAATCAAGGGTTTTCGATTTTAAAATCGGATTTCGGAAAGCGGACTTTGGTTTAAAGTTGAAAAGTGAATTTCCGGATTTGGGTTCGGAATGACGGTTCAGGATGCCGGAAGGGCATCGGACCGGGGATTTCGGATTCGAGTTTGGATATGGATTCAAAAAGGTTTTCAACTGGTTTTGGATTGGATTTGCTGGATCTGGATATTGGGTTTAAAGACCCGGATATATGTGACGGGGGACCGGCCGGATTGGGTTTAAAGACCCGGATTGAGTTTAAAGACTCGGGAGTTTAAAGACTCGGATATATATTGATTTCCCCCGTAGGCCTTGAGTTTAAAGACTCGGGAGTTTAAAGACTCGGATATGATTAAGGCCTGGATTGAGTTTAAAGACTCGGGAGTTTAAAGACTCGGATAGGTCCAGCAGGTTCGATCGGGAAAGGAGGATTTGATACGGTTTCTGATACTCATGCTATGGTTTCTTATGATATTTTATAGTGTTTCTGTTTTTATGATGTTTTATAATGATTATTTTATAACTGTGTTCATAACTGTTGGTTATGCATGTGGTTTCAAAACGGAGGGTTAAACTCGGTTTTCATATAAAATGGTTTTTGAACTTTTTGTACTTTCTGGTCCACTCACATTTTCTGTTTTAAATTGCCCTCCAGGTTGTGGAGCTAGCGCGGGGTCTTAACGTCGAGGCAGTGTCCGAGGCATAGAAGTGACGTGATGGATCCTGGAATAGTTCAAAGTCTTCCGCGTGCGTGTAATTTATCGGTTTTTATTTTCCTTGTAATTTAGTGCTATGCTCTGTAAACGATAGGGTAGGGATATTTTGTTTAATTACTCCTGCGTCTGACTAGGTTTGAGTTAGTTTTACTTGGGTGTTGTGTCGGGGAGTCAGGCGGGAGCGGGATTTACCTCGGGTTTCGGGGTGAAACCGGGGTGGGTCCTGACAGTTACACTGCGCGTGAAACCCACGTTCCTGCTGTTGTTCATATGTCTTCTTCTCCCATTTTTTTGCAAAACGGGTTGTTCGACCCGACTTCACGACCCTTTTGAATTCCTATCCAAACGCAACCAATTTTCATATTTTAAGCATCCAATTCCATCTTTTAAATCCCATAAATAGTTATATCCATTCAAAACACGAAGAACTCACCTATACATTCCAACCTGAAACCATGATTTTCGGCCAAGGTTTCGATCGTTCAATTCAAGCCTTCCTGGGTCTAATTTTGTGCGTTAACAACTCAACCCTACTCATTAAGGACCAAATAACATGATTCTAACTTCAATTTCAGTGATTATTCAACCAAAACCAGAATTCGAATTCACGGTCCATAGAGGTTTTTGGGTGTTTCGGGTTTTCTGAGTTTAATTATACCCTATATCTTTCTCTCCTTCTCTTTTCTCTTATTCATTTGTTTTTGTGTTCATTTCCTTCTCAATTACTCTCAGCTCTCAGTTGAATTCCCTCACATCACACCAACAAGGTTTTGGGTTTTGTTCATCGTTTTCCTTCTCAGCTGAATTCAAGCACACACATGCACTTGAGAACACACACAAAGTATAGGGCCCTTTAGTGCCACTAATGCTGTCCAAAATGTGACAAATGTCACCAATCTACAAAACCTGAGTTGACTCATCAAAATGAGTGAAAAGACCAAATTACCCTTCTAGGCACAAATTACCAAAATACCCTTAACCTTCATTGACCCATAACTAATGCATCCGAATTCTGATTTTGACATGCCACCTGTCTACAAACTCAAAACTCCGAGACTTATACAACAGTCTTCACGGAAATTCCAACAAGTATCCTAAACAAAAAGTCAACTTTTGACCACTTAAACAAAGGGTAAAATTGTCATTTCCGTTTCAAATTATCAAAATTTCCTTTTTCTAATTTCCGGAGCGTCATAGTGCACTTGGTTAGGTGAGTACTTCCCGACATGACATGAGTTGATTTCATACCCTAAGCTTATAATTGTATTTGCAATGTTCTAAATTTGTGATGATTATATTGTTATATTGTGAATGAATGCTTATTTGTGTTACTTGAGAATATTGGGTGGTTTACCTATGTTAAAACGAAAATAGAATCCTAGACGAGGTCACGAGCTATGCTCTAGTGCCTAGATACATTTTATACTTGGGAATTAGTATGTTAGTGATAGATCTCGATTTTAGGCCTATGATGTTTTTTTTTGGTTGGCGCATACACTAGAATGAGCATAAAATGCCACTAGAGTCAGACGTCTTGAGGGTTAGTTATCCATTTGGACTCCATATGAGTCGGGTTATCCATTTAGGACTCTAGATGAGTCAGATTGTCGAAATTAGGTCTTCTGTCTAGTCGGGATATTGGATTGGGGCTCTGGTGTGAGTCAGGATATCGGTTAGGGACTCGGGTAGAGGCATTGGAGCTAATCGGTTACCGGCTTATCATGGTTGTTAGTTGAATGACTTATGAGCGGTTTGAGTTATTGTTATGTCTATAGATTACAACTATAGTCGGGGTTAACAAACCCAATTTACCTTACCTCCAGAGTTAGTGGGTTGGTGCGGGCAGTGACACTTGGAAAGTGAGTTATGTTTGGTTTTATCCCTTATTTGATGGGTTTTTGTGTTAGGAGCCGTAGTCCTAGGGTATTGTATGAATTTCACCTAGTTGTTAGATAGGGGCAAGATCGGGGTACGTATTTCGAGGCCTTTTTCGGGGCAGGTTCTGTCAATTTGATATTAGAGCAAATCGGGTGAAGTTTCAGAATTCCAATAGTTGGTACAGCTCGGAGTATGACATTTGGATGTATAGTAAGTGGACTTGGTTTTATTGCAGATATTGCATGCATAAAAATAATTGGCTATTCTATTATTTATTATTTGTGATCCGCATTGATTTTGAAAAATTTGAATGGTTATTTTATGCGATGAATATTAGGATTTTGAATAGTTTCTCAAGAAACCAGTTTACTGGACACATGTTTTATGGTATTGTGAAAACAATGTTTTGGACTCAAATCCGGTATCAAAAATCTTTAGACTGGGTTTTGAGACAAGGTGTTTACGTTAAAAGAGTTTCCTGGGTTTTATTTATGTTTTCCACGTTTAACCATCCTCGAATTTGGTTAGCACTCAGATGTCCGGAGCTTGGCTCAGCAGATCTTGAGGCTGGAGGTTAGCCTCAAATGTTCGGAACACGGATCCGCAAATCTTAAGGCTAAAGATATTACTTAGACATCTTCTGGACATCATATTTAGATCCTAGGTTGGCAGATTTTGGAGATGTGACTCAGGTATTGTAGGATGCTACAAGTTTTAGAGGTTGCTTAGATGCCCGAAACTCAGCTCCGTAGATCCCGAGGCTGTCTGTGCATAGTACAGAGTATTCAGTTGGCTCTGACCAGTACATTGAGGATTAATCATGATTTATTTTATGATATTGTGTCCAAATTTTGTCTTCCTTGATATTTTTAAACCGAAGATTTCAGGGGAATGTAGGTTACAAGTATTTTATATGCATTGCATGGCTTTTTGTGGGTCCCAAAATATATGAGTATTTTATTATGAAATCAGGTTATTTATGATTTGTTTTATGCATGCATGGTTTTATAAGTAGTTTTGTCCACTCACACTATGCTCCTAAGTCGTTTCATCACGGAAGTCGAGCGTTGTACTAGAGATCTACTTAAAACAGGATTGGGTTTGGACTTGAGACCGACCTTGGGTTGTTTGGTTCGAGAGCACTGGAAACTGCGCTCTAGAAGAGGATGATTTCAGAGGGTTCAGATTGTTAAGAGCGTTTAGGGCTCAGAGCCATCGTTTTACCTGAAATGGAACCTAGCCATGATGGTAGGGTGGATCCCTCGATTAGAGCGAGTATTTGATGTGATGTTTAATGCCTCCAGAAGTTATGGCACACTTAGCCACGTTCGTGTTGGGTGGGTTATGTGTCGGTCATTTCACAGGCTGAGGTTATTAGATTGGGATGTCCGTGCGGTTATTTGGGAGGCTTTCCGGGGGCACCTCTTGAGGTATTTTTATTTTGTTCCCGCTGGAACACTTGTCGGGTGTGGTCTTACAATTTGACCAAAGAGAATTGATGGAGGTTCAGTACGAGCAGAGATTTCTAGAATTTTCTTAGTTTACACTACACCAGAAAAGGCCTATCATAGAGGTAAGAAAACGTTGTGATAGCCTTTTACAACGTTAAAGAAACCGTTGTAATCGCCGACACTATAGTAAGGGTGCCACCTACCATAGCGCTTTCAAAACGCTATAGAAAGTTTGTCATTGATAGCGTTTTTAAAGTGCTATGAATAAGTTTTAGTAAACGCTATCACTATTTTGAGTTGGTCATAACATTTCATGAAAAAGCCAGGGAAAAACTTTCCATAGCGTTTCTGAAACACTATGGTATCTTTTCTATAGCATTTTCAGGAAAGGCTATGGAAAAAGTTTTCCATAGCATTTTAGGAATGCTATGGAAAGTTTTCTAGAATCCTGTTTAGTAGTTGTGGCCTAATACTAAAATAGCAAGCACAAATAACTTAACAAAATCAGGGATTTATAGCATAATTTTCTACCATCAAACACAAAATATATTCATAAACTCATTGCATAATATTAATGAAACTTCGTAATCAATCCAGAAATCAAATACATAAAACTTCATATCCATTGTACATGAACTTTTAACATAAAGTTCCATAAACATAAAAGTGTGTCATCAAACTTACATGCATAGACTATCATATATAGCTTAATTTCCTACCAATGTCCCTCCAATTCCATCCTCCAAAATCCATGATACATATGCATTCAAACTACAAAACAATTCAACAACATCAACTACAAAAAATAGAAATACAACGTCATGCAATCACAAATGGTCATGTGATTATTAACTAACTAGCGATATATACAAACCCATATATCTGTTTGATGGGTTGTCTTCGAATATGCACTGTTGGTGGCCATGCATTGTTCGTTGGCTGACTTGCCATCCTACAATGTGTAAAGAAAGAAATGAGCCAAGTATATTTGTAAAACCATTGGAGAAGAATTCCTCTCAAGCTAAAAAATTCAGTAGACAATTATAACAACTACAAGAATCCAACATCTTCAAAAAGAATTTAAGGAACAAAACATGTATTTGCACGTATAACAATGCCAAGAATCAAATATTAATTACAAGATTAACTCATGTAATGTTCATTAACTCATGTAGTGTTCATATTGTAATTTTAGAAAAATACTCACTTGAGTTAAATTGTTGACTTGGGTTTAAACCATTGGATAATTTCACATTCCTTTGTACCAGTAAATGTCCATGTAGCGAACGTCTGCACCAACCAAGCACTTAGTATCTTATTCCATATGCAGCTATGAAATAGAATTGTGAATTTGTGATGGGGAAAATAAATAGCATATGAAATTGTTCTCGTGTTTTTTGCATTGATTGACATAGGACTAATACGTCCCTTACTCTTATAAGAAAAGTTCATTCTCATGGACAATGAAATAAAATAAAACTCATCAACTATATGAATAAGTAGAAAATATATAAAACTTCCAAACCAAAATCACCAAAAATGCACATACATCTAGATCCACCGCAAGGCTCTGCAAAGGAGGAGTTGCCTTGAGGAAAGAGGTTAACTAAAGAAGAGTGAAACTCTCATTTTCCATACTCATTAATCCCAAACGCTAGAGTTTTGGTAAAATAGGATATACATGATCCTTCATATAGAGCTGAAAACAAAACAACGAGTCATAAGCATGGCACAAGCATAAGCAAAGAAGAAAGAAAAGTCAGAAGATATTTAATCATACATGCATGCATAGAGAGAAGACACTAACCAAGGGTCGAATAATTTCAGGAATCTTTAATTGAGAAAAAGGGGCAGAGAAAATGGTGCGGACACTATCAAAGATATCACCGGAGGCAAAGCAATGTAAATACCTCCACAACAAACAGAACATTCTTAACAGATTTCAATCAAAACACTTTGAGGGACTTTAAAGATATTGTAATTGTAGTCTATACATGCATCAAAATTTGGGAAATCGGAGCACAAGGATTCAAACTAGAGCTTGTTTTGATACCTTAAAATAGGTGGGAAAAGGTGTAGAACCCACGTATCATTGGAACTTGTAAAACAACAAGTGGCACAAAAGAAACCCTGGATTGCCCAATGCATGAGCCTTGATGCTGTTAATCATATAAAAAAAATTAAAAAAACTTATCTTCACGCTAATTATAGACCTATGAAAGGAAAAAAGTGTGAAGTGTGATTTTAGACTATAGAATTCGTACCTTGCATTAAATTGGCAGAGGAGTTGGTGGACAACCTCTTTTCTTCATTAACTCTTACTGTTGTTAAATGGCTAATTACTTGGAAAACCCAAAATAAATACCACCTGCGAATTTACAGCACAAAAGCTTAGTGAAACCAATCACCAATCTGATATAAGCAGTGAAATGCAAAGCAGTCATGTACACATTAGCGGTATGCTTGCTGCTAATATTCATCATCCAAAATTTGTGTTTAAAATTACTAAAAGTTTAGTGAACTAAACAACAGTGCAGAAAAAGAAATCATAAACACTTAGAATCTTATTGTAGCTCTTTCCATTCTTCCATCCTTACACGTTAGTCATGCTTTTCCTCCCCTTAAGCTGTTGTACACAGACATGCACATACTCTTTTTCCCTAGCGCTTGAGTTCTTAACATTGGCGTCCGAAAAGGGATCTGCCCACACAATCCACAATGACAAATCAACAAAGAGGTGCCAAACCAGATGAATTAGGTAAAGTGAATAAAACCTTACCAAAAGCAGATGCGACCTGGGTGTTGAATTCAGACATGAAACTTGTCTGTTAGACGTACAAGATCAAGTAACCAACAATGGGTATAGAATAAAGTGAACAAAGAGCACATAGAGCCAATTTGAAACAGGGAAAATTAAACAATAAGGATATAGAATGTGGTTAGCATCCTGTCCAGTTTCTATAACATTAGGACAACCCAGTCTCCATCAATTGTACAATCCACATATATTTAAAACTTCTTCATTTCCTTCAGAGCAAGAATTTATCTAGTATGTCGATGCCCTAGGAAAACAAGGTCCAAAATTTCCTCTTAGCATCATATATATGAATAGAATCAATCGGAGACCCTTTACTATATGCCTCTCGAAGAAAAAAATGGGTTGACTATTACGTCTAGTTGAAATGTAAAAATTCCAGGGTACTTTATGACAAGTTCCCGCACATTAATTTCCATAGAAAAATCCCTTTAAAATTAGCTAATCTTTCCATATCAACCATCTTCTCTAGTCAAACTCAAGAATTCGTGAAGAATATTGACTGCCGATTTCTCAAACCTCTCAACCCCTCCACAAGTCCAAACACGAACAATGTCTTTCCTGTCATAATGCTTCACATAAGGAAGCCTTTGCCTATTTTTCAACTTATCTTTATACCCTACCTGGATCTCAAATTTGGTAGGGAGAATGAAAGGGAATGCATACTTTGTCTCGATCTCAAATTTAGAATCATGTCGGTAGTGGCGCGGGAGCACTCGAGGTATTGCAGGCAGTTGACTTTTGACCAACATACGTAAATTTCGTAGGAAAATTTTCTTTTAGGGGGAATATTGTAACGACTGAACCAAAACTTAGTGTCAGGACCCGACTCTCCTCGGTTAGGACCCAACTCATCTAGCACCATATTGTCCGCTTTGGGCCTCGCCCTCACGGTTTTGTTTTCGGGAGCTCATGGTGCAACTTCCCAGGGGGTCACCCATCATGGAATTGCACCAGCCTCAACTCACTTAATTTTGGGGTTCCAATCCCCCCCAAAGCCACTTGAGCTCCTCAAAGACCTAGTGCTGAATAGGTGTGTGCCTACACCTTTAAGGCACATCACCATCCTCTTCCAGACCATTCCCCCTCGCAGGAATGTGGGATTGTTCACCGCTCCCTACAGGACACGGGTCTTACAATCCACCCCCCTCAGGGGCCCAGCGTCCTCGCTAGCACACTTCCTGGTCAGGGTCTGGCTCTGATACCAAATTGTCAGGACCCGACCCTCCTCAGTCAGAACCCGACTCATCTAGCACCATATTGTCCGCTTTGGGCCTCGCGCTCCCGGTTTTGTTTTCGGGAGCTCATGGTGCAACTTCCCAGGAGGTCACCCATCATGGAATTGCACCAGCCTCAACTCACTTAACTTTGGGGTTTCAATCCCCCCTAAAGCTACTTGAGCTCCCAAAAGGCATAGTGCTAGATAGGTGTGTGCCTACACCTTTAAGGCACACCACCATCCTCTCCCAGACCATTCCCCCTCGCAGGAATGTGAGATTGTTCACCGTTCCGTACAGGACACATGTCTTACACTTAGGGTCATTTTGGGAATTTATTTGGAGAAGGATTTTGCCCATATTTTTGTAGGGGAACATTAGTCAACTTTTCCTTGAGACATATTTGGACGTTTTCCTTGAACCGTTACGTGGGTCCCAAGCTCACGAGTTCATAGACAGGTAAAATGTGTAAATCGAAGTTCGTGGGCAGAAGTTATGGGTATGAAATAGGAAGTGGTATAATGGTAATTTTGAAATTTTGGATTGTTAAATTTGGACACTTTCTCTCTCTTCTCCAAATTGGCCCATTCTTGAACACTTTCTCTCTTCTCTTGACCCACGATGGTAGTGAGAGGTTGCAATTGGAGCCACAGTTTGCTGGCAGCCTAGGCAGTTTAATGGTGGCTTAGGCCGTTCGATGGCAGCCTAGGTCATCGCACCACCACCATCTTGTTCGTCTCATTTGTGCGAGCACGGTTTTACTAGCCTTGGACCTTGAAACCCCCTGTAGATGCCGCATCGATGACATGAAGATCTGGGTTTCCATTACTTTTAAGTGGTTCTCTAGTTGCCACACGTATTGTTTCAGTTCTTTAATCCCATATTCCCGATCCTCTCGTCGAGTAGATGCTCTTAGGATATTGCATTGTAGTCTCTGCCCACAAATCAAGGAAGTTGCAGAATCTTGCGTTTTGGCCGTCACTGGCCGATTCCGCCCAGCGTCGGCGAGGACTGGCAGGTGCAAGGTCAGGGGCGCATGGCTCCAGTCGCGGCCAGGAGAGGCTGGGGTGAGGGCTGCGCGTGGTGGCTCGTAGGGCCTTCCCTGGCCCTCAATGAGTTGGGTTTTAAAGGTTTCGATGTTCAGATCTGATAATGGAGGTTTGAAGTCCATTGGAGTTCAATTAGTGTTAGTTCCCAATTTCCAAAGACATTTAATTTTGAGGATATGGAATTAGGGGTTTCAAGAGTAAATGTCTTGTTTATATTAATTATTTTTGTCATGTATTAATAGGAATTATATAATTATGAGATACCTTGATAAAAGAATCCGGTGAGACTTATGTGCCCAGTTTGAGCACGTGGAGACTTCCGGGGTTAAGTGCCTAGAAATACATGAAGTGGTGCATTTGGTCAGGTGAGTTCTCCTTGACATGACGTGAGTTGATTTCGTACCCTAAGCTTAAATTTGTATTTGCAATGTGCTAAATGTGTGATGATTATATTGGTATATTGTGAATTAAATGATTGTTTTCATTACTTGAGAATATTGGGTTGTTTTCCTACGTTCAGACAGTATTAGAATCCTAGCCGTGGTTACGAACTATGTTCTAGAGCTTGGATACATTTTATACCTGGGAACTAGTATGTTAGTTATAGATTTCGAGTTTAGTCCTGAGATGTATTATGTTATTGGCACATACTTCGGAATGAGTGTAAACTACCACTAGGGTTGGACGTCTTGAGGGCCGAGTTATCCATTTTAGAGTCTAGATGAGTCGGGTTATCTATTTAGGACTATAGACAAGTCAGGTTATTGAATTCAGGTCTTTAGTCGAGTTGAAGTGCCGAATCGGAACTATGGTCTGAGTCGAATATCGGTTAAGGGCTCGGTGAAGGTAGTGGAGCCAATGGGTTCCCAGCTTCTCATGGTTGTTAGTCGAGAGAGTTACTAACGATTTGAGTTATTGTTGTTGCCATGATTATGACTAAGGTTGGGTTTAACAAACCCAATTTACCTTTCTCAAGTGTCAATGGGTTGGTGTCGATAATGAAGCCTGAAGAGCGAGTTATGTTTAGTTTTATCCCTTTTTGGCGGGTTTTTTGGTGTTAGAAGCCATAGTCCTAGGGTACAATAGGAATTTTTCTTAATTGTCACATGGGAGCAAGACGGGGTATGTGTTTCAAGGCCCTTTTTGGGGCGGGTCATATCGTCCTTATCACTGGTGTCACTGGGACTCTAAAAGATGGTGGAAACGATTAGCAACCAATTGAAATCTCTACAGTCGTATGTCACTAGGCCCTACCATCCCTTCCCTTTCTCGTCTTCATCTTCCAATATAAATCCTCATCATCACCTCAAGCACATGTAGCTTTGCGCTCTCATCGCCTTCCTAATCGTCGTGCTCATCCACCAAACCTTCGTCTCCAAGGGAAGCACCCCCGTTCATTGGTTCATTTCCCTGCAGTCTGCTGCCTTCATTTTCTTGCTTTTGCTTCTAGTGCTGGCGCTGCTCCTCTTCGAGTTGGCCCCTCTGATTCTGCCACTGTCGTCGGATCTGGTGTTTGGGCTCGCTGCGACTCTATTCTATCTCCAATCGCTAGTGTGTTCAGCGAGGGAATCCGTGGAGATATCGGATCTTCAAGCCAAGTGCAACTCGGTGGTGGCGTCAGGTTTGTGCATGGTGCTGACGTGCCAGCCGATTGTGTATGTAGCCGATGTATGTTTGGGCCCATCTATATGCTTGCAGGTGCTTTGGGTGTTGCAGACGGGCCTTTCACTGTACTTGGAGGCGTTCATCCTTCAGGGGTGCCACAAGCTGCTAGACGTGGTGAGTGGGGTGGAAGGTCCAACCAAGTGCAACCTGGATGAGTCCTGGTTCAGGGTTGTGGCCATTCTCGATATGGTGTTCTTGGTCCACGTTATGTTCAGTTTACTTATTGTCATGGTTATTTACGCGATCGTTTCTAGGTCTGTTGGCATCCGCAGACTGGGTTCTTACGAGGCCTTGCCCAACGCTACCCCTCCTCCGACCACAACAAAGACATTAAGATGACAGCTTTGAGCGAAAATCAGGCTTAGTTTTTAACAATTGCATCAACATCCAAGGAGAATCCGCGGTACCATTTCTTTTGTTAGATTTTTGTTTTTCTTTAAATCACTTTACTGCTCTACTATCTGTGATGATATCCAGAATCGAGAGATTTTGATTTTGGTTTTTGTTTACCATTCAACATGTTCATACCTAAACTGGTCGGCCTGGTCAAAGGCCCGAACCGATCTGACCTGTTCCCGCTCTACCAGTCCCAGGCAAGCCTCAGATTACGCCAACAAAGCCAAGAACGACGTAGGAAGACCAAATCTGGTCGGCCAGGCTTACTGACAAGTCATAAATGCTATCCGGGACCACCACAAGACACCTGTCAAACTCCTAGAGGCAGCAACATTTATCCCACATTGACAAACACCACCAACAAACACATTCAATGCTACTATTAATACAAGGGCATCCCCCTCCAAAAGGTAATGACAATCTTGCCCTCACGCTGTCTAAATTACAACAGTACCCTCCTACTTAACTGACTTAGGCATCGGAGACTATTCGACCGGCACCACACCGGTGTCCCTTTGCATCTACCCTCTTCCTGTGCAGGCCACAATATTTCGAGAGGAATCGCGAAGGAAGCTCAGCAGGACAGGATTAAGTTGATCCATTTCTTGCATCAACACAACATTAGTTGCATTTACCATTACATAGATTGAGGATTTGAGAAACCCAGATGGTTGTTGAATGTTCATTTTTTTTCCTAATATTTATATTAATCTTTTGTTACAGAATAAATAAAACATCCAATCATGTTATGACATATAAGCATCCTAAATAGAGGGTTAACGATTTGGAGCAACAAAGGTAACATAAGGAGCATTTTGGTAGTACATTTGAACGATTTAGTGTCGTGGGTGCAAATTGAGGCTAGATGGCTAATTCGGGAAGCTTTTTGAGTAATAAACCTTTCAAAAAATCCAAAAATAAAAAACTCCTAGTCTTCTCTTTCTTTACCGTTGGTGAAGAGGAAAAGTCATACAACAATTAATTCACCCATTAATGTTAGGGTAAAATAGTTTCTTAAGAGAAATAGTTGTGCTTGTTGTTAGGCTTCGGCATTGGGCCGGGCCGGGCAAGCTCGGCCCAAATTTTTTGGGCTTGGGCCGGGTCGGGCCAGGCTTATTAAATAATTTTTAAATTTGCGGGCCGGGCCGGGCGGGCTTAATGACATAAAAAAGAGCCCACGGGCTTTTATCGGGCCGGGTTTATATCGGACTTTTCGGGTCGGGCCTATTAAGCCCACTTGGATCGGGCTTACGTGGGTTTTTGCAATAAATTATGTCTCAAATTTTAAAATTACAAAAAAAATATTAATAATGAAAAAAAAATACACAGGGGTGCAAAAATGTGGTCTCGTTAAAATAAAATACTCAAGGATCCAAAAACGTTGTGCTTATTAAGTAGGTGGATGAGTGGTTAGGGTTTGTATTGGGTATTAGGTATTGAGTATTGAGTATTGGGTTTTTAAAAATAAATTAGGTGGACTTGGGGCTGAGATTTGGGTTTGAGTTGAAATATTAGTATTAAGAATGTGTTGAGTATTAATTTTTAAATAATAAATATTTTATATTTTCGGGCTTATGGGCCGGGTTTATTACGGGCGGGTCGGGTTGGGCTTATCGGGTTTTATCGGGCCTATCGGGTTTGAACACCATAAGCCCAAGCCCAGCCCGCTAACTCTCGGGCCGGGCTGGCCCACGGCCCATAGTGGGTCGGGCCAGACTTTTACCCATCGGGCTTATCGGGCCCCCATAAGCCCATGGGCTTTTGGGCCAAATGGTGAAACCTACTTGTTGTGATGAAGAAACATTTTCCCTTTTCATTGTTTTGCTTTGTTGTTACTGATAAAAGAATAAATTTTTTCTTTCTTTCATCTCTCTTTCAATTCTACGCTGAAGGAAAGGTGAAAGAAGGTGAAATTTTATTTGCTTCTCTGATATTACAAGTAAGTGAAGAGATGATGTTGATTAGTAGCTAGGAGACATCAAGTGAGTGATGGCACAGGAGGCAGCGATCGTTGATGATGTTAGTGCGCAAAAAGCTGATGAGGCTTGGTGGATGGAAATGATGATATCAATTTGTGGTTGTTCTAGCGAGAAGGTGCTTCTGGGAGCTGCGTCAGATCCTTATCATTGAGCAGGGCAGAAAGGGTTACATGTGGATTGGTAAGACTAGCCAGTATCTTTCTTTTGCAATATGTCAGATTGCTTTACGCTTTCTTATAATTAGCACATTAGCTCTTTTACTTTATTACTACTTTATGGTCGTTTAAACCATGTGGGCATGTCTTGTACATTCACAACTGAGGGTAACTTTGTGGAGCTTTTTGGGAGATATCGGACACTTACCAAAGATGAGTTTTCCATCAATCCAAAGAGTAGCTTACGAGAAAAGGTCTATGGCATTAGGGAATTGTCAAGCGTTGTCGCTGCAGAGAGGACACCATCTCCAAGTAAAATTGGTTTTATCCAGACGAGATATGAGGCGACGCTAGATGATATGAGGGCAGGGACACAAGCTGGGAGATATGAGGATCCAAAAGACAGAAAGTGTAGACGTGCCTCACAGTTACGTGACTAGTACGAGTTCTAATGTGGTAGTGGTCTCCGCCAACGTGAATGGGGCCCAGTTGGATTTGCTGGGTGCTGGTCAGAACGATGTGAATATCACTACAAGGGTGAACATTGGTGATACTGACAAGGGGGTGACAGTAGTCAGGGTAACCCAACGAAGGACAAACTGAAGCATGCAGTGGTGAATGAGATGGTTTTCGATAAAAGAATGTCAAAGAAGTCATCGGGAAATGAATAGCGTCGGGGAATTGAGCTCTAGTAAAACCCTACGAAGAAGTTATGCTCTGACAAGTCGAAAAAATCAGCATTACAATATGGTGGTTTTGGACCTCTGGTACGGGACCTAAACACGTGATAGGTTCAGTGGCCCATCACGAGCAATTAATATGCTATGTTGGAATGTTTGTGGATTGTGCAATCCACAAATTATGCGTGCTCTACAGTATTTTGTAAAGATAAAGTAACCTAGGCTAATCTTCTTGATGGAAACAGGGAAAACAGTAAAGCAATCAAACGAAGAATTAATGTGCAAGGAGGCTTCTTCATGAATAGAGTAGGGTTTGGAGGTGGTCTGACACTCTTATGGATGTTAAGGGTAGCAACTATAAGAACATTCTCGATAGGACACATAGATGCTTAAACAGAAGGATTGGTGAACATTAGTTATGTTTCACAACATTTTATGGCAATCCCAAAACTCAACGTAGGCACTTTTCATAGGAGGTTATTTGAAGGCTTGGTAGCGTCTCAAATGCACGTGAGATTGTTGGGGAGGATTTTGATGAAATTGTGGAAGCGAGTGAGTATGTTGGTAGAAGGAGGAGACCAACGACACAAATTCGAAACTTTGGTGAGGCTTTAAATGACTATGGTCTTTCTACTTTAGAGAGTACGAGGAACAAGTTTATTTGGTCTAAATTGACAGGACTCTCTCTATAATCCCCCTCAATTAGCGTAGGAGAACCTACTCCAATCTGACACGCCATGCAAAAGAACTAAAATACCCTTGAGATTTAAGTAGGTATACTTACCACAATATAGACATGATATCCAGAGTACGCGAAACTACGTAATGCCTCAGCCTTCATACAGCTCACATCCGCAACCAAACTGGAGGGTGTCAAAGCCAATAAAAAGTGTGAGTGGACAAAAATCAAGGTTTATAAAAATATAGTTCGAAACACTAGGTTTAGCCTCCGTTTTTTAAAGTTACGCATGCATCGTATTTATAAATAAAACATCAATCTCAAAATACGTGTAGTAAGGCGAAGAGGTCAGTAACCTCAGAACCATACCCATGCGAAATCATCACAAAACATCACTACAAAAATGACGAGATCAAGGCACAGACTCAACAGTATAAAAAAAAAGCCAGCCCTGTCAATATACCCACATAAACATGGCCACACCAGTACATAAGCATAACAATTACACGGAACCAGCTATACCAACATACCGAATCAACCATTTACATCAACCGACTCAACCTTGATATCTGCTACTGAACAATCATATCAAATTTGCACTACCTATAGGCTAAGAGCACTCGGGAACTACAGAGTCCTAAACTCAACGTCCGAGTATAGACCGGCTCAGGAACTACGGAGTTCCAGACTCGACGTCTGAGTCACAGCCCTAGTCTCAGGAATTACGGAACGTCTCAGATAATTCTTGGAAATTACGAAGCATTACCTCAACGTGTGAGACTATTCACGGATCTCGGGAATTACAGACTTTGGTTTATAAAAACATAGTTCGAAACACTAGGTTTAGCCTCCGTTTTTTAAAGTTATGCATGCATCGTATTTATAAATAAAAAATCAATCTCAAAATACGTGTAGTAAGGCGAAGAGGTCAATAACCTCAGAACCATACCCATGCGAAATCATCACAAAACATCACTACAAAAATGACGAGATCAAGGCACAGACTCAACAGTATAAAAAAAAGCCAGCCCTGTCAATATACCCACATAAACATGGCCACACCGGTACATAAGCATAACAATCACACGGAACCAGCTATACCAACATACCGAATCAACCATTTACATCAACCGACTCAACCTTGATATCTGCTACTGAATAATCATATCAAATTTGCACTACCTATAGGCTAAGAGCACTCGAGAACTACAGAGTCCTAAACTCAACGTCCGAGTATAGACCGGCTCAGGAACTACGGAGTTCCAGACTCGACGTGTAACGACCCGTCCCGAATTCCAGGATTAGTTTAGTGACTAATCTTGATTAGTGAGGTTGAACGGTGGTTAGTAGGGCGGAATCGGACAAATTGTGCGAAATGACCGTTTTGCCCCTGGTCATGGGCAAAATGTTGACTTTTCGTTCGGGCGGTCAAATGGACTTTGACCGATGACCGTGACGTATTTCGGGACGTCACGAGTTCATAGACAGGTGGCACGTTCGATTCCGACATTCGTAGAGAAAGTTATGGTGTTCGGAAGTTGAGGGGTATTTTGGTAATTTGGCATGTTTGGGGTCAAATGTTGACTTTTTGACCGGGAGGTCCGATGGGCGAGGGCCAAGGACCGTTACGTAGGTATCGTCGATACGAATCCAACGACAGGCGGCATGCCGAAATCGGAGATCCGACGACGACGTTATGGTCAAGGAAACGAACTAACGAACCGAGGCCGGGATTAAAATAATAATATAATAATGAATAGTGACTGTTGACTGTGCACATCCGGATGAGTGACAAGTGTCACCCATCCCTTGTTTCCAGTTCCTTGTTTCCCTCCAAACATCATCATTACTACATCATCATCATCTAATCCACCATTTCCCCTAATTTTCTCCTCTTTGTTCCTAAACCGTGCACAAAATGTGGGATTCGGATTAGGGAGATTTGGCTCCCTTCCTTGGCCGTTCTTGAGAGAAAATTGAAGGTTGAGAGAAACTGAATTGGCTGGGAAACACGAGAGGCAGAGAGGATGCTGGAAATCGAAAAATTGAATTTTAGGAAATTGGGGGAAAATTCGAATACTGGGAATTAGGCCGTGAGGATCGCAATTGAGCTTACAATCAGCTTCCTGGGATCACAACGATCAGTTTTGTCGAAGGAACGAAGGGATTTGGCCACCAATTGGCTCTGATCACACTTGGTGACAGAGGTGGAATTTCGAAGTTGAGTCGTGGAATTGGAGGCTTCTTTGGATGAAATTGAGGTGGGGAAACTGCTTCCCATGATCCCACGATGCTTCTGGGTTCATCAATTGAAGGAAAACCGATCGAGATCGATGGAACTCCATGGTTGCACAGTGGACGGTGTTCGAGCTTGAGTCGTGACGTTTGAGCACTGGATTGAAGCAATTGAGTTGGGGGAAAGGTTTAAGGGAGTCCATGGAAGCTTCTGGTTGAATCAATTTTAGGAAATCGATCGAAATTGATGGAATCCCATGATTGAACTGTGACCGGAGTGTTCTTCGTGTTCATCGTGGAATCGATGGAATCTGGGTAAGGATTTGTGTAATTGAGATTACAGACTTGTAATTGGACTTAAAACGAAACTAACTGAATGATTAATTGAAAGAATTAAGGCTGAATTGATGGACCTTGAACCGGGTTGTGTCGCGGGTGAATTGGACCCGTTTACCAGACAAACGGGTTGGGCTGGTGACACTGTAGCAGGCGCGTGGGTTTCACGCGCAGCCACTCACGGCGGCGCGTGGCGGCGCGTGGGCACGAATCTCGAGGTGAGGTCAACATGAATTTTAATCCATTCGATGTAACGGACATTTTGGAATTGGTTTCGTGTCGATCGGACACCGTCTCGATATTGTTCGGGATATCCGAAGGTTTTAAATTAAGTTTAAAAATAAGTAAAAATTCGGAAAAATTACGGGACTTTGATAGGATGTTAATGATGAGGTTAGTAACCCTCTAATGTGATTTGGACAGGATTGGGAGTCCCGGTGATAGTGGTGAGGCCCGGGAGGGCCGGTGGCACGCGTATCAAGGCATACTGTTAAAACGGTCTGTGAGTGGACTTTGGTTTTATAAATCCTATGCATGCTTAAATGTGTTATATGGTTTATATACATGATTTCTATCATGGTATTTGTGAGCATTGATTTCGGGTATGTTGCACGTATTTCGAGGTGTTTTCCGTATTTCACGTATATCGGGGTTAACGGTTTAGTTGTGGTTTTACGTGCTTATGGTTAAATAAATAATATGATAAAATGGTTTTTATATTGGAAAGATGAATTCGGGCTTGAGGCCCACTTGTTTTGGAAATCTCGGACTTGGAGTCCATTTGAGTACGTAGTCGGGCTGCGGGCCCAGTTGGTTTATAAATCGGGCCGTGGGCCCAGTGGTTCATAAAGTCGGGCATGGGGCCCAGTTGGATTAAAATGATGATTTCGGGTCAGGGGCCCTATATTTAATAAATGTGGTTTCGGGTCAGGGACCCTAAATGGAAATGTGTTGTTTTATGGAAAATTCGGGCAGGGCCCATTGTGATGTTGTGAAATGAGTTAATAAAACTGTTTTTCCATATACCATCTGTACACATGGATATATGATGGTCTCCTCCAGATGTCTGGGACACTGGGGAAGTCACGGTGCATTGCCTGTGAAGGGTCACCATACGGAGCAGCCGGACCGTATGATGACTCAGGAGCAGGATTGCTATGATTGACGTCTGGGACGTCAGACATCAGGGATGTCAGATATATGGACCCGGAGAGACCCCGGGCAGCACGCGTAGCTTATGAAACCGTGAGACATGACGTCAGGGACGTCTAGCATCAGGGATGCTGGTGATGGTAATGGTAAAATACGAATTAATGAAATGGCTTTCCGGGTGGATTTATGATTGTGTGATTTTAATGAATTGATGTTCATTTATGGTCGTGGGTGGTGACCCATATGGTCGTATATGTATGGTGGTGGTATTCCACTGTTTTGGGCTGAGTTCCCACACTTGGTTTTTGGTTAACGGTTTTTGGGCTAAGGCCCTAATGGCTCGGTTGAGCAAACGTTTTGGTTACTGGTTTTTGTGGCATGCATACGTTTTTATTGGAGGGCATAAATGTCTTATAAATGTATTTGGTAAACTTATTGGTTTTTGTCCACTCACAGCTTTTGGTTTTTAATGCCCTTCAGGTTGATTACGGATGCGATTGCAGCAGGGACTGGGACATTGCACACCTCCTCCATCGATCCTTGCGCACTCTGGATGCCCCGTTGGGCAGTGGCTCTTGGTTATCCCTTGTCTGACACCCCTTGTTGGACGGGAGCAGGGCACATTCCACGGTAATCCCGGGGGGATTGGGATGGGTCCTGTCAACTTGGTATCAGAGCATGGTTGCTCTATTTGTGCGCGCAGGTCGAGGGTGTGATGTCTCATTGGGCTGCAATTCGTTATCAACCTGATAGATAGTTTTTGGGTTTGGATAGTGGATGGAGTGCGATTGGCCCGATACGCCGTGCGTTAATGTGATTCGACCCGAGTGGGGTTGATTGTGGTGAACTGGTATAGTGGGACCGTCGGTTCGGTCATGTGAGATTGGATTGTTGTGCTGCTAGGTGCAGCCAGGTTCGGGGAACCTCATGTGAGTACTGGTCTCAAATGTGCACCCTTGTGGTGGTTTCTAGTGTGAGGGATGTTGGTTCATCGGAGTTGGCCGATGACCTAGTGGTGGAACCCACGTTGATGGGATGGTAGGATTGGATTTGACGTCTATTCGATGTCAGGACCGCGGGGTCGGTCAGGTTGTGGATTTTATATTACGGAAAGCTGTTTGGTTCGGTTGAACCATAGGGTGTGATTGCGGAACCCTAGTATTAAAAAGGTAAACCTTAATTGTGATTAGCGGGTGAGAACTTGTGCTGCGAAGAGTGGCTGAGGTCATGGATGACCATGTGGATGGCTCTGGTAAGTCTAGGCAGAACTATGGGATTCGATTTACGGATACGGTTCTGAGATAAATTATGGAATCCCGTGTTGGATCGGGTATTGGTGTGATGTGTGGATGCGGATCTCGATAGCAATGACAGTTAGTCGGAAGTCATATGGAGATGACTGGCTATCGAGGGTAATTGGTGTGGTTATAATACTTGTTGATCAGGGGACGTTCAGGGAACGTTCATTTTCCTGATGTGGATTGTCAGAATAGTGGTACCCACAGTCGTGAGGTACGGGATCGTCGTTCGGTATGAACGGAGATCCAGGGTTGTCGTATTTGCACACGGTGTGCAAGTATGGATGTTTGTGGGTTGGTCCTTTTGTGCTGATGCTAGTATGGATGCCTGTGTGCTGATACTAGTGTTGTTGATAGTGTGTTGGTGCTGGTACTAGCGCTGGTGCAAGTGTCGGTAATGGTGTTGACGATGAGCCACCAGTTGGGGTGTGACTCCGTCATGATGAACATATGTTCGGTCTTTGAGATTCGGTAGTGGTTGAGTGATGGACTGGATGAGATCCAGTTAAGATTGTGCTGTGTTGGGATAAGTCCCAATAGTGGTGAGATAACCAGTAAGGAGTGGATTAAAAGGTATAATTGAGAACTTGGAAAACCGAGTGTTGAACCTGTAAAGGTTGGGATGTGCGAACGGAACAATAACGGATTGATTGTGGACACGGGGTTGTCCAAGTGAGTTGGGGAGGTAGGAAGTCTAGCGGTTAGACTTGACGTTTTGTTGGAAGCATGTCTGTTTCCAACATGGTCGGAACCTTAGTGTCGAGGAGAGTTGTGATTGGGGAACGAGAGTGGTGTTCGTTCGTGGTGATTGGTATTCCGAAGTCATTGGGGTTGACTTCTTGCTTTCTGCCCTGGCAGACATTGACTGTAGTTACCAGTACGTTGAGCGTGTATTGGTTGGTGAGCCCATGTGTGTTGTGAGGTCATTAGGAGGAGCTACGTGTTCGAAATTAGGTAAACGAGATTTCTCATTTTCTGCTTGGTGGCAGACAATGTTGTGTCACATGGCGTGGTGAGTGCAGTGAGTTTTGTTGCATCCACGTAGGATGAGTTTTGACGTCATCATTTTGGATCATCCTTGGTTTTTCCTAGGTGGAATGACAAGGACTGATACAAGGTAATCCATGAGAATCCGCAGTCTCGACGTGTCTCGTCGTTGACTGATCTGTCTAGTTGTGGGAGTCGGTTGTCGATCGTTGTGGCGATCTAGGATTTTGACGTTATTGTCAGGGACACAGTGTCTATCTGGGTCGTGATCTTGATGATTCAGATAGGGGGAGAGTATATCACTCTTACCTTGGTACGTGAGTCGTAAATGGCGGGGTTGAACTTCTTTTCGAAGTGGGGCCCGTACGGTATTCTACTCGGGTGAGTAGGTTTTCAAGGTAGTTGAATTTTGTCAACCTTAGACGTGTGGAGGATGGATTGGCTTCCTTATGAAGTCAATCAAGTGTTTTGAGCGGGTAACTGATAGGTTCGGTTTTGGTGTGTCTTGGTAAATGTGAACGAGATTTCAGGATTTGGAATCGAATTTCTGGGTGACGATTCAGGATTCGATTTTGAAACTTGAAAGTATATTTCCGGATTTGGGTACGGAATGATTATTCCAAATGCTAGCTTACGGAATAATGATTTCGGATTCGGATTTGGAAATGAGTTAAAAATGTGATGTCTGGGCTTGGATACGGGATTTCTTACGAAATTGCGGATTCAGATTCGGAATTGGAACTAGATGTTGGGTGGAGTTTCGATTTGTCTCATGCTGGATTGGGCAAACGTACTCCATTATTGGAACGTGTTCGGCTATGACCTAGGTGGTTGTAGTCTGGTTATTAGATAGATGTGTGTACTTCGTACATGGTTCGAGGTACAATACCTTGTAGACTTGTGATGTCTAGTTACGGTATACGGGATATACCCGAGGTGTGTCGGTGAACGTGTTGGTAGTCGGATTGGTTCCGATACCATGGGATTGGTTGTGGACCGGACATTACTATGCAATGGGTCATGGTAATTCCGATGTGTTTAATTACACACAGGTCGTGTGAAAGGTCGGTAAATGTTTACTAAGTCAAGTACGTTGGTGGCATGTGTAGCCACGAGTGAGTCTAGTGTCAGTTTTCGACTGACAACAACTGTGTGGTGACAGATTGTCAGGATGTGTCAACATAGATTGTTGAGTGGGGTCAGCTGACTCCTAGTGGGAGTGGGAAAGGAACCGTCGAGTTGTTGCGTCAACAAGAGGGTTGATTTGACAAGTGGTGTCAAATTCGAAACAAGTAGTTTCAGTCATTCGACGGGGTCGAATGTAGTCGTTGCGTTTTGAGTACTAGTGGTACGTTTGGGTGTAGACAAGTTTTGTCTAAGTAGTTGGTGTACGGGTGTACACGTGTTGTGTGGTCGATTCCACTTTCCACGGGGTGTTTGTGGAATCAGGGTAGTCGAGTTTTGAGAGCGAAACTAATTAAGGAGGGAAGTACGTTGAGATTAGAGCGATTGGAATTTCGAGGACGAAATTTATTAAGGAGGGAAGATTGTAACGACCCGTCCCGAATTCCGGGATTAGTTTAGTGACTAATCTTGATTAGTGAGGTTGAACGGTGGTTAGTAGGGCGGAATCAGACAAATTGTGCGAAATGACCGTTTTGCCCCTGGTCATGGGCAAAATGTTGACTTTTCGTTCGGGCGGTCAAATGGACTTTGACCGATGACCGTGACGTAGTTCGGGACGTCACGAGTTCATAGACAGGTGGCACGTTCGATTCCGACATTCGTAGAGAAAGTTATGGTGTTCGGAAGTTGAGGGGTATTTTGGTAATTTGGCATGTTTGGGGTCAAATGTTGACTTTTTGACCGGGAGGTCCGATGGGCGAGGGCCAAGGACCGTTACGTAGGTATCGTCGATACGAATCCAACGACAGGCGGCATGCCGAAATCGGAGATCCGACGACGACGTTATGGTCAAGGAAACGAACTAACGAACCGAGGCCGGGATTAAAATAATAATATAATAATGAATAGTGACCGTTGACTGTGCACATCCGGATGAGTGACAAGTGTCACCCATCCCTTGTTTCCAGCTCCTTGTTTCCCTCCAAACATCATCATTACTACATCATCATCATCTAATCCACCATTTCCCCTAATTTTCTCCTTTTTGTTCCTAAACCGTGCACAAAATGTGGGATTCGGATTAGGGAGATTTGGCTCCCTTCCTTGGCCGTTCTTGAGAGAAAATTGATGGTTGAGAGAAACTGAATTGGCTGAGAAACACGAGAGGCAGAGAGGATGCTGGAAATCGAAAAATTGAATTTTAGGAAATTGGGGGGAAAATTCGAATACTGGGAATTAGGCCGTGAGGATCGCAATTGAGCTTACAATCAGCTTCCTGGGATCACAACGATCAGTTTTGTCGAAGGAACGAAGGGATTTGGCCACCAATTGGCTCTGATCACACTTGGTGACAGAGGAGGAATTTCGAAGTTGAGTCGTGGAGTTGGAGGCTTCTTTGGATGAAATTGAGGTGGGGAAACTGCTTCCCATGATCCCACGATGCTTCTGGGTTCATCAATTGAAGGAAACCGATCGAGATCGATGGAACTCCATGGTTGCACAGTGGATGGTGTTCCAGCTTGAGTCGTGACGTTTGAGCACTGGATTGAAGCAATTGAGTTGGAGGAAAGGTTTAAGGGAGTCCATGGAAGCTTCTGGTTGAATCAATTTTAGGAAATCGATCGAAATTGAAGGAATCCCATGATTGAACAGTGACCGGAGTGTTCTTCGTGTTCATCGTGGAATCGATGGAATCTGGGTAAGGATTTGTGTAATTGAGATTACAGACTTGTAATTGGACTTAAAACGAAACTAACTGAATGATTAATTGAAGGAATTAAGGCTGAATTGATGGATCTTGAACCGGGTTGTGTCGCGGGTGAATTGGACCCGTTTACCAGACAAACGGGTTGGGCTGGTGACACTGTAGCAAGCGCGTGGGTTTCACGCGCAGCCACTCACGGCGGCCCGTGGCGGCGCGTGGGCACGAATCTCGAGGTGAGGTTAACATGAATTTTAATCCATTCGATGTAACGGACATTTTGGAATTGGTTTCGTGTCGATCGGACACCGTCTCGATATTTTTCGGGATATCCGAAGGTTTTAAATTAAGTTTAAAAATAAGTAAAAATTCGGGAAAATTACGGGACTTTGATAGGATGTTAATGATGAGGTTAGTAACCCTCTAATGTGATTTGGACAGGATTGGGAGTCCCGGTGATAGTGGTGAGGCCCGGGAGGGCCGGTGGCACGCGTATCAAGGCATACTGTTAAAACGGTCTGTGAGTGGACTTTGGTTTTATAAATCCTATGCATGCTTAAATGTGTTATATGGTTTATATACATGATTTCTATCATGGTATTTGTGAGCATTGATTTCGGGTATGTTGCACGTATTTCGAGGTGTTTTCCGTATTTCACGTATATCGGGGTTAACGGTTTAGTTGTGGTTTTACGTGCTTATGGTTAAATAAATAATATGATAAAATGGTTTTTATATTGGAAAGATGAATTCGGGCTTGAGGCCCACTTGTTTTGGAAATCTCGGACTTGGAGTCCATTTGAGTACGTAGTCGGGCTGCGGGCCCAGTTGGTTTATAAATCGGGCCGTGGGCCCAGTGGTTCATAAAGTCGGGCATGGGGCCCAGTTGGATTAAAATGATGATTTCGGGTCAGGGGCCCTATATTTAATAAATGTGGTTTCGGGTCAGGGACCCTAAATGGAAATGTGTTGTTTTATGGAAAATTCGGGCAGGGCCCATTGTGATGTTGTGAAATGAGTTAATAAAACTGTTTTTCCATATACCATCTGTACACATGGATATATGATGGTCTCCTCCAGATGTCTGGGACACTGGGGAAGTCACGGTGCATTGCCTGTGAAGGGTCACCATACGAAGCAGCCGGACCGTATGATGACTCAGGAGCAGGATTGCTATGATTGACGTCTGGGACGTCAGACATCAGGGATGTCAGATATATGGACCCGGAGAGACCCCGGGCAGCACGCGTAGCTTATGAAACCGTGAGACATGACGTCAGGGACGTCTAGCATCAGGGATGCTGGTGATGGTAATGGTAAAATACGAATTAATGAAATGGCTTTCCGGGTGGATTTATGATTGTGTGATTTTAATGAATTGATGTTCATTTATGGTCGTGGGTGGTGACCCACATGGTCGTATATGTATGGTGGTGGTATTCCACTGTTTTGGGCTGAGTTCCCACACTTGGTTTTTGGTTAACGGTTTTTGGGCTAAGGCCCTAATGGCTCGGTTGAGCAAACGTTTTGGTTACTGGTTTTTGTGGCATGCATACGTTTTTATTGGAGGGCATAAATGTCTTATAAATGTATTTGGTAAACTTATTGGTTTTTGTCCACTCACAGCTTTTGGTTTTTAATGCCCTTCACGTTGATTACGGATGCGATTGCAGCAGGGACTGGGACATTGCACACCTCCTCCATCGATCCTTGCGCACTCTGGATGCCCCGTTGGGCAGTGGCTCTTGGTTATCCCTTGTCTGACACCCCTTGTTGGACGGGAGCAGGGCACATTCCACGGTAATCCCGGGGGGATTGGGATGGGTCCTGTCACGACGTCTGAGTCACAGTCCTAGTCTCAGGAATTACGGAACGTCTCAGATAATTCTTGGGAATTACGAAGCATTACCTCAACGTGTGAGACTATTCATGGATCTCGGGAATTACAGAGTTTGGTTTATAAAAACATAGTTCGAAACACTAGGTTTAGCCTCCGTTTTTTAAAGTTATGCATGCATCGTATTTATAAATAAAACATCAATCTCAAAATACGTGTAGTAAGGCGAAGAGGTCAGTAACCTCAGAACCATACCCATGCTAAATCATCACAAAACATCACTACAAAGATGACGAGATCAAGGCACAGACTCAACAGTATAAAAAAAGCCAGCCCTGTCAATATACCCACATAAACATGGCCACACCAGTACATAAGCATAACAATCACACGGAACCAGCTATACCAACATACCGAATCAACCATTTACATCAACCGACTCAACCTTGATATCTGCTACTGAACAATCATATCAAATTTGCACTACATATAGGCTAAGAGCACTCGGGAACTACAGAGTCCTAAACTCAACGTCCAAGTATAGACCGGCTCAGGAACTACGGAGTTCCAGACTCGACGTCTGAGTCACAGTCCTAGTCTCAGGAATTACGGAACGTCTCAGATAATTCTTGGGAATTACGAAGCATTACCTCAACGTGTGAGACTATTCACGGATCTCGGGAATTACAGAGTTTTACCTCGACGCCCGAAACTGTCCAACCAATCGATATCTCGAGGAGGGTCATCAAAACACATCACAATCACACATCATCACATATGTCACATCATCACAATCATCATCACACGCATCACAATCATCACAAATACCAAGAAACCACAGGTATCCAATAATCATATACTTTTAACACAAACCACGTTCAGAAATCAAGACTCAACTAATAGCCCGGGCCTAAGCCCAAATCACATATCTATCAAACCCTTGTAAAGCGAACCACTAGAACATTGGATAAAATCATATAAAATCCAATTCAGATAAACATGACCTAATACGTATAAAACCATTTCCCATGACTCGTTGAGGATCTGGGGTTTAATAAATCCAATTTCCTCGCAAAATGTTTAAATGAAATTTTACTTAAATATTCATAAAAATTCCCAAGAAATCCATATAAATCGTACATAATAAGCCATTAAACAGTTCTCATAATAACCATATAAAATAATGTAAAAATGCATGCATAGGGTTTCGGAAAACAAAATTCCACTCACTGTACCGCCGTTTGCTCAAAGCACAAGCCATAAGCCAATCTGAAGCCTCCGGGACGTCCGGGACGTCCGAGCCTGTCCAAATCACACCTGCTGATGTCAATCTTACATTTAACAATCTGATAACCTGCCACGTGGCACCACCTGACACATCCACGTGGCTGCTGACGTCACTGCTAACGTTAGCATCTACTACGTCAACACTGACAATCATATGACAAGTTGCCACATCGCTCTACCTTGTCACTGCCACGTGGTCGACCTGATGATGTCACTTGGTGATTTTCGTCTAGCTACAGACGGGTCGACCCAAACCCCTAGTTTCGAGTTTTCAACCTAGCAGGTCGACCCGGTTCCAAAACCTTCATTCTTAACCTGTTTTCAACTGTTCTTCGACCAAATCATCCTAATCAACTTCTAAAAAAAATTCTATGAACTCAAAAACAGAAGAAAGCACCATGATTCCATACCTGGGCCTTCGAAAAACCGGTCCAGAATCTAGCTCAATTTTCCAGCTATTCCCCCGTCCCAAACTTATTCCTAGAAGCTGTGGATGCATGCACGGGCTCCTGAAACCTCCCTACAATTCTAACTTTGATAATCTTCCTCAGAAAATCCAACTTGACCACTTCTCCCATTTTTTTTCCAATTTTCTTCTCTCTCAAGTTTCCTTGTCTTCACGTTTCTTTCCTTCATCTCCTTCCTCTCTCATTTTCTTTCTCACGACCGAATTGTGATATAACTCCCACACACACACAAAAATCACCAGGAGGTGGTGGCACAAGTCTCAAACAGATCAAGGACACATGTCCACCCCTCAATAGTCCACTAGAAAGTTCCATGGTGTAAAATGACCATGTTGCCCTTGGGATGACAAATGACCAAAATACCCTTCTCCCAATTCCGATCATAACGACATCTTGCGAGGTCCAATCAACACAAGCAAACCACCTACTAAATCCTCGATTCATAACCTGCATAACTACGATCCCACAAATAACAAACTAAGAACAACCATTCTTGTAAAACGTGCAACCGTAAAATCCAATTACACCGTTCTAGACTTGTAATTTGCTCGTACGACGTCCAAATTCGACATGCCTCTTGTCTACATAATCACAAACCCGCATCTACGCAACGGGCCTCAATCATCATGCAAAAAGTTTCCCGGATCAAAAGTCAAAATTTTGACTTTGACCAAAAAAAGTCCACCCTTTGACCAGGGGTAAAACTATCATTTTTCAATTCTTCGGAAGTCCGGGCCGTTACAAAATGGTGGGTTGGGGATAGATTATTTAGGGTTGATCTTGATAATGATGTGGCTAATACAGGTTTCGTACAAGCTCATCCAGTAGCAAAGGTACAACACATGAATTCCTGGGCGTCTAACAACCTTTTGATTCTCATTGGACTCTTAAGTTAATAGTCAAGGCAAGAGGCACTAGTAATTTTATTTCGACGAAGCATGGGCCTAATCGGAGGATTGTAAGGAGGTAATTGACCAAGCTTGGCCCGCATAAAGGATGCGGCTACTGAATAAGTTGGAGGAATGTCAGACAACGATATGAGGGTGGAACACCACCATTACTGGCTCATTGCCTGCAAAAATACGAACCATTCAGAGTAAATTGGAGGGATTTCAAGACCCTGATCCCAGTGATGTCGAAATCTTTCAACATTTCCAACTGACAATTGAATTGGATTCCCTCTTAGCACAAAAAAAAAGTTGATTTGGAGACAACAGTCTAGAGTTTCGTGGTTGCGTTTTAGAGATAGAAATACAAAAAAAAAAATAAAAATTCATGAGACGGCTAAGCAACAGGGAAGACGTAATTCACTACAAGGGGTGTTTGATTAGGACAGCAGGTCGCAAAATCATGATGACCAAATTAGGGCGATCTTTGAAGACTATTTTAAATAGTTGTTCAGTTTCAATAGGCAAAGAAATATGTTTACCATTTTAAATAGTTGTTTAGTTCCAGTGAAGGTGAAGGTAACAATAGATCAATATATGAGGCTGAGCATGTCGTTTATCGGTGAGGAGATAGAGGAAGCTATTTAGTATGTATCTGACAAGGGCCCTCGTGGTGAATGATTTACAAGAGTTGTTTTATCAAAAAAATTGGGACGCATGCAGTAGGGTGAGGAGATGGTCGGTTTTTGTTTCGTAGTTTTAAATGACGGAATTAGTGTGCATGAGGTGAACCACACTTTGATTATGCTCATCCCTAAGGTTGACAAGCCACACTTTGATTATGCTCATCCCTAAGGTTGACAAGCCACAGAAGGTGACTAAGTACTTTCCCGACTGTTTGTGCAGGGTCATTTTCAAGATTATTTCGAAAGAAATTCTAAACCAAATGAATTTAATTATGCCAAGTATTGTCTTTGATTACCAAAATGCCTTCATTTTTCCAGCATATTCACTAAGAGTGTGTTTAGATGAAGGATTTATAGATTAATGAGAATTTACAAAATTTTATAATTTGCAATTCCATATTTAAAATTTTCATGATTTGCAAATTCTAACATTTGGATATCAATGTTAAAAATCATGGAAATTAAAATTTCACTTGTTTCAACTAATCATTTGGAAAATTCTGTCCCTTGAGACATCATTTCAACTCATCATTTGAGACATCCAAATTCCTTATTTCTATTTTTTTTGGAATTTGTAAATTCCAATTTTTATTATCCAAACAAAAAAATTGGTGAGTAGGAATTATAAAATTCTAACTTTTTATCAAATCTCTTGGATATGCCAAAGGCTTATGACTAGGTTGAATGGTGCTTTTTGAAAATCAATGATGAGGAAGTTAGGATTTCATGATTGATTGGTGAAGCTGATCCTAAAGTGTATAATGACGGGATTGTATTCAGTTCAGGTTCAAGGTAAACCAGTAGGGCTAATACACCTCATCGTGGTCTCAAGTAGGGAGACCTCTTTTCACCCTATTTATTCCTCATTTGTGCTGAAGGGTTATCAACCTTATTATTACAGGAGTAAGATAGGAGACTTATCCATGGAATTTCTGTTGCGTAAAGGGCACCGTCTATATCTCACATTTTCATTGTAGATGATAGCCTATTATTCTGTAATGCTCATTTGGGGAAATGTAAAAATCTTTTGCAGCTTCTGAAGGTCGATGAGGCCGAATTTGGGAAATTCATAAATTTTCAGAAGACAGCTGCGACCTTTAGCCCCCACACCGACCTGATTATGTGCCAACTTACCTCACATTTGTTGGGAGTTAAAATTGTAGAGTTTAATGAAAGCTACCTTGGTTGCCTACAATAATGTTGTATTTTCTATTACTTCGCTCATTTCATAAAGTATTCTACCGGGTTTAACCACAGCTACCCAATATTCGGGACAAAAACAAGCAAGAAGGGGGATACCACAAAAAGAAAGTGTACCTAATAAGAAAGCCGTTTTCATATTCCAAGATCAGCCTTTTATCTCTGTGTTTTCGCATCGAGAATTCTTTGCAGACCCTGCGATGAAGAGAATAATTTAGAATTAATGGACAACACAAGAATTGAATTGCAATAGCCATTCCGCCCATTTCGTCGAGATAAACAAGACGTATTCTATCATAACTCGTTCCAGCCAAGAAAAATAAGATCGGTTCAGAATCATGGGATCCTTTTCTATCAGATAGGAAGGGCTGTTCACAAAGTGTACTTCTAAGTAATTGCTCCATAGATGGGCAGATCTATCTTTCTATTCATATATTACTAAAAAAAAATGGATTTCAAAATCTAGTTAAGTAGCGTAGCAAAAAGCCCCAAATCCTTGATTTGGCCAAGAAAGACTGCACTGCTTTGGGCCCGGGAAGTAGCTGAAAAATGCTAGCTAGCTAGGTTAGCGCGCAATGGCTTTCTCTGAAAGGGGCTCGCTTCTTCAAGCTCCGCTGGGCTTTAAAGACTTCGAAGCTTTCGACAAAGAAATGGTGGTAAAATAGACTTGGAGAGCTCTTGAGAGGCTTGAATCTTTGGTGAGTTGGATGCTTAGAGCCCAATACTCTCCAGATGGAAATTACTTGGGGCTTGCATTAGGGAGAAATCAATTATTTGGAAGGGAAAAGTACTAAATGTAAATGATAAATTTTTAGATCAAAAAGAAAAGGCAAAAGGTGGGCCGTAGGCCCTTAAGTAGTCCAGTTCCAACATAACCCAATCCAGTGTAAGTTGATTTTTATTTAATTTTGTTTAATTTATGTTTTCGGCGAGATTCGAGAGAGCACAAACACGCGTGGTTTTGAGGGCAGGATCACACGCCGCGCCTGCAGTTCTCCAGACTCCCAAGTCCTCTCCTTTGCTCAACTGAAACTCACAAATGGCCACGGACAACAAATCCAAGTCCACTTCCACAGCCAATAGGTCCAAGAAGGGGAGGCAACGCTATCTTCCTCACAACGTTACTACTCTCTCTTTCCCTCAGAAATTTAGACTCTTCAAAAGTTAGAATTTTTGTTGCTCTCTAACCCATTCTTAGTTCTCATATTTTTGCGTTTTATTTTGGATTTTTGATGTTCAGAAACCGGTGAAGAAGAAAGGATCGTACCCATTACACCCTGGAGTGCAAGGATTCTTTATTACCTGCGATGGTGGAAGGGAACGCCAAGCCTCTAGTGAAGCTATTAACGTTATTGACTCTGTATGTTACTCTGTTATCTTTTTTTTTTGTCTTTCACTTCCTCCCTTTTCCTGATCTATGAGCTTTTTCATTTTTGGCTGCCAATTGTTTTATCTGGGTGTTGTTTATGGTAGCTCGTTGGTAATTTAGGTACTAATATTTCATAGAAATGTTTCCAATTTTCTTAAAAAAACATATTTCACTCTATCTGGGTTTTACTTTTGTGATTATGCATAGTTGGACTTAACTCAGTGAAATCATATTTTAAATTTAATTAGTGTTTACTTTTTAGAGCTTACTATCTATGTTTCATTTATAACCAAGTTACAGATTGATTACATTAATTTCCATGGACAAAAGGTGGTTAGTGCGAGTTAGCACCCATCTATAAGATTTCAGTAGTTCCTAGATTTCCTCCGCGTGCGCCCATAGATTATCCACTATCCAGTCTAATCCCTTGGAGGAGTGAAGTTCAAACTGTATATGGGAACCAAGAGAACTAGAGGGTGCCATTTAAGTTCTGTTGGAATAGTTATTAGTTATGGGCCAGAAGAAATCTCTTGTCTTCCCAGTGAAACTTCCACAAATCTTCAATTTCTCAGAACCGATGTTTTTTTTTTTAAGGTTGGTGCATAAAAAAATAAATGTGTATAATATATATAAGTATTGATGTGGATAGATCCTATTTAGTTTCTCTTATTTGTTCTTTTTTCCCAGATTATTAAGATGCTTAGTGCTGTTCACCTTACGAGCTTGCTTTCTGGGCTATTTATCAATCTCTTGGCTGTTTTATGTGAGACGCTGATCGTTTGGATTGTTTTGGTTTGTGTTGCAGTTTTATGAAGAGTTAGTCAATGGTAAGGTTTCGGGATTAAAGCCTTCCGAGGCACCTAGTAAACCTTTAAATAAGAAAATTACATTCTCGCATTCTGATTCCTCAAGCAGTGATGATGATGAAAAGAAGCAGGAGGGAAATAACAAGGAAGAAGAAGAGGATGTCGCAGGTGAGGAGAATAAGTCTGATGCTCATGGAGATGATGCTGGTCCGGATAATGCAACAAGTGAAAAATCAGATCACCAGAAGGAAGATGATGTGCGTGATGAAAATAAAACTGAGGAAAACTCTAAAGACAACAAAGAGGGTAGTATAAGCAAGGAAACTTGCACATCTGAGGAACCTCCAGCAAAGAAACTATGTCTTGGAACAGAGTCAACAAAGTGTACAATCCCATATGAAGTGGAAGAGAAGTCCATCGATAAGCTAATTGAAGCTGAGCTTCAAGAACTGGGTGATAAGAACAAGGTGACCATCCATAGTCTGCTAATATATAAGTATGTGTGTGTACTTGTGTGTGTTTGTGATCTTTCCCTTCTCTTATGCATCAATATTGCCCGGATACATTGTCCAACACCCTCCCCCACCCACCCCCCTCCCCCCCCCCCCCCCCAAAAAAAAAAAAAAAAGAAGATTCTATAGATGTCAATCCTCATTCTCTCATTTAGAAATTTCGGTACCAAGCATTCTTCTTTTACCTAGCTTTGTTTGAGCCATGACCCTTATGCTGGCTAAAGTATTTAGCATGTGGTTGATATGGTTATGACTTCTTCTGTTTACTTTTCTCTTTTGTGTTATATTAGCATCATGCTGGATTTTTTTATTTTTTAACTAATGAAAAGTAGTGTATTGTACAACTGTGTATAGTTTGCAATTATATGGTAAACACATCTATCTTCTGTAATTCATATGCCGATTAGTTTTTTTAAGGGAATGAATGGTTAAGCGAAGGCAAAATGTTTTGTGGACAACGCTAGCTTTTGAGCCTTGCTGTGAACTTCCATTTGCCCTACATTTTGGGACTTTCCCTTCTTTCTTTTTAACATGGGACTAAAACTTCTTCTTAGTTTTCAATTGTAGTTTGGCTTGTTATTGTACTGGTTGCTGCCAGGTTTTGTTTTGTTTCTTATATATTTCTCTGGATTCAGTTCCTTGTAGGCTAAGTGTAGCATCTTTTTCTTTCCATCACTTTGAAGAATATACCATTATGTTTCCTCTACAAATTTATAGTAAGTTAAATCTTTGATGAGTTGGAGGATTTTGGCCTTGTGCGAGATGCGAGTTAACTGTTCTAATTGTTAAGTTCATAGTTTGGCCATGGAAAAAAGTAACCAAGTATGACTGCGCCCCACCCATATTCACCTCATAGCCTGCAACTGATTTAGTTAGCTTCCTGGTTATTATAATGAGCATATAAAAAGAAAGCGTTATTGAAACATCTAATTTAGCAGTATAAGGGAAGTTTATGCGCTATGAGATGCTTTATCTACAGATCAATTTGGAACTTTTAAACAGATAATGCACATAGATTGACTTCTAATGTTCAGCCTTTTACTTAATCATCTTGGAGAGTTAGTTTTTATCCATATTAGTAATATACTTTTCCAAAGCTCTATCTCATCATCTGTTAAAGCTATCAGGTCATTGACTTATGTGTGGTTTGTTGCAGTTATTGTCTTTTCTTATGATTGTTTCTCATGCTGATGTTGGCATAATTTACAGAGGCGCTTTGTCACCCTTGATTCGGGTTGCAATGGTGTTGTCTTTGTTCAAATGCGGAAAACAGATGGAAATCCTGGCCCAAGTGAAATTGTGCAGCATTTGATGACATCTGCTGCTGCAACAAGGAAACATATGTCAAGGTTATTATATTGCTTATCATGTTATTTACAAAGAACATGTATGGAAGAGAGATCTCAGACTGGCTGTTTAACTTGCATAATGTAGGTTTATCTTAAGAGTATTACCCATTGAAGTAGCATGCTATTCTTCAGAAGAGGATATTTCAAGAGCAATAAAACCACTTATTGCACAGCACTTTCCGCTGGAAACTGAGAGTCCTCAGAAGGTAAGATATCTCACAATCTTAGCCTATATTGGTTCTATTGACAAAAAGAAATCGACACCTGTTTTTCATGAAAAACAGATTTTGATTTAGCTTTGAAGACTGCCTGAAGTAATTATTTCTCCTTAAGTCACAGGCTCACAGGCTTGCATAACGATAGACTTCCAACATACTAATCTGTGGTGGAAAAGCTCACTCTACATACTGAATGTAGCCAGCTATTATTGAACTGGAAATACCTATGATGACCTTTTCTTTATTATTTTCCTTGTTTTCTATTTTTTTGTGATTTGTTGTTTTCTCTAGATTATTATTACATAGTTATGATTTGTTTAAGTTTGAGCATAAACAGAAGTTTAGTCTATCAAGATACTTGAGAAGGTTTCTAATATTCTGACTCTTCCCTTCAGTTTGCAGTCTTGTATGAAGCCCGTGCAAATACAGGTATTGACAGGATGAAAATCATTAATGCCGTGGCAAAATCCGTGCCTGGACCTCACAAAGTTGACCTTAACAATGCTGATAAAACCATTGTTGTTGAAATTGTCAAGGTAAGACTGTTCTCCATTTTATTTCTTCTTGTGTATAATACGCAAAGATTTCCTGTCTAATCTTATGAAAATCTTAATTAGATAAACCCTCCTCCAAACTCGAAAGTAATGAGTAGTATACCACTCCATGGACCTTTAATATCTAGACTTGTATATACTGATTTATGTATGAAAGAAGCATCAAGATTCAGGAGTTACTTGTTGCTTATAGTGGGTGCTGATAGTTGATATTGACTCTGATAAAGTTCATCTATCTTTGATTCTCAGACTATTTGCTTGATCGGTATCGTTGATAAGTACAGGCAGTTGTCCAAGTACAACTTGAGGCAGCTCACATCATCAAAGCCATAGGAATCTGGGTTTACGAAATTAGAGCAGGCCCCGGCAGTCGGCCAAAGTTTGGTTACACTAGAACAAGTTTAGATGCCTCATGACATGCCTTCAAAATCTGGATTTCAGACAATATTTGAGATTTTACTTCCCGGTTTGATTAATTGTCTTATTAATGAATAATACTAGAATTAATTGTGTTAATGTTGCCGCGTTTTTCTGCGGTGTCGAATCTGCCGTCTGCAGATTGAGTAAATGAGAAAGAAAGGTGCAAATTCGGACACTAATAAACTATCCAAGAGTAAACGTCACAAATGGTCTCTCGACTCGAAGTATCCCTTGAGTGACGAGTGACATTGTGGCCGCTAAGTTAAATTCTATAATGTCATTTTCAACATATTGATAGAAAAATGGCGAAGCGAATAACATCAATATAATGCAAGAATCTTTTACACGTAAATCAAACGTCAACAAATTCATCATCGATTTGACGAACACCAATCAGTTTTTGGAAATCTGTCTATTTAAACATCAACAAAGTGATCGCCAAAATGTGAACAGGAATGAATAATCTGAAATGAAGCTGTGGTAAAGGGGGCCCAAAGAATGCTCCTAGCCACTAAAATGCACCATTAATCATCCAAACTCAAGATAATAAACCCTACAGTTTGTCATCCAAAATTTTAAGCAGTTGCACATATAACCAATAATAGTAAATATTAGTTAGCTTTATTGGAAAATGTGTATCCCTTATGTAGGGGTAAGTGAGATGTTCAATTATCATATTTTCGATGTGGGATAAATGTTCATCGATTTGTATGTTGACATGTGTTACGCAAATCGAGGGTGAAGAGCCTTACACGTGTCATCCCGTCTTGGGCCTATCGTTGGGGCTATATAAGCGTCATGGGCTTGAGTCATGTTCGGTGCTTGGGCTTTAAATATATGATCTAGTGAATCTGGTCACATATGGTGTCAATAGAAGTCCCCAAAATTCTTGTCCGAGGTGAAATTTTTTGGTCGGAGACTTGTCTTATTCTTCCAGACTCGGTGGAAAATATACTTGTAGTCCCCCAAGTCCCTTAGCGAGAGTGTCCACCGAGATCGTCTCAGTCATATGGGAGGAGTGGCATGTGGTCGGTGGAACTGATGAGGTGACTTGGTGGATCTAATAGGGTAACTCGGTCGGTTGCTTGAGACGTCTCGGTGTGCTGGTTGATCAGCGCTACTGGGGGTCTCTCGGTAGGCATTCGTTCAACCTTAGCTCGGTCTTCGGTGACTGTGGCTCAGATTCTTGGTTGGACGTCTTCTACCGAGCGGTGGGCGTGGCTCGATGGAGTGCTAATCGGTTGGTCAGGTGGTCATGGTCGATTGTGATGAAGACGGTAGTAGGAGAGGCGGTCGGTCTTCTTCGGTTGGATGTACACGTGTTGGATTTGGGTGTGTTGTGACACCTGTCGGTCGGATTTGTGTGTATTGTGACACATGTCGGTCGGATTTGTGTGTGTTGTGACACATGTTAGCCACTGAGGGTAGAGACGCCTCATTGTCCGTGTCGAGCACTATAAATAGGTGAGGGCCCTCGCTGATTTCCTCGAATGTGTTTTTGAGAAGTTGGCCGAAACTCTGTCAAAGTACGAAGGCAATTTTCGATCAGCTCTCGGCGACGGTGCTCACCGTGGTGCAATTTCCGATCTACAACTCCGTCGCGAAAAAACACGGTAAGCTGCAATTTCCTTGGTTTTTGTAGATTAAAGAAGTGATTGGTGAAGAATTGATCATGAACTTGATGAAGTTTGTGGTAAGATCTTTCGAGATCCAGGTCGGTCTCTGAGCCGTGTTCTCCCGTTTATCTTGTAGATGTCTGAGGATAGTTACTCGGTGATGAAAGGGAGGGGCTACGACTTAGAGGTTGGCGGGTCGTCGGATAGTAGCGCGAAAGTCCTCATTCGCATGTCCGAGAGTGAGGATGAGTCTAGTTCGGCTGCGTCAGAGGATAGGTTGTAGTCGGGGCATGATGTGGCCGAGAATTCTGGGCAGCAGAATGAGGCGGTGCCGGAGGTTGATGTGGCCGACCACACGGGAGGTGGCAGTATCTTAGCTGATGTCGAGACTATAGTGAAGTTGGGTGTGCATAAGGTACTGAAGTTGACGCATGGTCTGCAGAAAGGGTCGGTACGAATGACCAAGGACAAGTCGGCCAGCGATGGGTCGATGTTGGACGTAGTGCCAATAAAACAAGCTGCCTTCACCATGGATGAGATGGTGTATAACGAGACTGAGAAGGGTCTGATGAAGATGCGCATCGAGTTTGGGATACTGGAGTCGGTAACCACGGTTACCGAAGAAGGGAAAGTTGCCGAGTAACCCCCCCGACCGAGATGGCTTTTTTTTTAATACCAAGCTAATGCATGTCGGTAACTACTCGGCCAGCTCAATCCCAATTTGTGGATTGTTCTCTACTCTCTCTTCACGGCCTTCCATTGGGTTGAGCAACTGTAACTGACCTATGCCTAGCTCATGTATTTGTATGAGTTCGGGTTTCAACAGCAGAGTATTGGGTAGGTCTTCATTCGGCACCGTAAGAAGAACAAGAGGGGCAGATTCATACTCGATATACCGACTTCGCAGAAGTCGTACAAAACGAAGTTCTGCTTGGTCGGTGGGGACTAGGAGGTGGACACCGAGGGGGGGGGGGGGGTGTGAATGCCGAGAAAATTTCAGATCGAAGGTGTTTAATTGTCTCAAAATTGTAGTATAGAATAACCTTGTTGATATCTTTGCATATTCTTTACCAAGTGTCCGTATGTATGCTAACTGTTGTCTCGGTTTATAGGTTTGTTTCCCTCCAAGGAGATCACCGCAGAGAAGAAGGAGATCGTCCGGACAGTGAGGTCGTATTTGGACGACTTGAAATGGAACTAACGTATCCTTCGGTTGCTAGGGTTTCAGTACAAGGCAGGCTTAATCGACACTGAGGAGTGTAAGTGACCTTGACCGAGTTGATTTTGTTTGTTTTGTTTTGTTTTTTTTACTGACCTTGTGCTCAGTGTTACAGTTCCATATCACCTCGGTTGTAGGATCTTGAAAGACTCTGTGTCGATCAGGATGAAGGCCGAGAAGAGTTCCAATGGGGCGACATCGCTTGGGAAGACTGCGCAACGTCTGGTGCAGATGTTCAAGAGGAAGAGGGAGAAGTCGGAAAAGGGGGCATGGTGAGCATACTGAGCGCCCAAAGTAAGACCGAGCGCCCAAATCAAGGCCAAAGAGTCCCCCTCGGTCCCCAAGAAAGAAACAAGCTGAGGCCGAAGAGAAGCAGGTGCTCTCGCCTGACCCAAAACGGGCCAAGGTGCAGCTGGAGGCTGAGGCTCTCCTATCGGCCCAGGAAGTGATTGAGGGTTTGAGGACCATGTCGACCTCGGATTTCACTCCTCCTCGGCTAGATCAGAGAATTTTGGAGATGCTGAAGAGTCAGGGGGGGGGGGGGGGATGTGAATCTTGGCTTGTTCACCGAGAGCGAGTCGACTATGGAATCGTCCAATTCTGAGGAAAATGGTATCGTTGCTAAACGGTATCTGTCAGGGGGCCTCCATTCCGCTGGACGACCTGGCGGCGGTTCACTATAAGATGACCGACTAGAAAATGGAGAAGGCACTCCTGCTGCTCAGCAAAGTAAGTGGTTGCTTGTTTGTTGTTCAAGTTAAGTTTATGCATAGAGTGAGTGCCATTCTAACACGAGTCATTTGTAGGCTCTCGACAAGGTGTATTTATAGTTTGCCACTACATAGAAGAGGGTTGTTTCGGCTAGGAGAGACACGGAAAAGTTGAAGAAAAAATAGGAAGAGCTGGCACCCAAGCTTCGCGAGGCCGACGAAGCCAATCAAGATAGCTTCCGACCTGACTTAGCAGTTAGAGGTGCAGCTCATGGCCGAGGTGGCGGATGTCGAGATGGAGGCGCTAGACTAGCGATCGACCTTTGTACCTTGTATTTTTCTTTGCTTAGTTGATAGGATGGCTGAGGGCCTTATTTTTGTAAAGCTCTTACAGATCAAGCATAATAGGTGTGCATATTAATGGAAGAGTTTTGGATCACGAAAGTTTTTATACCGACTCGTAAGTTTGAGTCAAAGTGTTGGTGTAAACCAAGTAGGGTTGTACACCGACTCGAATGTTTGAGTCAAATAGCAAGTGTTGGGGTATAGGCCAAGCAAGACCGTACCCTGACTCGTAAGTTTGAGTCAAAGTGTGGGTGTAATTCGGGTAGAGCTGTACACCGACTCAAATGTTTGAGTCAAATAGTAAGTGTTGGGGTGTATGCCAAGTAAGATCGTACCCTGACTCATAAGTTTAAGTCAAATAGCAAGTGTTGGGGTGTAGACCGAGTAAGACCGTACCCCGACTCGTAAGTTTGAGTCAAAGTGTGGGTGTAAGCCGAGCAGGGCTATACATCGACTCAAATACCACTTGGGTCAAGCGAGAACTACTGAATAGTTCCACACAGTACCATCACTCTACCACGCTCCCTCAGATCACATCCACAGAGAGCAACAGTACGCATGCCTTTCCTGGTGGTAGACTGCCCAAGGCTTACAACATCATCCTCAGAAGGGGATACTCAAGCAGCTGAAGGTCGTAGTATCTATGCACCTGCTCTTGGTTATGTTCCCCACCCCCATGGGTATTGGTCAAGTCCGCGGAGATCAACTATCAACAAGGGCATGTAACGCTGCCATGCCAAAGGAAACCATGGCCGTGCCAGAATCAACATTTGAGGTCGACCCTATCGAACCTCGTGAGGCACAACAAATCCAAGAAGGGTCGATTGAAGATCCTAGGGATCATTTGGCGACACCACATCTATAGCCCATTGAGGAGGTCGAGGAGTTCGTTCTCTCTCACAACTTTGCAGACCGAAAGAATAGGAACCACACTTTCCCCTGATTTACGCTCACAACTAATCAGTTTTTTTGAAAAACAACTCTGAGGTCTTCACGTGGTCGATGGAAAACAACTAATCGTTCTCTCTCGGTGGATATGCCAGGCATGTCGGCATACGACCACGCGAAGACCTCAGAGTTGTTTTTCAAAAAAACTGATTAGTTGTGAGCGTAAATCAGGGGAAAGTGTGGTTCCTATTGTTACCTTTCGGTCTGCAAAGTTGTGAGAGAGAACAATCTCCTCGACCTCCTTAATGGGCTGCAGATGTGGTGTCGCCGAATGATCCTTAGGATCTTCAATCGACCCATCTTGGATTTGTTGTGCCTCACGAGGTTCGATAGGGTCGACCTCAAATGTTGGCTCTGTCACGACCATGGTTTCCTTTGGCATGGCAGAGTTACATGCCCTTGTTGCTAGTTGATCTCCGCGGACTTGAACAATACCCATGGAGGTGGCGAACTTAACCAAGAGCAGGTGCGTGGATACTATGACCTTCAGCTAGTTGAGTATCCCCTTCTGAGGATGATGTTGTAAGCCTTGGGCAGTCTACCACCAAGAAAGGCGTGAGTACTGTTGCTCTCTGTGGATGTGATCTGAGGGAGAGTGGGAAAGTGATGGTACTGTGTGGAACTATAGAGTCCCTAGTGAAACCGAAGAGTGGTGTGGGGGAAAAATCCAAGCTGGACTCTAGTATGCCCAATTGTTTGAATGCCCTCATGAAAAGGATGTTGATAGAGCTGCCGGTGTCGATCAAGCCCCGTTGGATGTCGAAGTTGGATATCTCTACCATGATGACGATTGGGTCGTCAAGGGGATAGAAAATTCCTAGTTCTTCCTCCTCCGAGAAAGTGATGATGCCCAGCCCAGTCTGCTGATTTTCCTAGCTCGCCCATCCTCGATGCTGAAGATTTGATGATTCTGCTTGGCGATTTGCTGGAAATTCTTCTTCGCTCGGTTCAAGGTCAGGGCGAAGGAGATGGACGATCCCCCAGTGATCATGTTGATTTATGCGTTGCGAGGCAGAAATGGTGCATGTTGGAGGAATTGGTTGATCTTTACATCCCGTGCTAGAACTTCCACTAGGTCCATGAATGCCACACACTCGTCGATGTTGTTGTCATTGTACTTGTGGTACTAGTAGTAGGTTCCCGTGTCCTTGATGAGTTTGCCCTTGTTTGGTGCCGAGGTAGACTCAGGATCATGTGCTCCACGTTGAGCAAAACATTTTCGTAGGAGGTGTTGAGGATATTATAAGTCTCATATTTGGACCGAGGAACTCGCTTCTGCCCATTGTTTAGTTACTCCCCCTGGTGAATTTTTCCCTGTTGTCTTAACCTGATGGTTCGAGTTCTTTCCTTTCTTCCCCTAGCTGTACAGGTTGTTACTATGAGTGTGACGACCCGGAAATTCGAAAAAGGAAAATTTAGAAAAAATTGGAAGGAAATGATGATTTTGCCCTTGGTTAGGGGGCCGAAAGTTGACTTTTTATTTGGGACCTTGTTTGGACTTTCCGGAAGAACCGTTGGATAGGTCTCGGGACGCTGAATCCGTAGACAGGCGGCATGCGTCAGTCAGAGTTTAGACACAGAAGTTATGGGTCTATCATTGTGAGGGGTATTTTGGTAATTATGTGTGCAAGGGTAAAATGGTAATTTAACTAGTCCTGGCTGATTCAGCTATATTAGTGATGTGTTAAATTGAGTTGAGGACACCTGTGCTCGTTAAATTGGATGAGGATTTGTTGCATAGTGACATCTGTCACTTTGTAATTGAGATGGGTGGCATGACTTGAATCTTCATGCCTGATATTGTGTTTAAAAAAAATATTTAAACTGTTTGAGCAGAGGGAACATACACTTTCTGCTATATCTTCCCAGCAACCAAAACCAAGTGAGAACTTGATGCAATTGAGAGTGAAATCGTGAGGAAATATAGAAAAGAAAAGGGGAAGAAAAACCCAGAGAAACCGAACCCAAAACCCATGAAAAATTCGAATTGCTTTAGTTTCAAATTTGAAACCAGGGACCAAGATTGTTGTAATTGATCTTGAATTTAGCCTTCTGGGATTCATTTGAGTCGACCCACTGCAAAAACGAAAGAAATTGGAGTCGTTTTGCCTTAGAACAGAAATGGGGAGAACTTTGGATTTTTGAGTTTGAGTCAAGGAATTGGAGACATGAAACGATGAAATTGGACTTGGAAATATGTTCATTAGGATCCCACGAAGCTCCCTGATGCATCAATTGAAGGAAAACAATGAGAATTGACGGAGATTGGACGATGAACTATGTTCAGTGTTCTTCGAATAATCGAGTTCGAATTGATGGATTGAGGTAAGTTAAAGTGTAATTGGAATTACAGAACCCTAATTAGACTCCTAACGATGCGATTAGATGACTGAATTCAAAGAAATGATGCAGAATTGATGGATATTGAACCGGGTCACCTCGCTGGTTACCGGACCCGTTTAACAGTTAAACGGGTGAAGGAGACGACTGTGCAGAGGTACTGTAGCACGAGCGTGAGTTTCACGCGCAGCCACTCATGGCAGCGAGTGAGGGCGCGTGAGCTTGATTCCCGAGGTGGGTTCAATATGACTTTTGTTCTATGCAATGTAACAAACATTTTCTCATTGGTTTCGAGTTAATCGGACATCGTTTCGATGTTATTTCGAGGGTCCGAAGGTTTTTGTTACATATTTAATTCGTAATTAATTCGAAAAAAATTATGGGAAATGAATATGATGTTAATTGAGTTATTAGTGACCTTGAGTAATGATTTTGGACAAGATTCGAGATTCCTGGAAAGGACTGGAACTTACGGAAACGTGTGCAGCTCAGAAAGCGAGCGATTTGAACGGTGTGTGAGTGGACGTTTGTTTTATAAACTGATATGCATGCATAGTTAAATGTTTTACATGATTTATGGCATGATTTGAATGGCAATGATTTGAGATGATTATTTATGGATTTAATAATTATTTTAATTAGTGTTTAGGGCACGTTTTTTGAGAAACTGTGAAATTGTTATTTTGGGCGAAGGCCCTGGATTTGAAATTGGTTTTGACTTAGATTATGAGTCGGGAAATTGATTTGATGGATTTTTAATGTTTTTTTGGATATTTTACGGATTTATGTGAAAATGACAACTTGGGTTGCGGTTGCACGGATTTGCGTGAAAATGAGATTTGGGCATGAGACCCCGTGATAAATGGTTTGGACATGGTTTTAATGATGATTTTGAAATAAAGATTTTGATTTTGTATTGATGTTCGATGCCCCCAGATGTGTAATTCCTGGGTAGACTTCGGATGTGTAATTCCCATAGGGACTCCGGATGTGTAATTCCCGGAGGGACCAGATGTGTAATTCCCGGTGAGGCTAGATGTGTAATTCCCAACAGGATTGGATATGTAATTCCCATCAGGATGATAACTCTGGATGTGTAATTCCCTGAGGAACCTCGGATGTGTAATTCCCGAGTGATATGCTTTATTGTATGATAAAATGGTTTTATAAAATGATTCAAATGGCATTTGGGCTTGAGAGCCGGGATTTGATATTTTCATGTGATTTGGCTTGGGAGCCGGTGATTCATATGTTTGATTCTATGCATGCATGGTTTGATAAACTGGAGGGTAAATGATGTATTTTTGAAATGTGTTTTAAATGATATTATTTTTGTCCACTCACACCTTTCTTGTTTTGATGACCCTCCAGGTCGTGACACGACGTTCGGGGATGATCGAGAGGCGGAGGCATGAGTGAAAATCAGTGCGGTTATACCTTGTTTGACAGGTGCTGAAGGGTAGTTTCGGGACTTCAGTTGACTTGTCAGACAGGAGTAGGACCGGACATGGTTATCAAAGTCCAGTTGGGACGGGTCCTGTCAATGAGAGTAGTCTTTCCGTTTTCCCTCATAGCTCTGTTGCCCTTGGTTTTGAGGACGCTGGTTTGAGCTTTGTTGGTCGCTCTGACTACTATGTAGGTAAGTTTTAACTGATTCAGCCAGAGAGGGCTAGTATCTGTTAGCTGTGGGTGAGCCTGCCTTTTGGCTCAGCGTCTCAGCTTTGGCGTGTATCGCCGTCTATTCCATAATTTCATTATACGTAGTCCAACCCTAAGTATGAACTGTGTAACTGAAAAGAGATTCTCGGAGGCCACCTTTAAAGGCTGTGAATGCCGCTCTATAGTTCGTTTCAGCGCATCGAGAGTACTCGTTGCTGAACCTGGTTGCGTATCTCCGCAGCAGCTTATTTGCCCCTGCTTTAGCTGAAAACGGTCCTCGACCAAAAATAGGCGATCGGTTTGAATCATGAATTGGTTCATGAAGGTGGATGTGAGTTGTTTAAACGAATCAATGGTTCTAGTCTTCAGTTTGTAGACCCAATTAATTACTACCTCGATTAGCGTGGAGCTGAAAATAAGGAAATGCTCCTCATCTGAGAGGTTTTTAAGGCAAAAGACCAAGTGCAAGTTGTTTAGGTGGGTGTACGGGTCTTCCTTCCCAATGTAAAGTGGGATCTTCAGAGGTTTGATCTCGTGATTGATTCTAAACTGGTCAATTCTCTCTATGAAGGGCCCATGAATTATCTTTGCCCATATCGGTCTCATCGCCCGTTTCGTCTCAGCCTCGAGTGATTTCACTCGGTCCATAAGGTGTTGAACGAGTGAGTCGATTTTGGATGGTTACTGTGCTCCTTGGTCGAAGCGATCAGCTCTCACGATGTCCCTGGAAGTGATGTTGTTTCCGACTTGAGGTGACTGCTAGCTTTCTCTCATGAGGGGTAAATCTTGATGGCCCTCGTGGCGTCTGCGGACCAGCCCTGACCGCTTAGTGTCCCTTTTGGGGGACAAGTTTTGGGGACCTCCACGGATATGGCCAACTTGTCCTGATCGCTCAGTGTTCTTCCTGGAGGATAGTTCCTGGGGGCCTCTATGATGCCAACCGACCTGACATGACCACTCAGTGTCCCTCCAGGGGGATAGTTTCTGAGGGCCTCTATGATGTAGACTGACCTGTCTAGACCGCTCTGCATCTCCACGTGAAGATTCTGATAGTTGTCCCCCATGTTGTGTCTGTTTGGTCACTCGTTGAGCTTTCCGAGCTGTTTTGACAATGCTTTCATTCTCATGCAAGGAGTCGACGCCCTCGCTTTTCGTAATAGGAATGGGAAAGAGATCCTCCAAAGTGAACCCCTCCCGGCTGTTTTCCAGATGAGCCCACCAAGCCGTGTAGTTGCCTTGGTACTGATACGTCTTCTTCCCTGTTAGCTGAGATGGTTGCCCAGTCACTTGGTGGCCTAGAGGCGATTGATGTCTAAGGGAGCATCACGGTAGATCCTGGTGTCACCCCGTTTGTTACTCGGGATAATGAGCATCCGAGTGGGCTTCTTGGCTGGCTCGGGGGGCATGTGGAGTTTTTCTTTCCCCGTTGCTCGGCGCTTTCAGCTACCACCCGTTCGGCCTCCTCGACACCAACTAAAGACCGATGGGCGTTGAGCTCGGCATGTACGAGTCAGAGTTGTTCGGCCACCTCAGTGTATTGATCCTCAAGTGCTTGACACCTTGACTCGACTTATGTACCTTTCGCTTTTACCTCAGCCATGTCACTCTGAAGGTTCTCAACGATCTGTAGAAAGTTGGGAGAGTGGTCTCTTGGTGGTCTGGACCCTTGTTCGGGCGTAATCTCACAGAGATTCTGGTCGTCCTGCATGTTTGCTGTTTTTTGGACAAGTTTGTGCTCTAACTGGTAGATTGCGAACAGACTTCGTCAATTTCCCACAGACGACGCCAAATTTTTGAAGCAAGAAATGTTCCAACGGTCGATTACTCATCGTCCAATCAATAGTTGACGCGTGTCCTTCTTAATAACCTGTCAATTGGGAGAGTCGTGGGTCTTCTGTTATTACAGGAACAGATGTGGTGCCAGCCTAAGGTTCTCTGATGATCAAGTCAGTAACTTTGTCTGTAAGAGGAAACGGTAAATGGTAAGTTTGGTAGAGTAATTGTGGATAGTAAATATTAGTTACCTTTATTGGGAAACGTGTATCCCTTATGTAGGGCTGAGTAGGATGTTCAATTCCCATAGTTTCGATGTGGAACAAATGCTCCTCGATTTGTGTCCTGACATGTATTACGCATATTGAGAGCGGAGAGGCTTCCACGTGTCATCTCGTCTTGGGCCCATCGTTGGGGCTATGTAAGCACCATAGGCTTGGACCATGTTCTGTGCTTGGGCTTCGAGTATACAGTCCAGTGGGTCTGGTCAGATATGGTATTAATACGATGTATACAAACAAAACAACGAAGAGAACTCCAAATACATAACGAACCCAAATAAAAAAAGGAATAAATTTTCTTCATAGAAATTAAACCAATGGAAGACCAATTTCCACCTAAAAACACACATGGATGCTGAAATCCAGTAAACTTATCTTCAATTGAAGGCAAGAATGTGAAGAGTACCTTTCACATGAGAAGAAAGCTTGAGATGCAGATAATTTGTTTTGTAGCCTGAAAAAAAAAACACGGAACATGGAAGCCCTCGGTTTTAGAAAACTCACACAATAACTTTAGTCTTGCACATAGTAGGAGAAATAAGAATATAATAATATCCATCAATTGAGTCATGTCGATTCATATATAATAATGATCAAATGTATCATGCTAGCAAATGCACATCACATGTCAACCCACCAAACTCTTGCTCATGAGTCGCCTAGTCATACTCTTATGAAAAATATTAGGTATCTTTGCTCGTGTACCACGATCGCGTGAAAACGGAGTGCCAAGTACCATCACCACATGTTCCTTAGAGCTCGGGGACAAATGCTAACATTATTAACTAGTTTTGCAAGCAGTGTAGGTGAACAATCACATGGAGGCTAGTCTGTGGCCTACAGACAGATACTAGATACGAATGACTCCTATAGTGGGTTCTAACATCTCAAACTCAATAATGTGTTGGGGACTCATCGTTAAATAATATACCATACTAGCATGCAACATACAAGGATGGGACCATGAGAAAATCAAACGTAAAGTGGCCAATCAAAGTTAATATGCCATGAAATTAGCCAATCATGCTCAAGAAATAATCATCATAGTCATCATAAAACATGCGAGTAAATATCAATATAAAAACAAGTTTCAGGAAGGGGGTCCACTCACTAACTGGTCGGGGAGTCGAAATCACCTGACGTGTCAAACCACTTAAGCTCCAACTTGTCACAATCCTAAATGAATCCAACTATAAGGTTACTCTATGAACTTCAAGTAAAACTACAAGAAATCTCACTTAAATTGACTTAAATGATATTGAAACGGTTGACTTAAAACGTACTTAAACAACTCAAAAACGTCCCAAAATAGGCCCACGCACTTGGAATATTCCTTGTAATATTCTCAGGAATATTCCCTGAGAATATCCCCTGCAAAATATTCCCTAGAATATTCTATTAAGGTGTCGTTAGTTGATTGTTAAGATTAACGACTGAATAATAAAAATTGACCGACGTTGATCGAGTCTCACTGGAGACGACAACCGGACTGCCGTCAACGTTGGCCAAAATCTGGAAATTTTTTCTTGAAAAACAACCTTTCTGACGAGGCCTAAATCCATCAAATCTTGACCAAATTTGACATGAAAATAGTCCAAAATGATCTACTCGACGCCAGGAAGTTGAAAACCTATGTTTTTGGTTCATAAGGTACCTATTCCAATCAAAACAACGGCGGGAAATGGCGACTCTGAATAATTCCGGTGACCTTCGTCGTCGATGCTCGTACCAAACAGACGAATGATTAGGTAAGGCAAGAAGCTCATAATTTGAATAAACTAATGGTGGAAGTCAAGAGATTCAACCTTACCTTGACAGGGTTCGAAATGGCTCAAGAATTTATCGGGTCCAAGTCGAATTTGTGGGTAGGTGAAGCCCCGGTGGTCCTCACGACCTACGAATAGCTCCAAAAAACTCGTGGTGAGACAAGGAAGATAGAGGATCTGAACTAGGTCCATGATGTTAGTTTCCAAGTCACAATGGTGGTTCCTCCCCTTGCGGGTGGACTTTTCAAGTGATTAGTGAGTTCTCTAACATCAAGCTATGAATGTGTCTCCTCAGTTACAACAAGAAATTCAATAAATGTTGCCTCTCAATGATACAACAAATCAGATTCTTCTTGAATAGGTTTCTGAATGTCCTGTAAAGATTTCTCAATCAATAATAAATCTCTCCCAAAAGAATACTGATCCCTCAAAATAAATCCAAGTAGGTCAAGCAACTTAAAGGACTCCCGTGTTCCAATTATCCCATAAGATAACTTGAACCAAAGGGTTCATGTTTCACCCTCTATCAAATAAGCAAACACACAAGGTGGTTATTACTAGTATCAAACTCATTGACTCGAGTATTTAGTCTCACAAAATGTCAATAGTCCCCCCCTCCCCCAGTACTCCCCAATGGCAATTAAAAGAAGATTTATCAACCAAGAAGCTATGAATGATAAACTCCTAATGTAATACTTTGCAAGTGCACAAAATCGTATCACGAGTATAGTAGGTTTGCCAAGGTCGATCCCTCGAGGACTTGTTCAACATGAATCCACGTAGTTTAGAATTGAGTAACTTGATTAAGAAGCACAAAAATGTTGGGGGGTTTTCAGTGATAATGACAACGAAATTAAATGATGAAAACAAAGTGCAAAATGATGAAAACTTGATTTGAAAGTTGATTGGATGATTAGGATGAATTAGGACATGTTATCTACCTTTATCAATTATAGTTCTCTTTAGATTTTGTTGATTAGATTGATATACATGTATCTGAATTAAGTGCCCGTGCAGGGATCCGGCTAAGGCTCACCCCACACATATTATCTTCTCTTAGATTGCATGTTCAAGCGTGATGTGCCCGCCCTTAAACAACTATTACCCATGGTGCGTGACAATGTATGAAACATGAAGAAGATTTAATGACATTACACTATCCCTAGAAACGTGATGTGCAATCGTAGGGAGTCATGAGTTTAAATTACGAATAAGAGTCCCCCCCCTTAAATGTGATGCTACAAATTGCAGGGTGATACACAAACATCGAGGTGATCCGTCAGGCAATTACATCAACAATTATATGCGAATAAGGTGATCAAACTTATAAGCATAAAGTTCATGAAGCACATTAATTTAACAAATCCAGGCATACATAATAACCATAATCAACATCCAGAAATCTAATTATGAAGTAACATGGTTAGGGCTTCAAACAACCAAAATCCTTAAAGAGACTACTCACACATATCTAAGTTAACAAACATCATAATTGAAGACATATAAACTTAAAGAGATTAATGGATTGAGAAACACAAATACTACGATTGACGAGGCGTGAGAGAAGTGGCACAAACACTTCTTCTTCTCCCAAGCTTCACGTCACAAAGAAGATGCAAGAATCAAATCCAAAAGCTTCAACAAAAGGTAAATTGAGGCTACTCTGTGTATAAACTTTAAGCAAAACATTTTGCAGAGTTTTGGGACCTTAGGAGGTAAATTGGACGTCCACAAAAAATGAGAAAACAACTATTTATATCCCTTAACACCTGCCCTAGCATCTCCCTGAAAGAAAGGGAAAACATCCCCTCCATCCCCTAAAACTTAGGGGAAAACAAGTGTAGTTGTGAAAAAGGGATTGCCGCATTTCTTGATCCTCTTTGAACAATGAGTCTTTCTTTCCTTCCTTAATCCACTTCTTGACTTTATAGTTGACTAGGAATTGATTTCATATCTTGCCAAATCAGATCACAAAGCCCAAAAATATAGGAAAGAGGATAAAATTGCAGCTAGGGTATTTCTTTAATCCACGTCATTCCTTATTCAGAAGGGAACACAAATTCGTCCAAAGGTGACTTGATGCACAAGCAATCTCACTAAACACCCTTAATCGTAATTTTAGAAACTTAAGTGGCTTAGCCGCATTTTTGAGGATCTTGGGGGATCTTGGCAGTGAAAATGGAAGATGATGTGATCCTTTGTGAGTCCTTGATGAGTTCTTGAAGATATAGCCTTAGAATGATCATATTTCATTGCAAAACATGATTTAAACTTCAACTAAGCAATCTGCACAAATTTCACAAAAGATATCATTTTCTCCTATTGTTTGAATGATTATAATCAAAAGATAAGTTAAATGGATAAGAAATATGATTGACACAATGCTTAAATCTTGACTTATCAACAATGACCAACCTTGTAGCAAAAGCAACAGGGTTCGTGCTAATTGCTAGCTATCAGGGTAACAAGAACGCAACCCAAACATTAGTCTTTTAGGTTCTTCAAGCAGCTAACACAACTAAGTGGCCCTTCCAGTTCTTGAGTTCAACACATATATAGGGGAAAACACCGAGTGCAAATTTTGGTTTGACTCCATCGTCAGGAAAAGGATGCATAATGTATTTTGCTGCGAGAAGACAATCAGTGACCTAACAGTTCTTCTGGTTTCTCTTAATAATCAACATGACTGGATAGTCACCTCAACAAGGGAGTATTAATGTAAAATAAGTAAAACATATGACAAAACCAACTTCCTTTTTAGTTTTTTACTCTCCACGAAAGGAAGAAAAGAAAAAGACTAGTGTTGTGCAAGATCGACAATGTAAAACAAACAAATGGATTCCTGTAATTCCATTCTGCGCATACATAGGGCCAATTCGAAGATGCCCGTAAATACCTACTTCTGCTACTGTCTTCCCAAATTTCACCAAATCTTTTCCTCCGTAAAAATCATATTGAAAATTGGAATTCCATTTTGCGCATAACATATTCTAAATGAAAATCAATGCGCCGCTTAAATCTCAATCCTTATTAAGTTAACCTAAATCGTAAATGCATTCAAAGACAGAATGTCACCTCTAAATTTAATAGAATCCTCTTCTCCAATCGTTGCAAAAAAGAATAGAACAATTTTAGAAATTGCTAATAAAAATAAGAGGAGCCAAAAAATTGGAAATTGAAAAAAAACTAGAAAAAGAAAACTTTACCTCAATACTTGTCCGAAGTATTGAGTCGTATGGTTCTGAGCTTATGGGTTGAATTCTGAACTTGTTCAATGTTGAACCAAGGAGCAGGTGGATCTAGATTCGAAGCCTTCAATCTCCCCAACCAAAGAAAACGATAGAAGGTTAAATAAAGGGGTATTTTTCTCTACACTCAACCACAAGTAGAAATTTTTAGAACTACAGATAAATATCCCAACATATGATATTTTCAAAATGAACATAACAAAAGAAATCAAGAGAGACGAGTTTACAAAGTCTGAAATCAACTTTAGAAATTAACATACAATAAGAAAACTCATTCAAAGAATGGAAAATTCTTAGCTGATATTTTGGAGTGTAATCAGTGAAGGATCGAAGGAAACGAAAGAAAAAAGGTAGAGAAGAAAGATTATTTGAGGCGAGAGGTGATGAGGGTTATTGCATGAATTGCGAGCGGCAAGGATGTGTCGAGGAATGAAGGGAAACGAGTGGCTGAGTTGTCGCAAGCATGTGAGAACAGGTGGTGTTAGCGATGAATGAGACGCAACATCATTGGAGGAGTGAAAAGAGAAAAAATGTGAGTCTGAGGTGTCGCAAACAAAAGAAACGACATCATGTGACCGTGGCGACTTTTGTCACACACTAAGAGACGTTAGTGTAAGGCACTGGGTAGAGAGAAAGCGCGATGTGGAGCCATAAATTACTGGAAAGTTATAGAACTGTCACATAGCCTATAACTCTCATAATGTCGATATTACCCCTAGTAAATACTATGATGGCATGATATGGTCATCACATTAATTTAATATATTTACCAGTTGAATATATTAATTAATCAAATCAATGCTAATAATAAATCATCACTTCGCAAGTTATTTATTATTATTATTTATATAGTTAATAATAAGTGATTTCTCATGGTAGAATCACCTATTTAACTCTGACTCTTTTAACCAATCAGACACTTCGGTGGCTCTCAAGACTTTACTATAAATACGGGGCCTCTTTTCACCTCTAAAGGTAATTCAAAAATCATACGGATACTCTGCTGGTTTATTCTCTCAATTAAACTGACTTTGGCATCAGAGTGTTCTTGGTTGAACACCCCCCGAACCTTAATCCCATTTATTTCTTATTATTGTGTATAGAGAGGAAGACAGAATTCTTCAAGTCTGGACGATTTCTGCATCAACAACTGATGCTTTATTGAGAGTCGAATTGAGAAATACTCAATGCATGCTCTCTAGTTTTCTAAAAAAAAACTTCATTATCATTCGTCGTTCTTCATCCATGGAAAGAACATGAAGAATGAAACAATCCTACAGACCTATTGCCTTCGTCACAATGACTCACGATAAGAACGACCTGCTCAACGGAATCCCAGAGGTTCAACTGAATCACCCCTAATGGGAACTGTGACCTGCTTTGTAATTGAAATTTTCCGAGGCAGAAGAAACGACGCCAGCCCACGGTTACGATACCCATGTCATGTCAATGCTACTCGAAGTCGGGGGCAATCCCCAGCATCAATCCACTTCCCACATTCGGCACGATAGAAACCTCCCAACATGCGGATAGGTGATTGGCTAAAAAGGCATCACAGCATGCCACAAATTGGCTCCACGCTAAAGTAGAACTTTTGAGGCTTCTGAATGACTTACGTCGTGAAGAAGAACACACTTAAGCCAATGAAGAACGCGACACAACATCTTGACACTAGAGCACAAGGATGTTGGACAACTAAGCAACCAAGAACAAGTCCAATTAGAGCTCCTACAATGACTCCGGGGAGTTCTCGGAATGTATGAAGCTACTAGGAGACGCATCACACCTTGCAAAGGGCAAGGAAACCTCCCTAAGTGCGCCAACAAGAAGCACGTCCACGAATAATTTCTATAGATGCGTCACTAGGTGATTCTGTAGTAAAATTTGCACTAGCGGAATAAGAAGCGAACACCACCCAAAGCCATCAATCCATGAACGGCTCAGGAGGCACGTCGGAGCACTGTCACACTTTGAGTACCACGTAAGAGCCAAGGTGTCAGGACTCGACCCACCTTGGCCAGAACCCGACTCTAGCACGATATTGTCCGCTTTGGGCCTCCTCACCCTCACGGTTTTATTTTCGAGAGCTCACGGTGTAACTTCCCAGGGTGTCACCTATCATGAAATTGCACCAGTCTTAACTCACTTAACTTTGGAGTTCCAACTAAACGCAAAGCCACTGAGCTCTCAAGAGGCCTCGTGCTAGATAGATGTGTGCCTACACATTTAAGGCACACCACTAATCCCCTCCCAGACCATTCCCCTCGTAGGAATGTGGGATCATTCACCGTTCCCTCTAGGACACGTGTCATCTAACGACCCGTCCCGAAAACCAGGATTAATCCAGGGGGATTGGGGATGGGTCGTGTCAAGTCTTACAATCCTTAGGACCCAGCGTCCTCGCTTGCACACTTCCCGATCGGAATCTAACTCTGATACCATTCTGTCACGACCCGGCCTATCTAACACAATATTGTTCGCTTTGGGCTCAGCCCTCAAGGTTTTGTTTTCGGGAGCTCACATGAAACTTCCCAGTAGGTCACCTATCATGGCATTACACCAGCCTCAACTCGCTTAACTTTGGAGTTCCAACTGAATCCAAAACCAGTGAGCTCCCAAAAGGCCTTGCGTTAGATAGATGCGTGCCCACACATATAAGACACTTCACTTTTCCCTCCCCGAGTGATGTGAGATTTTTCACTGATCTTGCCTTTCCAAGCTCACGGGTCTTGCACGTGAGCTCCTGAAAATAAAACAGTGAAGGCTGGGTCCAAAACGGAAAATATTGTAATAGATGGGCCAGGTCGTGACAGAATGGTATCAGAGCCATACCTCGACCGGAAATGTTCCAGCGAGGACGTTAGGCCCCAAGGGGGGTGGATTGTAAGACCCAGTCATGGAAGCATGAACGATGAGCAAGACCTGTGAGCTTGAGAAGAAAGAACGGTGAGCAAGACCCGTGAGCTTGAAAAGGAAAGATCGGTAAACAATCTCACATCGCTCGGGGAGGGAAAGGTGAAGTGCCTTATATGTGTGGGCACACATCTATGACACAACCCGTCCCAAACCCCCCGGGATTAACGAGAGATGTGCCATGCTCCTGTCTGACACGAAGTTTCAGACAAGGGATAACTCAAACCGCAGCCCGTTCTGGGCTTCCAGAGCGCGCCAGGATCGGTGGAGGAGTGTGATGTCACGGTCAGTGCTACAGCCCGCATCCGCGGTCAACTTAAAAGGCATTAAAACCATTAAAAGCTGTGAGTGGACGAAAATAAATAGTTTAATAAAAACACATTTCATAAGAAGACATTTATACCCTTCACTAAAAAGCATGCATGCATTTGAAAGCCAGTTATCTCAATCAAATCAAATACAATAAAAACCGTTTATAAAACTGAAGTCATTTCCTTCCTCAAATCATTAGGGCCTTAGCCCAAAATCACAAACAAAACAGTAAATCCAAATCATGTGGGTCACTGCCCAAATCCATAAACACAATCGTAAATCCAAATCAAGTGGGCTACTAAATCCATAAACACAAACATCCGTAAACTAGTAAATTTTATAAAACACATTTATACCAATCCTTGGCATCCCAGATGCCTGGCGTCCTAGACGCCTGATGTCCCAGAAGTTATGTCACGGTCCATAAGCTATGCGTGCTATCCGGGGTGTTTCCGGGTCAAGCTCTAACATCCCATATGTTCGACGTCCTAAATGTCTAATCAAAGCAATCATGCTCCTGAGTCACTATACGGTCCGGTCGCTCCGTGTAATGACCCCTCGTAGGAAATGCGCCGTGCCTTCCATAGTGTCTTAGATATCTAGAGGAGACCAACCACATATCCTCATATCAGGATGGTATATGGAAAACAGTTTATAAAAACCTTTCAAATCTTTCAAAAGGACCGTGCCCGAAATACCATTTCACAAACCAACTGGGCCTCAAGCCCGATCATGTAAGTCAACTGGGCCTCCATCCTGAAGCCTCATTAAATCAAATGGACTCCAAATCAAATGGGTCTCAAGCCCGATTCCATATTTCCAAATCCGAAATCATACCATTGAACCATTATTAAACCACAATCACGTAGAAATACAATATAAAATCGTAAACCTCGAAATACGTGCAAATACGTGCATACTAAATACCACAATCAAATCCAACATAAATCACATATTTAAAGCATATAAAACAGTTATGCATGCATCAATTTAGAAATCAATGTCCACTCACAGACCGTCCTAGCTGAGTCTCGATACGCGTGTCATAAGCCTTCTGAGGCTAAATCACCATCACCGAAACATCCGGACCTGTCCAAATCACACCGAAGGTCACTAACAACTTCAAATAACCTAACATGAAATTCCCTAATTTTTTTGAGATTTTTAAATGTATTTAAAATAAACCCTAAACCTTCGGACACCCAAAACTACCCCGAAACGATGTCCTATCAACTTGAAACTTATCCCAAAATATTTGTTACATCAAAAGGACAAAATCACATGTTGACCATATCTCGAAATACGACCTCAAGCGCCCTCACGCACGGTCCAAGGCTCCGCGCGTGAAGCCATGCGCCTTGAACAGTGCATCGTCAACCTCGCATGAACCCGTTTTTCCTCGTTTTCTGGTTCGACCGAACAGGCGACCCGACCCAACTGGTTCTCCCTCAAATCTCAACCATTTTCGACCCAGTTAATCCCTAAAACTTCGTCTAAGCCCTCTCTATCGATCCATAACCTCAAAAACATGAAATTGAAACTAGAATTATACTTTGATTTCTAGTAAATAGTAGCCGAGGTTCCTCCTCTGTTTCCGGCCACCAAAGACCTCTTCTAGCCACGATTCCAATCCCCATCAGCTCATATGATCACCAGAAACCATTCCCAATTATTAGAATTGATCAACAACCTTTAAAACCAAACTTCCAATTTTTGAACGTAAACACTTACCGTCCCTGTTTTCCGGCCACCGTCCATGACGGTCGACGCCGTTAGCACCATCCCCATCTTCTCCCTTCACTGTCTCTTTTTCATTCACGGACTAAACACAGAAAATGAGGATTGAAGGGGCTAGTACAGGGTTGGGGTTCACAGTTTCGAAGAAAATCGCATAGGATGAAGACGTTTGAACGGTAAGAAGAGAAAGAGATGAGATGAATGAATTAATTAATTAAATGGACCAATAAACATAGATCCCTAATTTAAGGACACCCACCAATGGGATGAGTGACACTTGTCACTCATCCAAGGGCCCCACATTAATTACTCAGCCAATCTGATTTAATTAATATTTAATTCGAATCCCGAGACGTTAATTATCTCAATTTCGACTCCGTGACCATTACTTCGCCGTTCCACATCCGATTTTGATGTGCCGCCTGTCTACGGACTCATGACGTCTCGACCTATATCAGGTCATCGGTCCTTGTATGTTTGACTCCCCGGATCAAAAGTTAACATTTTGCCCAATTCTAGGGGTAAAACGATCATTTTACACCGTTCGTCTGAATTCTCTCAACTAATCCCCGATTAGTCATACTAAATACATAAGTAATCAACATTAAATCCTGATATTCGGGACAGGTCGTTACATCTATCTAACGCAAGGCCTTTTGGGAGCTCAATGGCTTTGGATTCAGTTGGAACTCCAAAGTTAAGCGAGTTGAGGGTAGTGCAATCCCCTGATAGGTGACCTACTGGGAAGTGTACGTGATCTCCCGAAACAAAACTGTAAGGGCTGAGCCCAAAGCGAACAATATTGTGTTAGATGGGTCGGGTCGTGACACAACGACATCATGCAACCCCCAAGATTTCATATGCATGCTCAAGTGGACAAGTGGATAAAAACTCAAGAAGTTCTAGCTACTGTAGCCAGGATGATGAGACATACTCACCAACATGCTCAACGCTTCGACAATTGGTGACTAGAGGAAGTCGACGTCACTTGACTCGACCCTACTCTCCCCCACACCATGTGAAGTACTCCAAGCATTCTCTATGATAAGCACTCTAAGCCTTTGCCACGTGAAGCACACCAAGCCTTCACCATGTAAAGTACTCTAAACCTTCACCACGCAAAGAACTCTAAGCCTTCGCCATGCGAAGCACACTAAGTCTTCGCCACACGAAGCACTCTAACCTTCACCACATGAAGCACATCAAGCCTTTGCCATGCGAAGCACTCCAAGACTTCGCCATGTGTAGCACTTCAAGCCTTCGTCATGCCAAGCACTTCAAGACTTCATTATGTGAAGCACTCGAAGCCTTTGCCAAGTGAAGCACTCCAAGCCTTTGCCACTTGAAGTACCCCAAGCCTTCACCATGCGAAGTACTCCAAAACTTCACCATGCGAAGCACTCTAAGCCTTCACCATGTGAAGCACACCAAGCCTTCGTCGCGCGAAGCATTCTTATCCTTTTCCATGCGAAGCACTCTAAGCCTTCACCATGCGAAGCACACTATGTCTTCTCCACGTGGAGCACTCTACGTCTTCACCACACGAAGCCCACTAAGCCTTCGCCATGCAACGAACTCCAAGAATTTTCCACACGAAGCACTTCAAGCCTTCGTCATGTGAAGTACTTCAACCCTTCCTCATGTGAAGCACTCCAAGTATTTGCCCTACAAAGCACACCAAGCCTTCATCGCGCAACTCTAAGCCTTCGCCACCTGAAACACTCCAAGCCTTCACTATGTGAAGCACCCCAACCTTCCATCATGTGAAGTACTCCAAGCCTTTGACATGCGAAGCACTCTAAGCCTTCCCCATGAGAAATGGCCCAAGCCTTTGCCCTACAAAGCACACAAAGACTTTGCCATGGGAAGCACTCTAGGCCTTCGCCATGCGATGTACTCCAAGCCTTCGCCATGTGAAGCATTACAAGCCTTCGACATGCAAAGTACTCTAATCTTTCGCCATGCGATGCATTCACAGTCTTCCCCACGTGAAGTACTCTAAGATTTCTCATATGAAGCATCTAAACCTTCGCCATGCGAAGAACTCTAAGTCCTTCCTTGCTTGCTGAAGCATCAATTCCTTTTCTCGTTGAAGCATCAAACCTTCGCCATGCGAAGCATTCACAACTTTTTCCACGCGATGTACTCTAAGATTTCTCATATGAAGCATCTAAACCTTCGCCATGTGAAGAGCTGTAAGTCCTTCCCTGCTTGCTGTAGCATCAATGCCTTTTCTCAATGAAGCGTCAAGCCTTCGCCATGCGAAGCACTCACAAACTTCTCCGACGAAGTACTCTAAGATTTCTCATATGATGCATATAAACCTTCGCCACGCGAAGAACTCTAAGCCCTTCCCTACTGAAGCATCAATGCGTTTTCTCGTTGAAGTGTCAAGGATTCGCCCAATGAAGTTTCAACGTCTTCAATCATCAAAGCATAAGCACCTTCGTGCATGAAGAATCATCACCTTCAACTAACAAAGCAGCCAAAACTTCGCCCCACAAAGTGTCAATATCTTCAACTAGTGAAGTGTCAGTACCTTCGCTCGCAGAGCATCAACACTTTCTACATGCGAAGTTTCCAATCCTACATTCCGTGAAGCGATGCAAATACTTCCACAACTAAGCATCTCCAAGCCTTTGACAAACAAAAAACTCAAAGCCTCCCACATAGAAGCATTTCTGATCCTTTGATTCGAACGTAACTTAAGGTCTTCACCCCATGAAGCATCGATACATTCACTCACGAAGTATTAAAGCCTTCGCCCCCCGAAGCATCAATGCCTTCATTCGTGGAGTGTCGATACCTTTACTCAAAGAAACGATGACTTTCTCCAACGAAGCATCAAGTCCTTTGCTCACCAAACTTCAATTCCATCGTCATAGGAAGTAGCCAAGCATTCACACATGAAGCAACACATTTGGTCCTAAAGCATCGAGGCCTTCGTCCCTCAAGACATCAATATCTTTGTTCGTCAAAGCCATAATGCTTTCAACTCACAACCTACCAATACTTGCGCCCTGTGAAGCATTAAAGCCCACCACTAGCGAAACACTCAAAGACTTCACCTATGAAGGACTCAAAGCACCTATCCAAAGAGAAATGTATAGCCTTCACCTCGAAGGGCTAAATCTTCACCTCAAGAAACTTGGGGGCTAGTTCAACGCAGTTAACCAACAATGAGGTACATACTACTTAAGAACATTCCCAAGGATCTATCACTCATACCAAACAAATGGACTTGCTGGAATTGGAAAAGCTACTAAAGATCGCTTCCCAACCTCACCAAGGGGAGCAATAACTGGGTCATGACATGGCGAGTATTGAGCAAATGTCTTGGTGTACCAGTGTCAACTACAAGTTTCAGCACACAACTTCTAGATTCATTTGAACCTACCAAGCTCAAATTTTACTCCCTCGTAGAGAGCTTGATGATGTCAAAAAAGTACGGAAGTCATCTTTCCAACCCCACCGATGACACTCAATTCAGAGCTAAAAGAAGTCAAAAGACCAAAATTAGTACACAAATGTCAAGTATGACGAGAATAACAAACCACTCATAAAATGTAACAACCCGTCCCGAGAGCCCGGATTAAGATAATGATTAAGGTGGGATTAGTGAGGTTTATCGGTGGTTAGGTGGTCCCGATAGGTCCGTAAGTTTAGAATGACGATTTTGCCCCTGACTTGGGCAAAAATGTTGACTTTAGTTCGGGTGGTCAAATGGGTGTTGACCAGTGACCAGGACGTAGTTTAGGATGTCACGAATCCATAGGCAAGTGGCACGCCTGATTCCGACATCCGAGGAGGAAGTTATGATGTTCGGAAGGTTGAGGGCATAACCGTAATTTGGTTAAAAGAAGGGGAAACATTGAATTTTTGGACGATCGGGTTTTGGTACGTTGACCGAGGATGGTTAGATAGATCAAGTTGTCCTGAGTTCGATGACAGGCGGCACGTATTCATCGGACTTACGATGAGTGAGTTACGGGTCTAGGAAGCTAGTGGCAAAAGTGTAAAATTGGGTTAAAATGAGGGGCAGTTTGGTCTTTTGTGCTCTGGAAATTGTGCAGAGAGAGAAGGCAGATGGACGGCTGGGATTGAGCCATGTGGGAGAGGATGGAGTGGATGGTGACATGTGGCTGGTGTGTAGTGGCTTCTGGGGGGTTCTTGTGTGTGTGCACGGCCCAAATAATTGGGGTGCACCCGTGCAAGTGTGTGTGTTCGTGTTCTTCAACCAGAGTGAAACAGAGGGAGATTGTGAGGAAGAATTGAGGGTTGATCGAGGGTGCTGGTGAGTTGTGAGTGTGTGAGAGTGAGCAGGGAGTGAGAGGGAAGCAGTTAGAGAGGTTGACGGTGTGGTGGCTGTGTGTGAGGGAGTCGAGAGCTGCGGGAAAATCAGGGGGGAAACAGAAAGGAAATCAGGGAGTTTGTGAGAAATCGTGGCGGTGGCGGCCGTGTACGGTGCTACTGAGATCGTGGTGGTGTCGTGAGGGGTGCGAGGAATCCACCAGCCCCAGCGGAGCTCACGACGGTGACGGAAGGCATGTAATTCCCTCATCCCCATTTTGATGCTCTGTTTAGCCGTAGAAGTTCAAAATGGAAGTCGTAGCCTTAGAGGTAGAATCGTTGAGTCTAGGGTGGTCTAGGTGACTCAGGGGAGGCCTGGGTATCTCCTGGTTGTGCTGTCGTGACGGGGGTATACGGTGGCGGTTAGCACGACGGCAGGTGCTATGCGTGCTCTGTTTTAGCCGTGACTTTCAAACTGAAAGTCGTGAAGCTTGGCGTAAAGTCGACGTTCCAGGTGAGTTGGGTTAGGTTTAGAAGGGTCCTAGGAACCGTCTGGTGTTGCCACCGTGACGGGAGGTGACCTGGGTGGCCGGGAAGGAAAACAGAGCAGAGATCGGGTTTTGTTTCGAGTTTCAGTCGACGAGTTTTAGGGTGAGTCGAGGTGAGTGAAGTATGGGAATGGGTAGCCTAGGATGGGACGATGCTGTTGGAGAAGAGAGGAATCGTTTTGGTGGACGGGATGAGAAGAACCGCTCTCGCCGGTTCAGGGTGCAGACCACTGGTGCGAACCGGGTCTACTGAAGGTAGCCGATGCACTGTAGCTGGCGCATGAGGGCCACGCGCAGCCACTTTGGGCGGCGCGTGGGGGCGCGTGCGGCGGTTCTGGGGAAAATGGTCAACTATGGTTTTGGTCTAGGAGGTGTGTTGAGTCCATTGGAATTGGTTTCGAGTTAATCAGACGTCGTTTGAGTTTAGTTCCGTGAGGGTGAAGGTTTAGGGTTCCGGTTCGTTACGTTCAGGAACCGGGGATTTTTGGGGGAATTTAGGTGGATACTCGTGGACGTGTTAGTGACGTAATTTGGTGGTTGTTGACAGGATCAGGATTTCCCGAGGAAGCCGAGGAACGTGCAGGACGTTCGGGACGCGATTGAGGGCTTGGTACTGTGAGTGGACCCTTTCCTTAAACTCGAGCATGCATAACTGTTTTTTTATAATTGTTTTGTGGTTTATATGTGGTTTCATGATTGTTGATTATTTTATGTTGGTTTTACTTAATTGCACGTTTTTTTGAGAAATAACGTATTTTGCACGTTTTACGAGAAAAAGGTGATTTTGAATATAAAGTTATGGTTTTGGGGGTTTCAAACGTTAAATGATTTCTGATGATTGTTAGTGGATTTTGGAATATGATTTTGAGGATCAAGGTTTCGGTTTGAAATTGGAATTTGACAATTTGACTTTGGTTTTAAAGTTGAAAAGTGGATTCCGGATTTGGGTTCGGAATGACGGTTCTGGATGCCGGAAGGGCATCAGACCGGTGATTTCGGATTCGGGTTTGGATATGGATTTAGAAATGGTTTTACAAATGGTTTTGATTGGATTTGCTGGATCTGGTTATTGGGTTTAAAGACCCGGATATTGTAATTGACGGGGGACGGGCCCAGATTGAGTTTAAAGACTCGGGAGTTTAAAGACTCGGATATATTGATATTTCCCCCGTAGGCCTATTGAGTTTAAAGACTCGGGAGTTTAAAGACTCGGATATTATTGAGGACTGGATTGAGTTTAAAGACTCGGGAGTTTAAAGACTCGGATAGGTCCAGCAGGTTTGATCAGAAATGATGATTTGCTGTTCATGGTTCATGTTATGGTCTTATGGTACATATGCTATGATTTATATAACTGTTTTATAGTATTTCTGTTTCTTATGATGTTTTCTGGTGATTGATTATAACTGTTTTGATTACTGAGTTATGCATGTGGTTTCAAAACGGAGGGTTAAAACTCGGTTTTCTTATAAATGGTTTTAGAACTCTTCTTTTATTATGGTCCACTCACACCTTCTGTTTTCACTGCCCTCCAGGTTGTGGAGATAGCGCGGGGTCTTGACGTCGAGGCAGTGTCTGAGGCATAGAAGTGAAGGGCAGGGTCCCAGAGTGCTTAAGTTTTCTTCCGCGTGCGTGTACTTATTATCGGTTTTTAGTCATTGTATTCGTAATATGCTCTGTAAACTCTAACTTCGGTTTTTAGTGAGTGCTTTCTCCTGCGTCTGACTGTTTTTGTGTCGGGGTGTCAGACGGGAGCAGGATTTACCTCGGGTTTCGGGTGAAACCGGGGTGGGTCCTGACATAAAATGGAAGGCTTCTATTAATGAAAATTAAAGAAGTTGTAAATTTGCAAGTTGAATGCTCAAGCATTTATTCAACACTAAGGTCTAGCTACAAGCGAAAAACCATGAAGCTAATCATCAAGACCGGCAAGACCTCAGAGTCTCTTCGTCAACATGTGAGCTTTAACCTTGGAGTCCTTCGTTCGCTCCATCGCTGACTTCTAGTGACAAATCATTTGTAACTGCATCAAGAAATGGGGGAAACCTCCTCAACATCACTCACTAAGCACAATTGACCTCGCAAAAGCAACTTCAGTGCTACTTGACTCTGCGAAAACAACTTCAACTTCAAGACAAAATAATGGCTTGGTGCCCTGCGTCTCCACACCACTCGCCTCTAGATTAATAACCACTTTCACTGAGCAAAGCTTCACACGGATAAATCCAACAATATCTAAATGGCGATTACGGCTCCAACAACCCACATCAACATTGCTTGACTTCATGGAAGTAGCTACAATAATATCATGCACACTACCAGCGACCATTCCAATCTATTTCTTCATGCCACCGGCCTTCAGTGTCAATAGGATGACACCTTCAAACTTTCTTCCTTCAACTAGAAAATGATGTGCAACATCTTGAGCTTCACAGTGGGCATGATCGATCCTTCATTTTTATGTTCTACCTTGTTGCTACCTCATTTTGAGCTCAATAGGACTATGAAGATCAAGTCCCTATAAGGTCTTCCACCAGCCAAAACAACTCCCTAGAAAGCTTCAGTCACTCTATGGCACCGTGCATACTTTATCTCATCTCATGAGATAGCTCACCTTGCAATGTGGTATGCCCTACCTCATGTCATCCGACACATCGCTTCCTGCTCCAACTGTGCCTTGCCTTGTGTTGTGGCACACCAAGCCTTACGATGTAGCATGCCTCGCTTCTCAGTTGCAGTGTGCCTCATCTTGTAGTTGTATTATGCCTTGCAGCTATAAAGAACCCCACCCTGCGGTATGGTGTGCTTCACTTTAAGTCATGGACACCCAGCCTCCCATTGTTGAAAACCTTTATAAGTCATGACATGCCCCGCTCCTTAAGCGCAGAGATCACCTTTTCGCTAAGAACCATGTGCATGTTCATTGGGAAATTCATCTCCATGTTGGATCTACTAGCACTTGAAGATCTTAAGTCCATCAATATGCCAACCTCTTCTATCTGCCAAGCACCACGTGCATGGTCATTGGAAAGGACGCCTCGTGTCATATGATGCATCACTTCACGATCCATGCCTCGCCTTGCATTCTGATGTGCCTCACCTTGCGCTACTGTAATTGATCGAATGAGATTTTAGACGAAATTTAATTGCTTTTCTATGTGTTCCGATGATATTTGATTGTCTGAGATTTTAGACGAAATTTAATGATTTTAAGGAAATTATAGCTTCGCATGTTTTACGAGAAAATTGGGTTTATTGTGGTCTAGACTATTACTGAGTTCTGAAAAATGACTTTATATTTGTTGTGCCATGTTTCTATGATTTTGATGATGGATGATTTAGGATTATAACGGGATTTTATGGTTCATTTAATGGATCATTTTACGAGGGTTTGATTGTTTTGTGAATTTGGCTTAGGCTCGCGTTTTATGACATGATATTTGATATCTATGTGATGTGATGTGCCTCACCACGGTTTATTTAATTTATTTTCTATGTGTTCCGATGATATTTGATCGACTAATATTTTAGACGAAATTTAATGATTTTATGAAAATTATAGCTTCATATGTTTTTCTAGGAAATTGGGTTTATTATGGTCTGGATTATTACTGAGTTCTGAAAAATGACTTTATATTTGTTGTGCCATTTTTCTATGATTTTGATGATGGATGATTTAGGATTATAATGGGATTTGGTTTATTTAATGGATCGTTTTACGAGGGTTCGATTGTTTTGTGAATTGGGCTTAGGCTCGGGTTTTGCGACATGATATTAGATATATATGTGATGTGAACCCCACCTCGAGATATTGTATTGCTGGGCGACGTCTAGATGTTGTATCCCTAGGCGGCCATTCGGCTGCTAAATCCCCGAATGTTTATGGTGTGGGATTAACGTCCGGATGTTGAATCCCTGGACGACTACTCGGACGCTGTATCCCTAAGTGGTTGAGATGCATAGTTGACACATGGGTGATGTATCTCTGGGTGACCACTTGGACGCCGAGCTGGGCTCCGTAGTCCTCGAGTGGTTATGATTTACCTACTGGTAGTGCAAAATGAGATATTTGGTTGGACACCCGGATGTTGTCTCCTTAGGTGGACCCTCAAATGTTGTATCCCGAGTGGCTTTATGACATGATACATTGACAAGCGTCGAGGATTGGTTAATCAGGCTGTGATGTTTTCTTGGTTTGGTTACTTGGATATCTTTATGCGGGTGTTGTTGTTCGTATACAGTTTTTATAGGGTCATGTTCTCTAGTAATTGTAGGAATTCTAAATTTATTTGATTTCTCGTGGATTTTCCGTGTTTGAGATCTTTTGGATGCATGCATAGTGTTTTCAAAACGGAGGGTATTATTATATCTTCATTTTACGATACCGTTTCTTGTTTTGTCCACGCACAGTTTGGTGTTTTTACTTTACCCTCCAGACCATGACTCGAGGACGGGGATCGACTTTGTAACCGGAGGCATATAAATAAATAAAACAACTCTGCGCACTCAATATTCTAGGGTAGGACTAGACTTCCTTTTTTGTTGTATATATAAATATACTTATGCTCTATAAACCATATGATATCCTTTATCTGACGGAAGTACTTATTTTTTGTGCCTTGTTGATTTATCTTTTGTTAAGTACTTATCCGTTGGTCAGGAGCAGGGTGTCTCTGGTTACCTGGGAGGGGTCCTATTAACTATGGCATGCCCCACTTCAAGTCATGATGCATCACTTCGAGTTTCAACCATGTCTTGCCTTACTAGTCCTCGCCTTGCATCGTAGCATGTCCCTCTTTGCAACTGTAACACACCTTGCCCTACAGTTAGAGCACGCCTTGCCTTGAGTTGTGTCACGATGCACTTCATGTCATGGGACTCCGCGCCTCCCCCTTTGAAAGCCTCAATGTTGACTTCACCCGCACTTGAAGATGACAAGTCTATCAATGCTCTCTTCTATCCACAAAGCACCACAAACATGTCAATTGAAGGAGTATTTTGATGTCAACTCCAACAAAGTCCAGGACACACCGCCAAATGGCCTTACAATTGTTGCTCCACAAATTTGAGTCCTTCGAGACCTTACCAAAAGCATCCTTCCTTACATCTTAAAATGATCTTCTCGGAGAATAGAGCGCGTCATCGTTTGAATCATTACAATCGGACATTCACAGCTCCCGAAATTTTCAAAAGAGCAAAAAGAAATAATATATATACATATATTTATATATAATACATGTATATATATATATATTAAAACAAAATATATAATACATATTTTATTACGTATTATATGGTGATGTTACAAAAAGGTATAGTGGCAGCAAAGCAAAAGGAGCTATTTTCTTACAGAAAAAACAAAACAAAACAAAAACAGTACAACGCAGGTGGGCTAGCCAGCACTTGGCGTCAGCTGATGCGCCAATCCGCACTAGGGACTGCCGTCCGGGCTAGCAGTGGAGCCAAGCCAGGCTCGCGACTCATGTTTCCAAGCATGCCACATGCAAGCCTCTCCCTGGCCTCGATGCTTCTAGGCTACAAGCCGAGTTGGACCCGTGCCGCTTCAACCTACCAAGAGCAGAAGAAAAATATTAAATTTTCTTTCTCACCTACAACACTAAAGTAGAAGACAAAAACTACAATAAGAAAAAGACTCAAATTTTTCCTGTCTCCGCTTGCCTTTTCTCTCAGCAAGGAAGAATCTTCCTTCTTAACAGCAGCAACCCAAATATTAGGGTTTTTTTTTATTGAAGAGGAAGGCATCAATGCCCTCACTTAAATAAGAGAAATGAACAGAAAACCCTAATAACATATTAAGCTTCATGGGCCAACCTACATCAAGAATTCAAGCTAGGGCTTATAGTTTAAAATTAACTTGTCAACCAGCTTGCAACAGAATTACAACAAATGCACCCAAAATATTGAAGACGAAACAGAGTCCTACTCTCATGAAATTAAGGGTTTATTGAGACCACAATAAAAATTACATCTCTTAGGATTCCCTGAATTTCCAAGCGATGTGTGAAAGGAAAGTTATAGAGTTGTCACGTGGCCTATAACTCTCATAATGTCGATATTATCCTTGATAAATATGATGATGGCATGATACGGTCTTCGCATTAATTTCATATATTTAGAATAATCTCTTCGTGATTTCTCCTGGTAGAATCATTTATTTGACTCTGTCTCTTTCAACCTATCAAACACTTCGGTAACTCTCAAGGTTTGACTATAAATACAGGACCTCTCATCACCTCTAAAAGTAATTCAAAACTCATACTGATACTTTGTCGGTTTATTCTCTCGATTAAATTGATTTTGACATCGGAGTGTTCTTGGTTGAACCACCTTCCCAAGCTTTAACTTTAACCCCATTCATTTTGTATTATTATGTGTAGGAATCGAGAAGGAATTCTTGAAGTCTGGACGATTTCTGCATCAACACACGAGAAAAAGGAGTCGCATGTGTGGAAGGAATAGCAGAAGCAAGAAGGAAGAAAAGGTTTTGTATAAGGGGTAGAATAACCAACTACTAACTATGCATAAAGAAGAAATGAAAAAAAAAATAAGGGGAAAAATCGGTATTCGTGTTTATGAACCATGAAAATCGGACAAAAACTGTGCATGAACATTGCTATGTGGCAGGTTCATCATCATATTTATGGTTAAGCCAGTCGGTCGCCATTGTCCGTTACTGTTGGTCTCAATCTCCTTGTGAAAGCCATCGTTGGCCTTCTGTAACCAAGAGATAAATCATTAGGATATTTTTTGCACCAGCTGAAAACTCATCATCTTATGTCCATTTAAAAAAAAAATTCAAATCTCATATCATAAATGGAACAAAACACGAACTTGTCACAACATCCTTAAGCCTTAATGACAAGGGCTGGGCAATATCAAAGAATACAATATCTCCGCAAACAGAGACACAAGAAGAACAAATCGACGGCTAGGAATCCTCTATGATATATCTCTATCATCTCATCTAAGCCGCTGGAGCTTTGTACAACTTCTCCACCATCTTTCTATAATCTGCAAGAGACCCATCATAAAAGCATTACTCACACACTTCTCTTCTACTCTCTACTAATTAGAACCAAAAAAATTCAAAATGAGTGAAACAATAGAGATGAGAAACCCAAGATTTACCTTCTTGATTGCTCCAAAGTTGTGCTGCTTGGGCGTTCAAAGGCGAGCTTATGTTTGGTTCTGTAATTCACATCAAAAGAAAATTATGACATGGTGGTTGTTATTAATCACCCATTACATGACAGATTTTCCAGGTGTAAAGCGAAAATAGTGAATAATCACCTCCAAGCAGACTCTGGATGGATAGGAGTATGGTTCTCACATCATAAGCAGATGACCATTTATCCTGCAATTTGATCCAGAGGAAAACTTCCATTAAATGTAAAAATAAAAATATAAAAACTAAATCAAATTATAGCTAAGAAGATAACATTAAGTTACCTGAAGAATATCCAAGCAAATGTTGCCAACCAGATCCACATTAGGATGAAACAAGAGAGTCTCAAACTTGACCTTTGGCGCTTTGAATGGATAATCATTGGGAAAGGTGAGGCACAATCTGTATTCTGTTCCTTCAAACACTGTATCTTTGCTCCCAATGATTGTCCCTTTCCAGCAGAATATGTTGTCTTCCTCAGGGAAGGCAGATATCCCTGAATCTCCGCTCATCTATAAATTCAATAATAATTGAACAAACACCAACACAAACCAAAACATAATTAGAACAAATTCGGAACTTGTTCAATCAGGATTCTCAAGATCCAAACAGAAAACGAAGGAAAATAACGAGTCTTGGTGTTTGTGTTTTACCATTAAGGCCATCAACTCTGATTGCAGCCTATTGAGACAATATAGAACACAAGAAAACAAATATAGAGAGTTAGAAACATTGAAAACCCCCAATTATCAGCACGAACAAGTGTTATTAAATTGGAATTTAATGAATCAAAATGAAATATAATCAAGAAACTGATACGAGCAGAAAACCACCCATTATTAACACAAACAAGTACTATTAGATGAAATTCAATGAATCAATAAGGAAATATAATTAAAAAACTGGTATGAGAAAAAAACCCACAATTATCAACACACATAAGTAGTATCACGTGAAATTTAATGAATCAAAAGGAAATATAATATATAAAACTGAGCTGAGTAGAAACCCCAAAATAAAAAGAAGCCGTTTTTCTTCAAATTGAAAAGAAGAAGAAGAAAAAAAAAACCCAGAAAAAATGAGTGGATAGAAAACAAAACCCAGAAAGGCCTAACAGCCAATAAATCAAAACCCTAAAAGCCCCAATTATCTTTATCTGAAGAAGAACCCCCATCACACTAATTACGTTAGGCAAGAAGAAGATGTACCGTTTGAGAACAGACTGAGAATCAACCATCTTTGGGCGAGGCTGAGACTGCTTTGCGTTTTCGGGAACAGTGGCTGCGTCCATTGCTAGATTATTATCTTGGTTCACAGCAGCCATGGGTAGAGATTCAAAAACCCAAATTCAAACCGACAGAGACTGAGTTGAGGGATTCAAACACGGAGTTTTCAGAAAAATTCGAGTGAGGGAAAGAGGATGGTTTTCCTTCTTTCTCTCTTCAGAGATCTTTAGAGAGAGAGCGCGAGAGGATCAGTTCTGGAAGAAGAGGGTTTGATGGTTTGTTTTTAAACGCTGCGAGGATGGGAGTTAAACGACGTTGGGGGCTGCCTGTTTCGCGTGTTTGGTGAGGGTTTTCAAATTTTTCGACCGTTGGCATATCGGTGGTGTGACTGGTGTCAATATACTTTCCTTTTTTGGTTTCTTAAATCTTCAACGGCTACTAATTTTGTTTTTCTAGTGCTGGCACCTTTTACTTTTCTTTCTTCACGACCAATTCATTTTTTTCCTAACCTAATGCCGTGTTTTATTTTGGTCGAATCTTTAATGCGATTTTTTTTTAAACAAAAAAATTATATAACACTAGCAAAATTAGCCCTAACGAGAACAAAGAGTTAACTCAACAACGGATACAGAGCTAGAGTAAACCCAGCAAAGAAAATCACAGGAGGTCACAAAGGACCCCCAAAATAACCCTACATAAAGGCTAATGTTCCATTTTAAAACTTACAACACATTTATATTTGAAGTCCTAATAATCAAAGTACTTAAACGGGACCTAACCATATTACAAATAAAAAGAAAGACAGCATCTGAAGACCTTGGGGGTGCCCAAACATACGATGGTTACGTTCCAGCTAGATCCCATAAACAGAAGCAGCAAGAGTAAGTTTGTAAGCAATAGATCTGAAAGACTTACAACCCCACCAGCTAGCAAGCAGGGAGATAAGATAGTTTCACGCAAGAAGCTGCCATGAAATCCCACATCGAAGCAAAACACGCTCCACACATAAGCAAAGAACTGACACTTAAAGAATAGATGAGAATGAGACTCAGCAGTAAGATTGCAAAGAAAACACTTATCATTACCATGTGCATTCAAGTTCCGCAATCTATCCAACGTAGACAACCTGCACTAAATAGCAAGGCACAGCATAAAGCTCACCCTAGGAATATGACCAAAGAACCACACCAAACGATCCCAACAGACACTAAGGTCCGAAAAAGACAAACTATTTCATAAGGACGAAGTAGAAAACCTCCCAGAAGGATTAGCAACCCAGCGATAAGAATCAGGAACAGAACCATTAGGGCACATCCTATGACACGACCCATCCCAATTCCCCCGGGATTAACGTGGGATGTGTCATACTCCCGTCTGACACGAAGCGTCAGACAAGGGATAACTCAAAACCTCAGCCCATTCGGAACTTCCTGAGCGCGCCATGATCAGTGGAGAAGTGTGATGTCTCGGTCTCTACTACAGTCCGCATCCGCGATCAACATGAAGAGCATTAAAAACCATTTAAAAGTTGTGAGTTATAAAATGGATTCATATCGCACATACATTTATACCCTTAACGTAAAAGTATGCATTCATTCGAAAACCATTAATCAAACCATTTATCATTAATTAAATTATAGGACCTTAGCCTCAAACCGTAAACCAAAGTATATGGGAACTCAGCCCAAAACCAATCATGTGGGAACTCAGCCCAAAACCAAGTATATGAGAACTCAATCCAAAACCAATCATGTGGGAACTTAGCCCAAAACCAACTATATGGGAACTCAGCCCAAAGCCAATCATGTGGGAACTCAACCAAAACCAATCCTCGGCATCCCAGATGCCTAACATCCCAGATGCCTAACATCTCAGATGTCACAATCAATACCGTCACGGTTCCAAAGCTACGCGTGCTACTCTGGGGTCTCAATCCCAAGTCTCCCCAGGGTCCACCCAGGTCAATGACCCGCAGATCATTGACCCTTACTAGGGGGAGGTTTTAACCTCTAGCAATTCTATTCCTGAGTCACTATACGGACTGGTCGCTCCGTGTAATGATCCCTCTCAAGCAATACTCTGTGACTACTCCAGAATACTACGGGACGTCTGGAGGAGACAACCAATCACTACAGGATACTTTGGGGCGTGTGGAGGGTAACCACTCGAGAGGATGGTATATGGAAACCATTTTATAAATCATCTCAAATAGTTCAAAGGGCTATGCTTGGGATTTCCATAAAACCATCGTAAATCCACAAATCCAATTCCATTTAGGGTCTCCGAACCCGAAATCACATTTTATAAACCACTATGGGACTCATGCCCAATATCATAAGCCAATTGGGCCTCAAGCCCGATCATGTAAGTCAATTGGGCCTCCAGCACGATATCTCATTAAATCAAATGGACCTCCAGTCTGATAGTTTCCAAATCAAATGGTTCTAATGCCCGATTCTATATTTCCAAATCCAAAACCATTCCATTAAACCATCATAGAAATACTAGCACGTATAAGCACAATATAAAACCATAAATATCGAAATACGTGCAAATACGTAAATCATCAATACCACAATCATGTTCATCATAAATCACATATTTAAAACATATAAAACAGTTATGCATGCATCAATTTAGAAACCATTGTCCACTAACAGACCATCCTAGCAGCCGCCTCGATACAGGTGCCATATGCCTCCCCGAGCTAAATCACCATCTTCGGAACTACCAGACTTGTCCAAATCATACTCGAAGGTCACTAATCAACTATACAAGTCTATAGGATAAACCCCCAAAATTCCCGAAAAAGTCAACATGTTTCGGACACGTTTTCTGAGGTGAAAAACCTCGATTTGACCAATTTTACGATCTTGATCGATCCAAAACCACCACCATTGGATCCAAATCGTCGAAACCTTTAAAATGACATTGGGTCCACCTCAAAATTCAAGCCCACACACCCCATGCGCTTGGTCAATGCAAAAGTCAACGCTGAAAGTCAACTTTGAAAAGTCAATCCAAACCTTCAATAACGTCCAAAATTTCCATTTTCAATTTTGACCCAAAATCGGGTTTCAGGTTTACCTGGGTTTTCTGGGTTCCTCCGCCGTTCACGACGGTCCTACAGCCTCCCACATCGTCTCTCAATCCCTCACTCACCCTCAGCCACCCTCTTGGCCTCAAACTGAATCAAATGGGGGAAGGGGTTGATTTTGGGTCTTTCGGTTTTTTGTTTTTGGATTGATCGAAAGAGAGAAGGGATGGATATGCTTGAATGATAAAAGAAGGGGCAATGGATGAGTGACACTTGTCACTCATCCATTGGGCCTGACCAAAATATCTGGGCCCACATGAGGACAAATGTCAACTCGTCTCGTAATTCGTGCAATAGTTCCTCAAAACTTCTGTGACCCGTAACCTTCTCGTCAAATGTCTGATTTCGACGTGCCGCTTGTCTACAGACTTGTATCGACTCGATCTACTTAACGGTTATCGATTTTCGTACATTTGACCATCCGTGTGAAAAGTCAAAATTTTGCCCAATTCCAATGGCAAAACGATTATTTCACACTGTCCGTCCGTATTCTCCTAATTAATCAGGGATTATTCACGTTAATCCATAATTAATTAATATTTAATCCAGATATTCGAGACGAGTCGTTACATCCTCCCAGCAGCAGCGCTAATCAAACTAATCACCAGAGAAAGAGGAGAAGGCTAACACCAGCTCGAGCCTTTGATAACAGAACATACCCCAGAATCTCCAACCATCTCATTACCCACCAAAACTCCTAAAGGGCCCACATCTAGCCAATAATCACACCATAGAAACACATCAACCTCATTCCCAATCACCACCTTAATGAAAAGCCTAACAAGAGGTGTAACGACCCGTCCCAAATTCCTAGATTAGATTGGTGACTAATCACGATTAGTGAGGTTAATCGGTGATTAGTTGAGCGAAATCGGACGAACGATGCAAAATGACCATTTTACCCCTAGCGTGGGTAAAACGTTGACTTTTTATTCGGGCGGTCAAATGGACTTTGACCGATGACCGTGACGTAGTTCGTGACGTCACGAGTTCATAGACAGGTGGCATTTTGGTAATTTTGGTTAAGAGGGCCAAATAGTTGACTTTTGACCGGGATGTCCGATGGCCGAGGGCCGAGGACTATTATTTAGATAAGGAAGATACGAATCCGTAGACAGGCGACATGACGTATTCGGACGTTCGACGGCGAAGTTACGGTTCACGGAAGTTTGAGTGCACTATTGCACATTTTTCGAGACAAACGCTTATTTGGACTTTAGTGGGCCACAGTCTTATTCTCAGACCCAAAATTCCCCATCATTTTCATTCATGCATCAAACCCTTTCCCCGTTCATCCATTTTCTCCCATTTTTTCCAAAACCAACCCGATCACCATTTCTCACCCAAAAACCCAATCCCTTGACCCTTGAACATTTGTGAGAAGCTAGAGAGATGAGGAGGATCGGTTGGGCGTGGTGACTGGCCAGGCAGAGTCACCGTGGGCGGCGGAGGAGAAAAATAGCACGTGGTAATCGGTTTTAACCATTTTCAATTCAATTTCGATTTTGTTTGTTATGTGAGGTTTTGGACGTTTGGTTGAGTTAATAAGGTTGTTAGGGAGTTTTTAGGAAGGTTTTGTGAGTGGTGAGACGTAGAGAAGCCCTGGGGTGGATTTTGAAAATTCGAACCGTGAGGGGAAAATCAAACCGGTCGGGTTTTGTGGGTTTTAGGGGTTCTAATCGATTAGGTTAGGATCCTAGGATGATTATATGAAGATTAGGATCGATTAGGAGTGAAAACGGAGAATATTGGACCATGTAGGAGCTTGAACCGGTCACGCCGGTCCAAGTTGCAGGCGAACCGGACCGGATCGGTTCAGACCGGTTCACTGGCGCGTGGCTCCCACGCGCAGCCACTTCAGGCGGCGCGTCTGGGCGCGTAGGGGAGAATTTGAGGATGGTTCCAACATGTCAAATCGTCTATTCGATATAACGATGATTTTGGGACTGGTCTCGTGTCAATCGGACATCGTTTCGATAGGTTTCGGGCTGTCCAAAGGTGTAGGGCCGGTTTAAAAATAGTTAGAAAATCGGGAAAATTATGGGACTTCAATGAGAGGTTAATGAGTCTATTAGTAACCCTCTAAATTAATTTGGACAGGTTTAGGAGTCCCGGTGATGGTGATTGACCCGGGAGACGATTATGGCACGCGTATCGAGGTGCCACTTCGGACGGTCTGTGAGTGGACCTTGATTTCTAAACTGTGATGCATGCATAAATGTTTTATATGGTTTATGAATATGATTTTATGATGTTGATTTGGATGCTTGTGATTTATATGATTTCACGCTTTACAAGGCGATTTACGTGCTTGCACGTAAATCGAGGTTTTTCGGTTTTATACTGATTTTTCATACTTATGGTTTTGGATATGATTTCATGAAATGGTTTTGGATTTGAAAAGGTAAACACGGGTTTGAGACCCATTTGATTTACGGAATCGGGCCGGAGGCCTAGTTGGTTTATGATTCGAACCGGAGGTCCAGTTTCTATGTGGATTCGGGCCTAGCACCCAGTTATATGTTACAAATGGTTTTTACGGGTTATGACGGTTTATGGGAATCGACATGAACCCTTGAAATGGATTTACGGGTCATGACGGTTTATGGGAACCAGCATGAACCCATGAAAGGTTTTATGGTTCATGACGGCTTATGAGGAGCCGGGCATGAATCTTGGAAAGATTTAAATAATGATTTCAAAAGGTTTTTCATATTCCATCCTTTATATATGATTGTCTCCTCCGGGGAGGGTCGTTGGGCTGCGTGGACCCCGGAGTAGTTACGGAGCACTGACTGAGTGGAGTCGCCCCCCAGTTGGGTTCCTTACTCTCAGGATGGGCATGGTTCGTTACCTCCAGGGAAGGTCATTGATCTACGGACATTGACCTGGGTGGACCCTAGAGAGACTTGGGTTTGAGACCCCGGTTAGCACACGTGTAGCTTTATTTTACCGTTACAGGTTCTGGATATGAAATATAATGGATAATAAACATGATTTCAATTGGTTTGGGAAATTATGTTTTATGATGATAAATGGATTTGGGCTGAGATCCTACATATGGTTATTATCTTATGGTTTTCTGTAAATGGTTTTGGGCAGGAGCCCGTATGACTTGTATTTACGGAATTTGGGGCTGAGACCCTAATTATGGTTGTTTAAACATATGTGTTTGAATAAATGGTTTTACTATGCATGCATGCTTTTTAGTGAAGGGTATAATGGTCTTTATGAAATATGTTTTGATAAACTCTTTATTTTTGTCCACTCACAGTCTTTGTGTTTTCAATACCCTTCAAGTTGGATACGATGTGGACTGTAGTAGAAACCGTGATATCACATACCTCCTCCGGATCCTAGCGTACTCTGGTAGCCCGGGAGGGCAAAGGTCGGAAATATCCCTTGTCTGACGCGTCTTATCAGACGGGAGCAGGGTGATCCCGCACTAATCTCGGGGGGATTGGGATAGGTCCTGTCAGCGTGGTATCAGAGCATGGTTGCTCGTGTTACTCTGAATTCCAGAGCGTATTTTGCGCGATACTCCGTACGCAGGTCGAGGATGTGATATCTCAAGGGGCTACAGTTCGTTATCAACCTGATAGTTGGGGTGCCGATACGATAGTTAGTAGGATTGTATCGTGGAAGGTCTTGGTTTGGCACTTGATGCCGGGGTTGCCATAGTTCTGTCGAGGATGACAGTGTGGGACCCTACAGAAAGGATGAACATAATAGTATTTTGGAGTTGTGATCGTGAGACGGTTAGTTGGGATCATCTTTCATGATGTCGTAGGATCGGTTCCGACGACTGGTTGGATGTTGCGACCATCCGATGATCAGATATTGGTAAGTTAAATGGATTTACTGCTTATGGCGGTTAGCAGCCGAATTCGTGGAGTGTACTGCGGTTGGCAGTAGCAGTTGGGTTCAGAGTGACTCTAGGTGTGATCGTGGAACCCTACTTTTGGGTGTATGGTTCGGAAATGTGAGTTGACGAGTGGTTTGACTTGGACGACAGTAACAACCAGTACCTTCAGGAAGGCTACAAATGTAATTTTGTAAAAAATTTGTATAAAATGACGATTTTGCCCTTGTGAATAGTGTCAAAAGTTGACTTTTTGAATTGCAGGTTGAATGAGCGTTGACCATTGACCGTGACGTAGTTTAGGACGTCACGAGTCCGTAGACAGGTGGCATGTCCAATTTGGACAATCGGAGGAAGAGTTATGACGTTCGGAAGATTGATGGCGTTACCGTAATTTTGACTAAATAGAGGAAAATGTTGACTTTTTATTGGACTTTTGATTTTCACATAGACCGAGGACCATTAGATAGGTCTCGACGTCCTGAGTACAACGATAGGCGGCACACTGTCATCGGACGTCGGACAGAATAGTTATGGGTTTGGAAAGTTGAAGGGCAAAATGGTAATTTTTAAGTCTAGGGGCATTTTGGTATTTTTCTCCTTAGGGCCAATCAGATAAGGCCATTTGGTTGAGTGGGATTGGATATTTGTGCTCTGGTCCATGGAATTTGGGACACGTGGTAAGGACCTAGAGGTTTCTAGTATTGTTTACAATAAACACAGGCACATTTTGGTTGATTTCAACCGTGCATTTTGGGTTTGAGAAACAGAAAACAGAGAGGTGAGGCGGTGAAGATTGTGATCGATTCAGTAAGCATGTGAGGCTTTTGGTGATTGGTGAGAGTGACAGAGAGAAGAAGAGAAGCTGGTGACTGGGTTTTGGGAGTGAAATCGTGCAAGGAAGAACGAGGGTGTGAGTTCGATTTTCAGGGAAAACAGAGAAGGCCGTGGGACTTGGTGGTGGTTGTGCCGTGTGTTGGTTCAATCCAAGCTGAGAAGGAACTAGGACGACTGTAGGGGACCCAGTGGACACGGTGGTACACGACGGTGCGGACGGCGGAGGACGAATCGAAGGTAAGGTTAAATCCTCTATTTTTCCCGATTTGCTTAAACCAAAAGTCGTGGCTTTTGGGAATGAGTTGAGGGATTTGGTGAGTGGTGTGAGACTCAGGAGAGTCCTAGGAGTCGTCTAGGGTGGTTGCCGTGACGGGGGAATGTCTGGGTGGCCGGAACCCGAAACAGGGATATTGGGCTGTTTTGTTTCGAGGATGAAGACGACGGGTTAGAGGCTAGGATTTCTAGGTTTTAGGACTGGAATTGATTGCTGGGAACGGGACGAAGCTTTTGGGATTGGAATAGTTGAAAATGATGGAGGACTGATACAGAACCGAGAACGACGGTTCAGACCGGTTCGTTCAGTGAAGACGATGATGAACAGTGCTCTGGTGCAGGCGCGTGAGGCCCACGCGCAGCCACTTTGGGCGGCGCGTGAGGCCCACGCGCAGCCACTTTGGGCGGCGCATGGGGGCGCGTGGGAAGGATTCTGAGGAACCTTCTAACATGATTTTAAGTTTAAATGTTATAACGAATCCATTGGGACAAGTTTCAGGTTAATCGGACGTTGTTTTGGGATAGTTCTAGGATTTGGACGGTTTAGGGTTTAATTTAAATTACGTTTAAATTCCCGGAAATTTGGGGAAATTAGGGTTAGCATATTTGACGTATTTATGACCCTACCTTGTGACTATTGACAGGACGAGAGACGCTTGAGACGGTTGAGGAGCGCACAGAGCGCGATTGACGCTTTCAGACTGTGAGTGGACTTCTTCTTTCTTTTAACGATCATGCCTAATTGATTTTATTTATGTTTTATGATTTTAAGTATGTTTTTATACTTTTTAATGATATTATATGTGGTTGATCTGTTTGCACGTTTTTCGAGACATTTCAGGTTTCTAGCACGTTTTTCGAGAAAAAGCTTGATTTCTGATTTTGATGCTATGCTTTTGGGATTTCAATCTATAATTGTTTTCCGCTGGTTATAAATGGATTATGAGACATGATTTTGGTGATCACGGTTTGGTTTTAAAATCGAAAAAGTGAAATTCCGGATTTGGGTTCGGAATGACGGTTCTGAAGGCCGGAAGGGCATCGGACCAGTGATTTCGGATTCAGGTTTGGATATGGATTTATAAATGGTTCTTAAATGGTTTGGATTGGATTTAATAGATCTGGATATTGGGTTTAAAGACCCGGATTAGATATATGACGGGGGACGGACCCGGATTGAGTTTAAAGACTCGGGAGTTTAAAGACTCGGATATATTGCTATTACCCCCGTAGGCCTGTTGAGTTTAAAGGCTCAGGAGTTTAAAGACTCGGATTACATTTGAGGCCTGGTTTGAGTTTAAAGACTCGGATAGACCCAACAGGTTTGATCGGACTTTGACATTAGTGGATTTGGTTTTTATGATACGATCTTGGCATATTTGTTATACTGTTTTATGTTGTGGGTTTTCTGATACTTCGTTAGGCATGCATACTTGATTTTAAAATGGAGGGAAAAATCTTGTTGCTTTCTTAAAACTATTTTGTTCTTAAATCGTGTTTTGAACTTTTATTTCTTTAGTCCACTCACATTTTTCTGGTTTTAATTTACCCTCCAGGTGGTGGTGATAGCGTTGGGGTGAACGTTGAGGCAAGACCCGAGGCATAGAGTTTTACGACGTTCTGCCGTTGCGAGATTAACCTAGTAGGACTTTTGTGCCTATTTTGTATAATGCTATGCTCTGTATTACGGTTGTATTATATTTTCTCTCTTGTCTGATAGTTATGCTTATGCTTATTTTGTGGTTCTTTTGGTACTTTAAGTGTGATTGTCAGACGGGAGCAGGGTTCGTCTCGGATATCGAGGGGATATTTGGGATGGGTCCTGACAACGACTATTCGGATTTGGATTCGTTAGTCGGTCTAGTCATGTTAGCTTGTGTTGGGACTGCACTTTGCAGTCGAGGTTGTACTTATCTGTTAGACCTAGTTGATTGTCGTACTACCGTAGTTGTGATGGATTGCTGGTGCAGCTAAGGTCATGGATGACCTGGTAGACGACATTTGGTTTAGTCGAGTTCCGATTTGTTAGAGTTTGATTTGGACAAGTTATCAGGGTTGGTACTTGTCGATTGAATCCCGGAGTGGGGATATAGAGTAACTAGTACACGTGATTGATTCCGTTGGATGCGGAGTCTGGATATCGAGATGCCTGGTAGTTAGGTCTGCACGAGGTTGTTACAGACGCTACTATCGATGGACGTAGTCGAGTCTTATCAGGTCGAGTAGACTCAGGTTTCCATGACGATTGTGACGATGAGATTGTCAGTCATGACGATGATACGAGGTACGTGAGTAACGCATATGTACGAGCAGTGATTCTGGATTCGACTCGGTTACGGCTGAGTGCGATCACAGAATAAGACGGGGACGTTCAGGGGACGTTTCCTTTTCTCGTATGAGTTTTCAGGGTGATTGTACTCAGAGTTGTTGGGTATGAGGGAGGCAGAGTTTCTCCTATTCGAGCATAGTTACGGGATCATTACTCGGTATGAGCGGAGATCCAGGGTTTTCTGTTTCGCACACTGGATGCAGAGGCTAATGCTGATGCTTGTGTGCTGGTGATTGCACGTTGGTGCTGGTACTAGCGCTGGTGCTGGTACTGGTGATTGTGATGACATTCGTGATGGGCATATGTTTGGTATCGGTGATCCGGGAGTGGATCACGGATAGAGTTAAATTGGTGATGGACACGTGATTGATGTCCGAGTGTGTTATTTCCAATCTGGATGGAACTTCGGAATCGTGAGAGGTTGCGATTGAGGTGACGAGGAATGCGGGTTTTCCGCATTGGTAATGGGTATTTCGAAGTCATTTTGGGTGACTTCTCAGATTCTACCATGATTGATGATGGTAGATGAAGTAGATGTTGTTGGTTGCCACTAGTACATTGGCCGTGTATTTGTTGGTTAACCCGGGATTTGTCTTTGGTCATCAGGTGGAGTGAGTATATCGAAGCTAGGTGACTGAGATTTCTCATTTTCTGCTTGGTGGCAGACGATGTTGGATTACGTGGTGTGGTGAGTGCAGCGAGTTTGGTTGCATTCATGTAGGATGGATTTTGATGTCATCGTCTTGGATCATCTTTGGATTTTCCTAGGTTGAATGACAAGGATCGATACGAGGTAATCAGTGAGAACCTACAGTCTCGACGTGTCTCGTAGTTGACTGATGTATTTAAGATGTGGGAATTGGTTTAGAATTTAGGTATCGTTATGGATCTGGATCGTGATTTTGATGATTCAGATAGTTGGAATGTTTATCACTTTTACTGGGATGTTTGAGTGGAGCGTGATGGGACTGAACTTCTTTTCGAAGTGAATCCCGTATGGTATATTACTCAGGTGAGTAGTTTTCCGACGTGGTCGGATTTTGGTCAGCCTAGTTGTGTTGATATTGGGATTGGCTTCCCTATGAAGTCAATCAAAGGTATTGAGGTAATTGTTTAAACGGGTAATCGATAGGTTCGGTTTTGATGCGTCTTGGTAGACGTGAACGATATTTTGGGTTTTAGAATCAGATTTCTGGATGACTATTCAGGATTTGATTCTGGAACTTGAAAGAGGATTTCTGGATTTGGGTTTGGAATCGGATTCTAGGTGACAATTCAGGATTTGATTCTGGAGCTTGACAGTGGATTTTCATTTATGGATTTGGGTTCAGAATGGTTATTCCAAATGCTAGCTTACGGAATAATGATTTCGGATTTGGAAGTGGATTATGGATATGATTTCTGGGTTTGGATTTGGGATTTCTTACGAAATTGCGGATTCGGAATTGGAAATGGATGTTGGGTTGGAGTTTCGATTTGTCTAATACTGGATTGGACAGATGGACTCCAAAATTGAAACATGTTTGGCTATGACCTAGGTGGTTGTAGTCTGGTTGATGGATAGACGTATGTACCTTGTACGTAGTTCGAGGTATGATACCGGGCAGACTTGTGGTGCCTGGTGACGGATATAGGTTATACCCGTAGTAGGTTGGTGAGCGTGTTGGTAGTCGGATTGGTTCCGATACCATCAGATTAGTTGAGGTCGTGGACTGGACATTCGATACTGTGCATTGGGTCATGGTATTTCTGATGGGTCTAGTTACACACAAGTCGAGTTAGTTGTTGGTGATTGCATACTCAGGTTGAGTGAGTTGGTGGTTAGTGTAACCACGGGTGAGTATAGTGTCAGTTTTTGACTGGCGACTGTCAAGTGGTGACAGTTTGTAGGAGGTGTCAGCGTGGATCGTGGTGTGAGGTCTGATGACTCCCAGTGGGAGCAGACGTCAGGATAGTTAGTGGTTAAGCAAGGAACCGTCTAGTTGGTTGTGTTAGCGAAACGGTAGATCTGACAAGTGGTGTTAGTTCAGAGCGTACGACTTCTGTCATTCGAGGTGGTCGAATGTAGTCAATACGACGTGAGTGTTAGTGGTACGTCTGGTTGTAGACGAGGTTTATGTTGACTAGTGGGTGTACTAGTGTACATGTGTCGTGAGGTCGATTGTACTTTCCACGAGGTGGATGTGGAATCAGGATAGTTGGAGTTTCAAGAATGAAATTAAATTAAGAAGAGAATAACGGTTAGACTTAGGTCGGTTGGAATTTCGAGGGCGAAATTAATTAAGGAGAGAAGGTTGTAACGACCCGTCCCAAATTCCTAGATTAGATTGGTGACTAATCACGATTAGTGAGGTTAATCGGTGATTAGTTGAGCGAAATCGGACGAACAATACAAAATGATCGTTTTGCCCCTAGCGTGGGTAAAACGTTGACTTTTCATTTGGGCTGTCAAATGGACTTTGACCGATGACCGTGACGTAGTTCGTGAAGCCACGAGTTCATAGACAGGTGGCACGTTCAATTCCGACGTTCGAGGAGGAAGTTATGACGTTCGGAAGTTTAGGGGCATTTTGGTAATTTTGGTTAAAAGGGCCAAATAGTTGACTTTTGACCGGGATGTCCGATGGCCAAGGGCCAAGGACTATTATGTAGATAAGGACGATACGAATCCATAGACAGGCGGCACGTCGAATTCGGACGTTCGACGACGAAGTTACGTTTCACGGAAGTTCGAGTGCACTATTGCACGTTTTTCGAGCCGGATGCTTATTTGGACTTTAGTGGGCCCCAGTCTTTTCCTCAGACCCAATGGATGAATGACAGATGTCATTCATCCATTCCCCATCATTTTCATTCATGCATCAAACCCTTTCCCCGTTCATCCATTTTCTCCCATTTTTTCCCAAACCAACCCGATCACCATTTCTCACCCAAAAACCCAATCCCTTGACCCTTGAACATTTGTGAGAAGCCAGAGAGATGAGGAGGATCGGTTGGGCGTGGTGACTGGCCAGGTAGAGCCGCCGTGGGCGTCGGAGGAGAAAAATAGCACGAGGTAATCGGTTTTAACCATTTTCAATTCAATTTCGATTTCGTTTGTTATGGGGGATTTTGGACGTTTGGTTGAGTTAATAAGGTTGTTAGGGAGTTTTTAGGAAGGTTTTGGGAGTGGTGAGACGTCGAGAAGCCCTGAGGTGGATTTTGAAAATTCGAACCGTGAGGGGAAAATCAAACCGGTCGGGTTTTGTGGGTTTTAGGGGTTCTAATCGATTAGGTTAGGATCCTAGGATGATTATATGAAGATTAGGATCGATTAGGAGTGAAAGCGGTGAAGATTGGACCATGTAGGAGCTTGAACCGGTCACGTCGGTCCAAGTTGCAGGCGAACCGGACCGGACCGGATTGGTTCAGACCAGTCGTCGCGAGGAGGAAGACGGCACTGTTCACTGGCGCGTGGCTCCCACGCGCAGCCACTTCAGGCGGCGCGTGCGGGCGTGTGGGGGAGAATTTGAGGATGGTTCCAACATGTCAAATCATCTATTCGATATAACGAAGATTTTGGGACTGGTCTCGCGTCAATCGGACATCGTTTTGATAGATTTCGGGCTGTCCGAAGATTTAGGGTCGGTTTAGAAATAGTTAGAAAATTGGAAAAATTATGGGACTTCAATGAGAGGTTAATCAGGCTATTAGTAACCCTCTAAATGAATTTGGACAGGTTTAGGAGTCCCGGTGACGGTGATTGACCTGGGAGACGATTATGGCACGCGTATCGGGGCGCGATTTCGGACGGTCTGTAAGTGGACCTTGATTTCTAAACTGTGATGCATGCATAAATGTTTTATATGGTTTATGAATATGATTTTATGATGTTGATTTGGATGCTTGTGATTTATATTATTTCACACTTTAGGAGGCGATTTACGTGCTTGCACATAAATCGTGGTTTTCCGGTTTTATATTGATTTTCCATACTTATGGTTTTGGATATGATTTCATGAAATGATTTTGGATTTGAAAAGGTAAACTCGGGTTTGAGACCCATTTGATTTACTGAATCGGGCCGAAGGCCCAGTTGGTTTACGATTCAGACCGGAGGTCCAGTTTCTATGTGGATTCGGGCCTAGCACCCAGTTATATGTTACAAATGGGTTTTACGGGTCATGACGGTTTATGGGAACCGACATGAACCCTTGAAATGGATTTACGGGTCATGACGGTTTATGGGAACCGACATGAACCCATGAAAGGTTTTATGGTTCATGACGGCTTATGAGGGGCCGGGCATGAATCCTGGAAAGATTTAAATAATGATTTCAAAAGGTTTTTCATATTCCATCCTTTATATATGATTGTCTCCTCCGGGGAGGGTCGTTGGCCTGGGTGGATCCCGGAGTAGTCACGGAGCACTGACTGAGTGGGGTCGCCCCCTAGTTGGGTTCCTTACTCTCAGGATGGGCATGGTTCGTTACCTCCAGGGAGGGTCATTGATCTACGGACATTGACCTGGGTGGACCCTAGAGAGACTTGGGTTTGAGACCCCGGTTAGCATACGTGTAGCTTTATTTTACCGTGATAGGTTCTGGATATGAAATATAATGGATAATAAACATGATTTCAATTGGTTTGGCAAATTATGTTTTATGATGATAAATGGATTTGGGCTGAGATCCTACATATGGTTATTATCTTATGGTTTTCTGTAAATGGTTTTGGGCAGGAGCCCGTATGACTTGTATTTACGGAATTTGGGGCTGAGACCCTAATTATGGTTGTTTAAACATATGTGTTTGAATAAATGGTTTTACTATGCATGCATGATTTTTATTGAAGGGTATAAAGGTCTTTATGAAATATGTTTTTATAAACTCTGTATTTTTGTCCACTCACAGTTTTTGTGTTTTCAATACCCTTTAGGTTGGATACGATGTGGACTGTAGCAGAGACCGAGATCTCACATGCCTCCTCCGGATCCTGGCGTACTCTGATAGCCCGGGAGGGTAAAGTTCGGAAATATCCCTTGTCTGACACGTCTTGTCAGACGAGAGCAGGGTCATCCCGCACTAATCCCGGGGGGGATTGGGATGGGTCCAACCTTAAACAAATTCCTCTGATTCCAAGAACAATGAGTAGGAGGGGTAAGACACCAGAAACACTTACCACGAATAAAATATGTCTAGAGCACCTACACCAAAGACTAGTCTTCTCAACATCAAACTGGGACCATATATGACTAGCCATAAGAGCCACATTCCACAAGTGAAGGCGCTGCAACCCCAAACCACCTTTCACCTTCGGTTTGCAAACTTGGTTCCACGCAACTTTAGCAAGTCTCATTAGTCCCACAACTTATACATGGTATTACAACAAGAAATAGGATGGAAATCAGCCATGGTAGAGAGATTAAAGACTTTAGAAACCAAGGTAATAATAGTGGCATTAACCTCACCAAGTAAACAACCAGTAGAGAAGAATTCACTAACCGCCGCAATGACATAACTTCCCACCACACCCCATGATTTCAGGAAAAATAGGCCATTGAACCCATTAGGCCCCGGGGCTTTATTAGGCTTGAGCTGAAAACACACATTACGGATCTCCTCCAATGAAAACTCACACACCATATTCAAAGCCTCCTTATCCCCAATAGTATCCTCAATCAACTCGCTGAAATTACAATTAACCACCGGAGAGGGGACACCCAGAAGATTCTGAAATAAAGAAACCGCCTCGGCCTTGATCTCTGACTCGTTAGAGGTCACACTACCATCCCGTAACTCAATAGAAGAAATCTGATTCCTATTGGAACGTTTCTTGACTGAACTATGAAAGTAAGCAGTGTTGAGATCACCATCAGAAAAAGCTTTCCTCCCGTAATAAACTTGCAGTATAAGCCTGAAGACAATATTTATCCCTACATAGCAAGTCATTATCAAGAGGATTACCTCTTAACAAGGTCTGACAATAATCAAGATCCACCTTAGCTGTCAAGACCTGCTTAGGGACATCATAATTAGGGACTCGATTAATAAGCTTCAAAGCCTCCTTTAAGATCTTTAACCTCCGAGCCAAACGATATTGGTGAGTGCCATGACACGAGGAATCAAAAGCTTGCTGAACAATATCAAGAAAATTAGATCGGTCAACATAGAAATCAAAGAACATAAAAAGGGCTCGATGGTTAGAGCCAAGAAGACCAAAATCAATACAACCAGGGCAGTGGTCCGAAGACCCATGGTTAAGGAACTTTACAAAGAAATTAAGAAAAATAGATAGCCATGCCTCATTGGCCAAGACCCGGTCTAGTTTCTGCCGAATAAGAGACCCACCAAATTGAAGGTTGCACCAGGTAAGCTGATTACCACTATACCCCAAATCATCAAGACCCACCTCCCTTAAACAATCATTGAAGGCAGAGATAGCCCCCCTACGGCCATCAATACTCCTAGTACTATCATTAAGGCATCTGGGAATATTAAAGTCCTCCAAAACAGCTCAAGGAGCCTCACCCAAGCTATCAGCAAAGGAACTAAGACTTTCCCACAACCTTAGACGAGTAGAGTCAACATTTGACCCATAGACCATAGAAAGAAACACCATAGTACCAAAACTCAGAACCTGAAAACGATAGTTCACCACCTAATTAGAAATACTCAGAACAGACAGCATAACCACACTAGGATCCCAACCTAACCAAATTCTCCCATTGAAGTGATGAGAGTAGTTATTGCAGAAATTTCAATTACGAAGAATAGAGGAGGAGATGCTAGTAAAACTCGGAATCTTAAGTCTAGTTTCCAACAAACTAACAATACACAAATCATTAGCAAGAATAAACTTTCTAACCTCAAGCTACCGAGAAGCTGCATTCAGCCCACGAACATTCCAAAAACCCGCACTAATCATGAGAATGGAGGATAGAGAGAACCCGGGATAATTTCCCAACCAATTCTACTTTGTCTTTTTTCTTGCCCTTACCCTTCTTCTTCTTAGTGATACCCAAATTGGCAGTGGCACTCACTAGAAAATCATGATTGGTCTGATCCATCTCGGAGGAATTGATTACATCCTCCACTAAATCCAAGTCATCCACCAAACCACCAAGGGCACCAAAAGAATTAGGGCTAGAGAAGTCATCAGTGTGAGGAGGCTACTGACTGATCTTTGACTGACCTCCCAACACAATTGGAGGTGAAACCCCGAGAGCTTCCTTTCCCCCTTCCACCCTAGTATCAGGGCTGCGCAAATCAAGCACAATCGAGCTCTGGCCACCACCCTCGTTAGCAATTGTCGCTGAGCCCACAGGAACCATATGAGCCGTATCAAGGACCTAAAAAATTGGTCTCCTCCAAACCCACGCAGACTGGACTACTACGTTCAATAGGAGCATCCAGCACCAAGGACTTATTTTTATTTGATGGACCCAAACGTTTCCGAGAACCCACAAAAGGACGGTCCCTAGAATTAGTCCCATTGTCCCTCTCAAGTCGGCGACTAAGAGAACACAAGGACTGCAAATGGCCAAAGCCTTTACACTTCCCACAAACCCGTGGCAAACTCTCATACTCAACACGGACCTCCAAAACTTGAGGAATCTCCCCTTCTTCATCCGAGAAAAGTTGGATATCAAATGAGTCAATTGGCTCTTTAGTAGCATCCACTTCAACACACACACGCATGAAAGCAATCATTTTCTTATTCACCGTGAATGAATCAGCAAACAAAGGCTTACCCATAATGCTCGCCACGTCCCCAAAACCCTCTAAATTCCAGTGTTCAAGAGGAACATTATAGAACCTAACCCAAATAGGCACTTTGGTGTGGGAGGTTTTGGAGAGAACAAGCCCGGTCTTCCAACGGATAAGATGAATAAGGCGCCCCGTGAAATGCCAAGGCCCCCCATCAAGAACAGAGGCACAAGAATGTTCATCCTTGAGCTTAAAATAATAGAAGCCTTTATCATTAACAAGAACCTCCAGAAAACCCCAATTAGCCCTCACCCTCCTAGAAACAATATTTACTGCCTAGAAAGGTAACTGTTTGTCAACAAAGTACCCAACCAGGCAAAATTTCCACTCTTCAGCAGCAATAACAGCCGCCTCCTTAGGGAGACCCACGAGGCTCCATGACAGCCCAAGAGAAGACCAATAACGGAATGAAACTCATCGGTTAGGAAGGAGCCATGGCACCGAATACAAATATATAAATTGATCCCAACTTCACAACAAAATTACAAATTGTTTCCAATTTCCAAAAACTTAACAAGTTGAATCACATAAGAACAATTAAAAGAATAGTGGATTATACGATTGTACAGCGCAAGCGAAGAAGGCCATGAGAAAAAAAGCCTGGTCTCTCAAGCCCAATCTGGCCACCGACGGACTTGGAACGCGAGGATTTCTGACTACAAACCAAGAGAATCAAACACGAGATTCTCGATCCCAACTTCAAGCAAAAACCCAAATCAATCCCATGGTCAATTCTTTTGCATTTCGACTGAGAACTTCAAATTCTAGACCAGATTCTCAAACCACAACAACAAAAGTGAAAGATTTTCCTTCATTAAAAGAATAAAGGGGACAGAGAAGGAGGGCATCAGTGGGTTTGAAAACGGTCAGCAGCTATGGTAGGTATCAGTGGGATTTGGTGGGTATCAATGGGATTTGGGCCTAGTATCAATGGGATTTGGGGTTGGTATTGGTGGGATTTGGTGGGTGGGTATCGGTGGGGTTTGGACCTGATTTGGAGCTGGATGACCTTCAATTACTCCGGGGCTCAGTTACAACGACAAAGAATGAGGGCTTTAGTGGGTTCGCCATAGGCAGAGAGGAGGGCTTCAGTTGCGATGACAGAGCGATGTTGGGTATCGGTGGGATTTGGTGGGTATAGGTGGGATTTGGGGCTGATTTGGGGTTGGATGACCTTCAATTACTCCGGGGCTCAGATGTGACGACAGAGAAGGAGGGCTTCAGTGGGTTTTCCATTCGAATATTTAATGTGTTGCGACGATTGTATTGATACACTATTATTTTAGAGTAATGCTATTTGGATATATTAAATTGACCATATTTAATAACGCATTTGATATAACAATCAATAAATGATATTATTTCAATAAATCAAATCATTGAGTACACCCACTTTACCATTCTGTTTACACCCGAAAAAATCTCCTCTGGACTAAAGTCATCGACTCACAGAATTAAAGGCCTAAAGACACACAAGCCCAGCCTAGCGAGCTCGAACGTGGAGAGGAAGTAAACTTAGACTGTGCTGACAGAGAAAAAGAAGAAAAATGAGGCAAGTTAGAGTGTTCCAACAAGATAAAGGCAAAGAGGGACTCATTGGGAAACCCTAATCTGAAAGTGGTAAGCTCCTTCCCTACCTATAAATAGAGAGCAACGCAGCTGCTCAAAGGATGAACAATCAACCAATCAACCTCAACAAATTCATCTCTATCAATTTCTAAACCTATGAACGCCTTTAAACAAACAGCTCGCCCTTGTGGAAAAAACTGCTTATTCGAAATAGGAAATAAGGATGCAGTTTCTCTTCTCACCCATTCGAGGCATTTTATGGACTTGCCTAATGGTCTTTCTAACCAAACAATGTCATAATGGTTGGTTTCTCATCCCTGCATAGACCTTTTTTCTAACCGCTCAAGTATCATAAGGGTCACCCTCATCTCAACTGACGAGTTCTTGGACTTTCGGCTAAGGTTCGCAGAAGATTAATCTTCTTTCTAACCACATAGTGTCATAAGGGTTGATATTATCGACTACCAGCTCACGGACAGTCATTCTGACCACCAGTTCACAGATAGTCTTTGGCCACCGATCACACTAATAGCCATCTCGACTACCAACATACAGACAGTCGTCCCTACCACCATCTCACAGATAGTCATTCCTACTACCGGTTCACAAACAGTATCTGACCACCACCTTACGGATAGCCATCCTGACTACCGACATACAGACAGTGTAACAACTCGTAAAATCAAAAAAGGAAAAATTGGAAAAATTGGAAGGAAATGATGATTTTGACCCTAGTTTTGAGGGTCGAAAGTTAACTTTTTGATCGGGACCTCGTTTGGACTTTCCGGGAAGACCGTTGGATAGGTCTCGAGATGCTGAATCCGTAGACAGGCGGAATGCATCAATCGGAGTTCGGACGTAAAAGTTATGGGTCTAGAATTGTGAGGGGCATTTTGATAATTAACCAATGAGGGGTAAAATGGTAATATGCCGCAACAGAGTGAATTGGACAATTAAAATGGCTGATTCAGCCGTGGTGGGTAAGTCACTTTGATAATTAAGTGACATCTGTCACTGTGCAGAGCACAAATGGTGGCATTATTTGGATATATGTAATATAGGTTTGAATTAATGAATTAACACGTTTGTACAAAAGGAGAAAACAGAGCATCAGTCGTCTCCCTGTTGGATTGATCTTCCAAGCAACCAAAATCAGCTGGGAAATTAATGAAATTGAGAGTGAAATCGTGAGAAACTAAAGGGAATTGAGAGAGATGAATTGTGAAAGAGAACCCAGAGAAACCGAAACCCAAAACCTATGAAATTCGAATCGCTTCAGTTTTGAATTTGAATTGATAGCTCGAGATGCTTCAAATTGAGAGTGAATTAAGCCTTCTGGGATTAATTTGATCAGGACCAGCTCAAAATTGATACGAATTGGGGTCGTTTTGCTTTAGAACCGAAGAGGTGAGGACTTTGGATTGTTGAGATTGTGTTCGAGTAATTAGAGGAATTGGAGGATGAAATTGAGGTTGGAATTGAACTTAGAATAGTACTACGAAGCTGTTGGCTAGATTAATTGAAAGAAAACGGGTCGAATGGGTGGACTGCTATGGATGAACAGAGCTCGACTGTTTTTCAAGAATTTGAGATCGAATGGGAGAATTGAGGTAAGGTTCTATGTAATTGAGTTTACAGATCCCTAATTAAACCTATTTCGATGCAAATGGATGTTTGAATTATCGAAATGGATGCAGAATTGATAGGAATTAAATCCGTTCACCTCGCGGGTTGCTGGACCCGTTTGCAGAGGAAACGGGTGGAAGAGACAACATTGTAGCACTACTATAACACGAGCGTGGATTTCACGCGCAGCCACTCATGGCGGCGCATGAGGGCGCGGGGGCACGATTCTCAAGGTGAGTTCAACATGAATTTTGTTCTATGCAATGTAACGAACATTTTGGCGTTGGTTTCGAGTCAATCAGACAACTTTTCAATATTGTTTCGAGGGTTCGAAGGTTTATGTTACGTGTTTAATTAATATTTAATTTCCAAAAAATTATTGGAAATTAGTATGATGTTAATTATGCCATTAGTGACCCTGAATAATGATTTTGGACAGGATTCGAGATTTCTAGAAAATGTCGGAAATTACGGAAACGTGTGCTGCTCGGAAAGCGAGCGGTTTGGACGGTGTGTGAGTGGACGTTTGTTTTATAAACCATTATGCACGCATAGTTAATTGTTTTACATGATTGATTGCATGATTTGAATTGAAATGATGCGCTGATGATGTGGCATGATTATTTGTGATTTAATGATTATTTTAATCGGTCTTTCAGGCACGTTTTACGAGAAAATGTGCAAATGATTTTTTGGGCTAGGCCCGGAGTCAAAATGATTTCAAAATGGATATTTTGACTTAATTGGTGAGTTAAGGATGATTTCTAGATTATTTTAATGTTTCAAATGAGATTTTACGGATTTCATTGACATGTTTTGGGATGTAATCCCGGGATGGTTTTCATTGTGATTGTGAATGCCCAGACGACTAGAGCTTGTGGGATATGATTGTGAGTTGTTTCTATGGTAAGCTAGCTTCTCGGATGCGACTGGGCCTAGATGTACCACTCGGATGTGTCTGAGCCTGGGGATATATTTGCCCAAATGTGACTGAGCCCGAGGGTTGAGCCCAGATGTGTCTGATCACGAGAATGTGGCTGGATTTTGGCCTACGCGTAGTACGGATGTGACTGTGTGATTGTTTGCGCACTTGTGAATAGTGCATATTGATTGGTTGATGGATTGATTGATTGTGCACTTGTGAGTAGTGCTGTTTGATGTTGATTGTGATTGCGTACTGGTATTGAGTACGGATTCTGGTCTGTGTGGCCAAGTGATTATGTTTTCATATGTGTTGGCTTGAGAGCCGGGATTTGATACTTGTTATGTGTTTTGGCTTGGAAGCCAGTAATTCATGTGTTTGACCCTATGCATGCATGGTTTGATAAACTGGAGGGTAAATGAGGTATTTTAAAATGCGTTTTAAATGATATTATTTTTTTCCACTCACACCTTTGTTTTTTATGACCCTCCAGGCCATGGCACGACGTTCGGGGCTGATCGAGAGGCGGAGTCATGAGCGGAAATCAGTGCAGTTATCCCTTGTTTGACAGGTGCTGAAGGGTAGAGTTTTGGGACTTCAGTTGACTTGTCAGACTGGAGTAGGACCGTGCTCGGTTATCAAAGTCCAGTTGGGACGGGTCCTGTCAGATAATCATCCTGATCACTAGCTCACGAACAGTCATTCTGACTACCGGTTCACAGACATTCTCTAGTCACCATCTTATGGATAGCCATCTCGACTATCTATATACGGAAGGTCATCGAGGAACTCAAACCTCATTTTTCAACATCTCATCGTCGCATTTGAGTGTTCTGCCATCTCACGGTATGATTTCCAACTGATATTCATTTCAGTTGATGATTTCCCAAATTTTTAGCTCCTTACAGGCTTGAAATGTTAAGGAGATAATTTACTATCTTTTGCACTTGTAATTTCGATTGTTATTCAATTCCAGTGCTTTTACATTCCTGTATTTGTACTTCCATTTCCATTTCATTCAACCAAATACGGGCTTGAAATGTTAAGAAAATAATTTACTATTTTCTGCACTTGTAATTTCGGTTGTTATCCAATTCCAGTGCTTTTACATTCCTGTATTTGTACTTCCATTTCCAATTCAATTCAACTAGATTTTTATGTAGTGATTGGTGCTTGGATATACCATCCAAGTGTGGTTCGTGAATCACCAAGTCGGGACACCATCTCTGTGCATTGGTCTGAATACTTTCATCCCGATTTGAGGGAACATGGGACCATCTCCCATTTAACTTCTGAAATAACAATGTTGGCAGTTTGAATATCATGACAGCATAACATCTAATTTGGCATCGCTAGAAAGAAAATATTTTAAGTCCTTGAAAAAGGCATAGAAAATAATAGTGGAGGGATTTCTCGTCCGCCCGCCTCACAATCACATTGATGAGAAGGAAAGTTTTTGGGCCAAAAACAGAACCTAATTATATTGTCCAGTAGCAGTTTCTCTACTAGTGGCACGCTTGCACCTGAGTTGAAAGACCTACTTCCTTCCTAGCCTTCCTATCTAGGGATCGACTGTGGCTCAAGGCCCATCACGCTCAGCCTATCCATCATCTCCATATTGCCTTGAAGCAAAACAGATCCCCACAAACTATCCACCTCCTTCACTCTGTAGGAAAAAAAATTCGCCTAGAGGTCTAACTAGGGTTGCATCGTGGCACCTTGGCTCCTAAAGCGAGTAAAAGATTTTGGACAAGAACATAATCTGGCATGCCCAGTGGGACTCTTTGTAATGCATGCCCAACACAGGTCTACTCAGCGACACTGAGACGTTAAAGGAAGGTTTGTAAAGAATTCTCCTCAAGTGACAGTACCTGAAGTAATGACTATGTAGACAGAAATAGAGCCCAGACCTGAAGGGACAGAGGAAGTAGTCCCTATGCAAGAAATAGATAAATGGGAACTTGCCCAGCTCTTCAAATATATCCTTACTCTTATTAGTTTGCAGATCGTAGTTTTGAATCGCCAGGTTCAGGAGCTTTCTAGCCGCGATGTAGGTTCAAAGAACACCAATGTTCTCGAGATCTTGAGATCTAACGAAGGGAAGGGCCAGTTGGAATCAGGAGCATCAGTTTTTCAACCTTTGTTTCAGATCCAACCTTTCTAGAGAAAATAGGCATCTCAATCCCAGAGTCAAGTAGAACTCGATAAGAGTTTCCGTTCTTTGATTCTGGTTTGATTTCTAGGAACCAGCAACGTAATGGCTAAGGAAAAATCAACACCGCGTGGAACCAGCCACCTAATGGCCATGGTGAAGTCAGACCCACGTTCCAGCCAAAAGCCAGAAACGTATTTAAGAAGTGGAGTAGATCTGATTGACTGGAGCCCACTCGATACACATCAAAATTACCATCGGGCCCTGCTCCCGTCAGACAGAATCCCTGCCAGACAAGGGATAACGCAATTTCTCTAGTTCATACCTCCGCCTCTCGAGCCTCGAATTCCATGCAACGGACCTGGAGGGTCACAAAACCAAGAAAATGTGTGAGTGCAAAAAAAGAAATAGTTTAAAACATCGTCTGAAATCGTATAGCTTTTACCCTCCGGTTTCCAAAACCATGCATGCATACGAAAACCATTTCAAAACCGTTTCACTTCAAATAGAACAAACACAATTTATCATCTCGAAATACGTTAAAAGAATTCTCAAATCAACAGTCATTATACCATCTAAAACCTCGGTAAGTTGATATAACCATCACCATAAGAACAATACATCAATCACAAACAATCAACTCACCAACATCACAAATTCACCCATGAAACTACTGCCCCAATGGTAGGTACACCAAAAACTCACTCGGGATTTAGAGTCCAGCTCGACGTCCGAGTCAACACATCAATTCACACAATCAATCCATAACCAACATTAGCATAGAACTCACGTATAGTCAACTCATCATCAATACATATGCACAACATCAATCATCACATCACAAGTTTCGACGAACACAGACTTATCTCACAACCCATTATCACACATCGTCACATCAAATCTCATCATGAGTACTGAGAAACCACAGTTTACACCATAAATACCTACAACAAATACATCCCATCAAATATTACAAATCAAACCACAATCAGAACCTCGGACCCAAGCCCCGAATACAACTCAATGTTAATTCTCGTAAAACGTGCATTCAGGCTATTTTCGTAAAAATTGTCCAGAAATCATATGGAATTCAAAAATATAGTAAAACCACTTATTTCCATAGTTCAAAACATTTTTAGCCCAAATCTACATTTGAAATCAAAGTCTGAAACATATACTTGAGGAAAACCTCGAAAATGTGTAATAAAATAATCATAAAATCGTCGAAAATCCATATAAAATCCCAATCACTCAAATATCATCAAAATCACATAGAAACATATTTAAATCATATAACGATGCATGCATAATATTTTAGGGAAAGAAGGTCCACTCACACACCTCCGAATTGTCGAATTCACATTTGCACGCACTTCCGTAAATTTTGGGAATGTCACTTCTTGCCAAAATTGACACGACCCATACCAATCCCCCTGGATTATTCTGGGATGTTCCTGCTCCCGTCTGGCACCACATGTTATACAAGGGATAAAACCGTAACCCGCTTCGGTTTATCCAGAGTACTCAAGGATCTGTGGGGTTATGCAGCGACATGTGATGTCTTGGTGTCTATTATAGCCCACATCCGTGATCAACCTGAAGGGTATCAAAAATAACAAAAGCTGTGAGTGGACAAAAATAATATTTTATCAAAACACTTTATTGAAAATAAAATTATACCTTTCACGTAAAAACATGCATGCATCAGAAAACAAGTATTTCAAATACTTTTCTCAAAAGCAATTCATGTTGCTTTTCAAAACAAGACATTGTGAAAAATGCTTCTCAATCAAAGCCATTTGCTCAGTAGAGTCTCAACCTGAAACCAAATCATACAGGGTCCCAGTCCAAATCAAATCACGTGCGACCTCAGCCCAAATATCAAACCATGTGGGATCTCAGCCCATCATCATCATCAGTCACGATATCCAATCCCAGCAACGCGTGCCCATAAGCTCAAGGACTGCTCTGATCCTAGCATGTGGTCGTGAACACATCACCAACCGAAAATCTCCAGATATTCGTGAACATATCAACGATCGACCTCATATAATGCACTCCTGAGTCGAGCCTCCTTCGGCTTCTCAACAGTATGCGAATCATGACCTCTCCATACCTCGAAGGCGAGCATTATCTCCAGGGTGCTTTTCAGGGAAACATATTCACAACCGGACCCTCTCATACAATCCGAGTCTTTAAACTCAAAATCATAATCATCATTTTGAAAAATAGTAGAAACATTTTCATTACTGTTGTCACTCAAATCAAAGCAACTATTTCTCATAAATCATCTCAACATGGTCCACGCCCAGAATATAGTTTCATCAAATCTATTTCCATAAAACCATCATTGAAAACAGTGTCTATCAGCACTTCACAAACCCAGGATTCCTCGAATCCTATCAAATCCACAACTAGGTCTCATGTCCCAAATATCTTTCATAAATCTCATAACTAGGTCACAGCCCGGTATATCTCACGTTTGACTATACCTTAAGTCAAACCATAAATCAACTAGGTCATACGCCCGAAAGATATTTCTAAATCTGAAACCATTTCACGATTCAAAGCACTTTCCAAAATCGTCCTTGACTTCAATCCAAGTTGAGGTCTTATCAACAAGGACTCATGCCCGAATATCGATTTCACACATCTCTGTGAAATCATTCAAAATTGTTAGTCAAATCCTTGGTTTCACGCCTCTCTATGAAACCATCAAAATCATATAAAACACATGCACGTATATAAAACAAAAATCTCGAACTACGTGTAATATCGCATTTTCTACGAAAATGCCAACAAATCATATATAAATCATATGCATATAGTGCATCTAAAATCATGTTCATAAAACATATAAAACTGTTACGCATGCATCATTTCATAAAACAAATTCCACTCACAGACCGTCCAAGTTGCGCGCTCCAAAATCAACGTCGTAGGTCTCTCCAGGGCTAACCCATATTTTCTGGGATGTTCGGACCTGTCCAAATCATACCCAAAGGTTACTACCAACCTATACAAGTTGTGATTATAAACCCTCAAAACCTCCAGAATAGTCAACGTGTCCCAAACATGCATCCTAAGGCTAAAAACCTCTAAATGACCTATCAAACGATCTCTAATTGACCTGAAACCACCACCATTAGATTCAGAACGTCAAAACTTTTCGAACAAGATCAGTTTCACCTTGAAATTCATACTGACGCCATCCTGACAAGTTTCACACCTGTCAGGTCTGACAACCTACCACATGTCACACCCTAATTGGTGCCACATGGCACACCCTAATTGGTGCCACATGGCACCCTCTGACACTGCCACATCATATAATGATGTCATCTACTGACATCATCATTGACATCTGTCACTAACACGTCAGCTATGAAAACGTGACACCCTGCCATGTGCCACCACCTCATTAGTCCACGGGGTCTAACAATGTTGACGTGGATCTGACACGTCAACTGCCACATCATCTGACACCCTCTGACATGTTGCCACGTGACACCACTTCACTGGTCCACATGGTCTGACATGGCTGACGTGGACCTGCCACGTTAGCTGCTGACGAAACCTAACTGTCAGGACCCATCCCAATCCCCCCGGGATTAATGAGGGACGCTCCTGATCCTGTTTGACATGTAGTATCAGACTAGGGAAAATTTGAACCTTTAGCCTAACCAGCTTCCAGAGTACGCTAGGATCCATAGGAGGTATGTGATATCTCGGTCTCTGCTACAGTCCGAACCATATTCAACCTGAAGGGCATTGAAAACAAAAAAAACTATGAGTGGACGAAAAGTAATAGTTCAGAAAACACATTTTATAAAAGACCTTTTTGCTCTTCATTAAAAAGCATGCATGTATAGTAAAACCATTTATCAAACCACATATGTTTAAACAACCATATTTAGGGTCTCAGCCCCAAATCCATTTATCATCATAAAACACAAATTCGCAAAACCAAGAAATCATGTTCAACATATATATATATATATATCATATAACCAATTCTGTCACGGTATCTAGAACTACGCGCGTGCTACCCGTGGTCTCAAATCCCAAGTCTCCCCAGGGTCCACCCAAGTCAATGTCCGTAGATCAATGACCCTCCCTGGGGGTTATAATCCATTTCCTTTCTGAGAGTAAGGAACCCAACGGGGGCGACTCCACTCAGTCAGTGCTCCGTGACTACTCCGGGGTCCACCCAGGCCAACGACCCTTCCCGGAGGAGACAATCCATATATAAAGGATGGTATACAAAAAACCATTTGAAAACATTCTCAAAACCTTTTAAGGGTTCATGCCCGATCCCCAAAAACCGTCATGAACCATAAAAACCTTTCAAGGGTTCATTCCGGTCCCCATAAACCGTCATGAACCGTAAATCCATTTATGGGTCCCCGACCCGAAATCACAATTGTTAACCATAACTAGGCCCTAAGCCCGAATTCACAAACCAACTGGGCCTCGTACTCGATTTGGTAAACCAAATGGGCCTCATGCCCGATTTCGTAAACCAAATGGGCCTTGTGCCCGATACATAAGTCAATTGGGCCTCGAGCCCGATACGCAAACCAATTGGGCCTCGAGCCCGATACGTAAACCAACTGGGTCTCTAGCCTCATGCCTTATTAAATCAATTGGACTTCAGGTCCGAGAGTTCGTAAATCAAATGGGTCTCATGCCCGATTCCATATTTCCAAATCCGAAATCGATTTGAGAACCAATTGGGCCTCTGGATGGAGAACGTAACTAAATGGACTTCGAGTCCGAGGGTTTCCAAAAAAAATGGGTCTCGAACCCGAGTTTACCTTTTCAAATCCAAAACCATTTCATGAAATCATTTCCAAAACTATAAGCACGGATAATCAGTACAAAACTGTAAACCTCGATTTACGTGCAAGTAGGTAAATCGCCTCGAAATGCGTGAAACCGTATAACTCACAAATATCCAAATCAACATCATAGAATCATATTCATAAAACATATAAAACATTTATGCATTCATCACCGTTTAGAAATCAAGGTCCACTCACAGACCGTCCTAAGCTGCCGCCTCGATTTGTGTGTCGTAAGCCTCACAAGGATAATCGCCGTCACTGGGGCTCCCAAACCTGTCCAAATCAATCTAGAGGGTTACTAACTACCTTATTAACCTCTCATTGAAGTCCCGTAATTTTTCCAAATTTTTAATTATTTTTAAAATCAATACTAAACCTTTGGATGTCCAGAACAATATCGAGACGGTGTCCGATCGACACGAAATCAGTCCCAAAATGTTCCTCACATCGAATAGGGTATTTCACATTTTGAAGTCATCCCCAAAAGGTGCTTCACGCGCCGCCCAAAGGGGCTGTGTGTGAGCACACGCACCAAGCACTATTCATTATCTTCAACCTCCAGTGAACCCAGTTCGCCTGGTTCGAACCTGACTGGACCGATCTGGACCGGCGTGGCCAGTTCAGTGTCCAATCTCTCCTATTTTCAATCCAATCTTGTCCATTTTTATTCCTATAGGTTCCTAGCAACAAACATAATCTATCTAGCTATTACAAACACATGAAATCTAACAGAAACCATACCTCCCATGATAAAACCGTAAGCTTGATCTTCAAGCTAGGTTTCTTAGCCTTCTAGCCATCCATTTCCATCCAAATCGATTCTCATCGAGTTGCCTTGGTCCCTAAGTCTCAATAGAATTGAAAAGGACTCAAAACATCGATTAAAATTCAACTTCCAATTTTCAAAATAAAACTGGGCTCTCGGGTTCGGTTTGACTCACCCCCCGTCGTGGACCGTCGTGGGTCACGGTCCTTGTGATTCTCAGTCTCTCAAAATTCCTTACACGAATGTATGGATGTAGGCATGGTGATGGTGTGATGTGGTGTGTTTGTATTAGAGGGAAAATGGAGAAGGGGGGTGTTTCGGGTTTGTGAAGGAAACAGAGAGGGATGACTGATAATGATCAGGTGAAAGGGAAATGAGATGGACGGTTAGGATGAAGGGGAAGGGTGAAAATGAAGGGCTAGGATGAGTGGTGGGTAAAAATATATATATATTTTATTCCAAGTGGACCAATCATCATTTAGATCCACAAAATGGGGTTTTGGGCCAATGGGATGAGTAACACTTGTCACTCATCCATAGGTCCCACCTAAATATCTGCCCAATCAGATATTGCCACATCATCAATTCCTCGTAATGTGTGCATAGTGCAATCAAACTTCCATGAACTATAACTTTTCCGTTCGACGTCCGATTTCGGAGTGCCACCTGTCAACGGATTTGTATCGACCCGATCTACGTAACGGTCCTCGGCCCTCGGCCCTCGGCCATCGAACCCTCCGGTTAAAAGTCAATATTTTACCCACGACTATGGGCAAAACGGTCATTTTACACCGTTCGTCCGATTTCGCTCAACTAATCACCAATTAACCTCACTAATCCTTGATTAGTCACTAATCTAATCCCGAAATTTGGGACTGGTCGTTACAACCTTCCCTCCTTAAATAATTTCGTCCTCGAAATTCCAACTATCCTAATTCCACAACCACCTCGTGGAAACCAGTTCGACCTCACAACAAATGTACACTTGTACACCAACTAACCAGCCTACAACCTAGGTCCTAGCCAATCACGTTTCAATTCTGGAGTCCCTCTGTCCAATCTAGTACTAGATAGAACAAAACTCCAACTCATCAACCATTTCGAGTCCCACGGTCACCCGACCAGTATCAATACGTCTACTCTAACCACGAAATCCAATACGTACCAATCCGAATCACGCCCACCAAGGCGTACCCACTCATGCCAACTAGTATCTAATCTCACTCACGTCTACCGAGATGCACCAATTTCAAACCTATCGGTTACCTGCTCATTATATTCGATTGACTTCATAGGGAAGCCAATCCCATCATTCACACATCTAAGGCTGACCAATAAGCCAATCCCATACTCAAGTATCCAAGACAGGGCAATAAACTCTCCCCCTAACCTGACCATTAAGATCGTGATCCTAGATCGTCACAATACCTAATGTTCAAAACATCACAATCCCGATCCACCTAGGATCCGCACAAGTTCTACTTCAGTTAACTATCCTCCTCAAATCTGACCAAAGGGTTTTACACCCTCTTGAATCCTTCGTCAGTCACAACACTCCTCAACTATTTCCCACATTTAAACCAATCAGTCAACGACGAAACACGTCGAGACTGTGGGTGCTTTCCAATTACCTCGAATCTATCCTTGTCGTTTGTCAGGACCCGACCCTCTTCTGTCAGGTCTCGATTCATCTAGCACGATATTGTCCGCTTTGGGCCTCGCCCTCACGGTTTTGTTTTCGGGAGCTCACGGTGCAACTTCCCAGGGGGTCACCCATCTGAAATTGCACCAGCCTCAACTCGCTTAACTTTGGGGTTCCAATCCCCCCCAAAGCCACTGAGCTCCCAAAAGGCCTCATGCTAGATAGGTGTGTGCCTACACCTTTAAGGCACACCACCATTCCCTTCCCAGACCATTCCCCCCTCACAGGAATGTGGGATTGTTCACCGTTCCCTCTAGGAAACGGGTCTTACAATCCACCCCCCTTAGGGCCCAGCGTCCTCGCTGGCACACTTCCCGGTCGGGGTCTGGCTCTGATACCAAATTGTCAGGACCCGACCCTCTTCTGTCAGGTCCCGATTCATCTAGCACGATATTGTCCGCTTTGGGCCTCGCCCTCACGGTTTTGTTTTCGGGAGCTCACGGTGCAACTTCCCAGGCGGTCACCCATCTGAAATTGCACCAGCCTCAACTCGCTTAACTTTGGGGTTCCAATCCCCCCTAAAGCCACTGAGCTCCCAAAAGGCCTCATGGTAGATAGGTGTGTGCCTACACCTTTAAGGCACACCACCATTCCCTTCCCAGACCATTCCCCCCTCGCAGGAATGTGGGATTGTTCACCGTTCCCTCCAGGACACGGGTCTTACATCGTTCCACCTAGGAAAATCAAGGATGATCCAAGACGATGACACCAAAATTTATCTTGCGTGGATGCCAACAAGACTCCATGCACTCACCATGCCTTGTAACCCAATATCGTCTTCCACCAAGCAAGAAAATGAGTTGTCACCTGCTATGCACTCACCAAAACTCATTCACCTAACTCTAAAATACCCAACTCCTCCTGACGACCCAAATAAAACGCGGGTCTACCAACCAATACACGGCCAATGCACTGGTGACAACAACCATCACCTGCCATGGCAGAACATGAGTTGTCACCCCAAATGACTTCGAAATACTCATTACCAATACGGAAACAAGTACTCCCCTCGGACATCGACCACGTGTCCGTAACCAATCTAACTCACTACCAAGTTCGCCTATCGACTTACACCATTTACGTACATCCAAAAGGATGTGAACCACTACTACTCAATCCTCACGTCTAGATTCCTACTGAATACCATCCAGTCCAACTCTATCCGAAATCCACTCCCGGGTCATAGATGCCGAACATATGCCCATCTCGACTGAGTCACATCCCGACTCGTGACTCATCATCATCACAATCACTGGCACCAGCACCAGTACCAGCACACACGATGTGAATGAGACAACCTTGGATCTCCACTCATATCGAGCGACGACCCCGTACTTCTGCTCAGATTAGAGTAACTCTGCCTCCCTCGTACCCAACAACTCTGGGAACAGTCACCCTGACAACTCATACGAGAAAATGAAACGTCCCCTGAACATCCCAAATTCCCAACAACCGTAACTATAACCACTCTCGGTTGTAGTGCCTGCCACATACTTGTGCAAACCTAATCACCAGACATCGTTATCGAGACTCTGTATCTAATATAATCAATCGCCCGTACTAACTATTCCGTATCCCCATTCCGGGATTCCATCGACAAGTACCAACCTTGGTAACCTGTTCGACCAATCTCTAACCAAACGTCACTCAACTCAACCAATGTCGTCTACCAGGTCGCCCATGAACTTAGCTGTACCAACTGTCCATCACAACTAAAGTAGTATGACAACCAACTAAGTCTAACCAAGTAACACAACCTTGACTGCAGATCGCAGTCCCATCACTAAAGCTGACATGACTAGACCGACCGACGGTCTTGACTCTGAAAGTCTCCAAAGTCAAACCACTTGCAAACTCACCTTTCCGAACCATACCTCATACATTAGGGTTCCACGATCACACCCTAGGGTTTCTCTGAACCCAACTGTCCACAACAGTAACATCCAAAATCTAACCGACCCCGCGATCCTAACATCGTATGGACGTTAATCTAATCCTACCGTCAACTCAACTAGGGTTTAAATTTTCAGACCGTTACGCAAAAAGAGATTCCATCACTCAATTGGGATACATATTTCCAGATCACCACTCAAATGGGGTTTTCGCGAACCCAGCTGCTCCCAGCAGCATAACCAACTAACTCAACAGGATCCGACCATCTAATGGTCACAACTGCTAACTATCGTCAAACCTAAAAGGCCTCGTGCTAGATAGGTGTGTGCCTACACCTTTAAAGCACACCACCATTCTCATCCCAGACCATTCCCCCCTCGTAGGAATGTGGGATGGTTCACCGTTCCCTCCAAGACACGGGTCTTACAATCCATCCCCCTTAGGGCCCAACATCCTCATTGGCACACCTCCCGGTCGGGGTCTGGCTCTGATACCATTCTGTCAGGACCCGACCCTCCTCGAACAGGACCTGACTCATCTAGCACGATATTGTCCGCTTTGGACCTTCTTTCCCTTGCCCTCACGGTTTTGTTTTCGGGAGATCATGTTGCAACTTCCCAGGGGATCACCCATCATGGAATTGCACCAACCTCAACTCGCTTAACTTTGGAGTTCCAACCAAACCCAAAGGCACTAAGCTCCCAAAAGGCCTCATGCATGATAGGTGTGTGCCTACACCTTTAAGGCACACCACCATTCTCATCCCAGACCATTCCCCCCTCGCATGAATGTGAGATCGTTCACCGTTCCCTCCAGGAAACAGGATACTAATATCTTCTAAAAACTCACCACGTAGCACAACCTAATTGGCCACGTGGACTGACAGGTCTGAGAGGTGATGACATGGATTACCACGTCATCATCATCTTCCTTCAGACAAGTCGACCTGTTTTACTGTAACGGGTCGATTTTACCCGCGACCCTGCCATATCTCGGTCGTCCAGCCAACATTGTCTTTCATTTTTCTTCTTATCGACTCGTCTCTAACCCAGGAAGGGTTCTATGCCCTAAAAACTAGAAAATATGGCCTAGAAATTACCTGTCCAAGCTCGATCCTCACGACCCAATTTCAAATCCACCAGAACTCCTCCCTGCATCCTTCCTCCTCAATTTTCAATCATAATAGCTCATAGGAGCTCAATGAACATACCCAAGGCTTTAGAATGGGTTCCAAACATCCAAAAAAAAACCAATTTCAAATCAAAAATGGGTTTCGGGTTTACCTTTTCTTCCATGTTTTCTAGCCACCTCGAAGCGGCTTCACCGTCCCCCCCACCGTCTCTCATCCTCCCTCACTGTGTCTCTCTCTCCCTTGTCCAGAAAATGAATAATGCATGTATATGTATGGGAATCAATGGATGAGTGATACTTGTCACTCATCTGTTGGTCCCCACAAGATATTTTGGGCCCCGCTTGACATGACCCATCCCAATCCCCCCGGGATTAACGCGGGATGACCTTGCTCCTGTCTGACACGAAGTGTCAGACAAGGGATATTTCCAACCTTTGCCCTCCCGGGCTATCAGAGTACGCCAGGATCCGGAGGAGGCATGTGATATCTCGGTCTCTACTACAGTCCACATCCGATGTCAACCTGAAGGGTATTAAAAACAGAAAGACTGTGAGTGGACAAAACAAAGAGTTTATAAAAACATATTTCATAAAAGACCTTTATACCCTTCACTAAAAAGTATGCATGCATAGTAAAACCATTTATCCAATCACATATGTTAAAACATCCATATTTAGGGTCACAGCCCCATGTTCCGTAAGTACAAGTCACACGGGCTCCTGCCCAAAAACATTTACAGAAAACCATAACATAGTAAACATATGTGGGATCTCAGCCCAAATCCATTTATCATCATAAAACATAATTTCCCAAACCACTGAAATCATGTTTATCCATTATATTTCATATCCAAGAACCTGTCACGGTAAAATAAAGATACACATGTGCTAACCGAGGTCTCAAACCCAAGTCTCTCCATGGGGGGGGGGGGGGGGGGGGGGGGGGGGGGCGGAGGGGCGGGGGAGGAGGGGACTCCACTCCGTTAGTGCTCCGTGACTACTCCGGGGTCCACCCAGGCCAACGACCCTCCCAAGAGGAGACAATCATATATATAGGATGGAATATGAAAAACCTTTTGAAATCATTCTTTAAACCTTTCCAGGATTCATGAACCATAAAATCCTTTCCAAGGGTTCATGCCGGTTCCCATAAACCGTCATGACCCGTAAATCCATTTCAAAGGTTCATGTCGGTTCCCATAAACCGTCATGACCCATACAAACCATTTCTAGGGTCCTTGACCCGAAATCAACATCATAACACATAACTGGGCCCTAGGCCCGAATCCACATACAAACTGGATCTCTGGTCCGAATCGTAAACCAACTGGGCCTTGTGCCCGATTCCGTAAATCAAATGGGTCTCATGCCCAATTCGATATTTCCAAATCCGAAATCAATTTAAGAACCAATTGGGCCTCCGTCCCGAGAACATCATTAAAAGGGACATCGAGTTCGAGGGTTTTCGAAACAAATGGGTCTCGAACCCGAGTTTACCTTTTCAAATCCAAAACTATTTCATGAAATCATAACCAAAACCATAAGTACGGAAAATCAGTATAAAACTGGAAATCTCGATTTACGTGCAAGCACATAAATCGCCTCGTAAAGCGTGAAACCATATAATTCACCAATATCCCAACCAACATGTCAGAATCACATTCATAATCCATATAAAACATTTATGCTTGCATCACATTTTAGAAATCAAGGTCCACTCACAGACCGTCCTATGCTGCCGCCTCGGTTTGCATTCCGTAAGCCTCGCCTGGAAAATCATCGTCACTGGCACTCCGAAACCTGTCCAAATCGTAATAAAAGGTTACTAACTACTTAATTAACCTCCTACCAAAGTCCCATAATTTTCCCGAACTTTTAACTATTTTTAAACTGATACTAAACCTTCGGACATCTCGAAACCTATCGAAACGATGTCCGCTTGACGCGAGACCAGTCCCAAAATGTTCGTTACATCGAATAGAAGATTTCATATGTTGAACACTTACCCATAATACTGTTCACGTGCCCTCACGCGCCCCAAGAAGCCGCTGTGCACTGTTCATCATCTTCATGCTTCAGCCGGTTCAGACGGCCGGTTCACCTGGTTTGGCCGTTCCAACTGGATCGGCGTGACCGGTTCACGGCTCTAGACTCCCCATTTTTCATCCTACCTCTTCCTTTTTTATTCCTTTCTTCCTATTTTCAAGTTTTCTAGCCATTCCAATCCTTAAACGCAACTAAAAACACTTAAAACCCAAGGTTTGATTTTGAACCAAACGGTTCAATGGTCCTAACTTCCTCCCACGGCTTCACATCCATCCTAAGCTTCCTAAAAGCATCCTAAAACAATCCTAGTAACCCATTTAATTCATTAAAACCATCAAAAACCAACCAAAATGCCAAAACCGAATTAAAGGGAGAAAATGGACTAACCGTGAAATCCTCTCGGGTTTCTCCTTCTTGCCGCCGTACACGGCGGTTCTAGCCGCCCAGTAACCTCCTCAGTCTCTCACTCACTCTCTGGGTCTCATAGGTGATCATATGGGGTTGGGTTGGATGGGTTTGGGTTCAAGGTTTTGAATGAGATCGGGTTGTGTTTTCGGGAATGAAGGAAAATGGTCGATGAAGATAATATGCATGAAGGAAAGGAGATGGCCTATGGATGGGTGACACTTGTCATTGATCCATAGGGCAGGGATTAAATATCTGGGCCCCACTAGAGTCCAAAATTTAACTTGTTTCGTAATTCGTGCAATAGTGCACTTGAACTTCCGTGAACCGTAACTTCGCCGTCCGAATTCGACGTGCCGCCTGTCTATGGATTCGTATCGTCCCGATCAACGTAACGGTCCTTGGCCCTCGGCCATCAGACCTCCCGGTCCAAAAGTCAACTTTTTGCCTCTTTTATCCAAAATTACCAAAATGCCTCTAAACTTCTGAACGTCATAACTTCCTCCTCGAATGTCGGAATTGAACGTGCTACCTGTCTATGAACTCGTGACGTCACGAACTACATCACGGTGATCGGTCAAAGTCCATTTGACCGCTCTAACAAAAAGTTAATATTTTACCCATGCTAGGGGTAAAACGGTCATTTCGTATCGTTCGTCCGATTTCGCCTAACTAATCACTGATTAGCCTCACTAATCGTGATTAGTCACTAATCTAATCTAGGAATTTGGGACGGGTCGTTACAAACTTCCCTCCTTAATTAATTTCATCCTCAAAATTCAAACCTACCTAAATCCAACCGTTCTTCCCTCCTTAATTAGTTTCGCTCTCGAAACTCCAACTATCCTGATTCCACATCCACCCCGTGGAAAGTAGAATCGAGCTCGAAACTCGTGTACACTCGTACACCCACTAACCAAAACGATACTCTTCTGCAACTAGACGTACCACAAATACTCATGTCGTATCGACTACATTCGACCACGTCGAATAACAGTTGTCATACGTTCTGAGTTGACACAAATTACCAAATCTACCAAGTCGCTGACACAAACACTCGAAGGTTCCCTTGCTCCATCACCAATCTATCTTGACGTCTGCTCCCACTGGGAGTGACCAAATCTCACTAACCGATCCACGTTGATACCTTCGACAAACTGTCACCACTTGACAGTCGTCAGTCGAAAACTAACACTATACTCACTTGTGGTTACAATAACCACCAGCTCACTCAACCTGAGTGAACACTTACCCACAAAGCATTTCACTCAATCTGTGTGTAACTAGACCCATCAAAAATACCATGACCCACTGCACAGTATCCAATGTCTAGTTCACGACCTCGACTAATCCAATGGTATCGGAACCAATCCGTCTACCAACACGCTCACCAACGCACCCATGGTATAACCTATATACCATCACCAGGCACCACAAGTCTTCCTGGTATCGTACCTCGAACAACGCACAAGGTACGTACATCTACCCATCAATCAGCCTACAACCACCTAGGTTGTAGCCAATAACGTTTCTATAATGGAGTCCATTTGTCCAATCTCGGACTAGACGAATCGAAACTCCAACTCAAACATCCATTTCCAATTCCGAATACGAATCCGCAATTTCGTAAGAAATCCCGAATTCAAACCCAGAAATCATATCCATAGCCATGTCCAAATCCGAATCCGAAATCATTATTTCGTAGACTAGTATTAGGAATAACCATTCCGAACCTAAATCCATAAAAGGAAATCCACTATCAAGCTCCAGAATCAAATCCTGAATCGTCACCCATAATCCGATTCCAAAACCCAAATCCAGAAATCCACTTTCAAGTTCCAAAATCAAATCCTGAATCGTCATCCAGAAACCTGATTCCAAAACTCGAAATATCGTTCATGTTTACCGAGACGTACCAAAACCGAACCTATCGGTTACCTGTTCAACCGATTACCACAATACAATCGATTGACTTCATAGGGAAGCCAATCCCAACCTCAACACATCTAGGCTAACCCAAAATCCGACCTCGTCGGACACCTACTCATGCGTAATATATTGTACGGGATTCACTTCGAAAAGAAGTTCAGTCCCAACATTATTAACTCAACACTCAAGTAAGAGTGATAAACTCTCTACCCATCTGGATCATCAAAATCACGATCCAGATCCTATCATTACATCACCTGACCATGAATGTCACGATCGAGATCCACTTAGGATCCACACAGTCAACTACTAGATTCAAAGTCTTAGGGTCTTACACCCTCAATGAATCTGCATACTGTCAGATCGTTCATCACCAATTCTCACATATAAACCGATCAGTCAACGACGAGACACGCCGAGACTGTGGGTTCTCACTGATTACCTCGTATCGATCCTTGGCATTCCACCGAGGAAAACCAAAGATGATCCAACACGGTGACATCAAAACTCATCCTATGTGAATACAACCAAACTCGCTGCACTCACCACACCATGTAACCTGACATCGTCTGCCACCAAGCAGAAAATGAGAAATCTCAGTCACCCAACTTCGATATACTCAATTCTCCGGATGGCCCACGACAAATCCGGGTCCACCAACCAATACACGACTAGTGTACTAGTGGCCACCAACAATCACCTACCATCATCTACCATTGTAGAACCTGAGAAGTCACCTAAATGACTTCGAAATACCCATTACTAATGCGGAAAACCCGCATTCCTCTTGTCATCCCAATCACAGCCTTTCGTGATTCCAAAGCTCCAACCATGTCGGAACCAACACACTCGGACATCATCCACGTGTCCATAACCAAGAGAACTTGGTACACCATCTCGCCTATATATACACTCATTCCGAGTGGAATTCACACAACTCAAGGTTAAACCTTGTATACTATTTACGGATGTGCATATACGGTCTCCAACACTCGTATCTTGTACCACGAGTCTCAACTACTGTGACGACCCGTCCCGAATTAACGGGATTAATTAAGAATTAATGACGGATTAGCCTCGCTAATCGAGGACTAATCAGAGATTAGACCAGGATTAGCGAACGTTCGGGCGAAATGACGATTTTGCCCCTAGAATGGGTAAATCGTTGACTTTTCATTCGGATGGTCAAATGGACTTTGACTGATGACCGTGACGTAGTTCGTGACGTCTCGAGTTCATAGACAGGTAACACGCTCAATTCCGACGTCCGAGGAGGAAGTTATGACGTTCGGAAGCCCAAGGGCATTTTGGTAATTTGGGTGAATAAGAGGTCAAAAGTTAACTTTTTGACTGGGAGGTCCAATGGCCGAGGGCTGAAGACCGTTACGTAGATCACGATGATACGAATCTGTAGACAGGCGGCATGTCGAATTCGGACGTTCGATGACGAAGTTACGGGTCACGGAAGTACGAAAGTACTATTCACAATAACACGTTTTACGAGGAACTTTTGGACTGAAGTGGGCCCAGTTGCTTTTAGCAACCAATGGATGAGTGACAAGTGTCACTCATCCACTGGCCACCATTTCATATACATGCATCCAACCATAACCGTGCATCCCATTTCCATATTTTCCCAATCCAACCCGATCCCATTTTCAATCCAATCCAAACCCTTCAACCCTAAAACCCTTTGTGAGAGGACAGAGAGAGATGAGGGGACCGGCTGGAGATGGTGGTTGGCCCAAGACGGAGCTGCCGTGCACGGCGGAGGAGGAAAATCAATCGGGTAATCGGTTTTACCCTTTTTAATTCCATTTTCGATTTCGATTGTTAGGGCCTTGTGTGGATGTTTGGGCTGAGTTAATGAGGTTCCTAGGGAGTTTTTAGGACGGTTTGGTGAAGGTTTGGACGCCGGGGAAGCCTGGGGAGGAGATTGGAAAATTGAACCGAAGAGAAAAAATTGGGCCGGTCGGGTTTCGTGGGTTTTAGGAGCCCTAATTAATTAGGTTAGGTTCCTAGGACATTAAGAAGAATTTAGGGATTGAAATGGAGGAAAACGGACTGAAAAATAGGAAGAAAATGGGCTGGACCGGTCACGCCGGTCCAGTTGTAGGAACGGACCGAACCGGCCGGTTCAGACTGGCCATCGAGAGGTTGAAGATGGGTACTGTAGCAGGCGCGTGAAGCCCACGCGCAGCCACTTCAGGCGGCGCGCGTGGGCGCGTGGGGAGGAATTTGGGGATGGTTCCAACATGTGAAATCATCTAATCGATGTAACGAACATTTTGGGACTGGTTTCGTGTCAATTGGACATCGTTTTGATATAGTTCGGGTTGTCCGAAGGTTTAGGTTCGCATTTAAAAATAGTTAGAAATTCCGGAAAATTACGGGGCTTTAGTGAGGGGTTATATAAGTAGTTAGTAACCCTCTAAATTAATTTGGACAGGTTCGGGAATCCCGGAGGCGACGATTGACCCGGGAGACGATTATGGCACGCGTATCGAGGCTGGCTTCGGACGTCTGTGAGTGGACCTTTCTTTCGAATTTGATGCATGCATAAATGTTTTATAATTGTTTTAATACATGTTTTGTGATGCCATTAGTGCATTTGTTTCTGGTAGCCTAGGATTTACGTATTTGCACGTATTTCGAGATTTCTAGTTTTATACGATGCGTATACGTTCTAAGTTTTCAACGAGGGTTTGATAAATAGATTTCGGATTTAGAAACATGAAATCGGGTACGAGGCCCATTTGAATTACAACTCTCGAACTTGGTGTCCATTTGATTTGATAAGGAATCGGACCTATGGTCCATTTGAGGCATACGATCGGACCGAGGGTCCATTTGGTTTACGATTCGGGTTTGAGGCCTAGTTACTAGTACTATCGGGCTTGATGCCCCGTTGATTGATGATATCGGGCCTGGGACCCATTTAGTTGAGATTTCGGGCTTAAGGCCCCGTTGGTTGTGAAACCGGACGTGAGGTCCCATTGAGTCGTGGTTAGGGCTTAGGGCCCTATTGATTGTGAAATCGGGCTTGAGTCCCAGTTCGATTTATGAAATGAGAATTCGGGCATGAGACCCAGTTGAATTGAGGATTTAGGCCGAGGCCTGTGAAATGGATTTGAATCGGATTCGAGGAATCCCTTTGAGATGAATCGGGTTTGAGACCCAGTTGAAATATGATTTAAAGAAAAGAAAGAAAGTACTTGAAATGAATGAACCCTCCATATGTTTATATGGTCTCCTCCAGTCGACCTGGTGAGTCACGATCCACAGACCAGAATGGGTATCCCCATAGGGATCCCGTTCCATGAGTGAAGGTTACTTATGTTGTGGTCCCGGACCAGATTCCGGTGAGATGTGTGGACTAGATCCAGAGAGAGAGCTCGGACTAGATCCAGTGATTGAGCCTCCCAGATGGAGATTCCTGGGAGAAGACTCGGAGTGAGACCCCGAGTAGTGTGCACACTAGATAGATATGATGATATCGTGACTATTTCGGGGATATGTTCCCAAGGGGCTGTGTGCCCCGAGTTGGCATCTTCTCGGAAGAGCCGCGGATGGGTTATACGTATGACGGTACGTATGAGATTTTATGGAAAAGTGATTTGAGGGCAGAGACCCTGTGTTTTATGACTTAGAAAGTTATTTGGGGCGGAGACCACATACTTGATGTGATTTGGGATGAGTCCCTATTGATTTGACCTACGGGTTTTTGATTGTGATTTCGGGTCGAGGACCCAAATGGATTTATGGTTCATGACGGTTTATGGGAACCGGCATGAACCTTTGAAAGGTGTTTGTGGGTCATGACGGGTTATGGGAACCGGGCATGAACCCTTGAATGATTTCAAAAATATGTTTGATGAATTGATTGATTTTATGAATGTTTTACTAAACGGTTTTTGGAATGCATGCGTATGTATTTATGAAGGGCATAAAATATCTTCTTATGAAAATATTTTGAAATGAAAAGTTTAAATTGTCCACTCACAGTTTTCGTGTTTTAATGCCCTTCAGGTTGATCGCGGATGCGGGCTATAGCAGAGACGAGACATCACTCCCCTCCTCTTACGATCCTGATGCACTCTGATAGCCCCGACGAGGGCAGAGATGGAATCTTCCATGGTCTGACACGAAGTGTTAGACGGGATCAGGCGGGTCCCACGTTAATCCCGGGGGATTTGGGACCGGTCCTGACAACTACTGCTGGATCTAATCCAGTCCATCACTATCCGTGATCCACTCACGAACCACAAATACCGAACATATACGTATCTCGATGGAATCACATCCTAACTCGTGACTCATTGTCATCACAATCACCGACACCAGCACCAGCACTAGTACACGTATCATCACCTGTCAGCATCAGCACAAAGTGTGCGAATCAAACAACTCTAGATCCCTGCTCATACCGAGCGACGACCCCGTACCTCTACTCATATGGGCGAAACTCTGCCTCCCTCGCACCCAATAACTCTGGGTACAGTCACCCCGACAACTCATACGAGAAAAGGAAACGTCCCCTGAACGTCTCCGTCTCATTCTGCGATCGCACTCAGCCATAACCGAGTCGAATCCAGAATCATCGATCGTACATATGCGTTACTCACACACCCCGTATCATCGTCACGACTAAAAATCCCTTCGTCACAATCATCACGGTTACCTGAGTCTACTCGACCTGGTAAGACTCGACTACGTCCATCGATAGTAGCGTCTGCCACAACCTCGTGCAGACCTAACTACCAGGCATCTCGATATCCAGACTCCGCATCCAACGGAATCAATCGCCTGTACCAACTACTCTGGATCCCACTCAGGGATTCCATCGATAAGTACTAACCCTGGTAACCTGTCCAACCAATCACTAACCAGTCGTAACTCGACTCAACCAATGTCGTCTACCAGGTCATCCACGACCTTAGTTGCACCAAACCACAACTGAGTAGCACGACAACCAAGTAGGTCTAACCGATAAATAAAACTCCGACTGCAGAGTGCAGTACCAACAATATAGCTGACATGACTAGACCGACTAACAAACCCAAATCCGAATAGTCGTCCAAGTCAAACTACTCGTCAACTCACATTTTTGAACCATACACCCAAGGTAGGGTTCCACAATCACACCTAGGGTCACTCTGAACCCAACTGCAAGCTACCAACTGCAGTACAATCCACGAATCTGGCTGTAACTGCCAGCCGCAGTACAATCCACGAATCCGGCTGTAACTGCCAGCCGCAGTACAATCCACGAAACCGACTGCTAATTGCTAGGAGCAGTAAATCCATTTAACTCAACAAAATCCGATCATCAAAGGATCACAGCACCAAACTACCGTCAAACTGATCCTATGACATCGTGAAAGACGATCCCAACTAACCGTCACATGATCAAAACACTAACGTACCGCTACGTTCATCCATTCATAGGGTCCCACTCTGCCAACCCTGACAGAACTATGGCAACCCCGACATCCAGTGCCGAACTAAAACATTTCACGATACATTCCTACTAACTATCGTATTGGAATCGCAACTATCAGGTTGATAATGAACTGTAGCCCATTGAGATATCACATCCTCGACCTGCGTACCACTACAAGAGCTCCACGGTTGCTCGAATAGAGACAACCCCGCTCTAATATGAGCTAACTGGGCTCCGATAAGCCAGCCTTGCTCTGATACCACGTTGAGAGTATCATAGCGTCCTGGGTATCCCATAAGCCAACCTGCTCTAATACCACGCTGACAGGACCCATCCCAATCCCCCCGGGATTAACGCGGGATGACCCTGCTCCCGTCTGACACGAAGTGTCAGACAAGGGATATTCCCGACCTTTGCCCTACCGGGCTATCAGAGTACGCCAGGATCCGGAGGAGGCATGTGATATCTCGGTCTCTGCTGCAGTCCACATCCGATGTCAACCTGAAGGGTATTAAAAACAGAAAGACTGTGAGTGGACAAAACAAAGAGTTTATAAAAACATATTTCATAAAAGACCTTTATACCCTTCACTAAAAAGCATGCATGCATAGTAAAACCATTTATCAAATCACATATGTTAAAACATCCATATTTAGCATCACAGCCCCAAGTTCCGTAAATATAAGTCACACGGGCTCCTGCCCAAAACCATTTACAGAAAACCATAACATAGTAAACATATATGGGATCTCAACCCAAATCCATTTATCATCATAAAACATAATTTCCCAAACCACTGAAATTATGTTTATCCATTATATTTCATATCCAAGAACCTGTCACGGTAAAATAAAGCTACACGTGTGCTAACCGGGGTCTCAAACCCAAGTCTCTCCAGGGTCCACCTAGTTCAATGTCCGTAGATCAATGACCCTCCCTGGAGGTAACGAACCACGCCCATCCTGAGAGTAAGGAACCCAACTGGGGGGGAGACTCCACTCAGTCAGTGCTCCATGACTACTCCGGGGTCCACCCAGGCCAACGACCCTCCCCAGAGGAGACAATCATATATATAGGATGGAATATGAAAAACCTTTTGAAATCATTCTTTAAACCTTTCCAGGATTCATGCCCGGCCCCTCATAAACCATCTTGAACCATAAAATCTTTTCCAAGGGTTCATGCCGGTTCCCATAAACCTTCATGATCCGTAAATCCATTTCAAGGGTTCATGCCGGTTACCATAAACCGTCATGACCCGTAAAAACCATTTGTAGGGTCCTTGACCCGAAATCACCATCATAACACATAACTGGGCCCTAGGCCCGAATCCACATACAAACTGGACCTCTGGTCCGAATAGTAAACCAACTGGGCCTTGTGCCTGATTCCGTAAATCAAATGGGTCTCATGCCCAATACGATAATTCCAAATCCGAAATCAATTTAAGAACCAATTGGGCCTCCCGCCCGAGAACATCATTAAAAGGGACCTCGAGTCCGAGGGCTTCCGAAACGAAGGGGTCTCGAACCCGAATTTACCATTTCAAATCCAAAACCATTTCATGAAATCATAACAAAAACCATAAGTACGGAAAATCAGTATAAAATCAGAAAATCTCGATTTACGTGCAAGCACGTAATTCGCCTCGTAAAGCGTGAAACCGTATAATTCACCAATATCCAAACCAACATGACAAAATCACATTCATAATCCATATGAAACATTTATGCATCCATCAGATTTTAGAATTCAAGGTCCACTCACAGACCGTCCTAAGTTGTCGCCTCGATTTGCGTGTCGTAAGCCTCACGGGGCAAATCATCATCACCGGGACTCCCAAACCTGTCCAAATCTTAGTAGAAGGTTACTAACTACTTAATTAACCTCCTCCCAAAGCCCCGTAATTTTTCCGAACTTTTAACTATTTTTAAATGGATCCTAAACCTTCGGACAGCAAGAAACCTATCGAAACGATGTCCGCTTGACGCGAGACCAGTCCCAAAATGTTCGTTACATCGAATAGAAGATTTCATATGTTGAACACTTCCCCAAATTACTGTTCATGCGCCCTCACGTGCCCCAAGAAGCTGATGTGCACTGTTCATCGTCTTCATGCTTCAGCTGGTTCAGACGGCCGGTTCACCTGGTTTGGCCGGTCCAACTGGACCGGCGTGACCGGTTCACGGCTCTAGACTCCCCATTTTTCATCCTACCTCTTCCTTTTTGATTCCTGTCTTCCTATTTTCAAGTTTTCTATCCATTCCAATCTTTAAACGCACCTAAAAACACTTAAAACCCACGGTTTGATTTTGAACCAAACGGTTCAATGGTCCTAACTTCCTCCCATGGCTTCACAGCCATCCTAAGCTTCCTAAAATCATCCTAACACAATCCTAGTAACCCATTTAATTCATTCAAACCATCAAAAACCAACCAAAACGCCAAAACCGAATTAAAGGGAGAAAATGGACTAACCGTGAAATCCTCTCGGGTTTCTCCTTCTTGCCGCCGTCCACGACGGTTCTTGCTGCCCAGCAACCTCCTCAGTCTCTCACTCACTCTCTGGGTCTCATAGGTGATCATATGGGGTTGGGTTGGATGGGTTTGGGTTCAAGGTTTTGAATGAGATCGGGTTGTGTTTTTGGGAATGAAGGAAAATGGTCGATGAAGATAATATGCATGAAGGAAAGGAGATGGCATATGGATGGGTGACACTTGTCACTGATTCATAGGGCAGGGATTAAATATCTGGGCCCCACTAGAGTCCAAAAGTTAACTTGTTTCGTAATCCGTGCAATAGTGCACTTGAATTTCCGTGAACCGTAACTTCGCCGTCGAACGTCCGAATTCGACGTGCCAGCTGTCTCTGGATTCGTATCGTCCCGATCGACGTAACGGTCCTTGGCCCTCGGCCATCGGACCTCCCGGTCCAAAAGTCAACTTTTTGCCTCTTTTATCCAAAATTACCAAAATGCCCCTAAACTTCCGAACGTCATAACTTCCTCCTCGAATGTCGGAATTGAACGTTCCACCTGTCGATGAACTCGTGACGTCACGAACTACGTCACGGTTATCGGTCAAAGTCCATTTGACCTCCCTAACAAAAGGACAACGTTTTACCCACGCTAGGGGTAAAACGGTCATTTCGCATCGTTCGTCCGATTTCGCCTAACTAATCACCGATTAGCCTCACTAATCGTGATTAGTCACTAATTGTGATTAGTCACTAATCTAATCTAGGAATTTGGGACGGGTCATTACACAGCTGTTCAAAGACAAAAAGTTAACTCTTGTAATTCGTGTAATTGTGAATAGTTTCCAAAACTTTTCGTGACCCGTAACTTTTCCGTACAATGTCCGATTTCTACATGCCGCCTGTCTACGGACTCGTATCATCTCGATCTATATAATGGACCTCCATCCATGTGCCATTGACCTCCTGAGTCAAAAGTCAAAATTTTCACCCCTTTTAGGGGCAAAATCATCATTTCACCCCGATCGTCTGATAATCCTCGACTAATCTCAATTAGTCCTTAATTAATTCTCGATAATCCGTCATTAACCTTACATAATCCAGTAGGTTCAGGATGGGTCCTTACAAAAACTCACATCTAGAAATCACATATCATCTCAAATAATTCCTAATTTAATCCCATAATTTTCTGAGAATTTTAAACTTATTTAAAACGAACCCTAAATCTTCGAACACTCAAAATTACCCCGAAATAGTGTCTGATTGACTCGAAACTTGTGCCAAAATATTCGTAACATCGAAAGGATGACAACACATGTTGAAACCGCCTCGAAATTCACCCTCACGTGCCACCACGCGTCTCCTAAAGTGGCTGCTCGTGGGAACCACGCGGGGGGGGGGGGTATTGTGCAGCACTATTCATCTTCCAAACCTTTTTATCTGTAAAAAAGGGTCATTCGACGCACGGCTTGGTCCGATTGGAATTTATCCAATTCTCAACCATTTTTCACCATTCCAATCACTAACATTCTTGGAATTAACCCATAAACAAGAACATGGATTCAATTTCATGAAATTTCTTACCTAAGTCCCACGATTTCATTCAAGCCTTGTGCTGTAAATTCGAACATTATCTCGAGCTTGTTCTTGAGCAATTACCTTCAATTTTCCGATGAACCTACTCGGAATGATCTCAATAAGAGGTTTACAACCCCAATTTGCGTAATCCCAACGAAATTTGACAAACCCGATTCAAGGTCCACTGGTTTAGGCATTTTTTGTAACGACCCCTCCCGAAAACTAGGATTAGATTAGTTGTTAATAACGGATTAGTGAAGTAAATTTGGTGATTAGTTGGGTGCGTTCGGACGGACGGTGCAAAATGACGATTTTGCCCCTAGAATGGGCAAAAATGTTGACTTTTCGTTCGGGCGGTCAAATAGACTTTGACCGATGACACCGTTGACTTTGGAGGTAATTGGTACATGTATTGGAAGTGTGTACGTACCGATGCTATAATGGTCCACACTATACCGATATAATTAGGCGTGCATCGGTATGTTCTTGTCAGAGGGTTGATGATCGGCGTAGTTTCGATAAGATGGATTTTGGCGGAGCCTTTGGACTGGATTCGGGGGATCCAGAGTGATCTATTGATGATTACTGACATGAATTGGACGCTCGGAGCCATGGGTGGCTGGTGGAACCCTGATATTGCGATGTGTGAGCACGGTTAATCAGCTTTGTGGTAAGGTCCGGTTGCAAACAGATAGTGTGGGATATGGATGGTGCTTCCACAGGTTGATTGTGGTGGTGATATGGCGTACCTAGGGTTAATTGAGCCGTGAGTGTCGGCTGGCGAGACGATAGAAGTACCTCGAGTACGGATTGGAAATGTGTTGCCCCGGTAAGGAAAGGAGAATCGGCCAGATGGAGTGAGCCTTGATAGATGGTTTGCTTGGCCGAGTTAGGGTGAGAGTTTGGGAACTTTTAAGATAAATTGGATTGGTAGATGCCCGACACCGGGTAGGAGACCCAGGTGTGAGATCCGATGGATTCCCCCAGTTGGTTACGGAAGTACGAAATTTAGAATTTCTAGGACGAAATTGTTTAAGGGGGGTAGATTGTAACGACCCAACCCAGAAATCGGGATTAGATTAGTTGTTAATAACGAATTAGTGAAGTTAATTTGGTTATTAGTTGGGTGCGTTTGGACGGACGGTGCAAAATGGCGATTTTGCCCCTGAAATGGGCAAAAATGTTGACTTTTCGTTCGGGCTGTCAAATTGACTTTGACCAATGACCGTGACGTAGTTCGGGACGTCACGAGTTCATAGATAGGTGGTACGTCTGATTCCGATATCCGAGAGAAAAGTTATGACGTTCAGAAGTCCAAGGGCATTTTCATAATTTGATTAAAAGGAGGCAATTTGTGGACTTTTCAAACGACATGGAATTTTCATGCATTTCAAGGACCGTTAGGAAGGTCTTGATCCCCTGAGTACAATGACAGGTGGCACGCGTTAATGGGAAGTTGGACGACACAGTTACGAGCCTAGGAACTTGAGGGGCAAAATGGTAATTTTCCCTTTAGGGCATTCTGGTCAGTTGTTGCATAGGGATTTGTGCTAGTGACACTTGGCTGTTTTGGATGTTTAGACCACCAGGATTTGGACATCTGTCCTTCTCTGGATGGTGGTAGAACATTGCACAGCCGCCTCAAATCTTGTTTACATATGTTTAATTAGTTTAAACGGTTCGGGGCAAAAAGAAAGGGAGAAACAGAGACAGAGTTTGATCGAGAGCACCATTCCATTAACACACTCAGCATTGATGATGACTGTGTGAGTGGTGAAAGGGAATGGGAGAGGCAGAGTGAGAATGGAGGTGGTATGCCGTGAACGGTGGCTAGAGACCCGTGAGGAACAAGGCTACCGTGAATCCAACCCACACGACCCCCCTTGGATTTTTCATCTGATGAGGTTAATTGGTGAAGGAAAGAGTGTAAGGGGGACAAGATGAGGATGATGGATGCTGCCGTCGTGCTTGACGATGAGGGTGAGTGGTGATAACCTGAATAATGCTCTGTTTCGGTTTACAATGGTAAAACTTGAAATCCTGTTTAGTAATGGGTTTTAATGTTTGGATGTGAAGTATGGAGAGTAAATGAGCCGTTAGGAATCAAGAACGTGATCGATAGTGACCTGTGGTGGCCAGAACCATAGCAGGGATTTCGAAGGATTGATCACGGTTCAGGGAGGTATGTTTTAAGCCTTCAATTCAGTGTTTAATTATGCAGATTAATAGGAAATCATGTAAGGAAGCTTTAGGAATTAAAACAGGAGGAATTGGAGTTGAATTGGATGATTTAGATCAACGAACCGTGACTGTCGGTTCGACTAAATAGGTCTGAACTGAACCGGTCTGAACTCGGTTTGGCGAGAGGACAGGGATGAACAGTTTCCACGCGTGAGGCCCACGCGCAGCCAATTCAGGCGGGGCGTGTGGGCGCATGGCACGCCTTTTGAGGAAGGTTCCAACATAACTTTTAAAGTATTCGATGTAACGAACATTTTGGTGCTGGTTTCGAGTCAATCGGACATCGTCTAGATATGTTTCGGGATGTCCGAAAGGTTTAGGGCTCGGTTAAAAATAGTTAAAAATTCGGAAAAATTACGGGGCTTTAGTATGAGTATTGTGAAGTAGTTAGTGACCTTATATTGGGATTTGTATAGGTTCGGGATAACCGATAATTGTGGATTCGTCGGTAAAGCGTATGTGAGTGGACTTTGCTTTTTAACTCTTGATGCATGCATATGTGTTTTTATATGTTTTCTATACGTGATTCTATGATTTGATTTATAATCTTGATGGTTTACGGTTTTGTACGTTTTTCGAGGTATTTACGAAATTTTACGTTTTACGAGATTCGATCAATATTGTGATTTGAATAAGATTTAGATGATTTGATTTCAGGAATTGAAAATTGATTTGATTTCAATGATTTGAAATGGATTTCGAGAAATGTGATTTCGGGCTTGAAGCCCAGTTCAGAAAAGTGGTTTTAAAGAACGTGATTTTGGGTTTTTGAGTCGGATTTCAGAATGACGATTTTGGATTCGGTTTTGAAACTTGAAAGCGGATTTCCAGATTTGGGTTCGAAATGATTGTTCCGGATGCTAGCTTACAGAGTGATGGTTTCGGACTCAGATTTGGAAATGGATATGTATCTGAGTTCTGGGTTTGGATTCGGGATCCTGATAAGATTGCGGATTCGAATTCGGAAATGGATAATGGTTTTCAAGTGGTTTTGGATTGGATTTGCTGAATCTGGTTGTTGGGTTTAAAGACCCGGATATGATTATGACGGGGGGCGGGCCCGGATTGGGTTTAAAGACCTGGATTGAGTTTAAAGACTCGGGAGTTTAAAGATTGGGATATTGATATTTCCCTCGTAGGCCTATTGAGTTTAAAGACTCGAGAGTTTAAAGACTCGGATTATATTGAGGCCTGGATTGAGTTTAAAGACTCGGGAGTTTAAAGACTCGGATAGATCCAGCAGGTTCGATGGATGGAAATGTGGTTTCAAATATGTTTTGGATTTCATTGAAATTGATGATGATGGTTTTCGATAAAGGTTTTCCGATGTTTTGGGCTCTGCCCGAATAAAATGGCTTTCGATGGTTTTGGGCTGAGGCCCGGGATTTGAGGAAAGGAAACTGTGTTCGGTTTTTCTTACATGGTTTGCTTAACCTGGATATTGAATGGTTTTATGACATGGATTTGATATGCATGCATTGGTTTTTAAATGGAGGGTATAAATGTAATTATTTTATTGAACTGTTTTGGAACTTATACTTTATTTTTGTCCACTCACAGTCTTTTTATGTTTTCGATACCCTCCAGGTTGTTGCGGTGCGGGCAGTTGGTCGAGAGAGACGGAGACATCACATAGGTGATCCACAGTATAGTCTACAAGCTCTGGGAAGTCCCGAAGTTTTGAGCGGTTCAGTCAAGAATACCTTGTCCGACTTACGTGTCACATGGATGTTGGACGTCGGTTTAGCCTTCGTGTTATGCGTAAGTTAGACGGGAGCAGGGCTTAGCCCTTAATCCCAGGGGATTGGCGATGGGTCTTGTTAAATCGGTATCAGAGCAGGTTTCATGCGTTCTGCGCGAGGTTTGGTTCCCATAGTCGTTGGTTCGTCGACTTGGGTGGTGTGATGCTACTGTGGAAGTGATGTCTCGACGCGGAACAGTCCGTCAGCAACCTGGATGCGATAGTGATAGTAAGTTCGTTGTGGTTAGTTAGAGCGATTGTTTGTGTCAGAATGATAGTCGTTCGATAAGCGGTACGAGGTATGACGTACGTTGGCTTAGGGCCGGAATGGTTAGTGCGTTGGTGCTGGTTACGCTTGATGGTTGGACCATAGGGTCGGAGATATGCCAGCGAGATTAACCTGGATGGTAGCCGGTGAGCTACGATTGAGTAGGCTGGTCAGCTTGTGGGGCCCAATGGTAGCCTGTTGAGCTGATGGTATACGTGGGCCGAGGAGGCCGATTGACGGTGGCCTGTTGGGCCGGATGGTGATTAGATGACGATAGTATGGATTGATGACCTTTTGGTCAGTTTGGTTGAGCTGGATTTGCGCGGCTACGAGTAGCCGGATGCCTCGAGTGGCAGGGTACAGGAAACTACCTTGTGGATTTGAGGGAATTCCCCTAGTCTTGGATACTGGTAGATGTTGGTGTGCGGAGTTACGATAAGGGATGGGTTTAGTCGGGTGTGACAACCCGAGTGGTAACGTTGTAGTGAAGCAGTGGCAGCTACGGGTTTTGATGACTCGGACGACGGGGATGATTTGAGGAACCCTGTGGAATGACTGGTTTGGATTGTGAGTACCTGAGTAAGAAACCCCAGAGTAAGTGTTTAGTTGGAAACCGAGAGTTGGGGTTGTGGTAAAATAGTCGTTGTGGCTTGGGCCGACTTACGGCCAGACTGGAGACTGTGCTGCTAGGTGCAGCCGAGGTAGTAGATGGTTTGTGGATGACTCTAGAAGAGTCCAATAAGATTGCGGTGTTGGTTGAGCATTTGGTTGCTCAGAGTTGTGGCTGACGAGGGATGTTAGTTTCCCCGACCCGAGCATAGATTGAGGGTTTTGGCTCGGTGTGAGCAAAGGTTCGGGCTTAGAGTATTGTGAACCCTGGAGTAGAGATGATGTGCCACTAGTTAGAATGCTTGTGAATGGTCGGAGGGGCAAATCGAGTTGAGGTTGTGATCGGTTGTGAGGTGATGATGTCCGGTACGAATCATTAACCGTACGGGGATATGTGATGACCATTATTGGTAGGTCATGTTTCAGGACGAACGATCAGGATGTCGTTAGTTGATCAGAGTAGCGCAGTGGACCTAGGCCTCGTGTTGGATCGAGCTAGATTTGTATGGTCAGGCTTGACCGCTCGTGAGGTTAGTTTTAGTAGACTTCCCCCAGACGTGTTGGCATATGTCGGTCGGTGCCGAGGTTGGCACTTGGTGAATGGCGACTTCGAGGGTGGTACTTGGGGAGTCTAAGGTCAGTAATTTTGGAGTGAGGATTCCGAGAGTTGGTGACTCGTATTTTAGCAGGAGCTCGGAGTGGAACTTCAGAAAGGTTGGATGTGATCATCAGAAGGAATGATGATTGATACTCGTTTGGATGTGTATAAATGGAGATAACCGACAGGCGAGTGGTCGGTGAGTTGACTTGATCTTGGATACGAGGGTAGGATCAGTAGGAATGGTGGACTACCTCAGTATAGTAAGTAAACAGACGTTTGGACAGGTAGACTGGTGGTGGTATATTTGAGGATGAAGAATCGTAGTTGGAATTTCGGAATCAGGAGATGTTGAACTTGAGACGATGAGATACTGTGTCTGGTTCCGAGGTGGTGATTAGGTTGTGTGGTAACTACTCTGGAGTTGAGTTGGGAGACTCACTGTTGGGATGTCAGGATTTGTGACCCCCTTTGATTGTGGACACTTGTGATTGTGGTTAGGAGTAACTATAACTAATCACTATAAGGTTATTGACAAGAACCCACAATCTAGACGTTCGGTATATAAGATCGATTGGATTTGATGCAGTGGTTTGAAACCTGGTCAGTGAGATCCACGTAGAAGTGTGTGGATCGGGTTTGGATTGCTTCTTACAGGTTTGGGTAGTTTTGGAGCAGGAGGATCGTCTAAGAGACATAAGTTGGATAGCTTGACCATCTTGGAGGTGTGATTGGATTTCACATTGGTCGGGAGGCCCAAAAGACCAGGAGGCTCATAATAGTCTAGAGTCAGTCCCCAAAAGACTAGTAGGGTATCCTAGAGGTAGGATTAGACTGATGGACTTCAAAAGTGAAGCATGTTTGGCTTGTAGGCAGGTAGGATTAAGTAACGTTACAAGGATGATGTGTACCCAGGGAGATACCCTGTGAAGGTGACGGGTACACCTTGGAGAAACTTTGGGTAAAGAAGATCTTCGCTGATGTCAACGGGGTTGATACCATAGGATAACGTTGGAAGTACGTGAGGCTATACTCCACAAGCTATGTTGAGGTATTCTAAAATATCTTTGTTTCTTCAAGTTCGTAGGGTTGTCCTTGCATGTGTTTAGTGGTAGGCACCGTGGTTCTGGTTGGCGGTAATTGGTACATGTATTGGAAGTGTGTACGTACCGATGCTATAATGGTCCACACTATACTGATATAATTAGGTGTGTAGCGTGATGTTCTTGTCAGAGGGTTGATGATCGGCGTAGTTTCGATAAGATGGATTTTGGCGGAGCCTGTGGACTGGATTCAGGGGATCCAGAGTGATCTATTGATGATTACTGACATGAATTGGACGCTCGGAGCCATGGGTGGCTGGTGGAACCCTGATATTGCGATGTGTGAGCACGGTTAATCAGGTTTGTGGTAAGGTCCGGTTGCAAACAGATAGTGTGGGACATGGATGGTGCTTCCACAGGTTGATTGTGGTGGTGATATGGCGTACCTAGGGTTAATTGAGCAGCGAGTGTCGGCTGGCGAGACGATAGATGACAGGACCCATCCCAACTGGACCTCGATATTCGTGCCCGGCCCTGCTCCCGTCTGACAAGTCAACTGAAATCCCGAAACAATCCTTCAGCACCTATCAGACAAGGGATTAACACCGCTTATGCCTCCGCCTCTCGGTCAGCCCCGAACGTCGTGTCACGGCCTGGAGGGTCATCAAAAACAGAAAAGTGTGAGTGGACAAAAATATATTCGTTAAAATACATTTTAAAAGACATCATTTACCCTCCAATTTATCAAACCAGCATGCATAGGGGAAAACATATGAATGGCAATCATCGGCTTTCCAGCCAAACAACATAACAAGTCAACATCCCGGCTCTCAGGCCAAGCACATGATAACATAGTCACCTGGCCACACAGACCAGCACTCGTACTTAATACCAGTACGTAATCACAATCAACATCAAACAGTACTATGCACAAGGTCAACAATCAATTACTCAATCAATCAATCAATCAATCCGCACTGTTCACAAGTGCACAAACCATTACACTGTCACACCGGCACTACGCGTAGGCCAACCTCGAGAACTGCACTCAGGCACCATCCGAGTCATATCTATCATGTCTGGGAACTGCACACGCATCCTCTAGACGCTTACGGGAACTGCACTCACGCAACGTCCGAGTCACGTCTAGGCACTGCACTCGCATCATTCAGAACACGATCCAGTATCTAGTATCCACAAGCACAAACACAATCCATACCACAACACATATCAATCATATCCATGACCTCAAATCAAGTCATAAGCATTCCCGACATAGTTTCAAGCTCAAATACCAATTATATGTAAATCCGTGAAATCACAATGAAATCATTAAAATAATCCAGAAATCATCCTTAACTTATCAATTCATCAAAATATCCATTTTGAAACCATTTTGACTCCGGGCCTAGCCCAAAATACCATTGGCACATTTCCTCGAAAAACGTGCCCGAAAGGCCGATTAAAATATTCATTAAATCATAAATAATCATCCAAATAAATCATAATATCATTGCAACCAAATCATGCAATCAATCATGTAAAACATTTAACTATGCATGCATATTTAGAAAACAAACGTCCACTCACACACCGTCCAACCCCGCTCGCTTTCCGAGCTGCACGCGTTTCCGTAATTTCCGACGCTTGCCAGGAATCCCGAATCCTGTCCAAACTCATTATGTAAGGTTACCAACAATTCAAATTGCATCATATCAATTCCCAATAATTTTCCGGGATTTAAATATTATTTTAAAATATAACATAAACCGTCGGACCCGCGAAACATTATCGAGACGGTGTCCGATCGACTCGAAACCAATTTTAAAATGTCCGTTATATTACATAGAGTAAAATACATGTTGGACACTTTTCCAGAAACCCCACCACGCGCCCTCACGCGCTGCCGCAAGCGGCTGCGCGTGAGTCCACACGCCGTGAACAGTGCACAGATACAGTACTCCTATCTCACTCGTTTCTCTGGTATTCGGGTCTGCAACCCGCAATCAGACCCGATCTGTTCTTGATCAATTCGACCTCCATTTCACCGTGTCTTTCACTCATTACCATCAAGTCAATATGGATTACGGGTCTGTGATCTCAATTTAATCAATTAAACCCTAAACCTCCTCGACTCATGATGAACACTCGACGGGTCTGAAATCGGGTCCTACCCCAGTTCACGTTAGTTCATTAAATTGATCATACAGGAAGCATTCTACGTCCATTCTAAGCACGAAATTGAAATCAATTTCACGAATCATTACCTCTAAGTAATCGAACTCAGGCTCCACATTTCCAAGAGCTCGCAGGTTCAGTTCTTCATCAATTTACCATCAATTGTCCCCCCAAGCGATCTGGTTCGAGTCGTCTAGCTCCCAGAAGACTCAATATCACGTCAATTGCAATCGAAACTGTCTAAGAAATTAAATTCGAATTTTTGTTCTTAAGTGAGTTTTCGGGTATTCTCAGTGTTTCCCAGCCCCTTTCTTTTCGATTTCCCACTCAATCTCCCTCGCCTAAATCTCTCTGTTCAATCTCAATTCGAAAATGGAAATCATGATCAATCAAGGACGAATGGATTTCATGTGGGGTTATAAGGTACTCTCTGTTTTTGGTTGAATACGAACACCATAGGTTAATTAACATTATATGATAATGTACAGATTTGTTTAATTAATTCATTTCACCCAAGTGCCACTAATCCATCTAATGAAAGTGACAGATGTCACATAATAACTAAGCCTCATCCAATTTAGGCTGAATCAGCCATTGAAACCATTTAATATCAATGCATAATCATCTAATTGCACCGTAAAGGACCTTGACTGCCTAAATGACCATTTTACCCCCTACTTGGAAAAATTACCAAATTACCGCTCATGGTTCTAGACCCATAACTTTCTCGTTCGGACTCCGATTGACGCATGTCGCCTGTCTACGGATTCAGCATCCCGAGACCTATCCAACGGTCTTCCCGGAAAGTCCAAACAATGTCCCGATCAAAAAGTCAACTTTCGGCCCTTGTGACCAATTTACCAAATTACCCTCCAATTTCCGCACATCATAACTTTTTCCTCGAATTTCGGAATCGGACGTGTCACCTGTCTATGAACTCGTGACGTCCCGAACTACGTCACAGTCATCGGTCAAAGTCCGTTTGACCGCTCGAATAAAAAGTCAACCATTCGCCCAATTCCAGGGGCAAAATCGTCATTTTCCTCCAATTTTCCAAGTTTTCGTTTTTCGCATTTCCGGGGCGTTACAACCTTCCCCCGGTAAAGAATTTCGTCCCCGAAATTCGGTCACAGTATTTATTAAACAAACACAACAGTGCAACCGACACATAAACACACAACAGTACAATGGCCCAAGCCAAAATACACACATAACAGTACAATGGTACAAATATTTACATCACAACCACAACAAAACGACATGTACTACTAATCACAACAGTTACAGTCACACCAAGATCGTGCAACATGCTATGACATTTTTCAAGTTTTACGTTCGTGAACTCGAAGGCCGACCACGACCTGGTCGCCCAGTTATAGCGCTACTGGTACCTGTCGACATCGGTCCCTGGTGTCGATCCACTGCTGTACGATCGGTCGCCCCTTGATCCGACGGGTAAGGACATTCTCTCCTAATATGACCACGCTCTCCACAATGAAAGCAAGTGATTTGTGTACGCCGTTAAGGGGATGAAATCGAAACACTATCCGATTGTTCTGAGGGAAGGGGCCGTGCCAGACCTCCCCGAATATCATCTGGGTCATCTCCTTGACTCGTACTTCCAGTACTCTGATGCTCTCGGTAGCGTCCCGAGCTTCTATCTCGCTCTCGAATCGGTAAAGTCGCCTCCACTTGAGCAGCAGCATCGGATAACTCTGGCAGGGTCGAATACGAACCTACCGTCACAGCGCCCCGTATGGTATTCCTCAATCCCTGCTCAAACCGGGAACACTTATCTTCCTCAGTTGCCACATATAGAGGAGCGAAATTTGATAAGTTCAAGAACTTCTGCTCATACTCGGCTACAGATAGATTCCCCTGCTTCAAGGGAAGGAACTCAACTTCTTTAGCATCTCGGAAGGATCGGGGGTAGAACTGATATAAGAAACGATCTCGGAAAGTCTCCCACGTCAAAGTATGAGCAGTAATACCAGTCATCTGTAATCCACGCCACCATCGATAAGCATTTCCACTCAACAGAAAGGTGGATAATAAAAACACACTTGTTGGACACTTTTCCAGAAACCCCACCACGCGCCCTCACGCTCCGCCGCAAGCGGCTGCGCGTGAGTCCACGCTCCGTGAACAGTGCACAGCTACAGTACTCCTCTCTCACCCGTTTCTCTGGTATTCGGGTCTGCAACCCGCAATCAGACCCGATCTGTTCTTGATCAATTCGACCTCGATTTCACCGTTTCTTTCACTCATTACCATCAAGTCAATATGGATTACGGGTCTGTGATCTCAATTTAATCAATTAAACCCTAAACCTCCTCGACTCATGATGAACAATCGACGGGTCTGAAATCGGGTCCTACCCCAGTTCACGTTAGTTTATTAAATTGATCATACAAGAAGCATTCTACGTCCATTCTAAGCACGAAATTGAAATCAATTTAACGAATCATTACCTCTAAGTAATCGAACTCAGGCTCCACATTTCCAAGAGCTCGCAGGTTCAGTTCTTCATCAATTTACCATCAATTGTCCCCCCAAGCGATCTGGTTCGAGTCGTTTAGCTCCCAGAAGACTCAATATCACGTCAATTGCGATCGAAACTGTCTAAGAAATTAAATTCGAATTTTTTTTCTTAAGTGAGTTTTCGGGTATTCTCAGTGTTTCCCAGCCCCTTTCTTTTCGATTTCCCACTCAATCTCCCTCGCCTAAATCTCTCTGTTCAATCTCAATTCGAGGATGGAAATCATGATCAATCAAGGACGAATGGATTTCATGTGGGGTTATAAGGTACTCTCTGTTTTTGGTTGAATACGAACACCATAGGTTAATTAACATTATATGATAATGTACAGATTTGTTTAATTAATTCATTTCACCCAAGTGCCACTAATCCATCTAATGAAAGTGACAGATGTCGCATAATAACTAAGCCTCATCCAATTTAGGCTGAATCAGCCATTGAAACCATTTAATATCAATGCATAATCATCTAATTGCACCGTAAAGGACCTTGACTGCCTAAATGACCATTTTACCCCTACTTGGAAAAATTGCCAAAATGCCCCTCATGGTTCTAAACCCATAACTTTCTCGTTCGGACTCCGATTGACGCATGTCGCCTGTCTACGGATTCAGCATCCCGAGACCTATCCAACGGTCTTCCCGGAAAGTCCAAAAAATGTCCCGATCAAAAAGTCAACTTTCGGCCCTTGTGACCAATTTACCAAATTACCCTCCAATTTCCGCACATCATAACTTTTTCCTCGAATGTCGGAATCGGGCGTGCCACCTGTCTATGAACTCGTGACGTCCCGAACTACGTCACAGTCATCGGTCAAAGTCCGTTTGACCGCTCGAATAAAAAGTCAACCGTTCGCCCAATTCCAGGAGCAAAATCGTCATTTTCCTCCAATTTTCCAAGTTTTCGTTTTTCGCATTTCCGGGGCTTTTCAACCTTCGCCCGGTAAAGAATTTCGTCCTCGAAATTCAGTCACAGTATTTATTAAACAAACACAACAGTACAACCGACACATAAACACACAACAGTACAACGGCCCAAGCCAAAATACACACATAACAGTACAATGGTACAAAAATTTACATCACAACCACAACATAACGACATGTACTACTAATCATAACAGTTACAGTCACACAAAGATCGTGCAACATGCTATGACATTTTTCAAGTTTTACGTTCGTGAACTCGAAGGCCGACCATGACCTGGTCGCCCAGTTATAGCACTACTGGTACCTGTCAACATCGGTCCCTTGTGTCGATCCACAGCTGTACGATCGGTCGCCCCTTGATCTGACCGGTAAGGACATTTTCTCCTAATATGACCACGCTCTCCACAATGAAAGCAAGTGATTTGTGTACGCCGTGATGGCGATGAAATCGAAACGCTATCCGATTGTTCTGAGGGAAGGGGTCGTGACAGACCTCCCCGAATATCATCTGGGTCATCTCCTTGACTCGTACTTCCAGTACTCTGATGCTCTCGGAAGCGTCCCGAGCTTCTATCTCGCTCTCGAATCGGAAAATTCGCCTCCACTCGAGCAGCAGCATCGGATAACTCTCGTAGGGTCGAATACGAACCTACCGTCACAGCGCCCCGTATGGTATTCCTCAATCCCTGCTCAAACCGGGAACACTTATCTTCCTCAGTTGCCACATATAGAGGAGCGAAATTTGATAAGTTCAAGAACTTCTGCTCATACTCGGCTACTGATAGATTCCCCTGCTTCAAGTGAAGGAACTCAACTTCTTTAGCATCTCGGAAGGATCGGGGCTAGATCTGATCTAAGAAACGATCTCGGAAAGTCTCCCACATCAAAGTATGAGCAGTAATACCAGTCATCTGTAATCCACGCCACCATCGATAAGCATTTCCACTCTACATAAAGGTGGCTAATAAAACCATATCCTCTGGTGGACATCTCATAATCTCGAAAATCCGCTCAAATTGAATAAGCCATTCATAGGCCTCTTCTGGGTTAGTCTGGCCCGTAAATCTAGTGGCTCCCAGACGCTGGGCTCTCTCAACATCTGGACTCTCTAACTCAGCGCCAGGCCGTGCACAGGGATCACGTCGTGGAGGCATAGCAGATCAGTAACCTAATGCTCTGATAACACTTTGACAGGACCCGTCCCAATTGGACCTCGATATTCGTGCCCGGTCCTTCTCCCGTCTGACAAGTCAACTGAAATCCCGAAATAATCCTTCAGCACCTATCAGACAAGGGATTAACACCGTTTATGCCTCCGCCTCTCGGTCAGCCCCGAACGTCTTGTCACGGCCTGGAGGGTCATCAAAAACAAAAAAGTGTGAGTTGACAAAAATATATTCGTTAAAACACATTTGAAAAGACATCATTTACCCTCCAGTTTATCAAACCAGCATGCATAGGGGAAAACATATGAATGACAATCATCGGCTTTCCAGCCAAACAACATAACAAGTCAACATCCTGGCTCTCAGGCCAAACACATGATAACATAGTCACCTGGCCACACAGACCAGCACTCGTACTTAATACCAGTACGTAATCACAATCAACATCAAACAGTACTATGCACAAGGTCAACAATCAATTACTCAATCAATCAATCAATCAATCCGCACTGTTCACAAGTGCACAAACCATTACACTGTCACACCGGCACTACGCGTAGGCCAACCTCGGGAACTGCACTCAGGCACCATCCGAGTCATATCTATCATGTTTGGGAACTGCACACGCGTCCTCTAGACGCTTACGGGAACTGCACTCACGCAACGTCCGAGTCACGTCTAGGCACTGCACTCGCATCATCCAGAACACGATCCAGTATCCAGTATCCACAAGCACAAACACAATCTATACCACAACACATATCAATCATATCCATGACCTCAAATCAAGTCATAAGCATTCCCGACAGAGTTTCAAGCTCAAATACCAATTATACGTAAATCCGTGAAATCACAATGAAATCATTAAAATAATCCAAAAATCATCCTTAACTTGTCAATTCATCAAAATATCCATTTTGAAACCATTTTGACTCCGGGCCTAGCCCAAAATACCATTGGCGCATTTCCTCGAAAAACGTGCCCGAAAGGCCGATTAAAATATTCATTAAATCATAAATAATCATCCAAACAAATCATAACATCATTGCAACCAAATCATGCAATCAATCATGTAAAACATTTAACTATGCATGCATATTTAGAAAACAAACGTCCACTCACACACCGTCCAAACCCGCTCGCTTTCCGAGCTGCACGGGTTTCTGTAATTTTCGACGCTTGCTAGGAATCCCGAATCCTGTCCAAAGTCATTATGTAAGTTTACCAACAATTCAAATTACATCATATCAATTCCCCATAATTTTCCGGGATTTAAATATTATTTTAAAATTTAACATAAACCGTCGGACCCGCGAAACATTATCGAGACGGTATCCGATCGACTCGAAACCATGTTGGACACTTTTCCAGAAACCCCACCACGCACCCTCACGCGCCGCCGCAAGCGGCTGCACGTGAGTCCACGCGCCGTGAACAGTGCACAGCTACAGTACTCCTATCTCACCCGTTTCTCTGGTATTCGGGTCTGCAACCCGCAATCAGACCCGATCTGTTCTTGATCAATTCGACCTCCATTTCACCGTTTCTTTCACTCATTACCATCAAGTCAATATGGATTACGGGTCTGTGATCTCAATTTAATCAATTAAACCCTAAACCTCCTCGACTCATGATGAACACTCGACGGGTCTGAAATCGGGTCCTACCCCAGTTCACGATAGTTCATTAAATTGATCATACAGTAAGCATTCTACGTCCATTCTAAGCACGAAATTGAAATCAATTTCACGAATCATTACCTCTAAGTAATCGAACTCAGGCTCCACATTTCCAAGAGCTCGCAGGTTCAGTTCTTCATCAATTTACCATCAATTGTCCCCCCAAGCGATCTGGTTCGAGTCGTCTAGCTCCCAGAAGACTCAATATCACGTCAATTGCGATCGAAACTGTCTAAGAAATTAAATTCGAATTTTTGTTCTTAAGTGAGTTTTCGGGTATTCTCAGTGTTTCCCAGCCCCTTTCTTTTCGATTTCCCACTCAATCTCCCTCGCCTAAATCTCTCTGTTCAATCTCAATTCGAAAATGGAAATCATGATCAATCAAGGACGAATGGATTTCATGTGGGGTTATAAGGTACTCTCTGTTTTTGGTTGAATACGAACACCATAGGTTAATTAACATTATATGATAATGTACAGATTTGTTTAATTAATTCATTTCATCCAAGTGCCACTAATCCATCTAATGAAAGTGACAGATGTCACATAATAACTAAGCCTCATCCAATTTAGGCTGAATCAGCCATTGAAACCATTTAATATCAATGCATAATCATCTAATTGCACCGTAAAGGACCTTGACTGCCTAAATGACCGTTTTACCCCTACTTGGAAAAATTACCAAAATGCCCCTCATGGGTTCTAGATCCATAACTTTCTCGTTCGGACTCCGATTGACGCATGCCACCTGTCTACGGATTCAGCGTCCCGAGACCTATCCAACGGTCTTCCCGAAAAGTCCAATTAATGTCCCGATCAAAAAGTCAACTTTCGGCCCTTGTGACCAATTTACCAAATTACCCTCCAATTTCCGCACATCGTAACTTTTTCCTCGAATGTCGGAATCGGGTGTGCCACCTGTCTATGAACTCGTGACGTCCCGAACTACGTCACAGTCATCGGTCAAAGTCCATTTGACCGCTCGAATAAAAAGTCAACCGTTCGCCCAATTCTAGGGGCAAAATCGCCCTTTTCCTCCAATTTTCCAAGTTTTCGTTTTTCGCATTTCCGGGGCGTTACAATAGAAGTACCTCGAGTACGGATTGGAAATGTGTTGCCCCGGTAAAGAAAGGAGAATCGGCTAGATGGAGTGAGCCTTGATAGATGGTTTGCTTGGCGGAGTTAGGGTGAGAGTTTGGGAACTGATAAGATAAATTGGATTGGTAGATGCCCGACATCGGGTAGGAGACCCAGGTGTGAGATCCGATGGATTCCCCCAGTTAGTTACGGAAGTACGAAATTTAGAATTTCTAGGACGAAATTGTTTAAGGGGGTAGATTGTAACGACCCGACCCGGAAACTGGGATTAGATTAGTTGTAAATAACGGATTAGTGAAGTTAATTTGGTGATTAGTTGGGTGCGTTCGGACGGAAGGTGCAAAATGGCGATTTTGCCCCTGAAATGGGCAAAAATGTTGACTTTTATTTCGGGCTGTCAAATGGACTTTGACCGTTGACCGTGACGTAGTTCGGGACGTCACGAGTTCATAGACAGGCGGTACGTCTGATTCCGACATCCGAGAGAAAAGTTATACCGTTCAGAAGTCCAAGGGCATTTTCGTAATTTGATTAAAAGGGGGCAATTTGTGGACTTTTCAAACGACATGGAATTTTCATGCATTTCAAGGACCGTTAGGAAGGTCTTGATCCCCTGAGTACAATGACAGGCGGCACGCGTTAATTGGAAGTTGGACGACACAGTTACGAGCCTAGGAACTTGAGGGGCAAAATGGTAATTTTCCCTTTAGGGGCATTCTGGTCAGTTGTTGCATAAGGATTTGTGCCAGTGACACTTGGCTGTTTTGGATGTTGGGACCACCAGGATTTGGACATTTGTCCTTCTCTGGATGGTGGTAGAACATTGTACAGCCGCCTCAAATCTTGTTTACATATGTTTAATTAGTTTAAACGGTTCGGGCAAAAAGAAATGGAGAAACAGAGACAGAGTTTGATCGAGAGCACCAATTCCATTAACACACTCAGCATTGATGATGACTGTGATAGTGGTGAAATGGAATGGGAGAGGCAGAGTGAGAATGGAGGTGGTATGCCGTGAAGGGTGGCTAGAGACCCGTGAGGAACAAGGTTACCGTGAATCCAACCCACACGACCCCCCTTGGATTTTTCATCTGATGAGGTTAATTGGTGAAGGAAAGAGTCTAAGGGGGACAAGATGAGGATGATGGATGCTACCGTCGTGCTTGACGATGAGGGTAAGTGGTGATAACCTGAATAATGCTCTGTTTCGGTTTACAATGGTAAAACTTGAAATCGTGTTTAGTAATGGGTTTTAATGTTTGGATGTGAAGTCTGGAGAGTAAATGAGCCGTTAGGAATCAAGAACGTGATCGATAGTGACCTGTGGTGGCCAGAACCAGAGCAGGGATTTCGAAGGATTGATCACGGTTCAGGGAGGTATGTTTTAAGCCTTCAATTCAGTGTTTAATTATGCAGATTAATAGGAAATCATGTAAGGAAGCTTTAGGAATTAAAAAGGGAGGAATTCGAGTTGAATTGGATGATTAAGAGCAACGAACCGTGACCGTCGGTTCGACTGAACCGTTCTGAACTGAACCAGTCTGAACCTAGTTTGGCGAGAGGACAGGGATGAACAGTTGCCGCGCGTGAGGCCCACGCGCAGCCACTTCAGGCGGGGCGTGTGGGCTTATGGCACGCCTTTTGAGGAAGGTTCCAGCACAACTTTTAAAGTATTCGATGTAACAAACATTTTGGCACTGGTTTCGAGTCAATCGGATATCGTCTCGATATGTTTCGGGATGTCCGAAGGTTTTAGGGCTCGGTTAAAAATAGTTAAAAATTCAGAAAAATTACGGGGCTTTAGTATGAGTATTGTGAAGTAGTTAGTGACCTTATATTGGGATTTGTATAGGTTCGGGATAACCGATAATAGGGGATTGGCCGGGAAAGCGTATGTGAGTGGACTTTGATTTTTAACTCATGATGTATGCATATGTGTTTTTATATGTTTTCTATACGTGATTCTATGATTTGATTTATGATCTTGATGGTTTACGGTTTTGCACGTTTTTCGAGGTATTTGCAAAATTTCACGTTTTACGAGATTCGATCAATATTGTGATTTGAATAAGATTTAGATGATTTGATTTCAGAAATTGAAAATTGATTTGATTTCAATGATTTGAAATGGATTTCGGGAAATGTGATTTCGGGCTTGAAGCCCAATTCAAAAAAGTGGTTTTAAAGAATGTGATTTTGGGTTTTTGAATTGGATTTCAGAATGACGATTTTGGATTCAGTTTTGAAACTTGAAAGCGGATTTCCAGATTTGGGTTCGGAATGATTGTTCCGGATGCTAGCTTACGGAGTGATGGTTTCGGACTCCGATTTGGAAATGGATATGGATATGAGTTCTGGGTTTGGATTTGGGATCCTGATGAGATTGCGGATTCGAATTCGGAAATGGATAATGGTTTTCAAGTGGTTTTTGATTGGATTTGCTGAATCTGGTTGTTGGGTTTAAAGACTCGGATATGATTATGACGGGGGCGGGCCCGGATTCGATTTAAAGACCCGGATTGAATTTAAAGACTTGGGGGTTTAAAGACTGGGATATTGATATTTCCCCCGTAGGCCTATGGAGTTTAAAGACTCGGAAGTTTAAAAACTCGGATTATATTGAGGCCTGGATTGAGTTTATAGAATCGGATAGATCCAGCAGGTTCGATGGATGGAAATGTGGTTTCAAATATGTTTTGGATTTCACTGAAATTGATGATGATGGTTTTCTCTCGTTTAAAGACTCGGATAGATCCAGCAGGGCCATGTCAGTTTTTTCCTCATGCGTCTTTCTCTCGTTGTAAAACAATTTGAGTTGGATCACTCAATTGAGTTTGTTCACTCTCTTTTCCCTTCCTAATTTCCTCCTCATCTCCTCTGTTTTCCATTTCTTCTTCCTTGGCCGAAACAACAACACATATGTTTAAAACAAACACACATACAAAAAAGTTGGTGGCATAATCCCCAAAATGATAAAAGTGACACTTACCACCATCTAATTCATCCAAGACAAATATCTCACAAGTCCAAATGACAAAAATGCCCTCCCAACATAATTACAAAACTGCCCTTATGTAGTTTAAACCCGAATCAAAACCGTTTGAACTCTGTTTTTGACATGCCGCATGCCGACGTACTCGGGAGACTGAGACCTTCGTAATGGGGTTTTTAGAATCGCCAAAAACTATCACGGTCAAAAAATTAACATTTTGACCTTGGTAAGTCAAAGTCAACCCTTTGACTTTGACCTAAAAAGTCAACCTTTGACTTCCAGGTGCAAAATGGTCCATTTCATCCATCTTTTCTGATTTTACCCTCCTTGAAGGTTCGGGTCGTTACATGACCTTGACGAACCCCGATAATATGAATAGTTTCTCCGTGATTGAGACCATCCCGTGCTACATTGCACCAGGCCCTTATGAACAAGATGAACAAGCTAAGGCGCCTGATAATTGGTCAACCAGCACTTCTTCAAAGAATTAACATTCCGAATTATACAAATACTTACCCGACCTATATAGATCAGGACAACCTGTCCCCCAAGAATTTCAAGCCGCTAGCATTCAAACTTTTAACAGAGATGGCAGCACGTCGTCCTTAAAGCACATTAGGAGGTTTGAATCCCAATGTGTGGCTGTTAAAGACAATCCTTACCTCAAGTTATGAATTTTTAGTAGCTCTTTATCCGGGGATGCTTTCTCTTGGTACACTTCGCTGCTTGAAGCTTCCATCCACACTTAGGGGCAAATAGAGGCCAAGTTCCACGAGGAATTCTATAGAATCGAGCCTAAAGTTACTATTAGCAACTTAATGGCTCTCAAGCAAAGCGAGCATGAGATAGTGAAGGACTTCATCTCTAGGTTCAAAATGATGAAGATGAGGTACAGGTTTCGCATCAACAATGCTCAGATGGTAGTTATCGCAAAACGTGCACTGAGCTTTTCCCTCAAGAAGAAGTTCGATGATATTACCTTTTCCAATCTCTAGGAGATAGTTGTATCAACCACTAAGTTTGAAAGGCTGCTTGAAGAAGAACAATGGTAGATGTACAATTCGAAAGTTCCACTGTTCTACAAAACAAGGGTTCATGTGCATCAATTGGAGCATCGAGAAGAACCAAGGATTTCAGAGAAAGAACAGGAACTAAAGATAGCCACACTCGAGATCTAGGCTCCAGGGAATGGACCCGTGACTCTCAAGTCACTCGTCGGGCCTACTCGAGAGCAAAAGAAAGTCATGCCAAGTGGCATCTTGTTTGCAAATAGAACACCGGTGTTTGGCTCGTACTCTTTTGACCTTACCAAAGCTGGAGAAATCTATGATGAGCTGATAAGGGCCAAGGTGATCAAACCAGACCTCAAGAAGGAGTTTCCTAGATAGGAAGACCTCAAGGGTAAATAGTTCTACAATTGCCATGTATTATTGCACTATGGCACCACCAGTTGTGTTCAGTTCAAGGATGTAATCCCGAGGCTAATCAATTAAGGACATATCATGTGGACGCCTATACCTAAGGCCACCATGGGGGTGGATACCAACCCATTCCCAACACTGTCGGTTAGCATGGTTAATCTTCAGTGGTCTCCGAAAGAGCCCGGGGGAGAGCAACCATGAAGTGATCAGCTCAAGCCAATGACTGCTACCAGAGAAAATACAAAGAAAATTAGCTTCAAATGCACGAGAAATTGGGTCCCGATAACCTCAATCCCAAGTGTTAAGATGAAGTCAAAACACGAAGGGATAGATCGAGTGGATACTCCTTTGGACATACCTGAGCGAAAACGTGAACCGCATGTCCCTTATATCAAGGCCCTACTAGACTCCAAAATTGGGAAGTCGAGAGACAACAGAAACGGACGGGAACGAAAGGCTAGTTAGTAGACTAGGGGGAAACGTGACCAGAAAAGATCACCAAAACAACCATTTCCTCCCAACAAGGCCACCAGCATGGCCCAACCATTCCAAGCCACAATCTAGGAAGGAAAGTGGTGTATGGAACACAAAAATGGAAAGTCAGCTAAGGAGTTGGGAATAACTACTAAGAGAAGAATTCAGAGATAGTACGGTGTATACCTTTGCACTAAGCGAGGCTAGGGGCCAAGGCCTCTTAAAGAATCAACAACCCTTCCGGTTAACAAAAGGAAACTTACCAATTCCCCTAGAATGGATAAAGAGGAGGAAAATGATCAACGAAGAACGAACACCCCAGTCCTATCTCAAAATTTCCCCATCCAAACATAACAAAGCTCCTGTTCGAGAACTTCACCCAATGAGACTTGGAGAGCAAGCCAACAGAAAGTATGGAAGTTCCAACCAAGGAGCCGCCTGAGGATGACAACTAGTAAAGCGATGGTCAGGTCACGACCAAAAAAGCAACAAACAAACTTGCAGAAAACGTGATGGGAGTCATGGAAGTAGTTTTCTTGTTCGACAAGGAACAAGAGCGTCAAGTTGAAATTGGCGTAGAGGTAGTTGAGCATCTATCAGCTGCGTATCAACAAGTCAATCAAATTATCGGAGACGTTTCTAACTACGAACCTTCCCGAGTGTCAATTTAGATCCCGACAGAGAAAGCTTTCAACGTTGTCCTGAGGGCTATTCCTTGTCAGGAAAAGTCATTATTTGTTGTCCCGATCGAGGGGATAATAGATCATCTACGACCTATCTTCATCATAGCTCACCTTGAAGGTATCCCGATTGACAAAATGATGATAGATTTAGGGATTTCTATTAACGACTTGCCTGCAAAAATGTTGAAAAAATTGAGTAGGATGCTACAGGATTGTTTGCCGACCATGACTATAATGTCTAACTTCAGCAGAACTGCCACCAAGACCCACGGATTCCTACCCTTGGAAATTGAAATTGAATCCAAGAAGTTAATGTTAGCATTCTTCGTGGTGGGCAATAACCTGGCCTACAATGTTTTACTCGGAAGAGATTGGAATTCACAAAACCATGTGCATCACGTCTACTCTACACCAACAAATCGCCATATGGAGTCCCGACGACACCACCCAAGGGGGAGGGTCTTGGGAAATCATCTAGGCAGATGCAAGGCCATTTATGGCCAACCCTATAGTAGTCAAAGCTAGTTTATACAATCCCGAGATGTGTAGCATCAGATTAGCCGGCAAAGATGAGCACAGCCGACCTACTTAGGTCATAGCCGACTAGTTGTCCAAACCAGAGTTCATTCTTCTTGAAGAATGGGAGAGGTCTTGCCTAGTGATAGACTTCCACAATCAGTCAATCCTATGTCCAAGACAGACCTAAGGCAGCTAGGTCCATAAAAATGTTTGCTAGAGACTGAGTTCCTAAGATTTCTTCATAGGAAACAGAAACACGTGATCGTTCAAATACATAGTAATTAAGTGAACAAAGTATACAGGGAAGCGAAGTTATGACAGATTAGGGACTACTTCGAGTCAGGGGAGCCAGGATCTTCGTTGACCTAGTCAGCGGGGAAGGATCAACCAGCTGCTTGGGAGATATATCCGTCATCGTAATCATTATGATACAAGTTTCCCTAGCTGATTTCAAGCATTGTCTTGAGTCGTTATTTCTGACCAGCAAACACCTGATCTTGCTTTTTGAAGGCAGTTTTCTCAATATCCGCAGGAGCAACCCGTATTTGGTGATACCCTATCCTCAAGTCAAGCTTAGAAAATATAAGGCACTAAAAAGTTCGTCCAAAAAATCATCAATCAAAGGAATAAGGTACTTAGCTTTAATTGTGATATGATTGAGTGCCCTGTAATCCATACACATTCTCCAAGTGGTGTCTTTCTTCCTGACTAACAGCACTGGTGATGAGAAGGGATTGTTACTAGGCTGGATGAAGACAGAATCCAACAATTCCCGAACACAATTTTCAATCTCTGTCCTTTGAAGTGGACCATACATATAGGGTCTGCAGTTTGGGGGTTTATTTTCTGGTAACAATGGAATACGATGATCCTAGTTCCATGAACGAGGAAGGGTAGAAGGGGTGTGGAAAACAAAGGAAAAAGGGTGAAGCCCAGTCTCTAATTGGTCTTGTTGAACTCTAGTGAGGTCAGAGGCTTGAGACTCATTACTGGGAGGAAATGAGGAATCCGAAGCAGGGGCAGACGCCAAATCAGAATCAATGTGATACAAAACAAACCCAAGGTTTCCCTAAGTCACCAACTTCTCCATTTGACAAGAAGTAATAGGTTGCAGATCCGTATGAAATCTAAGACTTGAGATACAGTATAACCTGTTATCCACCTCGAACTGCAACTTCATTTCCAAGAAATCCCCTAATATTGGTCCAAAGAGCATAACCACTGAACTTCGAGCACAATATCACAGCCTTCTAAGGGTATGGAAAACAAATCCGAGATGAAACTATAACCTTGCAACCTAAGGGGAACCTGTGAGCAACAGCCCTAACTTGAAATATTGCCACCATTAGCAAACATGACATTAAAAGAAGTAGTTGTGTCGTATTGCCATCCTAATTTCTTGAATAAGGAGCTATTAATGAAATTATGGGAGCTACCCGAATGAAGCCAAAATATGACAGAAAGGTTCTCGATCGTACCTCGAATTTTCATGGTCTTAACAAACTGATGGGCACGAGTACCTTAGACATCACAAGCAGTGACTTGCATAACTTCCATATGACATAATTCATGTAAGTCATTGAGTTGTTCGAGCGCATTGTCATCCCAATTAGCGTCAATCAACATGAGCTGTTTCTTGGCACAAATGTGCCCGCATAAATACTTCTCATTGCAGTGAAAGAAAACGTCGCGTTGTCTTCGTGATTGAACTTCGTCTGGGTTTAAACGTCTAAATAAATCATGCTTAAAGGCAGAGGTTGGTACATACGAAATATTGGACCTTGGAAGCCAAGGTGACCTCAACTCGGACATTTTCTAGAACACCTGGAGTACAAAAGTAGAAGCCTCATGGACTGAGGTCGGTTTTAGTAGCTTCACATCGTATCGGAGTTCCTTCTTAAGTCCACTGATGTAGAAACTCTTCAGGAGAGCTAGGCTAATATTGAGAGTACAATTGGCTAGACGTCGGAGCTCAACGATATAGTCGTTCACTAAGCCGGTTTGTCGCAACTTAGCTAATACTTCAGCACAATCATCAAATTCAGTAGGGCCAAATTCTTTACAGAAAATTCTTGTGAATTCTTCCTATTGAGGGTAATTCTTAGTGCAATTCATCAATTGGAACCACTAGAGAGCTTCTTGTTCCATGTGAAAGGAAGCCATTTTGACTTTCTTATCATCTAGTACATCAAAGTAGTCAAAATAGTGTTCAGCTTTGTATACCTAAGTTAATGGGTCATCTCCCTCCGAGAACCTTGGTAACTCAATCTTGACTAACGGTGGACGGTTCCTAAGTTGGGTGTCTGCATCCCTACGCAATGGCTCAAAATGGAGATCTAAAACAATGAACCGATGGTTGATATCCTTAAATTTTTCCAGAATTTCTTTCAAGTTCACTCCTTGGTTGGTCAAGATTGTGCTCTAGTTGTTGATCATTGTTTCCAAGTAACGACCCATCACAAATTTCGAGATTAGATTAGTAACTAATGAAGGATTAGTGAGATTAATCGGTGATTAGTTGAGCGAAATTGGACGGACTGTGCAAAATGACCATTTTGCCCCTAGATTTAGGCAAAAGGTTGACTATTGACTCGGGGAGTCAAACGTACGAGGACCGATGACCGTGTCATATATCGGGACATCATGAGTTCGTAGATAGGTGGCACGTCGAAATTGAACGTTCGACGGTGAAGTTATAAGTCTAGAACGGAAAACGGCACTATTGCACGAAAACCGAGAAATGGGAACAAGTGGCAGGTTTTGATTAGGGAAGGTTCTGGAAGGAACCACCAGATGAGTGACAAGTGTCACCTATCTGATTGGCCCATTCCCCCTCATTGTGGATATTTCTTCCTTCCCACTCGATCGACCATTTCCATTTTTCTCCCAAAAACCAAACCGTGCAAACCCATTCCCATAGCCCCTTCAATTTCCATTGTTTGTGCATGATGTATGAATGAAAGAGTGATAGAGTGGTGAGACGAGGGGGATGGTGGCCACGGCTTGCACCGTCGTGCACGATGGTGGCAATTCGGAGGTAAGGCACCGAATACGTTGTTTTTTAATTCAAAAATGGCAATTCGTGACTAAGTGTTGGTTGACCGATTCTATTAAATTGGATGATGTTTCTGAGGTTGTAAGGATGCCTATGGACTTGAAACTAAGGCTTGGGGTGGTCGGAGTCGTGAGGACACGAGGAAGGAACATGGCCGGTTTAAACCATCGATCGGGGAGGTAAGTTTAAGGCTTGGTTTTCATGTTTTGAACTCATAATTAGATTAGGAATGTTTAGGAGAAATTTGGGGTGAAAACGGGTTGAGGAAGCGGTTGAAATTGACCCAAACCGGTCATGCCAAACCAGTTAGACCCGCTGGACCAACCGAACCATACTGGACCGATTTGCCTGAAGTAGGAGACGATGAACAGTATGCGCGTGGCTTCCACGCGCAGTGCCTTTGGGCGACGAGTGAGGGCATGTGAGGGACCTTCTGGGGAAGTTTTCAACATGTGAAATCATCTATTCGTTGTAACGAACATTTTGGGACTGGTTTCGTGTCGATCAGACATCGTTTCAATATATTTCGGGGTGTCTGAAAGTTTAGGATCCAGTTTAAAAATAGTTAAAAATTCGGGAAAATTACCTGACACGACCCATCCCAATCCCCCCCCCCCCTGCGGGATTACCACGGGATGTGACGTGCTCCCGTCTGAGTGGACGGGCATCCAGAGTGCGCAAGGATCGATGGAGGAGGCATGCAATGTCCCGGTCCCCTGCTGCAGTCGCATCCGAGATCAACCTAAAAGGCATGAAAAACCAAAAGCTGTGAGTGGACGAAAATAAACAAGTTCATTAAAAAAAATTATAAGACATTTATGCCCCTCAGTAAAAACGTATGCATGCATCGAAAACCGATAATCAAGCATTTAATAGAATTAACCATCCCCAACACATTTGAAACAATCAGAAATCAGCAATACTTCTTAAATAAATCCTAAACACGGGAACTCAGTCCCAAAGATTATCAATCCAGTTCATCCGGGTCAATGCCCAAAACCAGTGAAAAACTGTAATCGTACACATTTGCTGGATTAAGTGCGCCCGAGTCTTTAAACTCAAAACCATGCGCATAAACAGGCCTTCCCGGGATATCGACGAGTCTTTAAACTCAAAACATAATCAATAGGCCTCGGGGGTATCACAATAACCGAGTCTTTAAACTCACGAGTCTTTAAACTCAATTCGGGTCTTTAAACCCAATTTTTCGGGCCGCCCCCGTCAGTAATTAACCGAGTCTTTAAACTCAAAATGTGCTCCAGCAATAGCACCCGGGTCTCTAAACCCAAAACTATTTAATAAGACACAATCAATCAGGATCCCTCACGATCCGTTTTCCGAAAAGCATTCCGAAATCACATATATAAAACAACTGGGCCCCTGACCCGATTTCATCAGTCAATTGGGCCCCTGGCCCGATTTCTTAAATCAACTGGGCCCCTGGCCCGAATTCAATTAATCAATTCCGTAACTGTTTCATAAAATCATATCCAACCACAATTATGGAAATCAGTGCAAATCCAAAAAATCTCGATTTACGCACAAACCCATAAATCGCCTTGAAATGCGTGAAATCATATAAATTCACCGATATCCAAAATAAATCATATAATCACAATTATAACAATTATGAAACAGTTATGCATGCATAGAATTTAAAAAAACTAAATGTCCACTCACAGACCGTTTAACCGAGCGCCTCGATACGCGTGCCACCGGTCTTCCCGGGCCTCCTTACTAACACCGGGACTCCCGAACCTGTTCATATCACAATAGAGGGTTACTAACCTCCTCATTAACATCCTATTTAAGTCCTGTAATCTTCCCGAATTTTTAACTCTTTTTAAACCCTACTTAAAACCTTCGGACATCCCGAACAATGTCGTAACGGGGTTCGATTGACACGAAACCAACGCTAAAATGTTCGTAACATTGTTTAGATTTTTTCCCATGTTGGACACTTCCAAATTGGACCATCCACACGCCCCCAAACGCCGCCGCAAGCGGCTGCGCGTGAAGCCCACGCGCTGCTACAGTGGCATCGTCTACCTTTGGTGAACCCGGTTCACCAGGTTCAAACCGGCGTTCACGGTTCTCTGGTTATTCTAGGTGGTTTTCAGTCCTAATTAGTCCATTAGATTCGTCTAATCACAATTTATTGATTTAGCTAATTGAATCACGAAGATTGAGCCTGTTTCAACCCTTCCAAACTTCGAATTTAAAACCCGTCAAAGCCCTGTTTCGACTCCCGGCCACCAGAGGTTCCCCACATCACGGCGTCACAACCATAAGGTTCCTAGGGACCCAAGGAGTCTAACAGAACTAACAGAAACCTTTGACTCACTCCTAAACCTGTAACTCGGTCATCCGGACTACGATTGATGCGTGCCGCCTGTCTATGAACGCAGGGCATCGAGACCTTCCTAATGGTCCTTGGCCCTCGGCCATCGGACCTCCCGATCAAAAAGTCAACATTTTCCCTTATTTCGTCCAAATTACGAAAACGCCCCTGGACTTCCGAACGTCATAACTTCCACCACGAACATCGGAGTCGAACGTGCCACCTTTCTATGAACTCGTGACGTCCCAAACTACGTCAAGGTCATTGGTCAATGTCCGTTTGACCGTCCGAATAAAAAGTCAACGTTTTGCCCACGACTAGGGGCAAAACGGTCATTTTGGACCGTTCGTCCGAGTTCGCCTAACTAATCACCGATTAACTCTGCTAATCATGATTAGTTAGTAATCTAATCCCGAATTCCAGCTTGTCAATTTCACCATTTAGCTGACTCCTTCAGCTTGTCGGTTCTTCCCCAATCATTAACATATCTGACGCCTGCTCCCCCGGGGAGTTACCAAAACACACCTGTCAGTGCATGCTGACACTATCAGTCAAACTGTCTCCGTTAAGTTTTACCACCCTGATAAAGCTCCATCCATCGGCCAATCGGTGACAACACCTCGTACTGCTACTCGCTCAAGTAGCGTAAAATCAACCACGTGATCTCATCTCGCAGGGCAACCCAATCCTGCGACATATATCCATCTAAAGTCCATAACGGTCAATTCCCTCAGCGAACCATGACGCTGGAATCATCTCGATGTGATAACATCACACAAGGCTACTCGTAGTTACACAGTCACTAACTCACTCATCCTGAGTGTACGTATACCGTCATCTTACTCAGTCAGGTGGTGTAACTGACACACATTGAATACTAGCCAATCAGTGATCGCACATCTCCACACCGGGGTTCACTAGCCATCCGTGGCTAAGAGCACCTGCTCATAAAATCACTGAACCCAACAAAATAACTTCGCCCAGTGCATAGTACTCAATGTCCAGTACACACACAGACCGTTTAACTGATCGCCTCGATACGCGTGCCACTGGCCTTCCCGAGCCTCCTTACTAACACCGGGACTCCCGAACCTGTTCATATCACAATAGAGGGTTACTAACCTCCTCATTAACATCCTATTTAAGTCCTGTAATCTTCTCCAATTTTTAACTCTTTTTAAACCCAACTTAAAACCTTCAGACATCCCAAACATTGTCGTAACGGGGTCCGATTGACACGAAACCAACGCTAAAATGTTTGTAACATTGTTTAGATTATTTCCCATGTTGGACACTTCCCCATTGGACCCTCCACGAGCCAACACGCGCCGTCGCAAGTGGCTGCGCGTGAAGCCCACGCGCTGCTACAGTGGCTACGCGTGAAGCCCACGCGCTGCTACAGTGGCATCGTCTACCTCTGGTGAACCCGATTCACCAGGTTCAAACCGGCGTTCATGGTTTTCTGGTTATTCTAGGTGGTTTTCAGTCCTAATTAGTCCATTAGATTCGTCCAACCACAATTTATTGATTTAGCTAATTGAATCACGAAGATTGAGCCTGTTTCAACCCTTCCAAACTTCAAATTTAAAACCTATCAAAGCCCTGTTTCGACTCCCAGCCACCAGAGGTTCCCCCCATCACGGCATCACAACCATAAGGTTCCTAGGGACCCAAGGAGTCTAACAGAACTAATAGAAACCTTTGACTCACTCCCAAACCTCACGACTTAACGATTGAACCAAAATGGCAAAACAGAGCACTTAGAGGGAAATGAGAATTACCCGCTTGCCGTCCGCCACCGTGCTCTCCGCCGCATCCTGCTGGGTTCCCAGAGCCGTCCTAGCCTCCCCTCGAACCAAATTGGTTCAACTTGATTACTCCTGGCTGCACCACCCTGTCAACACCTCTCTGTTTTTCCTGAGAGCTCACTCACACACAGAGGCTTGCCCTCACACGATTCTCAGCCAAAATCACTCACCAGTCTGTCTGATCACTCACATTTGATCACAGAACCTCACAGAACTCACACACACACAAGGATGATCAATTGCTCACGGTTCCCATCTCTCTGTTTTTCAGTTCAGAAACAGGCAACCATCACTCTAATTCTCTCACTCAGTCCTTACCCAAAATGAATCCCCTCAGCTCACAACTCAGCTAATCACACAAGGAGGACGACAACTCGTGGGGACATTCTCATACCCACTGGGAATTTGCTTCCCGTAAACAGAACCCCACCAGAAATTGAAACCACCCGTGCACTGTGCACGACTGATCTTCCCAATTCCACTCAGCCATGTTTCCACTTCCTCAATCCTAATTAACAATCCGTTCTGACCTTCCACTACAGATTAAACAATGTAGGATTCAGTCCACTCACGGTATAGTGCTCTGTCCCTGTTTCCAACCGTGTTCCACCGCGAGTGAACAGTACACGAGCCAAATTACCATTTTGCCCTCAGTGCAAAAATTACCATAATGACCCTTACGCATGCAGGCCCGTAACTCGGTCATCTTGACTCCGATTGATGCGTGCCGCCTGTCTACGAACTCAAGGCATCGAGACCTTCCTAACGGTCCTTGGCCCTCGGCCATCGGACCTCCCGATCAAAAAGTCAACATTTTCCCTTATTTCATCCAAATTACGAAAACGCGCCTGGACTTTCGAATGTCATAACTTCCACCGCGAATGTCGGAGTCGAACGTGCCACCTGTCTATGAACTCGCGACTTCCCAAACTACGTCACGGTCATTGGTCAAAGTCCATTTGACAGTCCGAATAAAAAGTCAACGTTTTGCCCATGGCTAGGGGCAAAACGGTCATTTTGCACCGTTCGTCCGAGTTCGCCCAACTAATCAGCTATTAACCCTGCTAATCATGATTAGTTAGTAATCTAATCCCGAATTCCGGGATGGGTCGTTACATTACCGGGCTTTAATGGGAGGTTAATGAGGTAGTTAGTAACCTTCTAGTATGATTTTGGACAGGTTTGGAAGTCCCAGTGATAGTGGTGTGACACGGGAAGGCATATAGCACGCGTATCGACACAGTAGCGTAGGACGATCTGTGAGTGGACAATGTTTTCTAAACTATGATGCATGCATAACTGTTTTATATGCTTTATATGTGTGATTTCTATAGTGATGATTGTGGCATTGGTGATTTACATGGTTGTACGTATTTTGAGGTAATCCTGTATTTGCACGTATACCGAGATTTATGGTTTTTACTATAGTTTTACGTGCATATGGTGTCATTGATGGTTTGATGAACTAGTTTCAGTTTTGGAAAGATGAACTCGGGCATGAGACCCATTTGAATTATGTGATCGGGCTAGGGGCCGATTTGGTTTACGAAATTAGGCTGAGACCCATTTGAGTGATGTGATCAGGCTGGGGACCCAGGTTGTTTATGAAATCGGGCATGAGGCCCAAATTGTTTTTTAAATGTGATTTCTGGTCTGGGACCGTATGTTTCATAAATATGATTTCGGGTCAGGGACCCTAAATGGATTTGTAATGTTTTATGGAAATTTCAGGCAAGGCCCTTTGAGATGTTTCTAAATGGCTTTATAAAACTGTTTTTCATATACCATCTTGATACGAGGATATGTGATGGTCTCCTTCAGGTGTCTGGAACACTAGGGAAGTCACGGCGCATTGCCTGCGAGGGGTCATTATACGGAGCTACCAGACCGTATAGTGACTCAGGAGCAGGATTGCTATGATTAGACGTCTGGGATGTCAGAGATATTGACTCAAAGAGACCACGGGTAGCACGCGTTTCTTTTTACCATGAGACATGACGTCTGGAACGCAAGGCATCTGGGATGCCGAGGATGGTTATATGGTAAATATGGATTATTGGAGTCATGAAATTGTATTTCGGTGTTTATGGATTTGTGTTATGGATTTGGGCAGTGGCCCACTTGGTTTTGGAGTTACGTATTTTGGTATTCTACCATTTTGGGCTAAGCTCCCACGCTTGGTTTTGATTTGCGGTTTTTGGGCTAAGGACTTAATGGTTCATTTGAATAAATTTTTTGATCACTGGTTTTCGATGCATGCATACTTTTTAGTGAAGGGCATAAATATCTTTTTATGAATGTGTTTTATGAACTTATTGATTTTTGTCCACTTACAGTTTTTAAATGGTTTTAATGCCCTTCAGGTTGATCACGGATGCATGCTGTTGCAGAGACCGAGACATTGCACTCCTCGACCGATCCGGGCGCGCTCTGGGAGCCCCCGTATGGGCTAAGGTATGAATTATCCCTTGTCTGACACTTCATGTCAGACGGGAGCATGTCACATCCCCTGCTAATCCCAGGGGGATTGTCGAGTGGACTGGCAGGTCATGTAAAAGAAGTTAAGCTTGGAAGGTCAGGAGCCAGGACCCACGAGAAGAGTGCTCTTTTCAGCATTGGTGATGGGTATTCTAAAGTCATTGGGGTGACTTCTAATAGTCTACCCATGGCAGATGATGATTGTTGTCACTAGTACGTTGAGCGTGTATTGGTTGATGGACCCATGATTTGTTTTGGGTCATCAGGAGGAGTTGGGTATTTAGAAGTTAGGTGAACATGATTTCTCATTTTCTGCTTGGTTGTAGATGATGTTTGGTTACTTGGTGTGGTGAATGCAGTGAGTTTGTGTTTGCACTCACATAGGATGAATTTTGATGTCATCGTCTTGGATCATCTTTAATTTTCCTTAGGAGGGATGACGAGGATCGATATGAGGTAATTGGAGAGGACCCACAGTTTCGACGTGTTCCGTCGTTGACTGATTGGTTTAGATGTGCAAATGGTTGAGAAGCGACTCGGTAGGATGCGAATCCAAAAAGGGTGTAAGACCTCATGACCTAAAATCTGGTAGTTAGCCGAGTGAAAACATATGTGGATCCTAGGTGGATCTGGATCGTGATGTTAGTGTTCGGGTGATGTTGTGGTGGATTAGGATGGCGTGGATTGTGATGTCGTGCATGTGCTGGTAGACTTCGCCTTGCTGATTATGCTAAGCTAGGAGCAAAGGATAATCGTTTTGTGTGACAGTTGAAGAATCTTTTGGAATAGTTGTGAGATGATAGGATAGAGGTTGGATATGGGAATGTTGGATCGACTTCTTTTCGAAGTTAATCCGCTATGAGACGGTACTGGAATGAGTCGAGGTCTATACGATTTGTCTTGGATATTTGGCTATGAAGATGATGGGACTGACTTCCTTTCAAGGTTGATCCTTTATGATATAGTAATGGAACGAGTGGGTATCCGTTGGGGTTGGATTGGTCAGTTTTGGATATGTGAATGGTGGGATTGACTTCCCTATGAAGTCAATCGAATGTAATGTGTTAATCGAATGAGCAAGTGACCGATAGGTTCGGGGTTGGTGTGTCTCAGTAGACATGGGTGAGATTAGATGCCCTTTTAGTATGTATGGGTACGTCTTGGTGGGCGTAAGTCGGTTTGGTAAGTATTGGATGACGTGATTGGGAGTAGACGTGGTGATGCTTATCGGGGTGACCATGGGACTCGGAGTGGATGATGAGTTGGAGTATTTGATCTGTCTAGTACTGGACTGGACAGTTGGACTCTAGAATTAAAGCGGGATTAGTTACGAGCTATGTAGTAGGCGGGTTGGTATATGGATGTACATATAGGGTATGTTATACGAGGATCGATACAGGACAGACAGAGTGGTGCTTGGTGACGGTACATAGGATGTACTAGTGGTGTGTGGTTGAGCGTGTTGGTAGTTTGCTTAGTTCCGATATCATTTGGATTGTTTGAGGACATGATTTGGACATTGAATACTATGCGCTGGGCAGAGCGATTTTGACGGGTTCAGTGATTGCATGAGCAGGTGCTCAGAGCCTTGGATGGGAAGTGGAACCCTAGAGTTGGGATATGTGATCACTGCTGGGCAGGTGTTCAATGGGGTCCAGTTACACACAGCTCGAGTGAGATGTTGGTATATGTATACTCAGGTTGAGTGAGTTGTTGGTTAGTGTAACCACGGGTTGCTTTGCGTGGGGCGGCTGTTCAATGGCTCTCACTAATGGCAGCATGGATTTATGAGAAAATTTTGGTACGAGGTACCTTGGTGCGACCCTAGAGTGAGTCAGGGTGTGTTAGTGATTTGAATTGTGACCTTAGAGCCGTGAGTCCCGGCTGAGTGCGACATTACTGGACGTGTGATGTTGACAGGGTAAAATTCAGGAAATGCGGAGAAATTGTGAGAATTGATAACTCTCGGTGTGGGAGAGATGTTGGATTGATTTGCAACTCGTTAGTGTTGGCAGTTTGGCGGAAAGTGTTAGTGTGGACTAACGAGTGTGATCTGGCGACTCCCAGTGGGATCATATGTCAGGGTGTTTTGGTGCTTGAGAAGAACCGTCAAGCTGAATGTGTCAGCTACATGTATCAGTAAAATGATAGAATTGTCGGGTGGCATCAACTCGGAACGTGTCATCAATTTCACTCGAAGTGGTCGAGTGTAGACGATGCGACGTGAGTATTGGTGGAATGTCTGGGTGTAGATAAGTCTTGTTCTAGTTAGTGGGTGTACAAGTGTACACATGATGTCAGGACCCGACCCTCCTCTGTCAGATCCCGACTCATCTAGCACGATATTGTCCGCTTTGGGCCTCCTTGCCCTTGCCCTCACGGTTTTGTTTTCGGGAGCTCACGGTGCAACTTCCCAGGGGGTCACCCATCATGGAATTGCACCAGCCTCAACTCGCTTAACTTTGGGGTTCCAATCCCCCCCAAAGCCACCGAGCTCCCAAAAGGCCTCATGCTAGATAGGTGTGTGCCTACACCTCTAAGGCACACCACCATTCCCTTCCCAGACCAGTCCCCCCTCGCAGGAATGTGGGATTGTTCACCGTTCCCTCCAGGATATGGGTCTTACAATCCACCCCCCTTAGGGCTCAGCGTCCTCATTGGCACACTTCCCGGTCTGGGTTTGGCTCTGATACCATTCTGTCAGGACCCGACCCTCATCTGTCAGATCCCGACTCATCTAACACGATATTGTCCGCTTTGGGCCTCCTTGCCCTTGCCCTCACGGTTTTGTTTTCGGGTGAGCTCCCAAAAGGCCTCATGCTAGATAGGTGTGTGCCTACACCTTTAAGGCACACCACCATTCCCTTCCCAGACCAGTCCCCCCTCGCAAGAATGTGGGATTATTCACCGTTCCCTCCAGGATACGGGTCTTACAATCCACCCCCCTTAGGGCCCAGCGTCCTCGCTGGCACACTTCCCGGTCGGGGTCTGGCTCTGATACCATTCTGTCAGGACCCGACCCTCCTCTGTCAGATCCCGACTCATCTAGCACGATATTGTCCGCTTTGGGCCTCCTTGCCTTTGCCCTCACGATTTTGTTTTCGGGAGCTCACGGTGCAACTTCCCAAGGGGTCACCCATCATGGAATTGTACCAGCCTCAACTCGCTTAACTTTGGGGTTCCAATCCCCCCCCAAAGCCACTGAGCTCCCAAAAGGCCTCTTACTAGATAGGTGTGTGCCTACACCTTTAAGGCACACCACCATTCCCTTCCCAGACCAGTCCCCCCCTCGCAGGAATGTCTAACTTTTCACCGTTCCCTCCAGGATACGGGTCTTACACTTGATGTGAGGTTGAATGGCTTTCCACAGTGTGGATATGGAATCGGGATAGTTGGAATTTCGAGGACGAAATTATTTAAGGGGGGAAGGTTGTAACGACCCTTTCTGAATTCTGGGATTAGATTACTGACTAATTAAGGATTAGTGACTAGTGAAGGATTAGTGAGATTAATTGGTGATTAGTTGAGCGAAATTGGACGGACTGTGCAAAATGACCGTTTTCCCTTGGATTTTGGTAAAAGGTTGACTATTGACTTGGGGAGTCAAACGTATGAGGACCGATGACCGTGTCGTAGATCGGGACATCACAAGTTTGTAGACAGGTGGCACGTCGAAATCGGAGGTTCGACGGTGAAGTTATAGGTCTAGAACGGAAAACGGCACTATTGCAAGAAAACCGAGAAATGGGAACAAGTGGCAAGTTTTGATTGGGGAAGGTTCTGGAAGGAACCACCAGATGAGTGACAAGTGTCACCCATCTGATTGGCCCATTCCTCCTCATTGTGGATATTTCTTCCTTCCCACTCAATCGACCATTTCCATTTTTCTCCCAAAAACCAAACCGTGCAAACCCATTCCCATAGCCCCTTTAATTTCCATTGTTTGTGCCTGATGTATGAATGAAAGAGTGAGAGAATAGTGAGACGAGGGGGATGGTGGCCACGGCTTGCACCGTCGTGCACAGTGGTGGCAATTCGGAGGTAAGGCACCGAATATGTTGTTTTTGAATTAAAAAATGGCAATTCGTGACTTAGTGATGGTTGACTGATTCTTTTAATTAGATGATGTTTCTGTGGTTGCAAGGAGGCCTCTGGACTTGAAACTAAGGCTTGGGGTGGCTGGAGTCGGAGGAAGATGGCCGATTCAAACCATCTATCGTGGAGGTAAGGTTAAGGCTTGGTTTTCATGTTTTAAACTCATAATTAGATTTGGAATGTTTAGAGGATAGTTTAGGAGAAATTTGGGGTGAAAACGGGTTGAGGAAGGGGTTGAAATTAACCCAAACCGATCACGCCAGTCCAGTTGGATCGATCGGACCAACCGAACCAGACCGGATCGGTCTGCCCAAGGTAGGATGTGATGAATACTAAGCGCGTGGCTTCCACGCGCAACGCCTTTGGGCGGCGCGTAAGGGACCTTTTGGGGATTTTTTTCAAAATGTGAAATCATTTATTCGATGTAACGAACATTTTGGGACTAGTTTCGTGTCGATCGGACATCGTTTCAGTATAGTTCGGGGTGTCCGAAGGTTTAGGATCCAGTTTAAAAATAGTTAAAAATTTGAAAAAAAATACGGGGCTTTAATAGGAGATTAATGAGGTAGTTAGTAACCCTCTAGTATGATTTGGACAGGTTTGGAAGTTCCAGTGATAGTGGTGTGACTCGGGAAGGCTTATGGCACGTGTATCGAGACGGTAACGTAGGACAGTCTGTGAGTGGACAATGTTTTCTAAACTGTGATGCATGCATAATTGTTTTATATGTTTTATATATGTGATTTCTATAGTTATGATTGTGGCATTGGTGATTTACATGGTTGCACGTATTTCGAGGTAATCTCATATTTGCACGTTTATCGAGATTTATGGTTTTACTGTAGTTTTATGTGCATGTGGTTTCACTGATGGTTTGATGAACTAGTTTTGGTTTTGGAAAGATGAACTTGGGCATGAAACCCATTTGAATTATGTGATCGGGCCAGGAGCCCATTTGGTTTACGAAATCGGGCTGAGACCCATTTGAGTGATGTGATCGAGCCAGGGACCCAGTTGGTTTATGAAATCGGGCATGAGGCCCAAATATGTTTTTTAAATGTGATTTCGGGTCTGGGGCCCTATGTTTCCTAAGTATGATTTCGATCGGGGACCCTAAATGGATTTGTGATGTTTTATGGAAATTTCGGGCAGGGCCCTTTGAGATGTTTCGAAATGGCTTTATAAAACTGTTTTTCATATAATATCTTGATACGAGGATATGTGATGGTCTCCTCTAGGTGTCTGGGACACCGGGGAAGTCACGGTGCATTGCCTACGAGGGGTCATTATACGGAGCTACCAGACCGTATAGTGACTCAGGAGCAGGATTGCTATGATTAGACGTCTGGGACGTCAGACATCTGGGATGTCAAAGATATTGACCCGGAGAGACCCCGAGTTGCACCAGTTGCTTTTTACCATGAGACATGACGTCTGGGACGTCAAGCGTCTGGGACACAAGGCATCTGGGATGTCGAGGATGGTTATGTGGTAAATATGGATTATTGGATTCATGAAATGGTATTTCGGTATTTATGGATTTGTGTTATGGATTTGGGCAGTGGCCCACTTGGTTTTGGAGTTACGGATTTTGGTATTCTACCGTTTTGGGCTGAGCTCCAACGCTTGGTTTTGATTTGCGATTTTTGGGCTAAGGCCCTAATGGTTCATTTGAGTAAATGTTTGATCACCGGTTTTCGATGCATGCATACTTTTTAATGAAGGGCATAAATATCTTTTTATGAATGTGTTTTATGAACTTATTGATTTTCGTCCACTCACAGTTTTTAAATGGTTTTAATGCCCTTCAGGTTGATCACGGATACGAGATGTTGCAGAGATTGAGACATCGCACTCCTCCACCGATCCTGGCACGCTCTGGGAGCCCCGTATGGGCTAAGGTATGAATTATCCATTGTCTTACACTTCGTGTTAGACGGGAGCATGGCACATCCCGCGTTAATCCCGTGGGGATTGGGATGGGTCGTGTCATTCCAGGTTTGAAACGCATGTATCCATGGTTCATTGACGAGTGCACTGGCAGGTCAAGTAAAAGAAGTTAAGCTTGGAACGTCAGCAGCCTGGACCAACGGGCCTCCGATACCAAAATGATAAGAACCGCACATTTCAACCTTAACTTGCATAGAGAGATTGGTAATATATATTTATATGAGAACTGATTCACTTTTCTGATTTTCCTTTACACAATACAAGACCTTATAGGAGACTAATTCTCAACTAGTTAACCAACTTGATAACTACTAACTGATTTAACTACTAACAATAGACAGCACAGTAATGAGTGAGTGCTAATAGGATGGGAAGAACCTACAGCGACTACCGTGGACTCATGGACTCTACCACAATCACACTGAAAAGACACTGAAATCGTCAGAAGGCAAATGGGAGGTATGCAATTAAGTCATCGCAAGGGAGGACTACAAGTGGATGCACGCATCGACCAAGTTTACTCTTATGCTGCTTATAAAAGGAGAAGAAATACTTGTCTCAAAGGAAAACCAACAAATAAATCAAACAAAAAAAAATTTGATCAAACTCAATCGATTTTAACAACTGTAAACCCTCAAAAGTTTCTTTCTTCTCAATAACTCGCCGTATTGGTAAAACCTGTCTCTTTCAATTTAGGATCAAGATGCAATTCTCCTTTCAACTCTTCATACTTCTTTCTCTAAGAACAAAAATCTCTTTTTCATTCCGACTTGCACCTTAAGTTCTTCTTTGAAGACTTCCTGACTAACCAACTTCATCTCGACTTACTAAAATAGCTTAATTTGAAGGCCAACGGCCAACTCATTCCAACTGCCCCCAAACTAGTCTTTAAGACACACATAGACCGACACCTAGATTCCATCACGTCATTTTGAATACTATGCCAAACTATGGCATGAATCCAACGGTTGTTCATTCGGTTAATGGTCCCATGGCTACATTAGAACATGAAGCCAAGGTTTTAGCCAATAGAATCCACTATGTGGATGGAATCTTCTTGGCATTTGGAAACACGAACCAATCCAACCATAAACGGTAGAATTGGATCTTCTCAAATGTGGGTCCCAAATATGTGTCCCCAAAACCTAAATTTCTAAAACGACTCTTCGTCCGGAATCTACCATCACCATGGAAAGGGCAAAAGGTATTTGGGAATTGATCAAGGACAGGCAAAAAGGAAACTTGTGAGGGTAACATGAAAATCGAGGGATCAGAATCTGCTCCAAATATAGGCTGGAAAGAAAGGGTAAATTTGGCGATGTTTCCCGAGGATCTTAACCAAACAGGTCGGACATATCTAGCAGGTTAGGGTCATTGGTCTAACACAAAAATTGAAGGTGTTGGTATTATTATCCCAAAAACACATGGCAACACTAAGAAGATTGAAATCATTAGGAGTGGAAAGACGATCATGAAACATGGGTCATGAAACATGGTATTATTATCCTAAGGAAAAATGACGCCTTGAGTCGATCATGAAAAATGGGTCACCAATAATGTCGCCATTGTCCTCAAAAGACGATAAAATTTCTCGAGAGATAGCGACATGTTCTTGAAAATCTAGGAAATAGACCCATGGCACTAGGCTCTGGAGCTAGAAAAAAATGAGTTTCTCTCTGTTCTTCCTTTTATAAACATAATTAAGAGTCATGGTTCCTAGGAGAGGAGCGAATAAGAAATAAGATTTAGGGATAATAGCATAAGCAATAGGAAGAAGGAGGAAGCGTGTTTAGCCACCAAAATACAGAAGGTAGGACCATTGAAGTTGCGAGTAGTGGGTTAGAGTGGATCCGAAAAGCTTTTATTCAAAATCTTTCAAATTCAAAAGGGCAATGTGTACAACCGAAAAATTCCACTATGACCCGAAAGCAAAGGACTCACCAAATTAAAGACCTAATCCTTCTAAGGCCCAACCTAGTTTGTATCCACTTGTGGGATTATGGGGAAGCGGAAGCGTGATTGGCGCAATCACAGTGACAAGGCGCCGATATCATCAAAAGGAAAATGGAAGGTATGTGATGAAGTCGTACTAAGAGAGGACCACACGTGGATGCACGTGCCAACCAAGCTCGCTCTCATGCTGCCTATAAAAGGAGAAGAATCCCACTTGTCAAAGGACGACCAACAAATAGAAAAAAACACAAATTTATTAAACTCAATCAATTTCAACGACTGCAAACCCTCAAAAAATTTCTTTGTTCTCAAAAGTTCGCGTTCTTGGAAAAACCAGTCTCTTTCAATCTAAGATCAAGATTATGTTCTCCTCTCAACCTTTCTCAATTCTTACTCTAGTAACAAAAACTTTCTTTCATTCGACTTGCACATCAATTTCTTCTCTGAAGACTTCCCGACCATCCAACGTCATCCCAACTTGCTAAAATAGCTTGTTTTGAAGGCCACCTAACACCCAACTCATTCTGACGGTCCCTAAACTAGTCTTTGAGACACCCATACACCTACACATTGATGTCATCACGTCATTCTGAATACTCTACCAAACTATGGCATAACTCCAACATATGTTCATCTAGTTGATGGGTTCTCGACCAAACTGTCTGCTCAAGGCTAGTCTGTAAAAGAAATAGTTTACTTTCAGCACTTGTAATTTTCTACTCACTTTTAGTATTAAACATTTACTTTCTAAGTGTTTGTACTCTACATCTATCTCAATTACAATTGATTTCTTCAAATCTGATCTAGATATTTGGTGTATATCAACCAATACGTTCTTTGACTAACTCTAGGTCATAGAACCATCTTTGTGTTCTAGTCCAATATCATCACTCTGACTTGGAGGGGTTGATCTGTCTAAGATCCATCTAACTAAATAAGAAGCTGCTAATATGAACACGCCAAAACTGAACTTGGACTAGGCGCAAAATAAAAGTATTAAAATCCTTGAAAGAAGGCATAGAAAAGAACAGTGCAAGCAAGATTCACACTTTTTTCTACAATCACTTGATTATCCAAAAGGTTATTGGGCCACAAACATAACTCATTCTACACAATCTAGTAGTAGCTTCTACTAGTGGCACATGACAGGAGCCTTTCTTGTTCATTTTGGTAAATACACCTGGTCATACTCTCGTCTAACAAACAACTTAAAATACTGAAGTTTCTTGCACGTTTGTGAGACAAAGGATATTTTCCTGACTTTAATTGTACCCCCATCTTGTTAGACCAACAAAACTGGATCCATCCTTACGGGGTTACCGACCACATCCAGCCTACTAACCCCGTCAAGTAGTGGAATTTACTAATTCGACTTTGTTCAAGCTTTCACCATATTATTGTAATCATTGAAACTTTATATGAAACCATAAATTATCTACTCTTCATAATTCACCATCTTACGACCATTAATACCCAAACTCATCTTATATTTAAATTCTTAATTTTCGAAATTACTGCATCAATTTAAAAATACACAAAATATCTACAATAATCTATTCTCATACCTTGTACAAGTATTCATTTCTTAACTTATATGCCTTTTAATCAATTACCATAGTTTACTCATTTACCACAATCTACCGTTATAGAACCCTGTAATTCTTTATATCCAAATTACCATGTTAATCCTTTAATTATTCATATCCAAATTACCATTATAATCTCTTAATTATTCATAATTCAAATCCAATTTAAACACATAAACATAACATATTGAACATCCAAATCACACCCAAACATTGTCCAATCAACTCAAAAATTATACCATTAAACTCAGAATTTTAAAAGAGGAAACTTTCATGTTGACCGGACGGCAAAAGGCCGCCGCACGCGCTGGTAAGGCCCTCTGCACATGAGCTTCACACGCCAGCCCTGTCACCAACAAGCTCCAGCCGAGTCGACCCGTGGGCCTGGGCACAGGACCTGACCCCGCATCCTGACCCGACTCAAAACTCGCTATTTCTTATCCTTTTTCTTTGTTCTAACTGCCCATATTCACCTAGTGGATGCTAGAAGGTTATCTATGGTTTCAAAACTGGAAGAACTTACCTCGAAACCCATGATCCAATTTCATTGTTCACGGTTGAATTTCTAGTTTGTTTCCCAAAACTTCCACACGTCCCATTCTCCATTTTTCTTACTCAAACCCACCTCAGGAACTCAAACAAGCTCCCAGAAACCTGGGTTAGGTACTTGAAGCTTCCAAATTACCCCAACGATCCACTACCAAAATCTAGCTTCACGGTTTTCTTCTGGATTTGGGTATCTCCCCTTCTTTAGCCTTTTTCCTGGTCTTTGCCTTTTCCTCCTTTTTTCCTTTCTTCTTCCCTTCCTTTTTCTCTGGTTCTCCTTTCTTCTTTCTGGTTTTTCTACCCTTTTCTTCATTTTCCTTCCTCTTGACCACCACCCGCCGAACTAACACACATACACGCACGCACGCACGCACGCACACGCACATACACGCACACGCACATACACACACGTGCGCACACACTACACTTATATATAGTATTTTAGGTCGGTGGAAGAAATTAGGGAGGGAAAATGGAGAAAAATGAACAAAGCTCTAGAACATCCTAGATCCTTCTTGCAAAATTATCAAAATACCCTTCATGCCAAAATTACTGAAATACCCCTATACTTTTTAGACTCAAACGAACTTATCCAACCTCTATTTTCGACATACTGCTTTTCTACGTATTCAGGAATTCGAGGCCTAGTAACGGTCCTTACGAAACATCCACAAAGTGTCCCGGTCAAAAAAACAACATTTTTGTCTTTATAGGGGCAAAATCATCATTTTCACTTACTTTTTCCAACTTTTATTTTTCTCGAATTTCCAAGTCGTAGCATGCCTACTTTGAAGGCGGCTAAAAGGCCTATTTGTTGGACCAGCCCATCTAGGTCTGGACTGCGACACTAAGGCCCAAAGCTTACAGCTTTCAGCCCACCCGCACTAGCTACCAACACTACCAACATTCACTACATTCAAACAACGAAGAGATCCCCCCACATTTGCGAATCTACTCCTTCGAACATGAGCTACTGAGGGTGACCCTGAATTCCGCTATGAAACCTTTTGGTACGAACATCTTCATATTCGTTTCATCCTCCATCAATTCTTCTTAGATACCTAAAGCCAAATGCATAGACACGTGGTCTTATTCGGATTCATTTGATCGTACAATAATTCTTAATAGAAACCTATATACGACACTTATTGAAGAATTGTAAGGCCAAATTGCCAAATTTTGGAGGTTCATCTTGAATCTCCAAAATTTTAAGACGGCCCTGATAAATAGGATAACACGATAGATCACATACAACACTACTTGACGTCCACCAAAATAAACAAGAAATTAAGAACCAAAATGAAAATGACAAACAAAAACGAGGAACCAATCAATCAATGGATATTTTGGGATGAGAAAGATTAGAAATAAACCTACCCCAAGACGGGTTTGACTTTGAGTCAATGCAGTACTCTAAGCCTTGAAGCTAGTCCATTGATGGCTGGCTCATCTCTTCTGGTTTAGGAGCTGCCATGGCTTCTCCCTAATTTAAAACCCTTACCCAATTACTTAGTTTCCCGATTACCATTTCTCGGCGATCACCTACTATTGCTCAATAAAAAAAGCTTGTCTTATGGTTTAGAACCTGACATAGCTTCTCCAATTCAAAGTACTAAGGCATTTACATATATTACTAGCAACTTAAATTTAAGGAAAATATGTTGAGACTTGAGACAATCTTAATTATGTAATTCTATTGAAACCATATGAGATGACATATCAGACAAAGAAAATGAAACTTTATCAGATGCGAGCACAAAATGAACCTAACGTGAGTAGTAGATTGTTGATCCCATCGATTTAGGGATTACCTATGACGCACCAAATCTTCAAAAACCAGGATATACTAATAAAATTAATATATATTTGAAAATAATGATTATAATTATAATAATACAAATACAAACACAAAATAACTTTTATACATAGAATATAGTTGTTCCTACCAAACAAAACCAGCAGTCATAGTGAGCAGAGCAGCAACATACATAATCAACTTATAATTCTTCAACCTGCCATCAACCTATCAAATAAAGCTACCTACAAATTCATTCAACTTGTATACAAGAAGTTGGGACAAAAGATAAAAATTGAAACAAATATAGTAGACTGGAGGACAGACTGAGACTACTACTAATGTTTTTGAACCCGAAAACAATTCTGTTCTGTTCTCTTTTCCTCCAAAGTCACAAACCAAGCAAAGTGAACGCCATCAAATTCCTTTTTAAAACAGATTATCTTCACTTTACATACACCAACAGACGATTACTTCCCTTCGTCCCTCCCGAGGGTCATTAATGATGTACAAAATTATACAGCCCGGAAGCCGCAAGCCCCAAGCCAGGAGGCACATGAGCGAAGGTGGGAAGACTAGGACTGCAAATTGACTACACACGATAGCCTTTTAAAGAATTTAGGCAACATTGTTGTCGTGAACATTATACTTTCCTTCATCCATTCTGGTGCTACCCGCTCAAGCGACCCCAATGAAATGATGTCGTACACAAGTTCTGCTTCCTTCCCACCTCCAGAATTCACCCATCTAAGACTGAACGAGTAACCTGTTTATTATGACAACCATATAGATACAAATATCTATAGTCAGAAAATTTCAATATCAAACAACTAATTCTTCACATCCATTCAAGATATATGTACTTCGAAAGACAGTAAGCACCATAGAATTATCACTCCCACCATGGGATTCTAGATGAATTACCACTTGATTCATGCACAGCTGAAATGCATATTTCTTCACTTTGATTAACGGTTGACAACTTTAAACCCACCAGATACCCAAAAATCACTTGAAACACGCAGTTAGCTTCGCCAGCTGTATTTACAATGTCACCTGGAAACAACATAACACCCAAAAAATAGCAACCCAATAGTACCACATGAACTCAAGTAATATAGCAGAAACATCAGTTTTAGATACTGAGACACATACCTGAACCTTCTATAACTCTACAGCATTGAGGCTGACAGTTTGTTTTTTGGTCACAGAAGAAAAAGGGGTCAATACATTTCTGCTAAAAGTATCTAGTTTTTATGGAATTATCATAAATACCTGATGAACAGTTATAGGAGCCCCACTAGACATGGATTCCTTGTGCAAGTCCTTTTCAGGTTCTATTAGGATTATGTCATCTTGGCAACTGCTAGAAGGCGTAACTATATCCCCCGTCTCAGACTGGGAATGCCTCCTTTGTTTCCTAGTCTTTATTCGTGCTGAGCGCCGTATGCCTGCTTCTCTTGATACTTCACCACTTGCAGGTGTACCTCCATTGTCTGTTTTACCAACCTTTGATCCCACCTCTTGCAGCTTCCGGAGCCTCTCTACTTCTTCAGAAAGTTCCATATCTGCTAAAATTTTGAGCCTTCAATAAACAAAAGGAGGTACTGGAGGATCATCACAGCTTGGGTGAAATTTTACTACAGAAGTTTTTAAATGTTCTGTAAAGGTAAGAACATGCTGAACATTGTTGAATACGTTAACAAAAATACTTCCTAGCGCCATAAGTTGAACTGTCGGTGGCCATAGAAATGGCCTTGCGCTCAAATTTATCACCACTATCTTAAAAATATTAGAGAAAATAGGAAGAGTATACCAAAAAATTGTTAAAATGACTTGGTCTTAGGAAAGAACTTAAGGAGTGAAGAAGATGAAAACAGCATGTTCCTAAGTTGGATAGTACCAAAAGTTTTCTCTAGAAACGGACAGGGAGCAAATTGAAATTGAAATTTAAAGAATATTATGTTATGTATTCTATTAAAATGTGTAGATTCACTTATTACAGAAGGAAAAATAGAGAATATACAAGGACACCGGAAAAAGGTGACAAATTTCTTTTGATATCCACTAGAGTTTACATTACACTAAACTAAACCCATTTTTTAAGCTTTTTCCTACCTATAATATTTACTTTATAATTGCATAAACAGGGTGGAATTGGATTTACATCATGTAATCTTGCTTCCCGTTCAACTGAATGGGTCAGTTAGAAATTGAGGTTCTACCATTGAAGCCTTCAATTCTTCACAATAGCCTTCTGATAGAACTAACATCAGATATGCTACAATATAAATTATAATGATCAAACCAATCAAATCTGTAGGAAGCCCAAAAAATTCAAAAACTTTCCAATCCCATTCCTTCAGCATTGGATGTAAATGCCATGAAAATAAAAGGAGCAAGATGAGCACAAGTTTTCTGACCAGCAGGGTTGGTCGTCTAACGCAGAAACATTATTACTAGCTTACTGTGATAATAAGTTCAAGACAACAGTAGAAAATAAAGAAAAAAACTTTCATTCACATGGAATCCAGCTCAATGGTAATACAGATATCCTTACTAAGTTACAAGCTGCAACTTTAAAAATAAAACATACAAAATTGAGCAAGAAAATTCCACATGTCCATAGAAACCATCTTTATATATATACACACACACGCACACTCACTACATTTTAGTTCCCATCTGAACACAACCAAGTTCACAATCCATAACATAAGTAACAGAAAATTTCTATAAAGCTCATCTTGAGAACACAAGAAAGAAAATCAAGGATGCTTCCACATAGATTATAATAACCATCAAGCACAATAATTAAACAGATACTGGTGTTATCTTACTCTTCCTGTTTTCTTCCATCAAGAGTTTCTGGTACTCAGTACATTTTTCATATGTGGCAGAGCTGCAAACATCATGACATGTTTTAAAAGCTTGTTATTCAGCGTGCAGTAAAGGTTGACTATATTCAATGCCAATGGAACTAAAAAATTGCATGCCTAAAAGAAGCTAGTTCACTTCTCAGATCATCAACACTAGAATGCAACCGGTCATTTTCGGATCTCAAATGATCTATTAACTCCTCTGCAGCTGCAGAAGAGCAAATAAACAACAAACTTGGGTCAGAAAGAAGCATTGAAGTTTTAACCCTATTATAGTTTCGAAGAATAATCACGTTTAAAACGATCAAACAGAATAATTATACCAGAGACATAATTCACGAACTTTATTTCTTGATCTTTATTAAGATCATCCATCTCCGAAAATTTCTTCGTCTGAACAGCATGACAACAACCACTAGTTAGAGAAAAAATGCCTACACAATGAATTAGATTAAATAGAAATATATATAATTTTTTAAAATATTGATGCCGTGTTGGTCCTCGTGAGTATCTTTAAAATCAACTCAAAATTCATAAAAGCACAAACAATAACAAAAATATTTACTTTTCGTTTTAATAACCTCAAATTTTCCTGAACAAATCGAATGCACAATTAACTGATTAAGCAAAAAGAAGCACAAAATATAGTAAGAACACCTTGAGATTCGTGTACTTGTCGTAGAGTTTCGAGTAGAGAGATTCCATCTGCGAACAAAATTAAAAAAGAAAATATATAAACCAAAATATTATGAATAATTTGAAAAGGTAAAATGGCAGGAAATCCTAGGGTTCTCAAGCCCTAACCAACTCGGGCTCTCACTGGTGAAAGCCTTAACCCTAAAAGCCCTATTTGTAAACTATATAGGCAGAAGGAAGAGCAGAGGAAAGCGAAGACGACTAGTGACAGGAGTCACAGGAACAGTTCATACCTCTGTGTGACGGTCGGAGACTGAGGAAAGAGGAGGCTGGAAATTGGAAATTTGAAAAAGGAGTTGGACTTAGTCCGGAGCGTGAGCTTTCAGATCGAGACACAGCGGCGGGCAAGGAGAACTGAAAATATAGAACGCCTCCACACTACATTCGACGTCATTTTATATTTCCGGGGAGGCCTGCCATAGCGCTCGTGCTTCGGTGTTTCCTTCCCAATCATTATTTTTTTTTTTTCTTTCATGACATTTTTGTTTTTATTTAATTTTTAATACAAAAGTATTGGGACGGAAAAATATACATATTAAAATAAAATTGATTAAAAAATATAAATAAGTAATATAATGAGTCAATCACAAGATCTCAAACTTCTCATCGTTATATTGCAATCACGTCATAGAATCTAACTAAAACAGTCACATACAATACAGTTTACTCAACAACACTTTAAAAAGTTTATTACTAGATCGTAGTGTTAAGTTTATATCGGTAGGGTGATATCATGATCGGGCATGTTAGACATAAATCGGTTAAAATCGCTAACTAATCTACTTCAAATTGTCATTTATTAAATATTTTATGTTTGATTAGATAAAAGTCAAACAATTTGAAAATCCAAACCGCTTCATTAATAACGGTTTGAATTTGGATTATTATTTTGAAAATCTGTTAAATCCAAACCGAACCGTTAAATAATAAATTAATTTTATTAATTTTAAAATCTATTATTAATACAAAGTAAACATAATAAAAATAAAAAAAATACCTAGATATATTCATATAAATACAAATATATCTAGATAAGAGTATAGTAAAATATTATTAATTGGTAATGTTTATTTGATAAGCCTTAATATAGTGATAATGTTTGCAATCTGCAGACTTGATATTGAAAAATTTGAGTATTGATTATTATATTGTTTTTTATATCCTCACTTTTAAAATTTTAATATCCTTATTTTTTTTATGCTTGAACAGTTTGAAATTGTTTCGAACCAAACTAAACTCTTAATAAGGATTTGGATAGAAACGATTTTATTTTTAATTTTAAAAAATTTAAATCGTATCGAACTGTTAAAATTTTAACGATTTAAATTTAAATATTACCAATATCATTATTGAACTACACCATGCCCACCCCTAATCATAGTAGCGCCATATTTCGTAGCAAGTTTAATACACAAAGTGAGGTGGTATATTGGACTCGTTTTTATTGACATCAAATGAAAAAGGGTGATATCACACATAGTACAAAAACTTGACGCATTTATTATTTTTCGCTGCTTTTAGTACTTCAAAATAATCATCATGCTGTCCTCCCAAAATAAAAAAGAATAATTACAGAGAAAAATATATGAGGAAAATGGTTTTGTTTTAAAGTGCTAATAACAATTCCAAAATTTTCACAATCTCATCTTGTAGTTGGGAGGATTCATACATATACTCGTGATTTCTCTTGCAGATACATGTAGATTGGTGAATAATCGAGATCTCAATTCAGTATGCACTTCACAAAGGAGGAATTAAATTGAAGAACCAATCTAAAGAGGCAATACAGCTGTGAAGAAAGATAGTTTCAAAGGGATTCTTTATGCTTCAAGTGCTTTTCAGGGCTGATAAAGCATCCTTTGTTGCAGCTGAGATTACCGCATCTGAGGCATTTGGTAAGTAGTAATATTTTCCTGTAGAGCATAGATGATGAGATTATGAGATTATGTTAACTGTTCTGTTCACATATGATGGTGATGATGAAGAAGAAGATGGCGAGATAAGTTTGGACAAAAAACCTTGCGCGACTCTGGCAATCTCCTTAGCAAAACCAGTTGAAACAAACTTATTTTCAGTGTCAATGACGAGGAGGGACATCCCTGATTTGCAGATTTTACCAGCAACCTCGAGAATCTCATCCTTCAGTTGATACAAAACAGAAAAAATGAGGGTAAAAATGTGAAACTACCACATACATATTCTCATTTTTTCAGCGTCTAAAGTCCCATACCAGAAGGTCATTTCATAAGGAATTAGGAAGATCAAATCTGACAATTCAAAAGCATTGATATATTATCCTTTCCTGTGATATTATTAAGTAAAAATTTCTGCAATCCCAGATCAGTTCTAGCCATTTATAAAATTTTGTAGTGAGGCTTGACATAGATCATCACCTCTATAAAAACATGTATTTTGAGGTCCAGTTTGGCTACAATTAATATGTGAAAGAAAGTGCTTAGGATTTACCTTCAACTCCTGTGCCGAAGGTCTTGGAACATCATTAGCAGCTTCGGGGTCGTTGGATCGTTTAAGTGATATATTGGCTCTACCATCTGTTATTGCTACAATCATTATACGTCCAACATCACCGCTCTTCTCTGCATTTAGTCCAACCCTAACAGCCTAAACCAGTTTAAATTTAGAATATAATCAGTTATGTGGGGGAGGGGCCCAGTACTAAAAAAGAAGAAGCTACATACCGTAGTTAGACCATGAGCAAGGGGCGGAGGCCAGTACTAAAAAAAAGAATCTACATACCGTAGTTAGACCATGAGCAAGGGGAGAACCTCCTCCACATGGAAGTCTCTCAAGACGTCTTCTTGCCATTGCAATTGATCTAGAAGGAGGCAGAAGAACTTCTGCAGAATCTCCACGGAAAGGAATGATAGAAACCTAAAAGAAATTACCAGTAATACGTGACAAGGATATTACCGGCATAAATAACTTATTATGTTCGCTTTCAGCGTTTGCTCATCAGATACGCACATAATAATAGCATACCTAAATTAAATTCTTACAGAAATTTAAGGATCCGATTCATTACATGTATGAACTATGAAGCAAAAGGAAATTAGGACTTCCTTTCTGAAGTGATTACTCCAGAATATGAGTGGTTTCTATATTCAACTGTTATTATGTGCCATTGATTTTGTCAAAAATGTTAATGCAGACAAAGATCACAGCTTGTTTTATGTGAAAAAATTTCCCCTATTCAATTTTTTACTTTATAAGACATGCATATCCCATTATGACTAAAAGCACTAGCTTTTCGAAAGGTCTCTTTTAAAAACCATAAGTATTCACTTCTCTATTCTGTTTTTCTGTTAAATACTGTTTATAAGCCAATCAAATCAATACCTAGTTGATAGTCTGCCATAGAAATGTTCTGCACTTGGGCACTTGGGGACTCAAATACAAAGCTTCTTTATAGTACGTATTTTTTGTTCAAAAAATAACTTCTAGCTTGACGATATTTGATTACTGATGTGATGCAAATATTTCAAACCATATCATCGTTTTCAAGAATATGATGATCACAGCTTTTAACGCCAATGGATAAAGAGATTAATTCAACAAAATTACATGTCACCATTTGCTTGGCACAAAATCTGCTTGTTCTCCACTCTTTTGTTTTGTTTTTATTTTTTCACCACGATATTGTCAGCAGAAATCTCCTTCAGACTAAACTAATATCAGTTGCATCGTTTAAAATAAAACAAGAAATTTTTGTAACCTGATCTCTGCTTGTATAACTTTCTGCTAGTAACTTGAGTGCTGCACCTTTTGCATTCTGCATTCTATTCAATGCCATGCTTCCACTCGCATCAACAACAAATATAACCTACCATAATGTAAATTGAAAAAACGTCATCATTTGCCTGGGGAACTTTTTGACCAACATACTTGAATAATTATAGATGATATTAGAAAATAAGGGTCACTATATTGGTCAAAGTTTCTCCAATTCTAGGAAAAGCTGGTTAGCAAGCTTTATAGTTTCATAGAATATGGCAACCAATGCCAAAACTGCAGCTCCAAAAATTTAAAGTGGAAAATAGTGAGAGCAATTTTGAATAAAAAACACAAGCGTGTAACATTTTAGGGTTTAGGGTCAATACCACTGCTCCTGCCTTTCGTGCCATTCTCTTTGCTCTCATATCAGTTTTCTCCACAAAAACTTTCCTACCACTTTGAGTGTTATTTTCCCTACGCAACTTTTGATATGGCGCAGCAGCTCTAAGGGTTGCATCAACGGCTAATCTCCTTATAGGGCCCTGTTAAAGAAAGCTTTTTCAGGAAAGATCAAGATCAATGCAGTCAAGCAAACTTTTCAAGAAAATATGATTTTCTAAATTGCTAATACGCTAGAATATGGGAAGAGTAACCTTTGGAAGCATCGGCTTAATATATCGACCTCTATCTTCTGAAAATATAACATTCTTTGCTCTCCCAGCCTTCCCTCTGCGTTTCTGTGCTTGTTGAGCAAAAAAGAGAAGCTTCTCATCCACCAAACCCCCTTCAGCATCAAAGATAAACTGTTCAGGAATTTGATCCTGCTCTTGTTCATTCTCTTCATCCTTTTCTTCATCCTTTTCTTCATCATCGTCATCCTGGTTACATTAGGGAGTTAGCATCATAGTTAAACCCTTGTTTCCCTGTTGAATTCTCTTGTAGAAAAAGCTTAAAGCCAAGATTTGAATTGAAGAATACCACAACCACTTCATATGATTTACAATACTCCCTTAAAAACAAAGGAAACCTTCTGCACTCTTTTTTCGTGAAGTTTATATTCTACACAATGGTGACTGATTTTTCTCCGAAATTTTTTATATTTTATACAACGATAACTAACCTCTTGTTCATCCTCATCTTTCTCTTCTCCAGATTGTTCATTTTGTGGAGTAGGTGGTGGAGGTGGAGGCTGTTGATTTTGCTGTTCTGGAGGCTTCTCAGAAATGTTTGAACGAGGAAGAATGACCAGCTCTACCTGAAGTAGGTACAACCTCAGCACAAAAATTCAGTGTACATGGTCACTATGCAAAACAATGATAACAAAACTATCAAAATGCAAAGTGCAAAAGTTATTGCATTATTCAAACGGCAGCTAATTCATGTAATACGATGAACAAATTGAGTTACATAAAACAGGTGCCCAGCTTGCCAATTTGAATGATGGCTTTTAAAGATGAGAGTGTATGCCTCAATTAGTTTTCTACTTTCTGAAGATCTTCCTCTTTCTTTCATAAGTAAATAAAGATAATAAAGAAGAGAAATACGGATATTCCTGCATAATTTTAGGGGAAAACAGAGATGTATAGCATGAAAACCAACAATTGAATTTGTAACAATTTTCCATAATCAATCAGCCTCTCCCAATATTCCATGTATCAAAAACATTTTAAGACTTCTATGCTTTTGTATTTTTCTTAGTGATTTTCAGATTTCTGTTAATATAAAGAGTTTGTGACTAAGGATTTTCAGCTTATTAGATCAACAGCTTTTATCCTTCACTAATCTTAATGCTCTACATAACACCGTAGCAACTTTGGTTCCATCCATTTTCTTGGAAAAATCATATGGTTCATAGAGAATGGTGGATTATTTCCCTTTTTATTGCAGTTATATGCTTCCCTACTGAAGAACAGTATCAGCAGTGGTATATATAGCGTTGGCATTGTCCTCAAAGGGATATATGCTTTGAGGATTACTACTAACCCTGGTTTGAATAGTGATGTACAGATCTCTCGGGTAATAATACTTTGTAACGCACAAAAAAAGCAAGTGCATGAAGTTATCTATACAGATAAAATGAGTATAACCTTCAGAGGAATACTTAACAACATTCTATTTGAAAGACAGTAGTATACTTAAGTACTTAACAGATTTTTTGAGGTCATCAACATTAACTTTTTCTCGTCCGTCTAGAGCAGCTAAGGATTTTGCAACACGAGCAGCATATAGCTCAGCTCTATGGCCCTGATATTCACAATAAAAATCTGAAGGTTAATTCGTCAAGATACAAGCAGCAATTTTCTTTCATCTATATAAAAAAGATGAGTAGCTGAAATAGAACAGGTAAAATAAAAAGGGGCGGAAGATCTAGACAGCCCTGCACCTGTTTTAAAAGAGGTTGTTTCTCTGACTAGACATGACCAGCAGAGTCTTTTAGGACAATAAAAATCAAGGGGAAACCAAGTTATTTCTCCATTGTCTTTCCTGACTGTAAGAATCAGCACTGCTTTTTCATTTTTAACATTCGATTTTACAGATCTTGTATGTTTTATTGATGCTATGCTTCTATGGGCTGGAAAAGATAGGAAATGAGTAAAAAATCTGATCCCATGAAGTTTAGGTTCAATGGCAACAATGTGGTGGAAGGAGTTAGGACAATATACTCAGCTGGCAGCTCAAGCTAGGTTGATATATAATGGAAGCATAATCCATGGCTTCACCTGATATTCTTGAACAGAAGGGAGAGTAGAACTAATGCAAAATCTATTCAATCTTAATAACAAGAATCACAGTATAAACCTGGCAACCTCCTCGAAGAGCTTCCAAAACAAGGTACTTCAATTGTTCTTTGCTTATAACGACATCCTTTAGGTATTCTCTTGCCAAGATAATCTGAAACATGTAATATTATGCAACTGAATGAAACAAATTCCATCTTCAACATCACAATACTCTATATGAACAAAATAAAAAATACACCATGATATTCAATGAAACAAATTGATTGCCCACAAGTTGGGTACACACACTTCTATGTGACTATATCAATAATCTTCCAACCCATTTCAAGAGCGTAGTTAGTATTCAAGTTTCAACAATGGAAATTTCTCGAACTCTTTTTCCCTAATCAAGGATACTCATTCATAGCGGACTTGTCAGGAGCCTTATAAAGTGTGCAGCCCTGTAGAAAACTTAGTACTAGTGATGTTAAGGAAAGTCATGGAAGACAAAGAACCTATCAAAAAGAGAAGGATTGTATACTGTTGTTTTTCTTTTTCTTGCATTAAAGTTACACTACTATAACTTTCTGCCACCTACCACCATCTAAACTATAATATACTGGATTTAATACCAGTAATCTCTAAATACTAACCAAATAAATCTTAGGATTGTTATATAAAAAAAGAATCGAGGGACTGACAATGATGCAAGGATCATTACTGAATAGAGAACAAACCTCCTTTATCCCGATAAGGGAAACAAAGCATCAATAAAATCTACCGACCAACACAAAATGCAACAATCACCATAGGGGTGTTAATGAACATTTTTTTAATCTTTGTGACACATTGTGGTAGTCATGTCATTAGTCCCAATGGAGCTCCTCAGGATTCTCTTTCTATCCTGCCCGTCCATCATGCTAATAACAAGCTAACTTGCAAGCAAACCACTAATTTTGTACACCCTGTGTACCTGAGTTTTTACATATTCTGTTTCTTCTTGAACCATTTTAAAGACATCAGAACTATGTTCCTGAAATTGTGTTGCAATCCCCACAGCTGCAACACGATCATCAAAACTCATTTCAAGATCTGCGCTGCAAAAGAAGTGTGCACCATTAGTAGAATGAGAAGGCTTGATAAAAAGAAAAAAGAAAAAAAGATAATTAGTTTCACAGGTAAATATAAAACCTGTACCTCAAATTAATAGCAATACGATCTAATAAGTGTTCACGAACAGACCCCTCTTCCGGATTATATGTAGCAATCAAGAGAGGCTTGCATGGGTGTCTAAAGCTGATTCCCTCTCTTTCCACAATATTAACTCCTTCAGTTAATACATTCAGAAGCAAATTACTGATACCCTCATCCAAAAGATTAATTTCATCAACATATAATACACCTCGATGAGCTTCAGCGAGAAGGCCTGGTTGGAAAACAGTGGTTCCTGTTTTCACAGATTCCTCAACATCAACAGATCCGATGAGCCTGTCCTCAGTGACTCCAAGTGGAATCTGCAATGTGATAGTAGGGTGTTTACATCACGAAAGGCATATGAATATGAAAAGCTCTTTGCATGAAAAGTACCTGAACAAAAGGAGACTTGACAATCTGAGTCTTGATATTACCAGCAGAATCAAACTCCATGCAGCCTAGTAAAACATCTTCCCACCTTTAAGAATACAACCAAACCATTATCCTTGAAAATGATTAATTTACAAGATCAACATGAGAAACTGAAAATAGAACATCTGTAAAAAATTCTTTTATGGGCACAGTAAAAGATGAATTAAATATTTAAACTTTTAAACCAAGAGAAAGTATTCCACCACTGCAAAAAGAGTTCGATGTTTGGTTTAATTGATATATAGGTCATTACAGTGACGTGGTGACAGGAAATGTAATCAAGAGATCTAAACATCAGGGAAGTAACAAATTACTAAAAAATTCCATTCATCTTTCATTTGGTCCAATATTTTTTTCCAAAAGGATTTTCCTGGTTAGAAAAAACATGTTTTAGTATTTGGGCAACAATTCTTATTCTCTGTGGCTCTAACTGCAAAACTTTCTCAGACAGATGGAATAAGCAAAGATAGAGAAATCTTGTTTTTTTTCTGAGTCACACGTAATAAGTTGTGGAAAGTAAATAAATCCAGTTTGACAACACCAATATACTGCATTCTGATATTAATATGATCTTAAAGCCTCAGAACTCAGAAGGCAGGTCTTCGATAACGAATTTTCACAAAGAATGAGAAAACCATAAAGTGACCTTCCATTGACAGTAGTCTGATTATGTTTTTTCCCCTCAAGCGAAGAGCTGAGGAGGAGAAGATAGAAAAATGACCATTGTCAAAAAATGAGATGCAAATTGTAAACGTGTTCCATTGGTGCTTCTGGCTCAACTCACTGCAGTGTAAAACATCCAAAAATGAGAGTTCCATAACTTTTCATGAGCTGAAAAGGTTGAAAAATGCATTAGCTAAAATTCGTTTTTGATTTAATGAAGAAAAGCATGCGAATCATGTCACTATCAGAGTCAACTTCCATAATCACCCCCAGTATCTATGCTGATCACAAAATAACCTGTTAAGCGCTAAGTATCCTTACTCTTCAGGACAAGCTGGATCAGCATTTGCCATTGAACCAACGACCACTTCAATAGGTGGTAAAATTGCATGCAAACCACGAGCCATTACTGTCTTGGCTGTTCCTCGCTTTCCAGAGATGGCGATTCCTCCGATTTCACGGTCTATAGCACCAAGCAACAAAGCAGTTTTGATAGCATCCTATAAAATAACAAGTATTCAAGTTTGTGCATAGCTGGAAATTTCACTGTTTCCCCAACAGTAAAAGTTTATTGTTATCCTAGTAATATATAAATCTTGATCAGACAATCACATAGTAGCAGCCCAACAATACATATCCAACTCATAGAAAATTCAGCTCCAAATGTATTCCTGATAAAAAGTATACCAAGCATACAGCTTCAAACCAACAAAAGTGGGTAATACACAACATTTATGAGAAAACCAGCCGAACATCAATTTATCCAAATGACACCATAGAGGATGCAAAAGTAAATTGAAAATTGGAGGCACGGGGCATAACCACATCGGCCAGAACGTACGTGTTCCATTTCGCACCCGAACTCCAATCCAATCCTCCTCCCCGCAGTTTTCCTAACAGGGCGTCTAAAGCAGTTCAGTTTGACTTTGTAGGTTGTGGTTGCCTTAGAGGCAATTCTCTGCCCTCATTTTATTCCCTTCTTTTTTTTAAAAAAAAAAAGTAAATTTATAGACTCACCGCAGTTAGTTTAATTTAAACTATAACATCTCTTTTATCAAAAAAGAAAAAGTAAATTGAAAATTAAACTGGGCAGAGATCATTCCCCGAAGAAATCTACCCACTTGAGAAAACCCAGAAAACATAAAAAGCCCATTCAATTAATCTACATTTCATAATGAAAATACAGAATCGGAACGCTAAAGCGCCATCTTGAAGAGAGAAAATATGGATTATACCTGACCAACAACAGCAGCTAAAGGAAAGAACTGCCGCCCATAGGTGATGGAGTCCAAGATCCTTTTTTTTTCTTGATTGAGCAAAGCACCATTGCCAGACTCAATAGTGGCAGCTGCAGTAGCACGTATGCGAGTGTGACGACGACTGAAAGAAGAGGGGGAGAGAAGAAGAGGACGTGGTAATTTGAAAATGGGAAGCAAGGAAGAAGATGATTGGAGGTGAGAGAGAGACGTGCACGGCGTTGGTGAAACAGTGGGTGAGAAAGCCATTGAAATTTTGAGGGTGCCCATAACTAGAAGATGTTTTGCTTCCTTTTCTTATCTGTACATAATCATAATCTATTTATTTATGGGATATGCTTGACTCCTTGGTTTTGGAATTTTATAGTGACTGCGGACAGAGTGCCTCACTCGCTACCGAGCGCGTTATGCTGATGCTGTGGGATTTGTTTCATTTTTTTGTCAAATATGGTATGGGTTTGTCCCTTCTTTGTGGCTTACTTGGTAACTAACTACCTTCAGGCCTCCTCGTTTGAGAATGTTTTATAAGGGAGAAGTTATAATTTAATAATTTATTGAACTTTGAGTTTTATTTGAAATTAGCCTCATTGCAAGCACGGATGGATTCCATCGTGCGTGCTACGTGCTTGCTACATGTGCCTCCATATAAGTCTATCTTTTGCTCTTATAGATAATTATTGTCACGATCCGATTTTTCTAACACGATATTATTCATTTTGGATCCAACCCTCACGGTTTTGTTTCTGAGAACTCAAAAGCATCGATTTTATTTCTAAGAACTTACGCGCAACTTTTCAGTCGGTCACCTATCTTAACTCGCTTAACTTTAGAGTTCCAACCAAACTAAAAGTCAATGTGACAGTACCCATCCCAATCTCCCTAGATTATCCTGGAATGTGCATGTTCCTGTCTAACATCGCGTGTCAGGTCAGGGATAAACTCGTCACCTACTCGGGGTTAGCCAGAGTACGCTAGGATTGGTGGTGACATGTGATCTCTCGATCTTTGCTATAGTCTGCATCCGCGATCAATCTGAAGGGTATTAAAAATCATAAAAGTTGTGAGTGGACAAAACAATAGTTTCTAAAAACCATTTAACGAAATCACATTTATACCCTTCACGTAAAAGCATGCATGCATCATAAAACAGCATTTCAAATACTTTCTCGGAAACAAAACGTATTGCTTCCCAAGTCAAATCCAGTGAAAAATGCTTCACAATCGAAGCTAGTATCGCCGTAGGGTCTCAGCCCAAATGATAGGACCGTCCCCTGAGGAACATTGATAACCGTGCCCGGTCCTGCTCCCGTCTGACAAGTCAACTGAAATTCCTAAATTACCCTAAGCACTTGCCAAACAAGGGATAGCCGCACATGTGCCCACTCATGCCTCCACTTCTCGATTAGCCTCGATCGTCGCGTCACGACCTGTAGAGTCAATAAAAACATAAAACGTGTGAGTGGACGAAAATAAATCAGTTTATAAAACATGTTACAGAAAAGACATTTCTACCCTCCACGTAAAAACCAATGCATACATTCGAAAATCATTTCATAATCCATTTCATTTCCGATATAAGAAAACCGTGTATGAAAACCAAAATCATTTCCTTTTCTCAAACCTCGGACCTTGGCCTGAAACCATAAATACGGGGCCTCAGCCCAAAATCATGAATCAAAATCCAAGTACGAGAACTGACAGGACCCACCCCGATTATCACCTCGATAATCGGGATGAACCCTGCTCCCGTCTGACAATCACACTTAAAAGTACCAAAATAACCTCAAGAACCATAAGTATAACTATCAGACCAGGGAGAAAATGTAATACAACAGTAACACAGAGCATAGTGTTATACAAAACAGGCACAAAAGTCCTACTAGGCTATTCACGCAATGGAAAACGCCCCAAAGCTCTATGCCTCTGTCCCTGCCTCAACGATCACCCCGACGCGTTTCACCACGACCTGGAGGGTAATTTAAAACCAGAAAAACGTGAGTGGACTGAAAGAAAACAAACGTATGAAAACAATTTATGAAACAGAAAAAGGATTTACCCTCTATTTTAAAGAAAACATGCATGTCTAACTAAGTACTAGAAAACAGTGATATAAAACAGTAATTAATCATTCCAAAGCGTATCACAAAACAAGACGTACCAATAGTAATGTCCGATCAAACCTACTGGGTCTATCCAAGTCTTTAAACTCAAACCAGACCTCAATGTAATCCGAGTCTTTAAACTCTCGAGTCTTTAAACTCAACAGGCCTACGGGGGTAATATCGTAATATCCGAGTCTTTAAACTCCCGAGTTTTTAAACTCAATCCGGGCCCGCCCCCGTCATATATAATCCGGGTCTTTAAACCCAATATCCAGATCCAGCAAATCCAATCTAAACCATTTGAAAACCATTTCTAAGTCCATATCCAAACCCGAATCCGAAACCAATGGTCTGACGTCATTCCGGCGTTCAGAACCGTCATTCCGAACCATAATCCGGAAATCTATTTTTCAACTTTAAAACCAAATTTCGTGTTTCCGAAATCCGATTCTAAAACTGAAAACCTTGTTTGTCAAATCATGTTTCAAAAATCCACTATCATCATATAAAATCAGTAATAAAAGCATGGCATGGAAATCATATATATAACATTTCTCGGAAAACGTGCTAAAACCCGTAAATGTCTCGAAAAATGTGCAAACAGGTCAAACAATTATGATATAAGCAATGATCATGAAAACATGCGTAAAAACATAAAACATGTAGATAAAAACAACTAGGCATGCTCGTTAAAAGAGAAGGAGTCCACTCACAAGTCCGAACGCGTCAATCGCGCTCCGTGAGCTCCTCGACCGTCTCAGGAGTGTCCCGTCCTATCAAAAGTCACAAAATCGGGTCACAATCACTTCAAATACGCGTATCCTAATTTCCCCAATTTCTCGGGATTTTAAACACGAATTACACGAAAACCCTAAACCGTTCATATCCTCGAACTAACCCTATCCGGTGTCCAATTAACACGCAACTTGTCCCAAAAGATTCGTTACATCGATTAGACTCAAAACCATGTTGGAAGGTTCCCCAAATTCCTTCCCACGCGCCCTCAAGCGCCGCCCAAAGGGGCTGCACGTGGGCTTCACGCGCCTGCTACAGGGTCGTCTTCAACCTCTGGTCAGCCGGTTCAACTGTACCGAACCGACGTGACCGGTTCGCCCTCATTTCCTACTCAAATCCAGTCCTTTCAATCCCATTAGGTTCGTCCTGGTTTGTATGATCGATTCCACTAATCAATTCGTGAAGTAAAGGCCCTAAGCTCATCGTCCAAAACTCAAAGAAAACTCAGAAAATCTGAGTTTCTGTCTCCGGCCACCCACAGCCACCACGAAGCTCCAGGTTACACCCTAAGGTCCTTATAACCTTCCTAGAACTATTAGAAACCTTAGGACATCTCGACAATCACCCAAACTTCACAACTTCTAATTTAAAGAATTCTGGAAAAACAGGGGACAGAAAACACTTACCCTTGCTCCAGTCCCCGCCGTGCTCGCCGCCGTGCTCCACTGAGTCCACACGACTCTCCTCAGGTCACTGAACACCTCCACCCGTCCAATTTGATGGTTTGCCCAACTGGGGTGCACAACCGTGCACGGTGCCCCTGCTCTGTCTCCTGGTTCTGTTTGTTCACACACACACAAACACCATCCAAAACCTCCTTGTACTACTCTTTCACACCCACCAAACCCTCTTCGATCATTCACTCAAGCTCCAAGCCTTCACACTCTGAGAATCGATCAAAAATCCTCACGGTTTCCACTCTCTGTTTTCTACTCCAAGAACAATTGCACGGTTAAGAATTGTGCAATTTGTAGCCGTGCACAGCCAAACTAGTTAGAACCCTCTAGGAAGTCTCCCACGTGTCCATCATCCTGTGGACAGTAAGAAAATATCCAATCACACAATCCCAGATGGCCTTATCTGATTGGCCCAATGTGAAAAGACCAAAATGCCCCTAAGTCCAAAATTACCATTTTGCCCTTCAACTTCCTAGATCCATAACTAATCCGTCTGACGTCCGATGACAGCGTGCCGCCTGTCGTTGTACTCAGGACGTCGAGACCTATCTAACGGTCCTCAGTCTACGTGGAAACTAATAGTCCAGAAAAAAGTCAACATTTTCCCCTATTTAACCAAAATTACGGTAACGACCTTAACCTTCCGAACACCATAACTTTTCCTCCGATTGTCCAAATCGGATGTGCCACCTGTCTACGGACTCGTGACATCCTAAAATACGTCACGGTCAATGGTCAAAGCTCGTTCACCCTACAAATCAAAAAGTCAACTTTTGACACATTATTCACAAGGGCAAAATCGTCCTTTTTATACAAATATTTTACAAAATTACATTTGTACCCTTCCCGAAGGTACGGGTTGTTACAAGAACATAGCCCAAAAATCCATAAAGCTATATAAACCGGGTCACTGCCCAACACATCCGAAAACATCAGAAATCCACAGTAAATCACAAGTCGATCAATCTGTTGGATCTCAATCACCGAGTCGTTAAATTCACACATATCAGGCCTTCCCGAGATATCAACGAGTCTTTAAACTCAAAACATAATCAATAAGCCTCGGGGGATATCATAATAACCGAGTCTTTAAACTCAAAAATATCAATCAAGGGCCCTCCCCCGTCACATCAATCAACTAGGTCTTTAAACCCAAAACCAGATCCAGCAATAGTACCAGGTTTTTAAACCCAAAACCATCTGTAATTCACAGCAAATCCAGAATCCATCGTAATCCAATTTCCAAAACCAAATCCGAAATCATATTTAATAGAAAGGGGACACATGTCCGAATTTCACGTTCAAATCCCAAATCATACTCACAAATCATAATCAAAACATCATCAAAACATGATACGTAAAAATCATATAAAATCATCCATCAAACCATCATCAAAGTAAAATATAAAGCGTATTCTCGAAATACGTGCAATTACATATTGCATATCGAAATGCGTGTAAATACGGAAATCGTAAGTACCATAATCATAAGCATATAAATCATAGATAGAAAGCATAGAAAACAATTATGCATGCATTGCAATTTCGAAAGCAAAGTCCACTCACACATCGTCCAAACAGCTCGCTTCTGAGCTGCACGTTTTTTCGTAAATTCCGGAAATCACAATCCCTGTCCAAAATCATTATCGAGGGCCACTAACACTTCAATATATCACATATAATTTTCCCCAATTTTTCTGAGATTTCAATACGTATTTTAAACGTATACGGAAACTTCGGATACACTGAGCACTATCGAAACGATATCCGATTTCCTCGAAACTAGTGCCAAAATGTTCGTTACATTAAAAGAAGCAAGTTTCATGTTGAACTCACCTCAAGATTCGGTCCCACGCGCCGCTGTGAGTGGCTGCGCGTGAAGCTCACGCGCTAGCTTCAGTACTCATCCCTGTCACCCGTTTCCTGCAAATTCAACTCGTTAGCCCGCGACACAACCCGGTTGTAATTCCTTCAATTCAACATCAATTCCACTAATTAAAGCATCCATTTGCATCGTCCTAATCTTAATTAGAGGTCTGTGATTTAAACCAGAAAGCACGTACAGGGTCTCAGCCCAAATCATAGAAAAGAAATACGGGGTCTTAGCCCAAGTCAAAAACCATGTGGGATCTCCGCCCACTATCATCATCCTTAGTGTCAACCACGATTCCAATCCTAGCACATGTGCAAATAGCTCAGGATCGCTCACAATCCCAACATGTCCCCGTGAACAAATCACCTGCCGCGACCGTCTCTAGATCATCGTGAACACATCATTGATCAATCTCAGAGAATAACATCGATACTCCTAAGTCGAGCCTCCCTCGGTCTTAGCCTCCAGCAGCTGCTCGACAACAGGCAACGCCTCGTGAACTCTCTGGAAAGAATACATCCGCAGTTCGGAGGAGAGCGTCGTAACACCCGAGACACGAACCCGAATGTCATCATCATTGATCGGAACTCTAACCCGATCATCTGGGACTCTAACTCGAAATATCACACATAGGGCCATCTGCCAGAAATATCATCAAATGGGTCACAGCCCAAAATATCACCAAATGGGTCACAGCCCGAAAACCAGTGTCTAACGACACTTCATATCCCAGGATTCCTCAAATCCTATCAAATCCACAACTGGGTCTCATGCCTGAAATATAATCAGGGATTCCTCAAATCCTATCAAATTCACAACTAGATCTTATGCCCGAAATATTTTTCATAAACCACATAACTGGGTCGCAGCCCGACTTATCTCACGTTTGACTATACTCTAAGTCAAACCTCAAATCAACTAGGTCATATGCCCAAAAGATATTTCCAAATTCGAAAACCATTTTCTCATTTTTCAAACCACTTTTAAATCATCGTTCAACTCAGACTCGTGTCCGAATCTCAATTTCACGCGTCCCCGTGAAATCTTCCAAAATCGTAACTCAGTTCCTCGATTTCACACCTCTCCATGAAACCTTCATAATCGCATAAAACACAAGCACGTAGTATACTCGGGCGAAACCTAAACATCATATAAAACTGAAATCTCGAACTATGTGCAATAACGCATTTTCCTATAAAAATGCCAAAAAATTTATATTCAAATCACATGCACTCATGGAATCTAAAATCATGTTCATAACATATAAAAAACATTTATGCATGCATCATATTCATAAAAAAAATTCCACTCACAGACCGTCCAAGTTATGCCTCAAAATGTGTGCCATAAGCCCTCCAGGCTAATCCAACCTCTCCGTGTAACGACCCGTCCCGAAATTCGGGATTAGATTAGTGATTAATGACGGATTAACGAAGATAATCGGTGATTAGTTAGATACTTTTGGACGGACAGTGTAGAATGGCGATTTTGCCCTTGGAATGGGCAAATTGTTGACTTTTAGTTCGGGCGGTCAAATGGACATTGACTGATGACCGTGACGTAGTTCAAGACGTCACGAGTCCGTAGACAAGTGGCACGTCCGATTCCGACATCCAAGGAGGAAGATATGATGTTCGGAAGGTTGAGGGCATTTTTGTAATTTCGTTAAAAAGGGGGAAATTGTTGACTTTTTACGTGGCAAACATTCTTCACGCAAACTGAGGACCTTTAGGTAGAACTCGACGTCTTTAGTACAACGACAGGCGGCACGCCGTCATCGGACATCGGACGTGTAACGACCAGTCCCAGAAATTACAGTTTAGATAGTGATTAAGATGAGCTTCGTGCGTGTAATCGGTGACTAATGGGTAAATGACGATTTTGCCCCTAGTTTGGGCAAAAAGTTGACTTTTGGTTTGGATGGTCAAATGGACTTTGACCGGTGACCAGGACATAGTTTAGGATGTCACGAATCCATAGGCAGGTGGCACACCCGATTCCGACATCCGAGGAAGAAGTTATGATGTTCGGAAGGTTGGGGGCATAACCGTAATTTGGGTAAAATAGAGGGACAAGTTGACTTTTTGTACGAACGGGTTTTGGTATGTTGACCTAGGACCGTTAGATAGATCTCATTGTCCTGAGTTCGATGACAGGCGGCACGTGTTCATCGGACTTACGAGGTGTGAGTTACGGGTCTAAAACGGTAAGGGTAAAATCGTAATTTTGACTTAAAATGAGGGGTATTTTGGTCTTTTGGTTATCTGTGACAGGACCCGCCCCGATCCCACAGGGACCACAAGGGGACGTGCCCTGCTCCCGTCTGACACCCAATAATTCATACCAATTTTAACCTCAAACATCAATGCATAAATAACCAATTTAAAGTTATACATCAAATCTGAATTAAACAGATGTCAGACCAGGGATGAAATCCAAAATTACAAATTTGCGAGCACGACTCTAAAGTAAACCTGCGGGTACACCACCCAACAGGGGTTCAGGTACGCAGAAGTAGATCTATGCCTCAGCCTCAGGTTCCTCCTCTACCTCAATATCACGACCTGGAGGGGTTACCAAAACATTAAGGGTGAGTGGACCGAAACTCAAGTTTATAAAATCATTTGATAAGTAAAACATATAATTTACCCCTCCGTTTTCCAAACATGCATGCATCCGTAATTAAAACCATCAATCATATAATATGAACCATAAGGCATATAATAAAACCATAAGTATAATTTTAGTTGCTGCACTATACACTCCAATCCCGACATCCCTGATGTCTGACGTCCCTGACGTCCAATAAGGTCACTATCACAAGGCTACGCGTGCCACTCGGGTCTCAATTCCGAGTTCAATCCCCAAACTCCGTTCGGGTACAGCATCCCCGATGCTTAGCGTCATAGACGCTGGACGTTCTAGACGTCCGTGACCTCTCCGGGGTACCTCATCCAGAGGAGACAATATAATATGAAAGGATCTATACAGTGCAGTACTAAATACATTTTATTGATATCCACATGCAAAGCATATATATACATAGATAAAATCCGAACCAATCATTAAGTTTCAACAGACGGGTCTCAAGCCCAAATACCGTGAAACGTGCCATAACCATTTTTCCATATCATCAGAACCATTATTGTTTTTAGCATGTGAATAAGTATAATAAAACCAGAAAACATTTATGCACACAAGGGTTTAAGAAAATGGCCCACTCACAGTATAATCCTGCTGAAAACCGAACGTTTACCCTCGTTCTGGTACGCTTATACAATCCCTGTCATATCCAAAGCATACGCAAAGGTCAATACGAACCCCTAACATTCAACCATGAAACCCTAGACCGAAACCGGCCCGGGAGAGCCGCCCGAACGCGTTTCCCAATGCAATAAACCTCATTTTGACCAACTTAATGATCTCCGATCGACCCGAAACCACCGCCATTGGATCCGGATCGTCGAAACCTAACGAATGGTGGTGGTCCCACCAAAATTACTGTTCACACGCGCCCCCACGCGCCTGGTCAACCCCTGGTCAACTGTGCTACAGTACTACTGACGTCACCATGACGTCACTGCTGACGTCAGCATGACGTCATCACTGACAGTGTCAGAGGACACGTGTCAGCAGTCCATTGGTCTCTGGTCTGACAGTTTCTGATATGATGATGTCACCATGACGTCACTGCTGACGTCAGCATGATGATGTCATCAGCTACAGTAACTGGGTTAGAGAACCGGGTCACCGCAGACCCACGGCTCGACCCGATCACAGATCGCGATTCCGATCACCATTTCAGGTGAGATTTGTTCCTATGGACTCGTCTCAACCTCCACAATGGTTCTGTGCAATTAGAACTAGATTCTAGACTCCAGCGAGTCGACGATTTTCCAGCCACGGTCCTGGGTTCAAACTGGTCGTCAAGGTCCCCTAAATGTGTCATAACAATAACCAAACAATGTCAACGTCAAAAACAGACGTTTCGAAGCAGGGAAGGAAAACGGGCACTCATGGGTTTATCGTCCTATCGCCACCGTGTCGCCGCTGTACACCGTCCAGATCAGTTCCTCGTCGTCCTGTCGTCACGGTGAACCCAACCGTACGTTGGTTCGAGTCCAAGAGTGAAGATTTGGATGGTTTGGTGACTTGGGCTGTTCGGGTTTCCTTCTCGGGTCTGAGGGAATGCCGGCCGTGCAGGGTGGTCGTGGAGTGGTGGCCGGCGTCAGGGAGGTGGTTGTTGGTTGCCTGAGGTGTGGGGTTGAGTGGTGAGGGCTGGTGAGTTGGTTCCAAGAGGGAATCGTGCAATCGGGTTGAGAGAATGAAAACATGGGTGTATGATTTCATGAATTTTAATACAGATCAGGAAAATAAATCAAGGGCCAGGATTGAATCTCAGAATGAGATCAAATGTGAGGATTAAATCTGGAGATTTCAGATCTAAGGGTTGTGATTAAAAGTTGGTTTTAATGGTATTTAAACCCATAGTGGATCTGATCCAATCTAGCCAATGGGTGAGTGACACTTGTCACTCACCAGGTGTCCTCCAATCAGATTTCCAGAATAAAATATTTAGCACGAAAACCGAGACACGAACCTCCCGATTTCACGTTTCTGACCATAACTTCCTCGTACGAGGTCCGATTTCGGCGTGCCGCTTGTCCACGGACTCAGGACATCGAGACCTACCTAACGGTCCTTGAGTCGCGTGAAAATTAATTGTCAAATGAAAAGTCAACGTTTTTGCCCCAACCGTCAAAATTACGGTAATGCCCCTGAACTTCCGATAGTCATAACTTTTTCCCTGATCGTCCGAATTGGACGTGCCACCTGTCTATGAACTCGTGACGTCCCGAACTACGTCACGGTCATAGGTCAAAGTCCATTTAATTCACCAATCAAAAGTCAATAATTTGGCCATACCAATCACAAGGGTAAAAGCGTCAATTCACACATTAAATTACAATATTAAAATCCTCGAATTTCCGGGGTGTTACAGTCTGGGGATTTGACAGGACCCACCCCGATTATCGCCTCGATAATCGGGAAGCATCCTGCTCCCGTCTGACAATCGAATCCAAAAGACCGGAAAACTAATTAATATTACAACACACCCATTGTCAGACCAGGGAGATTAAACGATTACAACCGACTGGACGTCTAGTCCACAGTTTCACAGAGCATAAAAATTACAAAACAAGTTAAAGAAACAAAGCCTACTCTGTGAACTAACTACTCCGCAACGGAAAACTTTATGCCTCCGCCCCTGCCTCGGCGCTTACCCCCGCACCTGTATCACGACCTGGAGGGAATTTAAAACAACAAAGTGTGAGTGGACCGAAACATAAGTTTACAGGAAAAACAGTTTTTCCGAAATCGGGTTCGCCCTCCAGTTTTGTAATCCGCATGCATAACCAAAAATTCAAAACTTGTGTATTAAACTTTTGAAAAATCTTTTTCTGAAACACATGAAAAACGTTACGAGGATCGTCATAACTCATGTAAAACATTTAATAATACCGGATTCCAGAAACCGTCATGTTGAAACATTATTTGCCCAAATCAAGTAAAATGTAAATCAATAATCACGATTATGCCGTTGGATCCATCCGAGTCTTTAAACTCAACATTAGGCCTTCCCGGGATATCAACGAGTCTTTAAACTCAAAACACGATTAGTAGGCCTCGGGAGTATCATAATAATCGAGTCTTTAAACTCACGAGTCTTTAAACTCAATTTTCGGGCCCGCCCCCATCATCAACATACCGGGTCTTTAAACCCAAAACCAGATCCAACCATCAACCGGGTCTTTAAACCCAAAACCGTTTTTAAAACACAATAAACCATGATTCATCACAACCGTTTTCCAACATCATTCCGAAATCATATCACAACATAGTAGGACTTATGTCCGAAGTCACATGCAATTTCCAACACATGCAATTTCCGAAAATTATTTCACAATATGATCAAACATCATAAATCCGAAACATGCATATTCATATCCAGGTACTTCATCAAAATCATCACGCATGCATAAGCAAAAACCGTAATCTCGAAATGCGTGAAATACAATAAATATCTCGAAAAACGTGAAAACATGTAACACCGATATAACATATCACCATCATAAAAACATATGTAAAACCATGAGATAAATAAACAAAATAGTCATGCATGCCCAATTTAGAAAAATCAAAAAGTCCACTCACAGTCTTAGGACGCGTCAATCGCGTCCCACGCGCTCCTCCGTAGCTTCGGAAGTGTCCGGGCCTGTGAAAACGTACAAGAAAGGTTACAAACATCCCCAAAATAACTCATAGGATTTTTCCTAATTTTTCCGGATTTTTCGGCGAAAATAAACTTAAAGACTTAATCTTCCGGACTCCCGAAATTATCCTGAATGACTCCCGATCGATTCGAACTCTAAAGATAAAATGTTAGTTAGACTGAAAGGATTAATTCTCATGTTGACCGTGATCGGAGTTGACGTCACACGCGCCGTCACGCGCCGCCCAAAGTGGCTGCGCGTGAAAGCCACGCGCCAAGCTACAGTACCTTCGTCCTTACCCGAATCAACTGATAAACGGGTCTATTACCCGCGACTCAACCCGACCAGTTCAAGCCCAATTCTCAATCAATTCCTCTCGTTTTTGATCCTATTATCTTCTCTAATCCTTTAATTTTAGGTCTGTATTGAAGATTAACCTCGACTAGTACCCAAACGACCCAACTCAAACTCGAACAGTCGAACAAATCGACTTCTGGAACTCACCCAAACTAACTCCATTCTCAAATTAATTTCACCAGTAGCTTAAGGGGACTTATACGAACACAATGGTACCATCAATTGGTCTCGCCGTTACCTGGAAGTCGTCGTCCTCAAGCTCGAAAATACTCAGAACCAGGGAACTCCGTTCTTGGCCAATTCGTGAGTGTCGTCCTTCGAATTCGACGTGGTTGGTTTCCTTTTGCTCCCAGAAGACTAGAATGGCCCCTGGTTTCGATCAACAAGCCTCAGAAATCGAATTCAATTTTTCCCTCCAACTGGTTCACCTCTGAACCGCAACTCAGGTTCCTGGGCGAAACGGGCTCCAATCCCTTCAGTTCTTGCACCGTAGTGATTATTTCACTCCAAGAAGTCTCACTGTGTGTTTAGATTGATCCCTCGACCCTTATAAATTGAATTCTGCGATTTCCCCCCCCCCCCAGAAACCCGAAAATGGTTCAACACTGGTTCTCTCAATCTCTCTCAGATTTTCCACAGCAGGAAGGACGCAAATGAGTCTCTCAGCCCAAAGGCATTCAGAGTAATCGATTCAAACGGCCAGCAACCCGTGGGAGACACTCTGAAGTCTCTGAAAATGGTTTCCCGCAAGCACAGAGACCACAGCCATTCCTCACTCTCCAGTGCTCTGAACTCTGCCCAAACGTGCACCAAGGACACTCAATCCTGCTTCCACTGCCTAAATCCACATAAACAAATCGTCTGAGCCCTTCCACTAGCCATAAACAATTGCACGCACAAGACCCACGGCCGTGCACTCTGTTTTTCACGGTGGTGAACAGTAACCACCGTGAAATGACCAAAATGCCCCTCTGTGCAATAATTACCAAAATGCCCTCCAACATCCGTGACCCATAACTCGGTCATCCGACGTCCGTTTCAAGCGTGCCGCCTGTCGTTGTACTCGGGGCGTCGAGACGAACATAACGGTCTTCGAGTCAAATGAATATCAATTGTCAAACAAAAAGTCAACTTTTTCTCCTTATAACGCCCAAATTACGATAGTGCCCCTGAACTTCCGAACATCATAACTTTCATTTCGAGCGTCCGAATCGGACGTACCACCTGTCTATGAACTCGTGACATCCCGAACTACGTCACGGTCATCACTCAACGTCCGTTCGACCTCCAAATCAAAAAGTCAACAAATTGACCACACAAACACAGGGGTAAAAACGTCATTTTATTCAATATTTATAATATTACATTTCCAGAACGTCCGGGGCGTTACAGGATTTGTGCACAGAGAGGGACAGATGGATGGCTGGGATTGGGCCATTTGTGAGAGAATGGAGAGGATTGGTGACATGTGGCAAGTGTGTAGTGGGTTCTACACAATTGTGCACGGGTCCAATAATTTGGGACGTTTGTGTTCTTCAAACCAGAGTGAAACAGAGAAGGAGATCGGGGAAAATTGATGGTGGATGAGAGTGTTGGTGAGGTTATGAGTGTGTGAGAGTGATCAGAGGGTGGAAGAGTGAACTGGTGAGCGGTTGGGGAAGTGAAATCGTGCAAGAACACGGTGGTCGGGGCAGTCGGTTTTCAGAGAAAAACAGGGAGGAAGCAGGGAGGTTGTGAGAAATCGTGGCGATGGTGGCCGTGTACGGTGCACTTGGGCTCGTGGTGGTGTCGTGAGGGGTGAAAGGAGTCGACCAGCCCCAGCGGAGCTTGCGACGGCGACAGAAGGACATGTAATCCCTCATCCCTATATCTTTGCTCTGTTTTGCCGCCAAGTTTCAAAGTGAAAGTTGTGAGTTTAGGGTTTGAATCGAAGAGTTTAGGAAGGTCTAGGGGACTCAGTTGAGGCCTAGGAGTCTTCTGGTTGTGCTACCGTGACGGGAAGTGCACGGTGGAGGTTGGAGCGACGGAGAGTACTCTGTGTGCTCTGTTTTGTCGTCGATGCTCGAACTGGAAGTCGTGAAGTTTGGGGTAGAGACGACGGTTATGGTGAGTAGTGTGAAGTTCAGAAAGGTCCTAGGAAGCGTTTGGGATAGCCACCGTGACGGGGGAAGACCTGGGTGGTCAGAGAAGGAAACAGAGCCGTGTACGGGTTTTCTTTCGAGCTTCAGTCGACGAGTTGTGGGTCGAGTCGAGGTCTGTGGAGTTAGGGAAAAGATAGCCTAGGTCTGGACGATGAGAATGGTGATGAAAGGGAGGAAAAGGATGGTCGGATGGCAAATAACCGCTCTCGCCGGTTCAGGTTGCAGAACTGGTGCGAACCGGGTCGACGTGAGGTTGAAGGTGCACTGTAGCAGGCGCGTGAGGGCCATGCGCAGCCACTTTGGGCGGCGCGTGGGGGTGCGTGTGGCGGTTCTGGGGAAAATGGTCAACATGGTTTTTGGTCTAGGAGTTGTGTTGAGTCCATTGGAATTGGTTTCGGGTTAATCGGACGTCGAATCGAAGTAGGTTCGCGAGGGTGAAGGTTTAGGGTTCCGATTCGTTACGTTTAGGACCCGACGATTTTTGAGGAAATTAGGGTGGATCCTCGTGGATGTGTTAGTAACGTACTTTGGCGGTTGTTGACAGGACCGGGATTTCCCGAGGAAGCTGAGGAACGTGCAGGACGTTCGGGACGCGATTGAGAGCTCGGTACTGTGAGTGGACCCTTTCCTTAAACTCGAACATGCATAACTGCTTTTCTAAATTTTTTTATATATGTGATTCCATGAATGTTGGATTTATGATGCGGTTTTATATATTTGCACGGTTTTCGAGGAAGTAAAGTAATTGGCACGTTTTACGAGAAATGTTGATTTCGGGAAAAGAAAGCTATGAATTTGGGGTTTTCAAATGATAACTGATTTCTAATGATGATAACGGGATTTTGAAACGAAATTTTGATAATTGAGGTTTTCGGTTTTGAAATCGGATCTCGAGAATCGAGAGTTGGTTTTCAGATTGAAAAGTGGATTCCGGATTTGGGTTCGGAATGACGGTTCGGGATGCTGGAAGGGCATCAGACCGGTGATTTCGGATTCGGGTTTGGATATGGATTTAGAAATGGTTTTTCAATGGTTTTGGATTGGATTTGCTGGATCTGGTTATTGGGTTTAAAGACCCGGATATTGTGATTGACGGGGGACGGGCCCGGATTGGGTTTAAAGACCCGGATTGAGTTTAAAGACTCGGGAGTTTAAAGACTCGGATATATATTGATATTTCCCCCGTAGGCCTGTTGAGTTTAAAGACTCGGGAGTTTAAAGACTCGGATATTATTGAGGCCTGGATTGAGTTTAAAGACTCGGATAGGTCCAGCAGGTTTGATCGGAAAATGATGTTTTACTCTATGGTGTTATGATGCTTGTGATATGATTTCCATAACTGTTTTATAGTGTTTCTGTTTCTTATGATGTGGTTTATGGTGTTTTGGTTTATAACTGTTTTATGAACTGGGTTATGCATGTGGTTTCAAAACGGAGGGCTAAACCCGGTTTTCTTATAAATGGTTTTAGGAACTTTTCTTTTATTTATGGTCCACTCACACCTTTTGTTTTTTTTTAACTGCCCTCCAGGTTGTGGAGCTAGCGCGGGGTTCCGGCGTCGAGGTAGCGTCTGAGGCATAGAAATCACGTGAGCGATCCCGGAGTGTTTCAAATTTTTCCGCTTGCGTGCATTTAGTTTATCGGTTTTTCTTTTCTGTGTATTTTGTACTATGCTCTATAAAACTTGACTTCGGGATATTGATATAATTTCTCCTGCGTCTGACTGTGTTGTGTCGGGGTGTCAGACGAGAGCATGATTTACCTCGGCTTTCGGGGTGAAACCGGGGTGGGTCCTGACAGGACGGATAAGATATGAGTCTAGAAAGTGAAGGGTAAAATGATAATTTGGACTTTTAGGAGCAATTCAGTCTTTTCCAATCTTGGGATTTGTGTCCAACCGGATAAGGACATCTGGGAGGCTGGGATTGGATATTTTGGGCTGTGTCCACAGGGTGTTTGACACCTGGTGACTTCCTAGAGGCTTCCAGCCTTCTCTCTCACGGTTTAAACCAGTTTTAATTGTGTTACTCGTTCAAATGAGGAACAAATGAGGAAACAGGGACAGAGAGAACATCGACCCATTCCAGTGAGTGTCGTGAGATTCCTTTGTGTTTGAGTGAGTGCCAGAGACTGTGTAATCGTGTTGAGAGGAACTGGAGTGTGGCTGTGTGTGTGTGAGAGGTGAGGAAATCAGTGAAAACGGAGAGGGAGTCGTGGGTCGTGGTGCAGCCTCAATCAATCAAATTGAGATAACTGGGTCTGAGGGACTGTTTAAAAGGCTGAGGATCACTCATTGGACCCAAAGAAGCACGGCGGAGGCCAGAGAACAGGTGAGATTTAGTTTCCCCTGTTTTTCCCATTTTGGTTCAAATCAAAAGTCGTGGGTTTTGGAGTGTTGTTGAAGCGTTCTATTGGTCCTAATAGTTGTAGGAAGTTGTCTTTGAGCTGAGGAGTCGAACCTGTGCCCTGAGAAGGCGGCTGGTGGCCGGGAATCGTGACTGGAAATTCAGAGGTCTGGTTCGAAATTTAGGAGGTAAGGTTTCGTGTTTTATTTCATGATTTTGTCAAGGGAATCAATCACAAACTCAAGGAAAATCCTAATGATGAACAAAGAACTGGAAATGGACTGAAAATGGGTGAAAACCGGCCTCGCCGACTCGGTTGGACCGGACCGGTCTGAACCGAGTTGGCTGGAGGTTGACAATGAACAGTAGCAGGCGCGTGGCTCCCACGATCACGCGTGTCCTCTGTCCGTGTCAACCCGGTTCTCTGCAACAAGGTCACGCGATCTGCGGACCTGACCCGGTCTATTCTTCCATTTCCAGCCACCAAAATCGATCTCGTTGGTTCCTACACGATCGTCTGGATCCCAGGAATCGATCAATCTACTCAAAAACACGAAAAATAGGCTAGATATTACTTGTCACAATAGAATAGTCACAGTCAAGCTTCAACCTCCCTACTTGAGCTGCCCAGCCGTCCTCAGCCCTGGTTTTTGATCCCCATAGACTCGCACAGACCCCAGGAACACCATCAAATCGTTAGAAACCACCAAAAACGTACAAAACTCAAAAATCCAATTTTGAACCACAACGGGTCTTCGGGTTTACTTGGGTTTTCTGGGCTCTTCCGCCGTCCACAGCGGTCCTATAGCCTCCGACGACGTCTCTCAGTCCCTCACTCACCCTCAGCTACTCTCTTGGTCTCAAATTGAATGAAATTGGGGAAAGGGAATGATTTTTGGGGCTTTCGGGTTTGGTTGATCAAAAGAGAGAAATGGGGAGATATGCATGAATGATAAAGGGATGAGTAACACTTGTCACTCATCCATTGGGCCTGACCAAAATATCTGGGGCCCACTAAAAGGCAAAAGTCACTCGTCTCGTAAAATATGCAATAGTACCTCGAACCTTCCATGACTTGTATCTTTCCCGTCGAATGTCCGATTTCGACGTGCCACTTATTTACGAACTCGTATCGACTCGATCTACATAACGATCTTCGGTCCACGTGCATTGGACCTCTCAGGTCAAAAGTCAACTTTGTATCTTTAGGGGCAAAATCGTAATTTCACCTTGAACGTTTGATCCTCGACTAAGTCCTAATTAGCCTCACTAATCCTTAATTAATTCTTAATTAATCCCGTAATTTGGGACATGTTGTTACACAGTAAGTTCCCAAAAAGCCTCGTGCTAGGAAGGTACGTGACCACACACATAAGGCACTTCACGTTCCTTCCCTAAGCGATGTGGGATCAGCCACGAACCCAGGAACTAAAATTGAAGTATGCTAAATTTTCGCTAAGATAAATTTTTTTTATCAAATTTCAATGATATTAAGTTAATTTCATTGATTTAAAAATACATATTTTATGTAAAGAAAACAACAAATAATCATACAAATAAAATATAATAACACCTAAAATTACAACAAAAACTTCTTTTACGTGGATAAGACATCATGTCATTTTCAAAAACATCAATATCTCTCTTTTTAAGTGTAAAATAAATTAATAAATGGACTGTATAAACAAACATTACACAAAATTTTACATTGGACCATTAATTTCGGGTGGGTTGCAGGACACCTCAGCCATCAGGAGCAGCTCGTACCGATGTGGGATTGTTCATCGTTGTTCCCAAGACACTCCAGCCCAAACTTGCTTAATTTTGGAATTCCAACCAAACACAAAGACAGTGAGCTCCCAAAAGACCTCGTGCTAGGAATGTATGTGTCCACGCATATAAGACGCTTCACATTTCCTTCTCCGAACAATGCGGGATTGTTCACCGTTCTTCACAAGACACGAGTTTTACAATTATTAATTTTTATTTTATATTTATTCTTCATTTTTTTGGTCAAATATTTATGCTTTATTTTTTTGTCAAATTTTATTTTCTTTTGATGAGAATAATAGCAGTGACAAATAGAAAAAAATAAATTATAATAAACTTATATATGCTAAAATTTTCAAAAACATTTTGTACAATGGTAAAAACTACATTAAACTATAGTCATATACTTTATGTTACGTACGTACTTATGTCAATGTATTTATTTCTAACCTCACAGTAGACCGACTCTGTGTTTGTGAGAGGCATTTTAATGTGTCATGTATGATTTTATAAAATTTATAATTTTCAAATGTCAAATTCATAAAATAAAATGTCATATATAAAACATTATAAAATTAACTATAAAACTCACATTATAATTAAAGTGAACAATTGTAATTTTTTAACTCTTTACACCTAACATTATATATATATATATATATATTCCCCACCACGTAGGTGTTTGATATACATGTAGCCAACTATTACATGTTATTAGGAATTGTATGTCATGCGAGAGGCATGTGTACGAAATTTGCATAATCATTATTATATTCTGCATCACCAAGCAAAATTATATTATATTAACTATATACTAAAGGGCCTAGTATGGGAAACTGTTCAGATTGTATGAACAGTGACTTGCCCATATTGCCCTTTGGGTATTAAAAATTCGGTTATTCATTTTCTTGCCTTCTCTTTGATAACCATCCATTTCGAGCAAACCCAGCAACGATCTAAGGTCTTGCTTCACTTAATCTTCTTAATCACTCATTAGCTATCATCGTCTTAGCCTAGCCATCACCCATCACCCATCACCCATTTTTCCAGCAATGATTTAAGGGTGTGCCTTCTCTTGACCTAGCTATCTGTTTCTTGCTTTCAATCACCCATCATCGTACGTTGTAATCATCTTTATAAGTCCTATGACAAAACCAGACCTTCAAATATAAATTCAATACCATCTATTTGAAACCATTTCGATCAAATTGATGCTCCCGACTAGAGGATGAGCGAATATCTTGGTTTCATTGTAGTTGTTATTTCCAGTTATTCTACTTATAGTAAACCACATATCAAACAACTCTTCGTTCTCTTTCCAAGTCATACAACCAGCTTACAATGCTATGATTTCCTTTTATTTTTCTAACATAGATATTGAAACTCCTTCGCACTTAATTTGTATGGCAATATATCTTTGCTCTGGTTTTGTCCTTACTTGTATATTTATGTACAATTACAAAAAATATTTCACTTTAATTTATGGTTGTATCCTTTCTAATTATAGGATTGTAATCTCATATTCTAAATATGTTATATATATATACATATATTATTTTGCATAAAAATTATATTCATCACCAATTGAATAGCTCGGTTGCGACGTGTGGGCACCCTTTACTGTCCATTTTATCTATTTGAAACCAGAAGTATTTGAGATCAGTTTTTTTTTTTTTTTTATAGTTTGTATAAGTCAAATAAGTAGAGAACTCTTATGTTGATTTTATGCATGTAGCAATTTCTTATTGCTCTGCTCAGATGCTAATTGATAGCTACATTATGATAAGTAGTTAAGGCTTTGGGCTACATTAAGGATCATTTGGTGCCTAATTTTTCCTTCCATAAAGCTTAGTTTTATATTTCCTTTTCAGCTATTTAATTTTAGAAAATAGCAGTATTTGAATATAATTTCTCTACAATGAAATCAATTTTTATCAGATATAATGTTTTTCAGTTTTTACTGAAGTGTTATGCATGGTTTGTGTTTATTGTTATATAAATGGCGTTTATTTGTAATTGTTGTTTCTAGTTCTATATATACTAAAGGGGTTGCAATCTTGTCACTATTCATTCATGGATAGTGCATTTCCATTTTTACACTATACTGCAAATTTTCAAAATTGCCCCATGTTTTTCATATTTTTCGTTTTTTCCTTTGTTGTGTACAGTGAGATGTCTGATTTTCCCTTCTCCATTCTTTAGCGTCTTCTTCACACCTATTTGGTCTCTCTTCGAAAGATTCTCATCATCGACTCATTCTTCTTATTATTCGAGCAGAGAAGCATCAAGCAGACGGAAAAGCTATCAGCGAAAGAAGCTTCATCTCAGCCACCACCGATCATCAATCCTAGCTACCGTCGATCATCGTCTTTAACACGCGAGTCAGTGTATTCAAGGATGAAAATATTGATATTGACGGATATATCGCTCGCCGAATTTACGGATATCTCGCCCCAAATATCGATATCGATATCGATATCATTTACGGTCAATAAAAATGACGGAAATTGGGTCCAAATGTCGAAAATTTGGAATGAAACTTTGGGAAAAACTTAAGTACCCAATAATGGTTATATAGGCCTAATAAAAACTATAAAACGACTTTGATATAATAAATATATGATGAATCATATGATAGAATATAGATCTGCCGACCACTAACAGTATAAAATCTTAAAGATAAACTTAAATTAAAACATAATTCTATTGATAATATTGCATTAAAAATATTGTACACATTGAACTTGATCAAAAACAAGTAGAGTGTCGACCAGCTTGAAAATTAGATTGGTCTTGATCTACCAAGACACAAAAGTTTTGCCAACTGATGCTATTTGACCAAAAGGAAATGTATTGTTGGACATAGTATTCGTATATCTCCTTTGAATGGCCTATTTTTCCTCCATAGATAGGGTAGTTCAGATTTACCCAACTAACTTCTCCATAATCTTCATTGAGATGAGGATCTTCATAACCTTCATAACCATGTGGCATTTGAGGGAGATGGCTATCTAACAGGGGGTAACGATATGGACCATAAGCATATGGATCATTTGAGTTGTTACTAGGATCGGTGCCTAAACTCATTGACTCAAAACTAATTGCCATGGAATCCTCAAAAGATGGGTTTCTATAACCTTCATATATGTTGCGTGTCCGAGTGTAATCTTTTCCAACACCACTGATTCCTACTCCTCCTTCTCTACACCCATGATCATAATCTTGGGTGACATGAGTGAAACCCGCCTCTCTAGTAAATGGGCTCAAGGGTGCATATGTTTCGGTTACATGTTCATTTCCCCCGTCATCATCCCCTCCGTCATCCTTGTCTTCATCGTTTGTCTCAACATCATCTCATCCATCATCATCATCATCATCATCATCATCATCATCATCATCATCATCATCATCATCATCATCATCATCATCATCATCTGGAGATTTATTTTGATGAAGTCCCTTACTAGTAGCATCAGCTCGTAAGTCACGTCTAGCGGTAGAACCAAGCATTGTTCTCTCCCATGAAGACATCTCCCGCTCACTTCCTACGTCCTCACTCCCCACTTCTTCAGATAGCACTCTATCGACATTAACACCATATTCACTAGCAAGATGTGCTACTCGAGGGTCAGGCCTTCCACTATCATCATCCAAGTGAGCTGGCATAATCCATGCTTGAAGTGGATCAGCCTCATTACCTTCCACATATTGACCTGCAATTTCCAACAGGTCAACGTAGTCTTCTTCCACAACTTTACTGGCTTCAGCTTCTTCATCTCTTAACTTGAGTTTCATGTTGTAATAACAGAAAAAAAGTTGTTCTAACTTAGAATATGCGAGACGATTTCTTTGCTTTGTATGAATTAAAGCAATTGTACTCCAATTTCTCTCACATGCCGAAGATGATGCCGTTTGTGATCATATACGAACTGCAATTTGTTGCAAGCTGGGAGAAGCTTGGCCATATAGCTCCCACCATTCAGCTGTCAATATCAAGTTTAATGTAAGAGGCATTATAAAATGCTAAGTCATAGAATATAAAGTTAAATGCAAGTAATATACCTGGGGGCATTTTAGTTCGTGATTGTACATCCATAGGTGAACGAAATGTTTTCCGACCATCTCTAAAGTTGATCAACTACATTAAGGCTGATGTTAATATAATGCCATAGATGTACAGATTCAAAAATATCAAGGTTCATATATGGTAGTGAACTTACGTCTACTCCAAAATTTTGTAAACCCACTTGGCCATTTGGATTCAGTTTGAGGAATACTTGTTGAACTGATTGGACGAGGAAGGAGTCATGCCCAACACCTGCTTAATATTGATATCAGGGATTCAAGTAATAAGCTGCAAATCATAAATGAACTTTTCTTAGTAAACAACAATAAAATAAAATATTAACAACTTCAATAAGATAGAAATATACCAGCGATATGTAAGGGATGCACTAATATTTTTTCTCATCGCTCCTGTATGATTTTAAGGACCCACTTCTTCCCTTTAAGACGGGTTATCTTTTCTTTCATTCGATTGAACATATCATACAGGATTGGCATGGTTGGGACTACCTCTGTATCAACAATTCGGAGGATGCAATATAATGGTTCATATATTGATTGTGTCATCTCCAAGGACTCCCAGAATCTTTGGTCGAGGATATGAGCCTCAACCCTCTTACCTTCCACTTTCCTACTCAATGGGCTACCATGCCATTGATCACTGGTAAACAATCTTCTAAGGCCAACTTTATGCTTAACTATACTGTTTATACAAATATAGTTGGTTGCGAACCGAGTTGCACCAGGTCGAACCAAGTCTCCTTGACAGAATTCATGCATCTGAGCTAGTAACCATAGATGATTATAAATGTAGTTAGTTACCTGCCTAGCATTTTTTATGATGAGCGCCATTGTCTCATTCTTCCCAATATCTTCAAATATTAGGTCGATACAATGGGCTGCACAAGGAGTCCAATAGATCGGATACGTCTTCATCAGTTCTTTTCCAGCCTTTTTGAAGTTCGACCCATTATCAGTAACGATCTGTACAACATTTTGTACTCCAACCTCCTGAACAACTTCCTTCAACAAATTTCCTATATACAGATAGTCTTTATGGAATTTGGAAGAATCAACTGACCTGAGAAATACAGTTGAACCCTTATTATATACCATGAAGTTAATTATGGATAACTTCGTTGGACCGGTCCAACCATCACACATTATGGTACATCCATAAGTTTTCTAGTGTCGCTTTTGTTGCTCCACATACGCCGTCATTTCTTCATACTCCATAGGAAGATATTTATTTTTCACTTCATATGAAGAAGGAGTGGACACGCCTTCACCTGCAAACCAAAACATAAGTTAGCATTTAATGCTATTTCATAAGCTAAATAAAAATGTATCATAAATAAATTTATTAAATACCTACTCATTGGGCTTCAATAATCATATTCTTAAAATGATGAGAGTTGGCTTTATTTGGAGCCACGCCTTCATATATAAAAATTTTGCTTATTTATCGACCCAACTTCTCTTTCGTCCCTTTCCACATCGATTTTGCAGTCTTCTGTTGACTTCGTGCGGTTTTGTAGAGTTTTGGTTCTGGAGGAATTGAAAATGGATCACGCAAACTTTGTGATCGACGCATCTGTTGCGGTGGTTGACGACTGTTGCTGCCTCCTTGAGCACCACGCATGGTACCAACTCCATAATTGTCGACACATCGCCGTGCCTCATATCTCGATGCATTTACAGCAAAGCGATATGCTGCTCTCTCAAATCTATGCACATCTGGTGGATAAGCAAATCCATCATCATCCTCTTCATCATCGCTATCATTAATCTGAATGCTCTGTTGAGTGTCCAGTGGATCTCCTCTCAAACCTGCTCGTGTGTTCTCCCCAATCATATTCATAGTCTATTTAGCAGTATCTTTACTTTTGATCCATGCTCTGACCTCATCCCTAATAGCCTTAGGTACATCTTTGCATTTTTGAACATTTTTTTTTCGGATTAAAACCTGCTAGATGAAACTTTAATCGCGTTATGCCTCCACTTTGGAACTGATGTTGACAAAACGAACATATGGTACCATTTTTATTTCCAGGAATCGCAATGGCATATTTCCATGCTGGATCAACTCGTCCAGGTCTTTCACTTGCACTTCCACTAGCCATTTTATGAAATCTAAGTTACATGAAAAATAATTAGAATTTGATAATTATAAATAATAATAATAATAATAAAAATAAAAATAATAATAAAATTATTTCAATTAGAACATATATTCTAAGTTAGACTTTGATTATGATATAAAATTAAGGAGCAAAAACACATATATTCATAATTTTTAATATATATTCTAAAATAAAACATATATTCTAAAATAAAACAAATATTACCAAATATAAGAATTAAGCCATATTTTATATTAAAACATACATGACTAAAACATATTTTAGTAATAAATGATCCATTTATTATTAATAAATTATTACCAAATATATGAATTAAGCCATATTATTTACCTAATAATAAATTTTGATCAATTAGAACATATATTCTAAGTTAGACTTTGATGATAAAAAATTAAGGAGCAAAAACACATATATTCATAATTTTAATATATATTATAAAATAAAACATATATTAAAAATTAAAATAAATATTACCAATTATATGAATTACCTCATATTTTATATTAAAATATACATTACTAAAATATATTTTTAGTAATAAATGATCAATTTATTATTAATAAATGATCAATTTATTATTAATAAATGATCAATTTATTATTAATAAATGATCAATTTATTATTAATAAATGATTACCAAATATATGAATTAAACAATATTTATATTAACACATACATTACTAAAACATATTTTACTAATAAATGATTACCAAATATATTACCAAATATTACCAAATATATGAATTAAATCATATTATTTACCTAATAATAAATTTTGAATTTTGTTAAAAAAAAGTTTAAGGCTTATTGTTTACCTAATACCAAATATATGAATATATGAATTTGACAATATTTTTTATATAATTTAAATAATTATTTATTTGACAAATATTTATACCAAATAATAAATGATATATGTAATTAAAAATGATATTTATACCAAATAATTATTTATTTGAAAAATATTTATACCCAAATAATTATTTAAATAAATATTTGACAAATAATTAAATAATATATGTAATTAAAAAAAAGGATAAGAAATGAAATGAAACGAAACGCAGCGCAGCGTTTCGCTCCATTTCTTATTTACTCAACAAATGGTTGGGTCAGTCTCTCTCGATTTTGCAATGACTTTCTTTGGGGAAATCGATCGATCGTGAGGGTGAGGGCCGTGAGTGAGGGTCAGGGGCGGTATGAGGGTGAGGGTCAGGGGCGGCGTGAGGGGCGACTTCGAGGGAGGTTTGAGCGACGGACGACGGGACGAGACGAGACGAGCCCAGAGGTGGTTCGATGGAGGTTCGACCGTTCGTGATCCCTGGCGACGGTGGTGACGACTGACGAGAGGTGGTTCGAGTTCGACCGTTCGAGACTTTGATCAGAAGTGGTTGCCTGAGACTTGGGTCGACCGTTCGAGGTTCTTGCGAAATCAGTCGCTCCTATTTATGCTCTGCCCCAAATCGAACGAGGTGAGTCCGTGAATTCCTTTTTTTTTTGTTTTCTTCCCAATTGTTCTTCCGTGAATGTGAAAAATGTTTGAATTATTGGATGAGTCCGTGAATGTTTGAATAATTGTACGATTGGAAAGTCGATTCTCTGTTCAATCCGTGCTCTTCATTTGTATGCTTGATTTCAGTGGCTTCCTTTCGATTCTCATTACCTTGTTCGATTGTTTGCTCATTCGGTCCAACATCGTTGATATCGAAAAATATCGGCGAATATCGCCGATATTCGCCGATATTGTTCGATATCGACGATTTTGGGGGAAGAATAGGTTCACCCCCTCCATAGCTGCCATTGGCCGGAATTAGCGATTCCGGCGATATTTTCATCAGTAAGTGTATTATGGACATGGATTTGTGGGCTGATTTTAAGATTTTGCATTTTCTTCTATACATATTGAGGAAGAAACTGTTGGGTTTAAGAAATTTTAATGCATGTTGTTAGTATTTTACAGATTTGATTTTGACTTTGTAGACTGTTTTATTGGATTGATTCCTTTTTTGTCTGCTTTGATTTTCTATCTTTTTCTATGATTTTCCATATTTAAATGGTTCTTATGCAAGCTTGGATTTTGTATCTGTTGTTAAAATTTTTTCTGTAACTAAATATGATATTGGAGAAAGAAGCTTGATCCCAACCACCACTGATCATCAATCCTAGACACCATCGATGATCGCCTTCAACACATGGCTATTTGTATTTATTTTTTGCATATCAACAATGCTCTTGTTTTCTACATATTGATAGGTCATAATTTATGCATCTTTTATTCATGATTTAATGCCCTTTTACTTATGTTTTGTTAATATTTCGTTCTATGCAATTGGAGAAAATAATATATTTTGTGAGAAATTTGTAGATCAAATAGAGTTTGGAATTACGAGAATTTGGACGAAAGAATCACCTAAATCGGAGTTGAAACGAAAAAGTTATGAAGGAAAGAAAATGGCACAGGAATTCGGTGGATACGAACCGAAATGAGCAGCAGGGGTGGTTCATACATTACTGTAGCAGCGCATTCAATTCGGTAGGCGTCTACCGAACCTCTTGCTTGATCTTCAGCGTGTGTGTCCTGATTCCTTATGGTCCAGTTCGATGGAATTCCACCGAAAGTGAAGAACAGTAGCATGGCGCCTTTGACCATGGTTGACTGCGCCCTTTGACCACCTGATTTCGGTGGCTGACCACCGAAAAGTCTCCTGAAGGTTTAATTCCGAGTTTTAGGCCTTTTTTAGGATAATTCCAACTTTCTTTCACACCCAATCTTCATATTGTATAAGGAATTTAGTCCTACTTCCTTTTCTATTATTATTTTCAGTTCCTTTACTTGTAGGAAAGGTTTTAATTAGATTTCTTAATTACTTAGGAAGTCTTTTCCTTATAGAATTGGATTAAAAACTCCTATTTTTAAGACGATTAATTATTCTCTTATAAATAGGGGTATTAGGGTTTATTGTGGGGGGGTTGAATTTACCTCTTGAAGGTCCCCGAAACTCTGTCAAAATTTGTACTTCAATTCATGTTCTTAGTTTAGAGTTTTGTAATCTTAATTCAAGCACTCTTTACAATTCAAGCATCTTAATTTCAGTACGTCTACCTTGAGGGAGTTTTCCTTCATTCTTTTTATTTATTTCTTTCTTTATTTATGTTTATGCACATTTTATTCAATAATATTTGAATAGTGTAATTAGGGCTAGGGTTACTTGAAGCTCTAGCCATGTTAGTTTTTACTTAGATTTCTAGCTCTTGATTATAATTGTTATGCATGCCTGAATTTGTTGGATTACTATGCTTCATGAACTCAATTTATATTTATAAGGTTAGCTACCTTGTTTGCATATAATTGTTGATGTAATTGCTTGACGGATCACCTCGATGTTTGTGTTCACCCTGTAATTTGTAGCATCACGTTTAAGAGGGGACACTTATTCGTAATCTAAACTCATGACTCACTAGAATTACACATCACTTTTCTGGGGATAATGTAGTGTCATTAAATCTTCTTTATGTTTCATGCATAATCACGCACCATCGGTAATAGTTGTTTAAGGGCGGGCACATCACGCTTAAACATGCAATCTAAGAGAAGATAATATGTGTAGGGTGAGCCTTAGCCGGATCCCTGCGCAGGCACTTAATTCAGATACATGCATAGTAATCTAATCAAGGAAATCTAATGGAACTATAATTGGTAAAGGTGGATAGAAACCACAGCTCGACTTAGTTAGTTAATCATAGTTAATTTACTTACATTCATTCAACGTGAAAACGTCCCATATTTGCATTTTAAATACTCCACTTAAGTCAATTGGGTTAAATGGAATTGGATATCATTGAGCAAGTTATTACACGTAGAGGCTTTTCCTAGTACATATATTGTGCTTGGTAAAATCTCTATCACATATCAACAGAAATTATATTTGGTGATTAGATTATCGGTTAGCTATTATTTAAGGATTTTTAGGCTAAATACAATAGGAACAGAAAAATAATCTCAAAATACACCAAGAACATAGATTTTCCTCAATGTGCTACAGGAAAAGGTTTAACGTCAAAAGCGTTGCACGAACTAACTGACGAATTCACAAATTTCGTGTAGAAGAGGGGTAGTTTCGTCCAAAATTGACAATTTGGAAGCAACGTAGGTAAAAGTGGGATCCTAAACTTGTGGACGTGGAAATTGAATGTGAGAGGTGGAATTGGGGAACGATTATGATTTAGGGATCATCTGTTTGCTAGAGTTACACAGAGAATTAGGGAAGGTTGAAGACGAAAGCAATAAGTCTTGAGTGTTCGAGGGTTGCAATCGGGCGTGATGGCGACCTCAAATCCGTAACAAGAAGATACTAGTTCTTCGACAACTTGGAGGAGTGTAACCCGATTATGGTAAGTTCAAAATCTTCGAATTTTGTAATGTGATTTTATCTGCCAATTGATGTATGATTTTTTGCTGATAATGAGAAAGGTTTTGAAATTTGCGATCAGAATTGTTTACTCAAGTTGTTTTTTCATAATGAGAAAGGTTTTGAAATTGGAGATTGCCATTGTTTATTGAAACAGTTTGTTGATAATGAGAAAATCTTTGAAATGGGAGATTAGCATTGTTTACTCAAGTTGTTTTTTGATAATGAGAAAGGTTTTGAAATTGGAGATTGCCATTGTTTATTGAAAGAGTTTGTTGATAATGAGAAAGTTTTTGAAATGGGAGATTAGCATTGTTTACTGAAATGAATGGTTGTGTACTTAGAATATAGGGTTGAATATATTGGTGGTTGGCAATTTTATTGATATTTAAAAGGTAAGATGTAACGTTCCGTCCCAAATTTCAGGATTAGTGATTAATGAGGATTAGTGTGATTAATCGGTTATTAGTCGAGTGATTTCAGACGACGGTGCAAAATGACCGTTTTACCCTTGGGAATGGGCAAAACGTTGACTTTTGGCTCGAGCAGTCAAACGGACTTTGGCCGATGACTGTGACCTAGGTCGGGACGTCACGAGTCCATAGACAGGCAGCACGTCCGATTCTGACATCCGACAGAAAAGTTATTAAGCTCGGAAGTTGTAGGGGTATTTTGGTAATTTGGTGAAAAGGGCAATTTGGTCATTCTGCTTTGCATTAGGGATTGTGCCTAATTAGACAGGGACACTTGTCCCCTTTTTGGAACGATGTGGAAGATTGTACAACCACCTCAATTGGTATTAAAAAGGGGTGAACTTATGTTTGAACATGGTTCAGGGGGTGATGGTCGAGAAAGAGAAAAACAGAGGACCGTGAACCCACCCGTACAATTCCTTTCAAACCTTATCCTTTGCCTTTGAATTGTAAACAAAAGATGGAAAGGGTGTTGAGACGAGGCTGGCGGTGGCCACAGCGGAGCGCGCGACGGCGAGGTAAAGCCAATTACCCAAAATGTTCTATTTGAATTCGAAAATGGAAAATTGTGATTTGTTAGCTATTGATCGAATCGGTTGATTAGATGAACTTCTGGAGGTTGCAAGGAGTTGATCGAGCTTGGAACTAAGGCCAGAAGCAGTCTGTGGTGGCCAGAAACTGGGTTTGAAGGTCGGGGTCACTGTACAGAGTTTGAACAGGTAAATCTAGAGTTGGTTTCATAGTTTTGAGTCCATAGATCGAGTCTAGGGACTGAGACGGTTAATTAGGAAGAAAACTTGTAACAACCCGTACCTTCGGGAAGGGTATAAATGTAATTTTGTAAAAGGATTTGTATAAAGGACGATTTTTCCCTTGTGAATAGTATGTCAAAAGCTGACTTTTTGATTTATAGGTTGAATGAGTGTTGACCATTGACCGTGATGTAGTTTAGAACGTCACGAGTCCGTAGACAGGTGGCAGGTCCGATTTGGACAATCGGAGAAAAAGTTATGACGTTCGGAAGATTGAGGGCGTTTCCATAATTTTGACTAATCGAGGAAAATGTTGACTTTTTAGTGGACTTGTGATTTTCACGTAGACCGAGGACCGTTAGATAGGTCTCGACGTCCTAAGTACAACGACAGGTGGCACGCTGCCATCGGACGTCGGACGGAATAGTTACGGGTCTGGAAAGTTCGAGGGTAAAACGGTAAATTAATAACACTAGGGGCAATTTGGTCTTTTCCCTTATGCCCAATCAGATCAGAACAAGTGGCAATAGTGGATTGGGATATTTTAGTTTTGGTCCATAGGAAGTGGACACGTGGGAGAGAACTAGAGGATTCTAGGACAGCCTAAACTACACACGGCCACATATTGTTCTCGTTCAAACCGTGTGTTTTGGGTTGAGCAACAAAAACAGAGAGGAAGAAATTGAGAGTGGGTGATTGATTCAGGGTGTGTGTGAGAATTTAGTGAGTTGTGAAAGTGAAAGAAAGAAGAGAGGAGGTTGGTGATCGAGTTTTGGGAATGAGATCGTGCACGGAGACACGGCGGAGGTGAGGTTGAGTTTCTGAGAAAACAGAGGAGCCGTGGGACTGAGGCGGTGGTTGTGCCGTGTGGTGGCTCAATCCAAGGCAATAGGAGGCTTAGACGACTGCAGGGGACTCAACGAGCACCCTGGCACGCGGCGGTGTAGACGGCGGAGGAGGAATCGACGGTATAACCCGAATCCCCTGTTTTCCCGTTTTTATTATTTTCAAAATTCGTGGACCTAAGGCTAGAGTCGAGGGGATTGGTGAGTGATGTGAGCTTCAGGGAGGTCCTAGGAGTCGTCTAGGATGGTCGCCGTGACGGGGGAAGGTCTGGGTGGCCGGAGGCCAAAACAGGGCTTACGGGCAGTTTTGTTCTAGGTTGAAGACGATGGGTTTTGGGCTTCGATTTCTAGGTTTTAGGATGGGAATAGATTGCTAGGAACTAGACGCAGCTAACAGGATTGAAATGGTGGAAATTGGTGGAGGAATGTAGGAGAACCGGTCACGCCGGTTCAACACAGTCGAACCGGGTGACTCGAGGTTGAAGAACCACTGTAGCAGGCGCGTGAGGCCCACGCGCAGTCACTTTGGGCGGCGCGTGGGGGCGCGTGGGGAGGATTCCGGCCAAACTTCCAACATGGTTTTGGTTCTAAATGTTCTATGGAATCCATTGGTGCAATTTTCGGGTTAATCAGACGATGTGACGGGATAGTTCGGGAATCCGGACGGTTTAGGGTCTAAGTTTAAATTACGAATAAATTCCCGAAAATTAGGGGAAATTAGGGTTAGCATAATTGATGTAATTGTGACCCTATTTGGTGCCTATTGACAGGACGGGAGACGACTGAGACGGTCGAGGAGTGCACGGAGCGCGAGTGACACTTTCTGATTCGTGAGTGGACTCTTTCTTTTCTTACGAGCATGCCTAACTGTTTTATTTTTGTTTTATGGTTTAAAGTATGTTTTTATGCTTGTTAATGATGACTAGATGTGATTACTATGCTTGCACGTTTTTCGAGACATTTTCGGGCTTTTGCAAGTTTTTCGAGAAAAGCTAGATTTCTGATTTTGATGCTATACTTTGGGATTTCAAATTATAATTGTGTTCTGATGGTTATAAGACATGATTTTGGCAATCTTGTTTTGGTTCCAAATTGGATTTCATGGAATTCCGTATTTGGGTTGGGAATGACGGTTTTGGATGCCGGAAAGGCATCAGACCGGTGATTTCGAATTCGAGTTGGGATGTGGATTGAGAAATGATTTTCAAACGATTTTGGATTGGATTTGCTGGATCTGGTTATTGGGTTTAAAGACCCGGATTCTGATTGACGGGGGACGGGCCCGGATTGAGTTTAAAGACTCGGGAGTTTAAAGACTCGGATATTTACGATATTACCCCCATAGGCCTATTGAGTTTAAAGACTCGGGAGTTTAAAGACTCGGATAGACCCAGCAGGTTTGATCGGACTTTGATATTTGTGGATTTGGTTTTATGATACGATCTTAGCATATTGATGATACTGTTTTATGACGTGGTTTTCTGATACTTCGTTAGGCATGCATGTTTTTAAAACGGAGGGAAAAATCTTCTGGTTTTCTTAACCCTAGTTTGATGTTAAACGGTTTTTGAAAACTTTTATTTCTTTTAGTCCACTCACCCTTTTGTTTTAAATTTTCCCTCCAGGTCGTGGTGATAGCGCTGGGATAAACGTTGAGGCAGGATCCGAGGCATAGAGCTTACGACGTCCTTCCGTTGCGAGATTAGCCCTAGTAGGATTTTGTGCCTCTTTTGTATAAACTATGCTCTGACTTACGGTTGTATTTTATTTACTCCCTTGTCTGATAGTTATGCTTATGGTTGTGTTGAGGTTATTTTGGTACTTTAAGTGTGATTGTCAGACGGGAGCAGGGTTCGTCCCGGGTATCGACGTGATATTTGGGATGGGTCCTGACAAAACCTGTCGATTTTTGCTCTGAATTGGAGGAGAACCGGTCTCGCCAGTCCGATCGAACTTGAATTATAGTGAACCGGACCGCTAGAGGTTGAAGACAATGGTAGGCGCGGCGCGTGGGTTTCACGCGCAGTGGCCTTGGCCAACGCGTGAGGGCGCGTGTGCCCTTATTTCGAGACACAGTCAACACGTGTTTTTATCCTTTCAATGTAATAAACATTTTGGGACTGGTTTCGAGTCGATAGGACACCGTTTCGGGGTACTTCTGAGTGTCCGAAGGTTTAGGGTTTATGTTTAAATAGGTTTAAAATCCGGGAAAATTCTGGGGATTTAATGTTGGGTTATTCGAGATAGTTAGTGACCTTCAAGTGTGATATGGACAGGTCTGGGAGTTCCGATGATGGTGGATTAGCTGGAAAGGCGTGTGGCTCGCGTATCGAGCAACAACTAGGAAGGTCTGTGAGTGGACTTTGTTTTTTAATCTTAAATGCATGCATAACTATTTTATATGTTTTCTTATATGATTTCTATGCTTATGATTGCGATATTTGTGATTTACATATTTGCACGTATTTCGATGTGATTTACATATTTGCACGTATTTCAAGAATATGGTTTTGTGCTATGCTTTGATAATGGTTTTGATGGATGATTTTATACTGTTTATACGTACTGTGTTTCGATAATGATTTGATGAAATGATATTGGATTTGAAAAGTGAATTCGAGCATGAGACCCATTTTGAGAAATGTGATTTCTTATTTGGACTCTGGTTTCGAAATGGTGATTTTGGATTCGGATTTGGAAATGGATTTATGGATTTGGATTTGATAAAATGGTTTTGAATTGGATTTTTTGGATCCGAATTTGGGTTTAAAGACTCGATGGGTTTAAAGACGGAGTGATTGATTGACGTGGGCGGGCCGGGACATGTTATTCGAGTTTAAAGACTCGTGAGTTTAAAGAATCGGTTATTGATTATGTAAGACCCGTGTCTTGGAGGGAACGGTGAACAATCCCACATTCATGCGAGGGGGAATGTTCTGGGAGAGGATGGTGGTGTGCCTTAAAGGTGTAGGCACACACCTATCTAGCACTAGGCCTTTTGGGAGCTCAAGTGGCTTTGGGGGGGATTAGAACCCCAAAGTTAAGCGAGTTGAGGCTGGTGCAATTTCATAATGGGTGACCTCCTGGGAAGTTGCACCATGAGCTCCCGAAAATAAAACCGCGAGGGTGAGGCCCAAAGCGGACAATATGGTGCTAGATGAGTTAGGTCCTGACCGAGGAGGGTCGGGTCCTGACAGATTACCCCCGGATGCTTATTATTGAGTTTAAAGACTCGTAAGTTTAAAGACTCGGGAAAGACTTGTTGAGTTTAAAGACTCGGATTGATATTGAGTTTAAAGACTCGTTGATATGTGATCCAGCAGGTTCGATTGATTAAACCGTGTTTTGATATGAATTTGGATTGATATGATATTGTGATGGTTTTCAAATGGATTTTCATATGTTTTGTGTAACGACTCGTCCCGAAAATCGGGATTTGACTAGTTGTTAATGATGGATTAGTGACGTTAATCAGGGATTAGTTCGATGCGTTCGGACGGACAGTGCAAAAATGACGATTTTACCCTTAGAATGGGCAAAAATGTTGACTTTTAGTTTGGACGATCAAATGGACTTTGACCGATGACCGTGACATAGTTCGGGACGTCACGAGTTAATAGACAAGTGGCACGTCCGATTCCGACATTTGAGGAAAAAGTTATGACGTTCGGAAGTTCGAGGGTAATTTGGTAATTTGGTTAAAAAGGGGCCAATTTTTGACATTTTAAACGACAAGCTAATTTCACGCGTTTTGAGGACCGTTAGGTAGGTCTCGATCCCCTGAGTACAACAACAGGTGGCACGCTATCATCGGACGTTGACAGGTTCAGATTTGGGTCAAGACATGGTTAGGGCAAAATGGTCTTTTGGGCAATGTTGAGATGAGTGAGCAATTGGATTAGGACATCTATCCCTACTGTAGTGGATTTTTCGCCAGGCATGTGGGAGATGAGGACACGTGGGCTGTTTCTAGTTGGTTCCAGCCATTTCCCACATTTTGATCGATTAACTAAATAAAACAGAGCAGAAGTCGTGCTCTGGTTTAAACTGAGAGGGTGAGTGACCTGTGGTTTGATTGTAGTGTGAAGGACTTGGGAAACAGAGAGGAGACAGTGAGGAGAATGGTGGTGTTGCTGTGAAGGGTCGCCGTGTACGACGGTGAGAGTAAGGTAAGAAGCACGTTTGTTCTGTTTTGCTTCAAGATTGGCAAGTTTGGCTGTAAAGAGTGTTGATCGTATTGATTACTAGGAGGAGGTTTTGGACGTTTTGATAGGTCGGTAGGGACAGAAAGGGAGGCCACCATGGACGGTGGTCCACACCACCATGAACAGGTACGTATTCGAGTCCAAACTTGGATTTTGGCTTTTAGGGGTTATGAATTGGTTTGAATGTTTGGATTGGATCTCTGAAGGTTGATTTAAGGTTTTGAGTACGGTTTTGAGACTGGCTAAGGTGGCCAGAAGCTAAGGAAATGTTGAGGCCGGTTTACTCATCATTTTCATTATCCATTAAGGTAAGTTTTTCGTTTGATTTAGAATGTTTTGAGGTCTTAGATCATTAGGGCATGGTTTAATGTTGAGTTAGGAGATAATTGGACTAAAAACGGGTTGAAAATAATGGAAAACTTGACTTGAACCGGCCACGCCGGTTCAGCTGAACCGGCTGGATTGTTGGACCGGTCTGAACCGGTTGCTCACAGGTTGAAGATGATGAATAGTGCCAGCGCGTGGCTCCCACGCCAATCCCCTTTGGACGGCGTGTGAGCGCGCATGGGGCTCTTTTTGGGGAAGTTTCCAATACGACTTTTAAAGTATTCGATGTAACGAACATTTTGGCACTGGTTTCGAGTCAATCGGACATCGTCTCGATATGTTTCGGGATGTCTGAAGGTTTTAGGGCTCGATTAAAAATAGTTAAAAATACGAGAAAATTACGGGACTTTAGTAGAAGCTTAATGAAGTAGTTAGTGACCTTCTTATGAGATTTGGACAGGTTCGGGAAAGCCGTTGATAGTGGTTTAGCCGGGAATGGCATAAGTGCTCACTTATCGAGGCGACGACATAATGGTCTGTGAGTGGACTTTGCTTTCTAACCCTTGATGCATGCATATATGTTTTTATATGTTTTCTATACGTGATTCTATGATTTGATTTATGATCTTGATAGTTTACAATTTTGCATGATTTTCGAGGTATTTACGATTTTGCACGTTTTACGAGATTTCGAATAATGTTGTGATTTGAACCTGGCTTTAATGATTTGATTTCGGGAATTGAAATATGATTTGATTTCAAGAATTTAAAAATTGGTTTCGGAAAAGTGATTTCGGGCTTGAAGCCCAGTTCTGAAAAATGGTTTTGATTAACGAGATTTTGGGTTTTAGAATTGGATTTCCGGATGACGATTCAGGATTCGATTTGAAACTTGAAAGTGGATTTCCGGGTTGGGTTTGGAATAGTTATTCCAGATGCTAGCTTACGGAATGATGGTTCCGGACTCGGATTTGGAGATGGATGCTGGATATGAGTTCTCGGTTTGGATTCGGGATCCTAATGAGATTGCGAATTCGGATTCAGAAATGGAAAATGGTTTTCAACGGTTTTGGATTGGATTTGCTGGATCTGGTTATTGGGTTTAAAGACCCGGATATGATATGACGGGGGCGGGCCCAGATTGGGTTTAAAGACCCGGATTGAGTTTAAAGACTCGAGAGTTTAAAGAATCGGATATTGATATTTCTCCCGTAGGGCTATTGAGTTTAAAGACTCGGGAGTTTAAAGACTCGGATTATATTGAGGCCTGGATTGAGTTTAAAGACTCGGGAGTTTAAAGACTCGGATAGATCCAGCAGGTTCGATGGATGAAAATGTGGTTTCAAATGTGTTTGGTTTTCACTGAGACTTGATGATGATGTTTTTAATAATGGTCTTTCGATGGTTTTGGGGCTAAAGCCCGGGATTTGAGAAAAGGAACTGTCTTCGATTTTTCTTACATGGTTTAAATAACTTGAGTAGAGAATGGTTTTATAACTTGGCTTGATATGCATGCATTGTTTTTACATGGAGGGCTTAAATGTACTTGTTTTATGAACTGTTTTTAAACGTATACTTTATTTTTTTCCACTCACAGTCTTTTTATGTTTTCGATACCCTCCAGGTTGTTGTGGTGCGGGTTGTTGGTCGAGAGAGACGGAGACATCACACATGCGATCCACAGTAGAGTCTGCACACTTTGGGAAGTCCGGAAGCTTTTGGACGGTCGGGTCGAGAATCCCTTGTCCGACTTACGTTTCACATGGAGGTTGGACGTCGGTAGAAACATCGTGTCATGCATAAGTTAGACGGGAGCATGACTTAGCCCTTAATCCCGGGGGATTGGGGGTGAGTCCTATCATTTTGGGCAATGGCCCAGATGATTTGGATGGACGGAAACTGTTTGGAGATGATTTGGATTTACGGATTTTGGGTTGAGCACCTAGATTTGATTTTGATTTATGGTTTTGGGATAAGGCCCAGTGATTTGAGAAAAGAAATTCCCTCGGTTTTTGGGTTTTATAAACGTGTTTAATTACATTGGAAATGAAATGATTTTCGAATGCATGCATTGTTTTTACGTGAAGGGCGTAAATATTTTTTTCTGTAAAATGTTTTATGAACTTATTTATTTTCGTCCACTCACAATCGTTTCTAGTTTTTACTGCCCTTCAGGTTGATACGGTACGGGCTGCTGATGAGACCGAGACATCACACGTTCCACTACTATTTCTACGCATTCTAGAAGCCGGTTGGACGGTTAGCCTGGGTATCCCTGGTCTAGCTTACATGTTACATGGAGGTTAGATGGGTGTCTGGCCTTCGTGTCATACGTGGGTTAGATGGGAGCATGTCTCATCCTTGTAATCCCAGGGAGGGGGAGCATTGGGATGGGGTGTGTCATAAGCACTTTGTCGTGAAGTTGGTTCTAATTGAATTTAATAATGAGGAAAATATCAGTGGGGTATTAGGCAGTCGTGGGCAGTGGTGTGGACATTTTTCTAAATATGAGTTAAGTTGGCTTCAAGTTTTGGGTTTCTGAATAAGGGTGAATTTGGCTTAGAGTTTGGCTTAGAGTTGGATTCCAGTTTTGGGTTTGTGAAGTTGTATAAATGATTGTTGGTTGTGGATTTGGATAATGTAATGAGTAAATGTTTCGGGTCATGATTTTGGGTCAATATTTTGGGTTATGGGTATGGGTTAAGATTTAGGGTCATGGGTATAGGTCAAATTTAGGGTCATGGGTTTGGGCCAAGCTTTAGGGTCATAGGGTTAGGATCATAATTTAGGGTCATGGGTTTGAGTCAAGCACTAGGGTTAAGCTGTGATTTGGTTTAATTTCTCTCTCAAATGGTAATGCCCCAGACCTTCAAAGATCATAAATGACCATTTTGCCCCTAAAAAGTCAAAATGTTGACTTTTTGACTAGGATAGTTTTGGAGAATCTGAGAATACAAAGGTATCGATCTCCTGAATCCATAGACAGGTGACACGTCAAAAATGGATTTGAGGAAAACATATTATGAGCTAAACTAGTTAGGGGTATTTTGGTAAATTTGTCTAGAAGGGAAATTTGGTATTTTAACAATTGCACATGTGATTCATGCGAGAGTTACTAGAAAACTCTCCGATTTTCCCTCGATAATACTCCCACCGACCTATTCATGTTCTATATATACGTGTGTTGGCATGGAGAATTCGGTCAAGGGGGAGTTCGGGGGCATAGGCCGAAGGCCACAAACAGCCACAAACTCACCCATCGTTTGAGGAAGATGAAAGCAAAGAGGGAGAGAAAGTAGGTGAGAGTAAAAAGGGAGGGAAATGGAAAGAAGAGAGGATGGTATCAGAAGCAAAATTCGTGGACCTGTGAGAGATCTTTTCGGGTTTTGGATTCTAGACCTTAGAACCCAAAACTAATAGTATTTCCCCAATTGTAAAGATTGGACGTCGAAAAACATTAGTTTGAGCTTTAGGAGCCATGGCCAAAATCTTGGATTCACAGGCGTGACTCGAGGTAAGTATTTCCCCATTTTGATCTTATATATCCCTTCTTGAGGTAATTATAAGAAGATTGATGTTAGAACAAAGAAAAAGGACAAAAAATGACTAAGATATGCCCGGGTCAGGTCGCCGGGTTGGGTGATCCGAAAACCAGTGATTCGGGTGAGAACGACGATGAACAATATATGCACTGTAGCAGGCACGTGGCACTCACGCGCAGCCACTTTGGGCGGCGCGTTAGGAGATTTCAAGGAGATCCGTCAACACGAAAAATGTTCAGGCCATTTTTCTGAGTTTATTGGTCCAGAAAGCTCATCCATTTGAGTCCATATGAAGATGGTATGAATTTGTAAAGCTTTTACTTGTTAGTTACTTAATTAATGGTTTATGTTTAGTTCTAAACATGATTATAAATAGTTAACCTTGATTGTTTAATGGTTTGAGGGTAGAAAATGAGGCCTTTAGTTTTGAGTTATTATGTAAAATAATTAAGGGATTATTTTACAAATTTTTACCTTCTAATGAAGGAAGGACATTTTTATTACTATGTCCATAGGAATTCTAAAGCCAATTTAGGTGTAAATAATGGTTTATAAAATTAGAAGACTTAATCAATATTATTTTATGAATTTTTAGGTAGGAATTTAATTAAAATAAGTTGATATTAAGAAAAAATGGGTACCAAAAGAACATAGTTTTGGAATATCGCCGCATGCTGGGAAGTAGGACGGATGCGGGTGGTAACCCTGCCAGGTGGAACTATTTTGGTTAGATATTAAGAATTCAAATTATGGAATCCCTTGTCTAACAAAAAGTTGTCAGACAGGAGCAGGACCAGTCCGATCTCTGTTAATTGGGGATGGGTCATGTCAACTTGGTATCAGAGCTAGGATATTACATAAGTCGTTTTGACATTTGAAGCCTCGTATTTTAAGTATTTTTGTTTTGACATAATTTATAATGTGTATATGGGTATGAAAAGTAATTAGAGTATCATGAATGTTTTGGTTGGCAACTATTATGTTATGCTTTAGGTTTAAGCTTTTAAATTGAATTTCAGATATTGGTTCTGACTTAGGAATGATTTTTTTTGTGCGCTTTGGGAATATTTGATTTTATGCCTTGAGGGAACATAATTGAGGAAAGTTGGTATTAACTTGAATTATACGCCTAAGATTTTGGTTATTGAAATAAATTTTGGGCTTGAATTTGGAACTTAATGTATGATTAGTGATAATGTTGCCACAATGATAGTGATAAAACGATGTTATGACCTGATGACGAGATATATGTTGATATATTTGATAACCAGATATTATGATGTAATGATGTGTGATGATACAATGACGTGATAAGTTAAGTATTAAGAAAATAAAATTGGTTGTGTCATTTGATCTGGGCTCGAAATTTAGTTTGGATTATGGAATTTGGCGTTTATTTGATTACTAATAATTTCTGGAATTTTAAATATAATTTGAGGGTACCTGTCAATTTGATTTGCACTTGAACACGGAATTGAATTAGGAATAACGAGGATGTGAGTTGTGGAACCAATGTATATTGTAAATGTATGGTTCTTGGAAGTAAGACTATTTGTGTGCAGGAATTTGGAATATGAGTTAATACTCGGATAATGTATTCCGAGTAACTGTGAGTGCTAGTGGACGGTCTCGGACATCTAGGTCATGCTCCGTAGTTCCCGAGACCAGTATTGTGATTGGCAGTCTCGGACGTCGAGGTAATGCTCTGTGGTTCCTAAGACTGATATTGTGATGGGAAGTCTCGGACGTCGAAGTAATGCTTTGTAGTTCCCGAGACATGTGTGCAATGTCAAACGTCGAGGTAATGCTCCGAAGTTCCTGAGACTGTGACCGTGACTCATACGCCGAGGTAATAATTCGTAGCTCCTGATCCGGTCCACACTCGGACGTCGAGTCTGGGACTCCGTAGTTCTCGAGTGATATGTCTACCGGTATAATAAATGTGACCCACGGGGAAAAAAATTGAGATGATGTGTGATATATGATGACTCAGACGTCGAGCTTGGGGCTCTGGTTCCCGAGCGAATGTATGGTATGCCTATTAGTAAGTGCACTTGTGATGTGATAGTTAATAGTCGTATTTGTGTATTGAAGATGAGTTGGTTGCAACAGAATGTGTGGTGTGCCTTGTAACGGCCCGGACTTCCGAAGAATTGGAAAATGATTGTTTTACCCCTAGTCAAAAAGTTGAATTTTGTGGTCAAAGTCAAAATATTGACTTTTGATTCGGGAGGTTATTTGCATGTGGATCGAGGTTCATTACGAAAACGGAGGGATTTCGATTACGTAGACATACGGCATGTCGATTTTGAACATCGTACGGTGATTTTACGGGTCAAGGACAGTTTAATAAGATTTTTTGGTTGCACGTTTTACGAGAAGGGTTGTTATAGGTTGTTGTCTGCGAGACCTAAAAATATCTAGGTTGGTCCATAGGATGAGTGACAATTGTCACTCATCCCATAGTCCACACCTTTACACATCTCTATCTCTTGTTTGAAGTTACTAGAAACCCATCCCACCATTTGATCATCCTTATCAAATTGGTTTTTGCGTAAGGGAGAGAAAGTGAGGTTGAGAGTGAGTGAGGGAGAAAATGAGGCATTTAGTTTTGAATTATTATGTGAAATAATTAAGGGATTATTTTACAAATTTCTAACTTCTAATGAAGGAAGGACATTTGTATTACTATGTCCATAGGAATTCTAAAGCCAATTTAGGTGTAAATAATGGTTTATAAAATTAGAAGACTTATTCAATATTATTTTATGAATTTTTAGGTAGGAATTTAATTAAAATAAGTTGATATTAAGGAAAAATGGGTTCCAAAAAAACATAGTTTTGGAATATCGCCACCTGCTGGGAAGTGAGCTGGATGCGGGCGGTAATCCCGCCAGGTGGAACTATTTTGGTTAGATATTAAGAATTCAAATTATGGACTCTCTTGTCTAATAAAAAGTTGTCAAACGGGAGCAAGACCAGTCTGATCTCTGTTAATTGGGGACAGATCTTGTCACAAATTGCTTTGAAATTGTTTAAGTTTACATTGCATTTTTAGGGTTTTGGTTTAGTGTGTAAGTTTCTAATGTGTTGCTTTTAGTTATGTGGTTTAGGTGGTTGTGATGGTATAGTATCAATTGAATTACATCATGGTGGAATGATCATAAAGAAAAATGAAGAGTTAACATACGAGGGTGGCTCACTGACCGGATTTCATTGGTGCAGTTGGGACTACATCTCGATGCTAGAGTTTTAAGAACTGGTTAAGTTCACCAAGTTTCATGTGGATAAGGTTGAATTCTACATGAAGGGAGGATGGCGGTTTTGCTTAATTGGTAAAGATGATCAAATATTAGAATTGGTTGGCAACACAGCTAAGTACGAAGATAAGGGTATGACCCGTGTTCTGGAGGGAACGGTGAATGATCCCACATTCTTGCGAGGGGAATGGTCTGGGAGGGGAATGATGGTGTGCCTTAAAGGTGTAGGCACACATCTATCTAGCACGAGGCCTTTTGGGAGCTCAGTAGCTTTGGGTTCGGTTGAAACTCCGAAGTTAAGCGAGTTGAGACTGGTGCAATTCCATGATGGGTGATCCCCTGGGAAGTTGAGCCGTGAGCTCCCAAAAACAAAACAGTGAGGGCAAAGAGGCCCAAAGTGGACAATATCATGCTAGATGAGTCGGGTCCTGACCTAGGAGGGTCGGATTCTAACAGAATGGTATCAGAGCCGAACCCCGGTCGGAAAGTGTGCCAGCAAGGGCGTTAGACCCTAAGGGGGGTGGATTGTAAGACCCGTGTCCTGGAGGGAACAGTGAACGATCCCACATTCCTGCCAAGGGAATGGTCTGGGAGGGGAATGGTGAGGTGCCTTAAATGTGTAAGCACACACCTATCTAGCACGAGGCCTTTTGGGAGCTCAGTGGCTTTGGGTTCGGTTGGAACTCCAAAGTTAAGCGAGTTGAGTCTAGTGCAATTCCATGATGGGTGACCCCCTGAGAAGTTGCACCGTGAGCTCCCGAAAACAAAACCGTGAGGGCAAGGAGGCCCAAAGCGAACAATATTGTGTTAGATAAGTCGGGTCCTGACCGAGGAGGGTCGGATCCTAACAATAAGATAGTCCATGTCTACTGCAGACATGTTGTGGAAGGGCCAATTTTTGCTAAAATGCCTCCTATTATAGAAACAGGATCAAGTAGATGTGAAGACCCTGTGAATACTGAGATTATGAATGTAGAGACTATGAATGTGAAGAGCCTGTGAAACCCGAGACTGTGAATGAAGTGACTGGGAAAAGCAAGTGATTGTTGAGGACATTTGCAGCAATGATAGTACTGAAGATAATGACAGTGCTGTTGAAAACTTTGCTGCATTTGAAGAACAACATGATGAAGATGATATGATTTTAAATGAGGATGATGTGGTGGATGAGGAGGAAGATTTGGTGAGGCAAAGACGAGTGAAAGGTAAAGAGAAAGTTATTTCTGACCATGACACTTCTGATGATAGTGATGAAGAGGCTATAGTGAGTGATGATGATGAGCTGTTTGGGAAATTTGGTGCTTATAGGGCTGATAACATATGGCCACAAGTAAAGGAAGATGACAATGTACTTATTTCACCAAAGATTAGCAGTATGCATGACTCAATTTCTGATGAAGATGATGTTGCAGTTCCTAAGAAGAGGGTTAGAAAGAAACCATTGCCTAAGGCAATTCCTAATATGATTTATATGGGACCCAATTTCTAATGGTAAAAAATGCTCACTTTTTAATGCTCAAAATTGTTTTATGCTCAAAGTCTTTTTATGCTCAAAGTTTTTTATGCTTAAAGTGCCACAAGTGGAATCATGCTCAAACCATATGTCATTTCATAACCAAAATCATTTCATAACCAAAACCAATTGTTTAAATTCCACCATCTTATAACATTAAACACTTGCAATACATCATACAAGAGACTTGCACATCACACAAAACATACTAGTGCTCAACCTCCCAAGACACTTCAACCATTTTAACTAACCAATACAAAATACCAACCAATACAACCAAAGTTAACATAAGTGCAATCCTATACTTAAACACCTTACTCTTCTCCTATATCTAGCTTCGTTAGCAACCTCAGTACTATCTTTGTTGACATTTTACACATCTTCAGATCTAATCACCCCCAATAGTTACACCATTTTCCACAAGAATTATGACCCCTAACCTGTAATACCACAAAAAAAAATCAACAATTAGATATCAAACCAGTATCAATGAACTTAAGGTAGCAATCATCAATTGCATAGACACCACAAATCATCAATTAGCAGTAATCTTCAATTTCATAAATACCACAAATTCCTTAACTTTCGCAATAACCACCAATTCCTTCCAAACCCAGAAATTTTTTCAAATCAAAGTTATCCTTTAAACTACAAAATCAAAATTTACATCAAAATCTATCTCATGGGTAACGAAGAAACTTCTTGGGCAACAATGCAAGTAGTAATCCACCATCAAACACCAATCCACACCCAATTTCATCTATAACTATAACTTATCAAACCATATGGGCAAACAAGAGACCTCCTGCATGAGTTATCATCGGTCTATGATGTCTTCATTGTGACCATCTTCCCACAAAGGCATCTTCAGTGTTGCTCCCACCCTCAATTCTCACCCATATCGGGATTCAAAACGTGAGAAACCTTGCGATTTTCCATTGGGTTTCACTTGGGTTTCACCTCTTTCCTGGTCGAATTCGAATCCTTAGGTTTCACCTCCTCGCAATTTCGAATCCAAGGGTTTCACCTCCTCGCGATTTTGAATCCCTGGGTTTCACTTCATCGACGCATATCTTCTAACCATCTATGTCAGCACAGAATTGACTAAAATACCCACCCATTACATGCTACTTAGATGACACGTAGATGTGAGGTCTGCACTCTGCACGGCGTTTGCAAATTTTTTAGTTAGTTGGTGCAACACTTTTAACATTGTACCTGTTCTTGTAGCACATTGAGACAAATATCTGTTCCTGGTGCATTTTGAGATTTTTTTTGTTCCTAGTACATTTAGCCTAAAAAAGCCATTATTTAATTCAAATTTAAGTATTATTGGTGTCGAAATGCATGTTTTTGGTTACAAGACGTGACCTTCTGCGGCATGATCAATCCCAGCAATAATATCAATGAAGAGGTTGAGGACAATCCGAACAACAAGAAGAGCAGGAAGAGAGAGAGAAAGAACGAAGGCGCTGCCAGGAACAACAACAAGAGCAGGGTGGTCGATGTGAACCACACCCCTTATTCCTGTCTTTCTCAGTGAGCTCACTCTTATTCTCCGTAGGTAAATCTACATTTTGGATAGAAACTACAGAGGAGGAGTGACAGGACCCATTCCAATCCCCCCGGGAGAGGGATTAGTGCGGGATGACCCTTCTCCCGTCTGACACGGAGTGTCAGACAAGGGATAATTTCGACCTTTGCCCTCCCGGGCTATCAGAGTACGCCAAGATCCGGAGGAGGTATGTGATATCTCGGTCCCTGCTACAGTCCACATCCGATGTCAACCTGAAGAGCAGTTAAAACATTAAAAACTGTGAGTGGACAAAACAAGAGTTTATAAAAACATTTTAACGAGAAGACATTTTTACCCTTCACTAAAAAGCATGCATGCATTCGAAAACCATTTATCCAGAAAAACCATAATGAAATCAAGTACACGGGTCACTACCCAAATCCATAAGGGACTCAGCCCAAATCATAAGAAACTAACCATACGGGCCACTGCCCAAAACCCGTGTAAACGCACATCATACATCATATAATATATCTCATATAGCATACATCATATATAGATATAATTCACACAACCAATCTTGTCACGGTTTCCAAAGCTACGTGCGTGCTACCCAGATCTCAATCTGAGTCTTCTCAAAGTCAAGGTCAATGTCCGCAGACCACTGACCCTACCCGAGGTAATAGTAACTATAGCCTTCCTAAGAGTAAGGAACCCAACTGGGGGGTGACTTCACTCAGTCGGTGCTCCGTGACTACTCCGGGGTCTACCCAGGCCAACGACCCTCCTCTGAGGAGATAATAGAAGTAAAGGAAGGTATATAAATACATGATCCATAATGACCTGACAAAGGTTCATGCTGGTTCCCATAAACCGTCATAAACCACAATGACCTTTCCAGAGTTCATGCCGGTTCCCATAAACCGTCATGAACTTGGAAATCTATCTAGGGTCCCTGACCCGAAATCATAAACCGTAAAATAACTGGGTCTCGTGCCCGAACATATGACTCAACAGGGCACCGTGCCCGATATCTAAGGGTCAGTCATGACTCCGATCATAGTGATGCGTGCAACCATCCATCCATGACCGCTCTCAATCCTGGTATGTCTCCGTGAACGAATCAACCGACGCGACCACCACAAGATCATGGTGCACTCATAACCGATCGCTATCCTGAACCGTCAGCACTTCGAAGTCGAGCCTCCCCAGGCTTCCCGACCACGAATCGTGCATCGTGACCTCTCCTGAAGGAACACATCTCAATCCGGAGGCGAGCGTCGTATCGTCGATCGTCGTGCACATAGCACCCGTCGCGACCACGATTTAGACCCGAAGGTCGTAAATAGTGTCATATGCCCGAGACCCAACCAAATGGGTCTTATACCCGAGTTAATTCTTTTAGAAATCCAAAACCTTTCATTTAGACCAATAAAGAAATACAGACCCGTATAGGCACTGTATAGGGCCGAAATACGTGCTTATACGTAACCACACATCCAAATGCACTCATGGCATCACAAACAAGTATTTAAAACATATAATAAACATTTATGCATGCACCAATTTAGAAAACAAGGTCCACTCACAGACTGTCCGAAGCCGCGCCTCGATATGCGTGCCATAATCGTCTCCCGGGTCAATCGTCGTCACCGGGACTCCCAAACCTTTCCAAATCATATCCAAAGGTTATTACTAACCTATAAAAGTTCATATTAAGAACCCAAAACTTTCCGGGAAAAGTCAACGTGTCTCGTACACATTTCCCTAGGTGAAAAACCTCAATTGGACCAACCTAACGATCTCCAATCGACCCGAAACCACAGCCATTGGATCCGGATCGTCGAAACCTTTAAAATGACCCTGGGCCCACTCAAAATACTGTTCACATGCGCCTGGTCAACACGTGGGTCAACGCTGCTACAGTACCTGCTAACGTCAGCATGACGTCATCACTGACAGTCCTGACAGTGACACGTGTCACACTTCTATTGGCCCATTTTCTGACATGTCAGCTGACATTGTCAGACCTGACAATGCTGACGTCATCCCTGACATGATGACGTCAGCAGGATGACGTCACCTGTCATCCCTTTCCTCCCGCCGGGTCGACCCGAATACCTGCAACCGGGTCGCCGTGACCCGCGGCTTGACCCGGCCGGTTCTCCGCCGTCCGGCCACCAAAACTCTCCCCGTTTGTCCCATTTTCTTCGTCTCATTCTCCCCCATAGATCCCTTAACCCAGAAATTGAAAACAAGGGTTAGAAATTACCTGTTGGACGACGAACCGTAAGCCCGATCTTCCCCCGTCGATATTCCTCGTTCCCGGCCACCATTCTTCTCGAATCCAAGCTGTAAGGACTTGTCTCACTCCCTAGAAGGTAATGGGATCGACCAACCCGTTCAACACACGTCAAAACCCCAACCACCATTTTGACCCGAAACCGTGGCTATCGGGTTACTCCCGCCGTGTCCACCGCCGTCGTCCCCAGTCCCTCAGTCATCCCTCACTTCCTCTCCTCAGTCATCCCTCACTTCCTCACACTCACTCACGACTCACAAAAGGAAGGTTGGTGGGGTGTAGGTTGTGTGCTTGAAGAAAAATGGAAAAATGGTGATAATGGGTGATATTCGGGTTTGGGAGGGAATGAAGAAGAAGAAATATGAAGATGATGATCAGATGGGAAAATGAGAGATGGAGGGTGAGGATTAAAAGGTTAATTGAAAATGGATGGCTTGGATTGATTGTTAGAAAAGATTAATTATATAATAATAGTTATATTAATATTTAATTAAGTGGGATCTACTTTTTAGGGATTTAGCCAATGAGATGAGTGACACTTGTCACTCATCCATGGGACCCACTCAAAATATCTGGCCAATCAGAATTTGCCAACTCAGCCCCGCCTCGAAGTACGTGCATAGTGAAATCGAACCTCCGTGACCCATAACTCTCATGTTCGAAGTCCGATTTCAGTGTGCCGCCTGTCTATGGATTTGTATCGTCCTTATCTACGTAACAGTCCTCGGCCCTCGGCTATCGGACATCCCGGTCAAAAAGTCAACATTTGACCCATTTTTAACCAAAATTACCAAAATGCCCCTAAACTTCCCAACGTCATAACTTCCTCCTTGAATGTCGGAATTGAACGTGCCACCTGTCTATGAACTCGTGATGTCCTAAACTACGTCACGGTCATCGGTCAAAGTCCATTTGACCGTCCGAATGAAAAGTCAATGTTTTGCCACGACCAAGGACAAAACGGTCATTTTGTATCGTTCGTCCGATTTCGCCCAACTAATCACGGATTAGCCTCATTAATTGTGATTAGTCACTAATCTAATCTAGGAATTCAGGACGGGTCGTTACAAGGAGGTCATCATCCGAACCCAAACCAAGAACTCGGCCACAAACTCTAGTATATTTTCCTATTGCCATGTTTTCCCACGCATGACACAAGTATTAACTCTTTCATTTACCCATTCTCATTGCGTATTTGGCCACTCAAGTTTTGGACAAGTTTACCCCTTTAACTTAAAAGATCTATGAAATTAGATATTCAGGGGGCATATTGGGACAAAAATCGTATTCAGGAGACATCTTGGGTCAAAATCATATTCAAGGGACATTTTGAAACTTAACTTGATGTTCACGGGCATATTGAGTAAAAAGCCCTCTTCAATTAATGGCTTCCAATTTTTATTTATAATATTTGCTTTTGTTTTGTTTTTAAAAATTTCTATTCTCTCTTTCAAATTTATAATCTCTATTGTTTCTGTAGAGGATTGCTGAAAATAAATTAAATCAATCTTTTCCATTTACGTATCATTTGAGGTATTCTTCTTGGCTGTATTCATGTTTCATTTGGATCTTCTTTGTCCTGGAATTTGAAAGGTTTTTTGGTGAATTTAGGTTGTTTAATTTTTCAGTTTCGATGCTTGCTGTAATGGTGGCCGTCATTATTGTTTGAATACTAAGTTGTCATGTTTCTGTAAATTCGTACTTCATCAATCTTTGCTGCCTCCATTGATGGTTGGACGCTTGGTCATGATGTTGGCTATGTTTCCTCTGTATTTTATTCTTCTCAGCCTCATCATTTAGGGGGGTGTATTCAATTTGGGTTTTTAAATAATTTTAGAGAGTTTTCAAATCCAGGGATATTCAATTAAGATTTTAATAGATTTTATACAAATCAAGGTGTACTCAATCTATTTTTTGATAAATTGTTTTAAAACTCTTTAAAATCTAGGTATATTCAATTAAGATTGTAAAATACATTTTACAAATATAGGTGTATTCAAAAGTTAAATGATTTCTTATGATTTGCTAAATTGGTAGGTTTTGATGGATTTGCAGACGAAAAATACACATATTACTCCCCCCATCAAAATCATCACAACTCACCCAATATTTCATTGGATTTGAAAAAAAAAAACCTTCCTTCTCAAAATATTTTTACACCTTCCTCGTCCTAGCTAAAATAGCACCACCACCATCGTCGTCAATAGAAGCTGCAACAATAGCACCACCTCCACCAAACTGGTTTTTTTTGTCTAATATATATATATATATATATATTTGTTCCTTTGAGATTTTCCTTGGGTTTTTATCACTCTTTTCTAAAAGGCAGCATTTTCAGCCTTCGAGTCTAGTGCTAAGGGGGATTCAAGTGTCAACATGTCTTGTTGCCTAGGCTGGTGCTTTTCATCATAATCAGCCTGCATTGCACTCTACTAATTACTTTTGCTGGTGATTTGCTCTCTTTCACTTTTTAATCCCTCATTGATCTCTTAGGACTGGTTTCTTTGTCAAACCAAGAATGGTGTCGCCTGTAGTCGAAACCTCGAGTGTCTCGTCGCGACATGGTTGAAAGAGAGGACTAAATAACTGGTCATGTTGGGCATGGTCTTTATTTATAAAATCCATAGAAACACTTCAAAATCTACATAAAATTTTATTACAAAATATATTGAAATTTGAAATGATTTGAGTGAAATCATATAAAATCCATCATAATTCGAAATCATTTAAAATCTATTAAAACCCATTAACATCTCAATCGTAAGTGGAATCCGTTGGTATTTTGGTCATGCTGTTGTTTATGTTGTCTCTGCCTTTTTTGGTTCTCCGCCTCATGATTTGCTAATCTTTAAATTGAATATGTTGGTATTTTGGTTAATTCTGGTTAAAAATAGTGAGGAGATGTTTTTGGTTCGAACTCTATGTATGTTGCCATTTGGCAACCTGTTTAAACTCTTTTTATGGAAGCTGTCTTGATTTCAAACAATCGATTCCTTTTCCACTTCTCAAAACGAGTTTGTTGATGTTTGAGTGTATCATGACTTTATAAATTGGATAATGAGTTTCTTGACGTCTGCTTTAGGGTCTTAGTTTTCCTATGTTTGAGTTGGGTGTTTCACATACTTGCTTTAGATGTCGATTTCAATAAAGAGTTTGATTTCACATAAATTATTTGTGTTCAAATGTTTGATGATGACTTCGTTGTCGTTCAATTTGTTGCTGTTTTCTGAGTTGGCTACAGCTGATTTATCTGCCATTGTACATCTGTTGTCGTTGTGGGTCCAATACATATAATGATATAGTCATGCAGGTTGAGATTTGGTTTCGTTTAGTTTGAGATTCAGTTTTACTGGAGAAAGTTATTTGAATTTTGATTTTTGATTTGGTCTACTGTGGATTTGTTGTCCATCTAGATTGTATTTCCATTCATTTGTTAATTGAAGGTTGCTATTTTTTATCTACCTCTGATGACAACTGATTTACTTTATGCTGTGTAGGATCACTTAAACACTGGTATGAACTAAACAAAGTGAGCTATTTCGAATCCAACTCAGCTATTTGGCATGATGATGCTGTCTTGACAGCTCTTGATAGTGCGACTTCTTCGGTCAAGGATTTGCCTTTTGTGAAGTCCTTGTCAGGCTATTGGTAAATTCTTCTTGGCTTCCAGTCTTGGAAATGTTCCTGCGAATTTTAATGACAATGCATTCGAGGATCTTGAGTGGGATTCTATTGGATCTCAGACAACCAGAGGACACAAGTCGATCACAACTTTAGGTGCATTGTTCCATTGGTTTCACAGGTAAGTTCTTAAACTCAATCTCTCTAGCTGAAAATGAACAGGATTAGCATGTGTGGTTTAGGATAGGTCTCTCTCTCTCTCTCTCTCTCTCTCTCTCTCTCTCTCTCTTTCTCTCTTTCTCTTTCTCTCTCTCTCTATCTCTCTATCTCTCTCTCTCTCTATCTCAATTCTGGATTGAATTGATCATACAATTATGTTGAGATTCACAGAATTGTAGAATGCACTCTAGGTGTTTGATAAATTGCAACATGAATGTGAACGAATTGTTTTGGTATCACATTGATCAGAATCTCTCTCTGATCTCACTGTAACACTTTCCTCATTCTCATTAATTCACAAAATGAACGATTACAATGGATATAGTGCTCACTCACTCAGTTGCTCACACACACTGCATGACAGTTACTGATGACAGTGACATTTCCTCAACTTGTGCATCACTCTAACACGTCATACATTCTCTAACAGATTCCACCTCACTCAATTTCTCATTTGCACTTATTTTCCTTGTTTTTGACTCATGCCCTCTTCGAGTTGACAGCAGGATCACTGCCAAGTCATCACCTTTGCACAACTTACATTCCAACAGGTCGTCCTAAGGTGTTTGATAAGTCACAAATTAAGCATCATTTCAACGTTATTTCTTATCCCTTTTACTTATCTTTTGATTATAATCATTCAAACAATAGGAGAAAATGATCTTTTTTGTGAAGTTTGTGCAGATTCCTTAGTTGAGATTTAAATCATGTTTTACAATGAAATGTGATCTTTCCAAGGCTAAATCTTTAAGGACTCATCAAGGACTCATAAAAGGCCTCATCATCTCCCATTTACATGTCCAAGATCCACCAAGACCCTAAAAGTCACGGCCTAGCCCCTAGAAGCCCACAAAATGTGGTTAAAGGTGTTTTAGGGGGTTTACTTGTGCATCAAGTAACTTTGGACGAATTTTCCTACCTTTCTCAATGAGGAATGACATGGATTGACTTGGATAAGAATACTTAATTATATTCCTAATTAGATCTTGAAGTTAAAGAGGCAAGAAACAAGGAAAATGATGTTTCTTGGAAATTAAGAAACCATCTTGTACATGGCTAGGGTTAATTAACTTCCCTAGGCACAATTTATCATGTTTCCTTTATTTTAGGGCAATGTAATCTGATTAGGATAGCATTAAATGAATTCCTAGTCAAAGATAAAGTCAAGAAGTGGAAAGAAGGAAGGAAAGGGACTCCTTGTACAAGAAGGATACAAAAAACGGCCAAGTGTTAGGGAGATGTTAGGGCAGGTGTTTGGGGTTATAAATAGATGTTTTCTCATTGTTTTTGGGGGCCGAATTTACCTCTTGAAGGTCCCCAAAACTCTGTCAAAATTCATACTTCAATCCATGTTCTTAGTTTAGAGTTTTGTAATTTAATTCAAGCACTCTTTATAATCCAAGCATCTTCAAATTCAGCACGTCTACCTTCAGGGAGTTTTCCTTCATCTCTTTTAATCATTGTCCTTTTATTATTTCTTGCTTTATTTATATTTGTGCACCTTTTAATTATGTGCTTGTTTTATTCAATAATGTTTGAGTAGTGTAATTAGGGCTAGGGTTACTTGAAGCCCTAGCCATGTTAGTTCGTGTTTGATTTCTGGCTCTTAATTATGATTGCTATGAACGCCTGGATTTTTTGGATTACTGCGCTTCATGAACTCAATTTATGCTTATAAGCTTAGCTACCTTATTTGTGTATAATTGTCGATGTAATTGCTTGACGGATCACCTTGATGTTTGTGTTCACCCTGCAATTTATGGCATCACGTTTAAGAGGGGGAATCTTATTCGTAATCTAAACTCATGACTTCCTAGGTCTGCACATCACTTTTCTAGGGACAGTGTAGTGTCATTAAATCTTCTTTATGTTTCATGCATTATCACGCATCATAGGTAATAGTTGTTTAAGGGCGGGCACATCACGCTTAAACATGCAATCTAAGAGAAGATAATATGTGTGGGGTGAACCTTAGCCAGACCCCTGCACGTGCACTTAATTTAGATACATGCATAGTAATCTAATCAAGGAAATCTAACGGAGCTATAATTGGTAAAGGTGGATAGAAACCCTAGCTCGACTTAGTTAGTTATTATTAGTTAATTTATTTCATTCATAAAACATAACAAACCCCCCCCCCCCTCCCCCCCCCCCCCTCCCCCCCCCCCCCCTCTCCCCCCTCCCCATTGCATTTTAATTACTCCACTTAAGTCAATTGAGTTAAACGGAATTGGATATCATTGAGCAAGTCTTCGTGGGATCGACCTTTGCTTGCATTTATACTATCTACACGTCTCGTGCACTTGCAAAGTTTATTACACGTAGAGATTTTTCCTAGTACATCTTTTATGCTTGGTAAAATTTCTATCAAGTTTTTTGCGCCGTTGCCGGGGACTTGTCCCTGAACGGTGTCCATATAGTTTGGAATTATTTAACTTGGTTTGTTTATTTGTTTTTCAGGTACTAATTCATGTCACGCAACTCCTCAGTGGAAGGAACAACTCAGGGCCCTACTTGTTCCTCCCTGAACTCTACAATTCACGGTAGCCCCCCACCTAGCCCTCGTGCCGTGGACAATCCACAAGATCATGCTCTTGTCCCTCCTCCTGCCCCTAGGCTCCTTCGGGAGTTCGCAGCCCCTCATGTGCCCGAAGATCACTTTCCCATTGTCTTTCCTGCAAGCGCCATTGAGAACTTTGAGCTTAAGTCTGGGACCATTCACATGTTGCCTACGTTTGATGGCCTCTTTGGAGCAAACCCTGACCTTCATATCCAGGACTTTCTCCAGGTTTGTTCTACTCTTCGCATCAATGGGATGACTGAGAATGAAATTAGGTTGAGGTTGTTTAACTTTTCACTTAAGGATAGGGCTAAAGCTTGGTTTCATTCACTTGCACCCGCCTCTATTCATACATGGTCAAAATTGTCTACTTTATTCCTCACCCAGTACTATCCCATGGAGAAAACTAATGAGTTTAAGGCTAAGATTATGAACCCTAGACAGCTCCAAGATGAAGCCTTTTATGAGGATTGGGAAAGGATTAATGAGATGCTTCGTGCTTGTCCCTATCATAACATTGAGGATCATCACCTTATGATGTGGTTTTATGGAGGTCTTAGTTATGGGGATTGTACTATGGTGAATTCCCTATCTCAAGGTATCTTAGATGGCACTGCAACCGAGGCTCGAATTGCATTTGAGAACATAGCTCAAAGGGAGAACCAGTTTAGTTACCGATGCCACTCATCTAGGTCCATGGCCGAGCCTAGGGACAAAGATGGATCCATTGCTGAACTCACGGCATTGGTAAAGAAATTGTGCAGGGATAAGGTTAAGAATACCCTGGTCTCTGAGGTGTGTTCGGTCCAAAGACACTCTTCGGATGAGTGCACACAAGTGGGTGAAGCCAACTATGCTGGCGGGTACAATGCTTCAAGGCCCCGGAATGATCCTTTTTCGAACTCTTACAATCCGGGATGGAAGAACCATCCGAATTTCAGGTGGAACAACAACCAATCCATGGCTAACCCCTTGCCACCCCCTGGATTCCAGCAACCTCACGTTGCTGCCCCTTCTATGCAGCCCCAAGGTACATCCTCAACTCAAGGTTCAACCGGTAAGTCATGGGAGGATGTACTTGCAACTATGGCACAACACACTAATGCCTTCATGAATGAATCTTGGACTCACCAAGCAGCAACAAATGCCTTCATGAATGAGACTAAACATGCCATTACTAACTTGGAGAGGCAACTTGGGCAAATTTCCAATCAACTCAACCAAAGAGAGCCCGGTAAGTTCCCTAGTCAAGTTATGGTGAATCCGAAGGGTCCCCATGGACCAACAGCGAATTCCATCACCCTCCGGAGTGGCGCTGAACTTCATAGCCCAGAGTACACCCCAAGGAATCATACTTCAAGACCCCAGGTCCCTGCTGTCTAAAAATCTCAGCTATACACTCAAAATCCAGCAAGCTACCCGAGTACTCAGTGCTGGAACCATCAGGACATTCCAGCACCCTATGGCGTGCAATCTGCCCCCTCTTTGGCCTCGGATGAGCCCACCCACGTGGCACCACCTCAAGCTCACTTTCAAGATGAATAACCACAGGTTAAGGTCCCTGGAACCCAAGGCCCAAGCACCCAACAGCAGCCCTTGCACTCGAAAGACAAAGCATTGGAACATGATGCATCCATTTCGGCTACCCCTGCAGTACCCCAGCAACATGCTGGACTTTCTAACCCTAAAGGTGTCTTTTGAGTTATCTAATAATGTCTCATATCCATTCCCTCACAGGTTTCAAAATCAAAACAAAAACAAGGAAGCATTCGAGGACGAGATCATCAAGATGCTGCAGAAACTTCAAATCAAACTTCCTTTTTCCAAAATCCTGGAGCACATGCCCATCTTTGCCAAGCTTATCAAGGATCTAGTTGCTGGAAAAAGAGGATTTGAAGCCCCAAATGTCATGGACGTGCCCCAAGCTTGCAAGGCAGCCCTTGTTTCCATGCCCCCGAAAGTCCATGATCCCGGGACCCCTTCACTTCCTTGTGTCATTCAATCTAAACGTTTTGAACATTGTATATGTGATACGGGAGCTTCAATTAACATTATGCCTTTCCATATTTATATGTCTTTGAACTTAGGAGATCTTAAACCTACTCATCTTTATGTTCGATTGGCTAATGCGTCAGTTTCTAACCTTGTAGGTGTGCTGGAGGATGTTGTGTTTCAGATTGGGGATACGTGCATTCCTGCTGATTTCTATGTCTTGAAGATGGATGGAATTGACAAGAATGGGGAGCCCCCATTGATCTTTGGACGTCTTTTGTTGGCTACAGCTGAATGCCTCATTGATGTGAAGAATGGACAGGTATCTATTCGGGTTTTAGGCAAGCTTCGTACTTTCTTTATACATGATACCATGCAATATCCAGCAGAACCTATTGATGATTTCCCTTTGAATACTATGGATATGCTTCTTAATGAGAATCTTAAGCTATCATGTGTGGGAGATGACCTAGAAAAAGCCCTCACCTTCCCTAAACCTGAAACCACAATGGACCCAAACACCATGGCCGAATTGCTCTCCTTAAATGCCTCGCCATACATGCACTTGTCCAAGGCCCCCTATGAAGCCTTGCCTCTCACCACCACAGAAACCTTGCCCTCTCATGTCTCTCCTCCTATCCTTGAGCTTAAATCTCTTCGGAAAATCTCAAGTATGCTTACTTAGGCAGCAACCAAACTCTCCCAGTTATCATTGCCGCAAATCTTACTTCATCCGAGGAAGACTTGCTTTGTCACGTCCTTCGCACCCATCAAAAGGCCATTGGGTGGACTATTGCTGAAATTAAGGGCATAAGTCCAACCAAGTGCATGCATAGGATTCTCCTTGAAGAAAATTCGAAGCCCTCCTGAGAGGCACAAAGAAGGTTGAACCCACCAGTGAAGGAAGTTGTCAAAAAAGAGATGCTAAAAGCTTTTGGATGTGGGCATCATCTATCCAATAAGTGATTCTAAGTGGGTAAGTCCAGTACAAGTAGTGCTTAAAACGAGTGGAATCACTGTGGTTAAGAATGAAAAGGATGAGCTTATACCCCAAAAGATACACACGGGTTGGAGAATATGCATCGATTACCGAAGGCTCAACGCTACCACACGTAAGGATCACTTTCCCTTGCCTTTTATTGATCAAATGTTGGAACGATTGGCAGGGCATTCTCACTATTGCTTCCAAGATGGATATTCTGGGTATAACCAGATTCCAATTGCCCCGGAAGATCAAGAGAAAACGACATTCACCTGCCCCTATGGAACATTCTCTTACCTGCGCAAGCCCTTTGGTCTATGCAACGCACCTGCCACTTTTCAAAGGTGTATGATGAGTATCTTTTCAGATATGGTTGAGGATATAATTGAGGTATTTATGGATGATTTCTCTGTGTTTGGGCATTCATTTGAGTTGTGTTTGATTAATCTTTCCCGGGTACTTGAACATGGACCTGACGCTGCTGGAATTCACCGAAGGTTGCAACTGAATGAGCTTGATGAAATTCGCAATGAGGCATATGAAAGCTCACGAATTTACAAGGAGAAGACCAAGGCCTTTCATGACAAGAACATTCAAAGGAAGGTCTTTCAAGTTGGCCAACAAGTCATGCTCTTCAACTCCCGACTCAAGTTGTTTCCCGGTAAGTTACGTTCTCGCTCGTCTGGTCCATTCATTATCACTAATGTTTTCCCTCATGGTGCAATTGAAATTCAGCATCCAGTTAAGCGAGAACCCTTCAAGGTGAATGGCCATAGACTCAAGAACTACTATGGGACGTCTCCCATCCCCCTTGAGGCCCCCGAGGCCCCTGCACCTGCTCTCTCATGAGCTGCTATCCTCGTCTCGCCTAGGCGTTAAATCAAGCGCTCCTAGGAGGCAACCTAACCCTGGTTTGTTCCCTTTTTTGTATGGACGTTTTTCACCTTCCAACTAATGGTTTTATCTTCCTTTTATGCTCAAACATTGAGGAAAATGTTTCATTTAGGTTTGGGGGTATGGGACTTAAGTTTAGGGGTACACAACTCAGTTTCCGTTTTGAAATGCTTGCTGTTTTTTTTTCCTGCTCTTATTTCCTTGCTATTTTTTGTTTTTTGTTTTGAATTCCTTGCTGTGTTTTGTTTTGTGATGCTATTTTTTATGCCTAAACATGTTAATATGAATGTATAGAACATGAGAATTGCTTGTACTTACTAAGAATCATTGCCATTTCCATTGAACTCACACTTGCACTTCACGATACCATAATCAAGTGATTAAACAACCAAAACAATTGAATTTGAGCATACTTAGAAAATTAGTGGAGACTACCATTGTGAGATTTTTGAGCTTGATTTCTTTTATTTCTGAGTGATCTACATGTTTTTACTCTCAAACACTCATCACTTTGTTCTTAATTGCATTATCTCTTTCTATTTACATTGATGTTTAAAGAACCATATCTATTGGATGCTCTTGATTTAGTGTGTAATTGTTTATGAGATGTGATATAGGCTATGTGTGTTTTAGATCCTAAAGGCCCTTCTTTTCCCCGTCCACATTGCTTGCTCCCTAAACCCCTTTGAAGCCAAACACTTAGCTGTTTTGTTCTTCACCTACGATATGACCTAACCAAGTTTTGAACCATTCATAATGGCGCACCCTATAATCTAAACTTGTGTCAAGTTTGCATCAAATGAGATTCATGGTGAGGAGGAAATATGTTCATGTATTGTGCTACTTATACTCATGTGATGAAAGTATGTTTGAATGGAAAAGATCGTTCGTTTATTTGTAAAGTGAGGAAGTTATTGCATGATCTTGGCTCGGCTCACATAAACAAAAATGTATCAAGTTCATTAGTGAAAAGAAAAAAAATAATTAAAATAAGAAAAAAAAATGCGAAAAAAAAGAGAAAAGAAAACAAAGAGTAATTGTCAGGACCCGACCCTCCACAGTCAGGACCCGACTCATCTAGCACCATATTGTCCGCTTTGGTCCTTGCCCTCACAGTTTTGTTTTCGGGAGCTTATGGTGCAACTTCCCAGGGGGTCACCCATCATGGAATTGCACCAGCCTCAACTCGCTTAACTTTGGGGTTCCAATCCCCCCCAAAGCCACTTGAGCTCCCAAAAGACCTAGTGCTAGATAGGTGTGTGCCTACACCTTTAAGGCACACCACCATCCTCTCCCAGACCATTCCCCCTCGTAGGAATATGGGATTTTTCACCGTTCCCTCCAGGACACGGGTCTTACAATCCACCCCCCTTAGAGCCCAGCGTCCACGCTGGCACACTTTCTGGTCGAGGTCTGGCTCTGATACCAAATTGTCATGCCCGACCCTCCTCGGTCAGGACCCAACTTATCTAGCACCATATTGTCCGCTTTGGGCCTCGCCCTCACGGTTTTGTTTTCGAGAGCTCATGGTGCAACTTCCTAGGGGGTCACCCATTATGGAATTGCACCAGCCTTAACTCGCTTAACTTTGGGGTTCCAATCCCCCTCAAAGTCACTTGAGCTCCCAAAAGGCCTAATGCTAGATATGTGTGTGCCTATAGTTTTAAGGCACACCATCATCCTCTTCTAGACCATTCCCCCTCGCAGGAATGTGGGATTGTTCACCGTTCCCTCCAGGACACGGGACTTACAATCCACCCCCCTTTGGGCCCAGCGTCCTCGCTGGCACACTTCCCGGTCGAGGTCTGGCTCTGATACCAAAGTTTCAGGACCCGACCCTCCTCGGTCAGGACCCGACTCATCTAGCACCATATTGTTCGCTTTGGGCCTCACCCTCATGGTTTTGTTTTCGGGAGCCCATGGTGCAACTTCCCAGGGGGTCACCCATCATGGAATTGCACCAGCCTCAACTCGTTTAACTTTGGGGTTCCAATCCCCCCCAAAGCCACTTGAGCTCCCAAAAGGCCTAGTGTAGATCAGAGATTGCGCAGCGGCCAACTCTATCTAGCACTATATTGTCCCCTCTGGGCCGCATTGGGATAACACCACATACATGCGCCCGCAGGGTTTTGTTCCCAAGACCTCACGCCGGGGATAACACCTCAACCAGCGCGGCCAAGGGAGGCCTAGTGCTAGATAGGTGTGTGCCTACACCTTTAAGGCACACCACCAACCTCGCCCAGACCATTCCCTCTCGTAGGAATGTGGGATTGTTCACCGTTCCCTCCAAGACACGGGTCTTACAATAATTGTCAGGACCCGACCCTCCTCGGTCAGGTCCCGACTCATCTAGCACCATATTGTCCGCTTTGGGCCTCGCCCTCATGGTTTTGTTTTCGGGAGCTCATGGTGCAACTTCCCAGGGGGTCACCCATCATGAAATTGCACCAGCCTCAACTCGCTTAACTTTGGGGTTCCAATCCCCCCCCCCAAAGCCACTTGAGCTCCCAAAAGGCCTAGTGCTAGATAGGTGTGTGCCTACACCTTTAAGGCACACCACCATCCTCTCCCAGACCATTCCCCCTCGCATGAATGTGGGATTGTTCACCGTTCCCTCCAGGACACGGGTCTTACAATCCACCCCCCTTAGGGCCCAGCGTCCTCGCTGGCACACTTCCCGGTCGGGGTCTGGCTCTGATACCGAATTGTCAGGACCCGACCCTCCTCGGTCAGGACCCGACTCATCTAGCACCATATTGTCGGCTTTGGGCCTCGCCCTCATGGTTTTGTTTTCGGGAGCTCATGGTGCAACTTCCCAATGGGTCACCCATCATGAAATTGCACCAGCCTCAACTCGCTTAACTTTGGGGTTCTAATCCCCCCCAAAGCCACTTGAGCTCCCAAAAGGCCTAATGCTAGATAGGTGTGTGCCTACACCTTTAAGGCACACCACCATCCTCTCCCAGACCATTCCCCCTCGCGGGAATGTGGGATTGTTCACTGTTCCCTCCAGGACACGGTTCTTACAATCCACCCCCCTTAAGGCCCAGCGTCCTCGCTAGCACACTTCCCGGTCGGGGTCTGGCTCTCATACCAACTTATCAGGACCGGTCCTAAATCCCTCGGGATTAACGTGGGACCCGCCTGATCCTGTCGGACACGAAGTGTTAGACCAGGGAAAATTCTGTCTCTAGCCCTCGCCGGGGCTTCCAGAGTGCGATAGGATCGTAGGAGGAGGAGTGTAATGTCTCGTCTCTGGTACAGTTTGCATCCGCGATCAACCTGAAGGGCATTAAAACATTAAAAGTAGTGAGTGGACAAAATAATATTTGATTAAAAACATTTTCGCATAAAAGACATTTATGCCCTTCATAAATACATACGCATGCATTCAAAACCATTTATCAATCATTTGTAAAAGCCTTTGTCTAACATTTTCAAAACCTTTCAAGGGTTCATGCCCGGTTCCCATAAACCGTCTTGACCCAAAAATCCATTTGGGTCCCCGACCCGTAATCACAACTTCTAAAACCATGAAACAATACATGTGGAAACTCAGCCCAAATCAACGTACGTGGATCTCAGCCCAAAACCGTTTTCAGTGAAATACAAAGCATAGAATACGGGGTCTCCGCCCCAAACCATTTCTAAAACATCAAGTACGGGGTCTCCGCCCCCAAGTCATAAAACCACATACGTACTTTGACGTATAACCCATCCTAGGCACTTCCGGAGAAGATGCCAACTCGGGGCACACAGCCCCTAGGGAACACATCCCCGATATAGTCACGATGACATCATATCTATCTAGTGCGCACACTACCCGGGGTCTCACTCCGAGTCTTCTCCCAGGAATCTCCATCTGGGAGGCTCAATCTCTAGATCTAGTCCGAGCTCTCTCTCTGGATCTAGTCCACATATCTCTCCGGAATCTGGTTCGAGACCACAACATAATAAGTAACCACCACTCCTGGAATGGGATCCCTATAGGGATACCCACTCTGGCCTATGGATCGTGACTCTTCAGGTCGACGTCTAGAGGAGACCATATAATCATATGGAGTGTTCATTCATTATCGAATACTTTCTTTCTTTCTCAAAACACATTTCAACTGGGTCTCATACCCGATTCATCTCAACAGGATTCCTCGAATCCGATTCAAATCCATTTCACAGGCCTCGGCCAAAATCCACAGTTCAATAGGGTCTCAAGCTCGAATATTCATTTCGTACACCGAACTGGGACTCACCCCCGATGTTAGAATCAAATAGGTCGTAAGCCCGATACTACAGTTAACTGGGCCCTAAGCCCGAAACCTCAAATCAACAGGGTCTCAAGCCCGATTTCACAACCAATAGGGCCTCAAGCCCGAGATTATAACCAACTGGACCCTCGGTCCGATCGTATAACTCAAATGGACCCTCGGTCCGATTCCTCGTCAAATTAAATGGACTCCAAGTCCGAGAGTTTGCAAAACAAATGGGTCTCGTGCCCGATTTCATATTTCTAAATCTGAAATCCATTTATTAAACCCTCGTTGAAAACCTAGAACGTATATGCATCGTATAAAACCGTAAATCTCGAAATACGTGCAAATACGTAAATCCTAGGCTACCACAAACCAATGCACTCATGGAATCACAAAACATATATTAAAATAATTATAAAACATTTATGCGTGCATCAATTTCGAACGAAGGGTCCACTCACAGACAGTCCGTAGCTGTGCCTCGATACGAGTACCATAATCGTCTCCCCGGTCAATCGTCGAGTATGGGATTCCCGAACCTGTCCAAATTAATTTAGAGGGTTACTAACTACTTATATAACCCTTCACTAAAGCCCCGTAATTTTTCGGATTTTCTAACTATTTTTAAAGTCGATCCTAAACCTTCGAACGTCCCAAACTATATCGAAACGATGTCTGATTGACACGAAACCAGTCCCAAAATGTTTGTTACATCGAATAGATGATTTCACATGTTGGGACCACCCTCAAAGGAGTGACCACGCGCCTGCACGCGCCCCTAGAAGAGACTACGCATAGGCCTCACGCGCCACTGTGCAGTTATCTTCAAGCTGCCGCCAACCGGCCGGTCCGGTTCTCTGATTTTCCTGGACCAGCGTGATCGGCTCGGCTCTCTAGACCCCTTATTTTCGATCCGTTTCTTCCCATTTTGATTCCATTATTCCTATTTCCTCAATTCCTATCAATTCTAATCCCTAAACCTAAGTTAAAACCATTAAAATCCATGGTTTGATTTTGAACCAAACGGTTTAGTTTTTCCAAAATTCCCCCATGGCTTCCCAGCCATCCAAAACTTCCCAAACCTTCTTAGAAACCTCCTAGAAACCTAATAACCATTTCCTAATCATCCAATACAGCCCATAATGATAAAATTGAAACTAAATGGGTTTTGGGTCTAACCGGGTATGTCCTCGGGTTCAAGGCCGCCGTCCACGGCGGCGTGGCTTCCAGCCGGCCACCACCATCCACCCTTCTTCCTCTCAGCCTCTGGGCCTCACCAGGATGATCAAGTAGGGTTCAGGTTTGGATTTGGGGAGGGAGAATGGATCGGTTTTGGTTGTTTGGGTGGAAAGAAAATGAATGATTGATGAAGGTGGAACATGCATGAATGAATGAGGTTGGCCAGTGGATAGGTGACATTTGTCACTCATCCATTGGTCCACTAAAAAGTAACTGTGTCAGGGCCCACCCCTAATCCCCCCGTGATTAAGGGCTAAACCCTGCTCCCGCCTAACTTACTCATGACACGTAGGCTAAACTAACGTCCAACCTTCGTGTGACACGTAAGTCGGACAAGGGAGTTTTGATCCGACCGTCCAAAAACTTCCGAACTTTCCAGAGTGCGTAGAGTCTACTGTGGAACGTGGGTGCGATGTCTTCGTCTCTCTCGATCAACAGCCCATACCGCAACAACCTGGAGGGTATCGAAAACACGAAAAGACTGTGAGTGGACAAAAAATCTTTAAACTCAACAGGCCTACGGGGGAAATATCAATATCCGAGTCTTTAAACTCCCGAGTTTTTAAACTCAGTCCGGGTCTTTAAACCCAATCCGGGCCCGTCCCCCGTCAATCATAATCTGGGTCTTTAAACCCAATAACCAGATCCAGTAAATCCAATCCAAAACCGTTTGAAAACCATTTTCCATTTCCGAATTCGAATCCGCAATCTCATTAGGATCCCGAATCCAAACCCAGAACTCATATCCATCTCCTTTCCAGATCTGAGTCTGCAACCATCATTCCGTAAGCCGGCATCCGGAATAACCATTCTGAACCCAAACTCGGAATCCACTTCAAGGCCCGAATCGAATCCCGAATTGTCATCCGGAATTCCGATTCCAAAACCCGAAATCACGTTTCTTAAAACCACTTTTTGAACTGGGCTTCAAGCCCGAAAACACTTTCCAAAATCCTTTTACTTTCTTTGAAATCAAATCGTATTTCAAATCCCAAAACCAAGTTATTAAAATCAGGTTTAAATCACCATATATGCATGCATCAAGAGTTAGAAAGCAAAGCCCACTCACAAACCATTCCGACGTCGCCTCGATACGCACGCACTTACGCCGTTCCCGGCCATTCCGTTATCCTCGGCTTTCCCGAACCTGTCCAAAGCCCATAACGAGGTTACTAACTACTTCACAAAAGTCCTACTCAAATCCCATAACTTTCCCGAACTTCTAAGCGTACTTTAAACGAAACCCTAAACCTTCGATCCCGCAGAACTAACCCGAAACAACGTCCGATTGTCCCGAAACTTATCCCAATAGATTCGTTACAACAATTAGATCAAAAACCTAGTTGACCACTTCCCCGAAAAAGCCACCACGCGCCGCCCAAAGTGGCTGCGCGTGGGCCTCACGCGCTTGCACACAGAACACTGTTCATCGTCGTCTTCGAAGGGTCGACCGGTCTGAACCGGCGTTCCTGGTTCTCCGTCGTCCTGCAACCATTTTTGTCTCTCTTTCCACTAATAGCTTCGTCCTCATCCTAGAAATCCATTCCTCTCAACCAAACCTAGTATCACTGCCCATAACTCATCTTCCCAACTCGAAACAGAATTCACCCGAAAACCCCTGTTTCGGTTTCCGGCCAACAGAGCTTCCCCCCGTCACGGCTTCACAACCAGACGACTCCTAGGAACCTACTGAACCTAACTAGACCTTACAGAGCCCTCGACTCAGCCTCTAACTTCACGATTTTAACTTTGAATCAAAATGGAAAAATAGAGGAAACAGGGGAACCTTACCTGACTGTGAGCTGCCGGGAACGCCACCGTGGCCCAGCCCGTCCAACGTCTCCTCTCTGCCTTCTGGTCACTCCCTCACTCCAAATTTGAACGATTTGATCGAACACATCAACACCGCCACCTCAATTCTTCTCTGTTTCCCCGAAACTCACACCTCACACTCACAAGTTTTCCTCACAAAATTCTCACTCAAACTCACTCATCAATTCTCACTTAATCTCTACTCACTCTCACCAGGTCACAAAGTCTCATCCTTCCCTGCAATTCGATCAATTTCCCCCCTTACTCTCAGTCTCTGTTTCTCTCTAGCACGACTCACACACTCGAACAATCCAATTTAATTTGAACCTTGCAACTAGCCTAGAACCCACTAGACACAGTGCACGTGTCCACCATCCCATGGCCCAAACTTAAAATATCCAATACACACTACACACTTGTCCTTATCAGATTGCACAATTCCCAATGTGCAAAAAGCCCAAAATGCCCCTTGTGAGTCAAAATTACCATTTTGCCCTTCGCCGTTCTAGACCCGTATCTCGCTCGTCCGACGTCCGATGAAAACATGCCGCCTGTCGTTGAACTCAGGATGACGAGATCTACCTAACGGTCCTCGATCTACGTACAAAAATCCTGTCGTACGAAAAGTTAACTTTTTCTCCTATTTTAACCAAATTACGGTAATGCCTTCAACCTTCCGAACATCATAACTTCCTCCTCGGATGTCGGAATCGGGCGTACCACCTGCGTACGGACTCGTGATGTCCCTAACTACGTCACCGTCATCGGTCAATGCCCACTTGACCGCCCGAACTAAAAGTCAACATTTTGCCCAAACTTGGGGCAAACCATCATCCCAAGGTCCAAAACTAGCCAACTAACCACCAATTAAGCGTACTAATCCGTCACTAATCACTTCACTAATCCCGACTCCCGGGATGGGTCATTACAAACTGGGCCCACAAAAGATAAAACTTCACTTTTTGTCTCGTAAAACGTGTCACCGTAAATAGTTCCCTGGAATTTCTGTGAACCGTAACTTCGGCGTCGAACATCCGAATTCGACGTGCCACCGGTCTACGGATTCGTATCTTTCTGATCTATGCAACGGTCTTCAGTCCTCGGTCATCGGACCTCCCGGGTCAAAAGTCAACTTTTGGCCCAAATTACCAAAATGCCCTTGGACTTTTCGAACGTCATAACTTCTTCCTCGGACGTCGGAATCGAGCGTGCCACCTGTCTAAGAACTCGTGATGTCATGAACTATGTCACAGTCATCGATTAAAGTCCATTTGACAACCTGAATGAAAAGTCAACGATTTGCCCATTCTAGGGGAAAAATCATCATTTCGCCCAAACATCTGTTAATCCTCGTCTAATCCGCGATTAATCTTCGATTAGCAATGCTAATCCATCATTAATTCTTAATTAATCCCGTTAATTCAGGACGGGTCGGCACAAACTTCCCCCCTTAGGAAATTTCGTGCTCAAAATTCAAATCGACCCGATTCCACAACCAAACTGTGGAATCCAACCTTTTTATTCGACGTGGATCGCTGCACCCACACGAGAATACTCGGGTAGCAGTACACGTCCAACACACCTATCGTACTCCTTGGTACACGTCCGATACACATGTCGTACTCGTCTATTCGCCTGTCACTCACTTTGACAGGTTAGCAATACCATACTGACACGTTCCATCCTGCAGTCGTCAGGCTGAAAACGCATCCCTACTAAGGCTATCACAGCCAAGCTTGCATGTAACGACCCGTCCCGAGAGTCGGGATTAGTAAAGTGATTAGTAACGGATTAGTGAGCTTAATCGGTGGTTAGTTGGTTACGTTTGGCCCGTTAGCGTATAATGACAATTTTGCCCTTGGTTTGGGAAAAATGTTGACTTTGAGTTCAGGTGGTAAATTAGACATTGATCGATGACTGTGACGTAGTTCAGGACATCACGAGTCCATAGACAGGTGGTACGCCCGATTTCGACATCCGAGGAGGAAGTTATGATGTTCGGAAGGTTGTGGGCATTACCGTAATTTCGGTAAACGAAGGGGGAAGAGTTGACTTTTAGCACGATAGGATTTTTATACGTAGACCGAGGACCGTTAGGTAGATCTCGTCGTCCTGAGTTCAACCACAGGGGGCATGCCTTCATCGGACATTGGACGGGAAAGATACGGGTCTAGAACTGTGAAGGGCAAAACGGTAATTTTAACTCATAGGGGCCTTTTGGTCTTTTTGGGTGCATTGGGATTTGGGCCAATCTGATAAGGCCAAGTGTACAGGGGAAATTGGATATTTTGTGAGAGGGCATGTAGGATTGTGACATGTGGCAAGGGCCTAGAGGTTTCTACACAAGAGTGCACGGTGTGTGTTTTAAATTTGTGCAGTGTGTGTTCGTGTTTGTTCGAAGAAGAGAGAAACAGAGGGTGAAATTGAGAGAAACTTGAGAGTTGGCCGTGTGTGTTGGTGTGGTTGGTGATTGAGTGAGTGAGTAGAGATCGAGAGGGAGGTAGTGAGTAACTTGTGAGGGCAACTAATGTGAGTTTGAGTGTGTGAGGAGTGTGTGAGTTCACGGGAAAACCAGAAAATAGATAGGGTGTTGGGTGGTGGAGCTGCCGTGTTTGATCAATCGAGGCTGCTGGTGGTGTCCAGAGGACGGAGGAGGACGAGAGGAGTCACATAATCACGGCTGAGCTCACGGCGGCGATCGTTAGGCAGGTAATTTCTTCCCCCCCTCCCGCGCGTATCTTTGTCTGTTTTGCCGTGGAAGTTCAAATCGATAGTTGTGAAGTCTGGGGTCGAGTCGAAGGGTTTGGTGAGTGTTAGTCGACTCAGTGAGGTCCTAGGAAGCTGCTGGTTGTACAGCCGTGACGGGGGATTGCACGGCGGAGGCCAGAATGACGGTGAGTTTACTGTGTTCTCTGTTTTTCAGTTTGGGTTCAAACTTAAAGTCGTGGGTTTTGATGTTGAGTCGAACTATTTTAGGGGTTTTAAGGAGTCCAGTGAATTTTCTTTGAGCATAGGGAAACAATTTGAGGCTGGGGGAATGGACGGGGTGGCCGGATTAAAGAACAGGGGTACGGGTGTTTTTTGTTTCGATCTTGGGACGTTGAGATGTAGGCTGTGTTCGAGTGTTTGGAGTAGGGGAATCGATTACTGGGTAGAAGACGATGAGATTGGTGGAAAGGGGAGTAGAAATGGTGGACGGACGGCGGAGAACTGGTAACGCCGGTCTGGAACAGTGCACGGGTTCGAAGGTTGAAAATGAACAGTGACTGTAAAAGCGCGTGAGGCCCACGTGCAGCCACTTTGGACGGCACGTGGGGGGGCATGCGGCGGTTTTTGGGGAAACTTTCAACTAAGTTCTTGGTCTAGATGTTGTAACGAGTCTATGGGACTAGGTTTCGGGTTAATCGGACGCCGAATCGAGTTAGTTCCGTGAGGTTGAAGGCTTAGGGTCTCGATTCGTTACGTTTAGGACCCGGGGATTTTTGGGGAAAATTAGGAGGACCTTAGTGAACATGTTAGTGACGTACTTTGGTGACTTGTGACAGGATCAGGAATCCCCGAGGAGGTCGAGCAACGTGCAGGACGTTCGGGACGCGAGTGACGTACCCGGTATCTGTGAGTGGACCCCTTCTCTATACTTGAGCATGCATAACTGCTTTTCTATAATTGTTTTACGGTTTTACTCATGATTTCATGTTTATTGAATATGCTATGTTGGTTTTACATAATTGCACGTTTTTCGAGAAGTTCAGTTTTCAGCATGTTTTACGATAAATGTTTGAATTCTGATTTCGGTGCCATGATTTTGGGATTTCAATGGTTCTAAATGGATTTAAGATATGACTTGATAAGTAAGATTTTCGGTTTTAGAATCGGATTTTGGAAAGCGGAATTTGGTTTTAAAGTTGAAAAGTGGAATTCCGGATTTGGGTTCGGAACGACGGTTCTGGATGCCGGAAGGGCATCAAACCAGTGATTTCGGATTCGGGTTTGGATATGGAGTTAGAAATGGTTTTCAAATGGTTTTGGATTGGATTTGCTGGATTTAGTTATTGGGTTTAAAGACCCGAATATTGTGATTGATGGGGGACGGGCCCTGTAACGACCCGTCCCGAATTTCATGACTAGATTAGTGACTAATCACGATTAGTGGGGTTAATCGGTGATTAGTTAGGCTAAATCGGACGAACGATGCGAAGTGACCGTTTTGCCCCTAGTGGTGGCAAAACGTTGACTTTTCAATTGGGTGGTTAAATGTACTTTGACCGATGACCGTGACGTAGTTCGTGACGTCACGAGTTCATAGACAGGTGGCACGTTCAATTCCGACGTTCGAGGAAGAAGTTATGACGTTCGGAAGTTTAGGTGGCACGTTCATAGACAGGTGGCACGTTCATCCCTGTGCATCGTCCATTTTCTTTGTTCCCAAACACAAACCCGATCCCATTTCTCACCCAAATACCAAACCCTTGACCTGTGAAGTTAGCTGAGAGGACAGAGAGATGAAGGGGACCGGCTGGACGTGGTGGCTAGCCCAGGCAGCACCGCCGTGCACGGCGGAGGAGAAAACCGTGCGCATGTATTAGTTTAAACCGATTTCAATCCATTTTCAGTTTTAATTGTTATGGGTCGATTTGGACGATTTTAATGAGTTAAATAGGTTGCTAGGACGTTGTTAGGAAGGATTTGAGGGTGGTTAGAAGTCGAGGAAGCCTGGGGAAGGTTTTGGATTTTTGAACCGTGAGGGGTTCAATTGAACCGGTCGGATTTCGAAGGTTTTAGGTAGTTTGATTGATTGGGTTAGATAGGAAATGAAAAAATTGGAATTTAGGACTTGGAATGGAAGAAAACGGACCGAAAATGAGGGAGAAGGAGACCTGGACCGGTTACGCCGGTCCAAGTTGCAGGAAAAACCGGACCGGATCGGTTCGGACCGGTCTAACCGAAGTAGGAGACGGGTACTGTAGCAGGCGCGTGAAGCCCACGCGCAGCCACTTCAGGCGGCGCGCGAGGGCACATGGTAGGGAATCTGGGGAAGGTTCCAACATACGAAATCATCTATTCGATGTAACGAACATTTTGGGACTGGTTTCGAGTCGATCGGACACCGTCTCGATATGTTTCGGGGCATCGGAAGGTTTAGGTTCGGTTTTAAAAATAGTTAGAAATTCTGGAAAATTACGGGGCTTTAGTGAGGGGTTATATAAGTAGTTAGTAACCCTCTAAATTAATTTGGATAGGTTTGGAAGTCCCGGTGACGGTGATCGGCTCAGGGAGCCGTATGGCACGCGTATCGAGGCGCGGCTTCGGACGGTCTGTGAGTGGACCTTGTTTTCTAAATTGGTGCATGCATAAATGTTTATTATATGTTTTATTACATGTTTGATGATGCCATGGGTGCATTTGTATGTGGTTTCGTATAAGCACGTATTTCAAGGTTTCAGCCTTATACGGTGCTTATACGGGTCTATATGTCTTTATTGGTCTAAATGATTTGGTTTTGGATTTCTAAATGGATAAACTCGGGTATGAGACCCATTTGGTTTTGTCTCGGGCATATGACGCTATTTACGACCTTCGGGTCTAAATCGTGGTCGCGACGGGTGCTATGTGCACAGCGATCAACGATACGAAGCTCGCCTCCGGTTTGGGATGTGTTCCTTCCGGAGAGGTCACGATGCACGATTCGTTGGCGGGCAGCCTGGGGAGGCTCGAATTCAGAGTGCTGACGATTCAGGATAGCGATCGGTGATGAGTGCACCATGATCTTTTGGTGGTCGCGTCGGTTGATTCGTTCACGGCGACATACCAGGATTGAGAGCGGTCCTGGATGGATGGTTGCACGCATCACTATGATTAGAGTCGTGACTGACCCTTAGATATCGGGCACGGTGCCCAGTTGAGTCATATGTTCGGGCACGAGACCCAGTTGCTTTACGGTTTATGATTTCGAGTCAGGGATCCTTCGTGGATTTCCAAGTTCATGACGGTTTATGGGAACTGGCATGAACCTTTGTCAGGTCATTATGGATCATGACGGTTCAAGGGAACCGGGCATGAATGTTATTGTTATGTATATATATGTATTCATATACCTTCCTTTACTTCTATTATCTCCTCCGGTGAGGGTCGTTGGCCTGGGTGGACCCCGGAGTAATCACGGAGCACCGACTGAGTGGAGTCACCCCCCAGTTGGGTTCCATACTCTCAGGAAGGCTATGATTACTATTACCTCGGGTAGGGTCAGTGGTCTGCGGACATTGATCTTGACTTTGAGAAGACTCGGATTGAGACCTGGGTAGCACGCGCGTAGCTTTGGAAACCGTGACAGGATTGGTTGTGTGAATTATATGTATATGTGATGTATGCAATATATGATATGATGTATGATGTGCGTTTACACAGGTTTTGGGCAGTGGCCCGTATGGTTAGTTTCTTATGATTTGGGCTGAGTCCCTTATGGATTTGGGCAGTGGCCCATGTACTTGATTTCATTATGGTTTTCTGGATAAATGGTTTTCGAATGCATGCATGCTTTTTAGTGAAGGGTACAAATGTCTTCTCGTTAAAATGTTTTTATAAACTCTTATTTTGTCCACTCACAGTTTGTCCACTCACAGCTTTTAATGTTTTGACTGCCCTTCAGGTTGAAATCGGATGTGGACTGTAGCAGTGACCGAGATATCACATACCTCCTCCGGATCCTGGCGTACTCTGATAGCCCGGGAGGGCAAAGGTCGGAAATATCCCTTGTCTGACACTTCGTGTCAGACGGGAGCAGGGTCATCCCGCACTAATCCCGGGGGGATTGGGATGGGTCCTGTCAGGCCCAGATTGGGTTTAAAGACCCGGATTGAGTTTAAAGACTCGGAGTTTAAAGACATGGATATATTGATATTTCCCCCGTAGGCCTGTTGAGTTTAAAGACTCGAGAGTTTAAAGACTTGGACGATTGAGGCCTGGATTGAGTTTAAAGACTCGGAAGTTGAAAGACTCGGATAGGTCGAGCAGGTTTGATCGAATAATGATTGTTTGGTATTTATGCTTTATGATATGGTTTTATGATGCTTATGACGTGGTTTATATAACTGTTTTTATGATGATTCTGTAACTGTTTTTATGACGATCCTTATGTGATTTACCACTGGTTTCATCTCATGGGTTATGCATGTATGTTTCCAAAATAGAGGGCTAAAACCCTGGTTTGATTATAAAACGGTTTTCAAAACTTTTATTCTTTATGGTCCACTCACACTTTTCTGTTTTTAATTGCCCTGCAGGTCGTGGAGCTAGCGCAGGGCTTGACGTTGAGGCAGCGTCGAAGGCATAGAATACTCGAGAGTGTCCCCGGAGTGATTTAAATTTTCTGTTGTGCGTATGTTTTATGTATCGGTTTTTGCTTTCTTAGAGTGGCACTATGCTCTGTATAACTTCTGACTCTCGGATGTTGTAAATTCTCCTGCATCTGACAATGTAATTTTTGGTTTCTGTGAGGTTGTTTCGGTCTTTCGTTGTTGGGTTGTCAGACGGGAGCAGGGTTTAGTCCCTAATCATAGGGGATTAGGGGTGGGCCCTGACAATTGGTATCAGAGCATAGGTTTGTTGGTTTGTGTCTGTTGCGAGGTTGTGTTTAGGTTGTTTGACTGATTCTATGCCTCTTACAGCGGACGATTGACTATGCCTCCGAGATGTGATCCCCATCTACGACCTGAAGATGAAGCGGCAAGAGGGATAGAGAGTGCTGCGATTAAGCGAGCCCAGCGGCTCGGGGCTACGACGTTTAGTGGTGGGCCAGACCCTGAGGAGGCCCAGAGGTGGATCACGAGACTTGAGCTGATTTGCGCAGTGATGCATTGCCCACCGGAGGATCGAGTGTTACTGGCTACCTTCTTACTAGATGGTGCGGCGTACGAGTGGTGGTATACCCTCAAGTTGTCTGGCTGGGACGCCCACACTGTGACTTGGGAGAGATTTCGGGAACGGTTTTTGGATCAGTATTACCCTCGTTCTTTCCGTGATGCCAAGAAGGCTGAGTTTCTGAAACTCCAACAGGGGAGTATGAGTGTGGCTGAGTACGAACAGAAATTTCAGTTGTTGTCTCGTTTTACTCCTGCGTTTGTGGCCACTGAAGCCGATAAGTGCCGTAGGTTTGAATTGGGTCTGCGAGGCGAGATTCGAGCCATAGTGACGGCTGGATCGTTAGCGACCCTCCGAGAGTTGTCGGATGCTGCGGTAAGGGTTGAGGCTAGCTTGCCGGTACGACGCCGGGAGCCACCTTTTGCTGGAGCTTCGAGCCAGAGGACACCGAAGAGAGGTAACTTCAGTGGAGCATGGTCGGCGGGCGATGATCGTTTTGGCAGACCTGGTAGTTTCCAGAGTTCAGGGTTCCGTGGTTACCGAGCACAGCCGACTCCGCAAACCAGTGCGACGTCTGTTGCGTCTATCGGGAGACCGAGTAGTGGTCCTGGTCGGGATGTGTGTTACTACTGTGGGGAGCGAGGTCACTTCCGACGTGAGTTTCCATTGTTACCATAGGAGGGTGGTGTAGGCCGAGGAGCGGAAGAGCCCAGACGGAGTACAACATCAGTGTTAGGGACAGCAGGCACCAGAGGAGGCGGTGGTACTACTAGTAGTGTGGAGGGACGTGGTAGATCTTCAGGGCCCCAGGCCCGAGTGTTTGCGATGACTCAGTAGGAGGCTCAGTTAGCACCCGGTGCCGTGATAGGTACTTTTACTATCCTTGGTTAAGTTGTACACAGTGTTCTTTGGTTTCAGGATAGAGCCTAGGACTTTCCCTAGGCAACTTGGAGTGACGAGGTGTAGGACTACGGTGAGTTCCGTTGAAGGATGACAGAAGGAATTGAAAAGGTTGACTATAACTGATCGATATGAGGTTATTGAAGAGAACCCACAATCTAGAGATTGCCTTTAGGACTTTGTTGGTTTATTCCGACAAGGTGGTCGACTTCGTTAAGTAGTAAGCCGGTAGGTAGTTTTTGGACTAGATTTGTGTAAGACCCGTGTCCTGGAGGGAACGGTGAACAATCCCACATTCCTACGAGGGGGAATGGTCTGGGAGAGGATGGTGGTGTGCCTTAAAGGTGTAGGCACACACCTATCTAGCACTAGGCCTTTTGGGAGCTCAAGTGGCTTTGCGGGGGATTGGAACCCCAAAGTTAAGCGAGTTGAGGCTAGTGCAATTCCATGATGGGTGACCCCCTAGGAAGTTGCACCATGAGCTCCCGAAAACAAACCGTGAGGGCGAGGCCCAAAACGGACAATATGGTGCTAGATGAGTCGGGTCCTGACCAAAGAGGATCGGGTCCTGACAATTTGGTATCAGAGCCAGACCCCGATCGGGATGTGTGCCAGCGAGGACGCTGGGCCCTAAGGGGGGTGGATTGTAAGACCCGTGTCCTGGAGAGAACGATGAACAATCCCACATTCCTGCGAGGGGGAATGGTTTGGGAGAGGATGATGGTGTGCCTTAAAGGTGTAGGCACACACCTATCTAGCACTAGGCCTTTTGGGAGCTCAAGTGGCTTTGGGGGGGATTGGAACCCCAAAGTAAAGCGAGTTGAGGCTGGTGCAATTCCATGATGGGTGACCCCCTGGGAAGTTGCACCATGAGCTCCCGAAAACAAAACCGTGAGGGCGAGACCCAAAGCGGACAATATGGTGCTAGATGAGTCGGGTCCTAACCGAGGAGGATCAGGTTTTGATTGTTTCCGGAAGGTGTAGGTGGTAGGACATGAGGATGTACTCTATGAATTCTATTGGGTACTCTAAATGAGGTATTTTAAAATACCTTTGTTTTCTGTTCATAGAGTTTCCCTTGCGTATACCATGAAGTTCTAGCTGTACAGAGAGAGGGTCAGAAGTGATGAACAGGTAGTAGGAGTGTTGTGAAATACCCAAGGTGGAGAGGATAGGTTAGGAACTTTCAAGAGTAGTTGTTTTTGCGAGAGCTGCTTACCGGGTAGGAGACTTCACATCCAAGGTATGAGCCGTGGAATTTTGGGGACGAAATTCTTTTAAGGATGGTAGATTGTAACGACCCGTCCCGAGAGCCGGGATTAGTAAAGTGATTAGTAACGGATTAGTGAGCTTAATCGGTGGTTAGTTGGTTACGTTTGGCCCGTTAGCGTAGAATGACGATTTTGCCCCTAGTTTGGGCAAAATGTTGACTTTGAGTTCGGGTTGTCAATTGGACATTGACTGATGACTGTGACATATTTCAGGACGTCACGAGTCCGTAGACAGGTGGTACGCCCGATTCCGACATCCGAGGAGGAAGTTATGATGTTCGGAAGGTTGTGGGCATTACCGTAATTTGGGTAAACGAAGGGGGAAAAGTTGACTTTTAGCACGATAGGATTTTTATACGTAGACCGAGGACCGTTAGGTAGATCTCGTCATCCTGAGTTCAACCACAGGCGGCATGCCTTCATCGGACATTGGACGGGCAAGATACGGGTCTAGAACGGTGAAGGGCAAAACGGTAATTTTAACTCATAGGGGCATTTTGGTCTTTTTGGGTGCATTCGGATTTGGGCCAATCTAATAAGGCCAAGTGTACAGGGGAAATTGGATATTTTGTGAGAGGGCTTGTAGGATTGTGACATGTGGCAAGGGGCTAGAGGTTTCTACACACGAGTGCACGGTGTGTGTTTTAAATTTGTGCAGTGTGCGTTCGTGTTTGTTCGAAGAAGAGAGAAACAGAGGGTGAGATTGTGAGAAACTTGAAAGTTGGCCGTGTGTGTTGGTGTGGCTTGGTGATTGAGTGAGTGAGTAGAGATCGAGAGGGAGGTAGTGAGTAACTTGTGAGGGCAACTAATGTGAGTTTGAGTGTGTGAGGAGTGTGTGAGCTCACGGGAAAACCAGAAAATAGATAGGGTGTTGGGTGGTGGAGCTGCCGTGTTTGATCAATCGAGGCTGGTGGTGGTGTCCAGAGGATGGAGGAGGACGAGAGGAGTCACATAATCACGGCTGAGCTCACGGCAGCGATCGTTAGGCAGGTAATTTCTTCCCCCCCCCCCCCCCCCCCCCGTATCTTTGCTCTGTTTTGTCGTGGAAGTTCAAATCGTTAGTTTTGAAGTCTGGAGTCGAGTCGAAGGGTTTGGTGAGTGTTAGTTGACTCAGTGAGGTCCTAGGAAGCTGCTGGTTATGCAGCAGTGACGGCGGATTGCACGGCGGATGCCAGGACGACGTGAGTTTACCGTGTTCTCTGTTTTTCAGTTTGGGTTCAAACTTAAAGTCGTGGGTTTTGAGGTTGAGTCGCACTGTTTTAGGGGTTTTAAGGAATCCAGTGAGTTGTCTTTGAGCTTAGGGAAACAATTTGAGGCTGGGGGAATGGACGGGTGGCCGGATTAAAGAACAGGGGTACGGGTGGTTTTTGTTTCGAGCTTGGGACGTTGAGATGTAGGCTGTGTTGGAGTGTTTGGAGTAGGGGAATCGATTACTGGGTAGAAGATGACGAGATTGGTGGAAAGAGGAGCAGAAATGGTGGACGGACGGCGGAGAACCGGTCACGCCGGTCCGGAACAGTGCGACCGGAACAGTGCACGGGTTCGAAGGTTGAAGATGAACAGTGACTGTGCAGGCGCGTGAGGCCCACGCGCACCCACTTTGGGCGGCGCGTGGGGGCGCTTGCGGCGGTTTTTGGGAAAACTTTCAACTAATTTTTTGGTCTAAATGTTGTAACGAGTCTATGGGAATAGGTTTCGGGTTAATCGGACGTCGAATTGAGTTAGTTCCGTGAGGTTGAAGGCTTAGGGTCTCGGTTCGTTACGTTTAGGACCCGGGGAATTTTGGGGAAAATTAGGAAGACCTTAGTGAACATGTTAGTGACGTACTTTGGTGACTTGTGAGAGGATCAGGAATCCCCGAGGAGGTCGAGCAACGTGCAGGACGTTCGGGATGCGAGTGACGTACCCGGTATCTGTGAGTGGACCCCTTCTCTATACTTGAGCATGCTTAACTGCTTTTCTTTAATTTTTTTATGGTTTTACTCATGATTTCATGTTTATTGAATATGCTATGTTGGTTTTACATAATTGCACGTTTTTTGAGAAGTTCAGTTTTCAGCACGTTTTACGAGAAATGTTTGAATTCTAATTTCGGTGCCATGATTTTGGGATTTCAATGGTTCTAAATGGATTTAAGATATGACTTGATAAATAAGATTTTCGGTTTTAGAATCGGATTCGGAAAGCGGAATTTGGTTTTAAAGTTGAAAAGTGGAATTCCGGATTATGGGTTCGGAACGACGGTTCTTGATGCCAGAAGGGCATCAGACCAGTGATTTCGGATTCGGGTTTGGATATGGATTTAGAAATGGTTTTCAAATGGTTTTGGATTGGATTTGCTGGATCTGGTTATTGGGTTTAAAGACCCGGATATTGTGATTGACGGGGGACGGGACCGGATTAGGTTTAAAGACCCGGATTGAGTTTAAAGACCCGGATTGAGTTTAAAGACTCGGGAGTTTAAAGACTCGGATAGGTCCAGCAGGTTTGATCGGATAATGATTCTTTGGTATTTATGCTTTATGATATGGTTTTATGATGTTTATGACGTGGTTTATATAACTGTTTTTATGATGATTCTGCAACTGTTTTTATGACGATTCTTATTTGATTTACCACTGGTTTCAGTTCATGGGTTATGCATGTATGTTTTCAAAATGGAGGGCTAAAACCCTGGTTTGATTATAAAACAGTTTTCAAAAATTTTATTCTTTATGGTCTACTCACACTTTTCTGTTTTTAATTTCCCTCCAGGTGGTGGAGCTAGCGCGGGGGTTGACGTTGAGGCAGCGTCGGAGGCATAGAATACTCGAGAGTGACCCCGGAGTGATTTAAATTTTCCGTTGTGCGTATGTTTTGTGTATCGTTTTTTGCTTTCTTAGTGTGGTACTATGCTCTGTATAACTGCTGACTCTGGGATGTTGTAAATTCTCCTGCGTCTAACAATGTAATTTGTGGTTTCTGTGAGGTTGTTTCGGTCTTTCGTTGTTGGGTTGTCAGACAGAAGTAGGTTTTAGTCCCTAATCCAGGGGGATTATGGGGTGGGCCCTGACATGGCATCCTGCTCAGCATCTGATCGGACAACATCCTCCAACCTATGTCCATACGGACTCGTGATTCTCGTACGAATCCACTCTCTCAAATTCCTATACTCAAAACTGACTCTTCTTGGAGTCCCATCAATCCACATCAATCCGAACGCATTGGATACCCATCAATTCGTTACCACGATATGTCACGCCTTCATGACCAGCCGAAAACTCCCAGCTCCACTGCGCTTCGCTGCTCTACTCTGATCTCGACTCACTCTCGAGTCTTCGTATTGTATCTCGTGTCGCTCAGCGACCTTTACCGACTATTAGACTCACCTTTAAGGGGGGTGGATTGTAAGAGCCGTGTCCTGGAAGGAACGGTGAACAATCCCACATTCCTACGAGGGGGAATGGTCTGGGAGAGGATGGTGGTGTGCCTTAAAGGTATAGGCACACACCTATCTAGCACTAGGCCTTTTGGGAGCTCAAGTGGCTTTGGGGGGGATTGGAAACCCAAAAGTTAAGCGAGTTGAGGCTGGTGCAATTCCATGATGGGTGACCCCTTGGGAAGTTGCACCATGAGCTCCCGAAAACAAAACCGTGAGGGCAAGGCCCAAAGCGGACAATATGGTGCTAGATGAGTCGGGTCCTGACCGAGGAGGGTCGGGTCCTGACAATTTGGTATCAGAGCCAGACCCCGACCAGGAAGTGTGCCAGGGAGGACACTGGGCCTTAAGAGGGGTGGATTGTAAGACCCGTGTTCTAAAGGAAACGGTGAACAATCCCACATTCCTGCGATGGGGAATGGTCTGGGAGAGGATGGTGGTGTGCCTTAAAGGTGTAGGCACATACCTATCTAGCACTAGGCCTTTTGGGAGCTCAAGTGGCTTTGGGGGGATTGGAACCCCAAAGTTAAGCGAGTTGAGGTTGGTGCAATTCCATGATGGGAGACGCGCTGGGAAGTTGCACCATGAGCTCCCGAAAACAAAACCGTGAGGGCAAGGGCAAGGAGACCCAAAGCGGACAATATCGTGCTAGATGAGTCGGGTCCTGGTAGAGGAGGGTCAGGTCCTGACAGAATGGTATCAGAGCCAGACCCCGACCGGGAAGTGTACCAGCGAGGACGCTGGGCCCTAAGGGGGGTGGATTGTAAGACCCGTGTCCTGGAGGGAACGGTGAACAATCCCACATTCCTGCGAGGGGGAACGGTCTGGGAGAGGTTGGTGGTGTGCCTTAAAGGTGTAGGCACACACCTATCTAGCACTAGGCCTCCCTTGGCCGCGCTGGTTGAGGTGTTATCCCAGGCGTCAGGACTTGGGAACAAAACCCTGCGGGCGCATGTATGTGGTGTTGTAACAATGCGGCCCAGAGGGGACAATATAGTGCTAGATAGAGTTGGCTGCTGCGCAATCTCTGATCTACACTAGGCCTTTTGGGAGCTCACATGGCTTTGGGGGGGATTGGAACCCCAAAGTTAAGCGAGTTGAGGCTGGTGCAATTCCATGATGGGTGACCCCCTGGAAAGTTGCACCATGAGCTCCCGAAAACAAAACCGTGAGGACGAGGCCTAAAGCGGACAATATGGTGCTAGATGAGTCGGGTCCTGACAGAGGAGGGTCGGGTCCTGACAGAGGAGGGTCGGGTCCTGACCGAGGAGGGTCGGGTCCTAGCAGTAACGAACTTAGAGTTGAGTCAAGTGAGCCAAGTACCTCAATTAGAGCATTTTTATGAGCTTAAGCACGGTTTCATTCAGACTCAAGGTCCGAGTCATGACTTCTCATGCCTTGATGCGGTTTAGGTTCTTTGAATTCCAACTTTTCTTTCTAAACCCACGAACCTAGCCCCATTACAACCCTTGAATGAAGACCTATTGATCTTATGAATGGTTATGAAAAGGATTAAGGTACCTATCTCTGTTCTTAAACTTCAATTCCTTCGTGAGATCATATTTTCAGATAAATTGTTTTTCTTCATTGAAATCCATATGTGTTTAACTTGATTTTCTTTACATAAACTCTTCACATATGCTTGCTGAGTGAAAACCTTAGGATTCTTGAGCGTATTGAGTGATGCCTAGTGAGGATTAGAGTTGAGACGAAATCTTTCTAGGGTGTTTAGATGACGTTGTTTTCTAGTTTGATCATTTGAGATGTTGGTATAAGCACTTAACACTTGAGTTCACGGTTATGGCATGTTTCTTGGTTTGTGTGAGTTTATTTTCTATCTTGATTCTTATTAACTTGTTGATGCATGACTTCTAGCATCCTTTGTGTTAAGTAAAACGTTTGTGGGTATCGTGCTACTATAACCCCCAGGAGACAAAACTCCTCCTACTAGGTGAACCTATAGGTTTAAATGCTTATCTTAACTAGATCGAGTCTTTTATTTTGTTGTTTTGCTAAGGGACTTGCAAAAGATAGGTTTGGGGGTATTTGATAAGTCACAAATTAAGCATCATTTCAACGTTATTTCTTATCCTTTTTACTTATCTTTTGATTATAACCATTCAAACAATAGGAGAAAATGATCTCTTTTGTGAAGTTTGTGCAGATTGCTTAGTTGAGGTTTAAATCATGTTTTACAATGAAATGTGATCTTTCCAAGGCTAAATCTTTAAGGACTCATCAAGGACTCATAAAGGGCCTCATCATCTCCCATTTACATGACCAAGATCCACCAAGACCCTAAAAGTCTTGGCCTAGCCCCTAGAAGCCCACAAAATGCGGTTAAAGGTGTTTTCGGGGGTTTACTTGTGCATCAAGTAACTTTGGACGAATTTTGACAAGACCCATCCCGATTATCTCTCGATAACCATGAAAGATCCTGATCCCGTCTGACAATAACTCGAAAGTACAAAAAGTAGTTTCAGATATATACATATAGAACATACAAACGACAAACATTGTCAGACAAGGGATAGTTCAGTATTCCGAGACCGTTGACCTAGTCAACATGGTTTACAGAGCATAAGAAATATTTACAAGTAGGGATCAAAATCGTACGCTGCAAGGTGTCTGAGTACGCAACGGTCTGTTTATTCCTCTGCCTCGATGTTAGCCTCAGTACCTGTGCACTGGCCTGGAGGGCAAATAAAACATCAAAGGTGTGAGTGGACAAAAATAACGTTTAGAAATACATTTATAAAAATATAGTCTTACCCTCCAGTTTTGTAAACATGCATGCATATCATAACTTATAACTCAAATAATCAAGATATGAATATAAATCTCAAACATCAATAAAAACACATGATCCAGGTTCAATATATAGTCACGTTATCCCTGCAACGCGTGCAAATCAATAGGCTCAAGGACCGCTCAAATCCCGAGCATCCGCCGTTGTGAACACATCACCAGCCGGCAATCCAGGTCGTCATGAACATATCACTGACTGACCTCCATATAATCCAGCACATCTGGTCTGAGTCGAGCCTCCATTTGGCTGCACGACAACATACCGTGCTACGTGACCTCTCCGGGGTAAACACTTCCATCCCGGAGGCGAGCGTTATCTCCAGGGTCCCTTTCGGGGGAAACATATTCCACACCGAAAGCCCTCACATATCATCATCATGAAAACTAGTGAAAATAGTTGCATTTAATATCAAAACCATTTTTGAACTGGGCTTCAAGCCCAAAAACACTTTTATCAAATCCATAAACCAATTCACACAAATCTGCGCAATCACAATCTCATTCCTTCATCAAATCTAATACCAGACTCATAATTCGAGTCAAAATCAAGCTCAAACCCCGAGTCTTAGCTCGAAACATCAGTTTTATAGTTTTCTCGAAAATCGTGCTTAAAAGTATATAAAATAATATAATATTCCCAAAAAATCCAGAAATCATCATATCGAAGTATCAATCATACCAAATTATTTCAAATCATATTATGAGGCATTTAAAACATATATGCATGCATTTAGGGTAGAAAACAAAAGCCTACTCACACACCGTCCAGATTGTTCAGTTTCAAGCTGTTCGTGCTCCTCCGACGTCCTGAAAGTATTCGGGCCTGTCAAACAAGTAATATCATATTACTAACTTGTTACATAGTCTCCTGTCCGAATTTCCTAATCTTCAGAATAAAATAATATTATTTTAAACGTAACTTATACGCTTCGGGTATGCAAAACTACTCTAAATTCATATCTGATTGACCCGAAACCAACGCTAATAGGTATGTATCATCGAGAGCATCAAAAAGTGTGTTGAACCCTCCTTCAGATTCCCGGTCACGCGCCCTCACGCGCCGCCGCAAGCGGCTGCGCGTGAAAGCCACGCGCCGTGAACAGTGTACTGCTACAGTGCTCCTTCCTCGCCCGTTTCTCTGATAAACGGGTCTGAAACCCGCGATCAGACCCGGTGCAAGCTCCTTCAATTCAAGCATAATTATATCCGTTCTTTCACTCATTAATATCAGTGCAATCTAACTTACAGTTCAGTAACTTCAATTTAATCAATTAAACCCTAAAACGCCTTGACTCAAGATGAACACCCGACGGGTTCGAATTTGGGTTCTACCCAAAACCAACCTGTTTCCTTCAATTTATCATACCAGAAGCATCTAACCTTCATTCTAAACACGAAATCGAAATTAATTTCATGAATTATTACCTCTAAGTAATCGAACTCAAGCTCGAATTTCCGAAACAGTTGCAGGGCTTGTTCATCACCAATTCACCTCCAATTGTCGTTCTAGTTGATTGGGTTCGAGTCGTCTACTTCCCAGAAAGCTTAATATCACCTCAATTGCGATCGAAATCGTCTTAAAAATCAAAATCGAAAATCAGGGTGTTGGGTGATTTTTCGGGTTTGCTCAGTATGGTGTTCATTGGTGTTTATTCTATTTCCTTTCGGTTTTTCTCTTCAAATTAACCAATTAACTCTAATTGATCACTCACAATTGCCCTTGTTCCTACTGAAATTCGATCAAGATGAAGGAGAGGTATATGTGTCCTCTGTTTTGCATTTGTTCTTAGTCGACTGCACTGCTTCCCATTTCAATTCTTATCTGCTAACTACAATTAATTAATTGTAACACATAACCCAAGTGCCACTAATCCTTATTAACAAGTGACACTTGTCACTTGATGAATCATATGACTCATTAGATGGAGTGAATCAGCATTGAAATCATATGATAATCATCTTCTTCACCGTCTAATCAAAATCCACATAAAATTACCATTTTACCCTTAAGGTCACAAATGACCATTTTGCCCCTGAACTTCCCAGACCCGTAACTTTTTCATACGAGCTCCGTTTTCGACGTGCTACCTGTCTACGGATTCAGCGTCTCGAGACCTACACAACGGTCCTCGTAAATTGCACAAAACGTATTTTAAACTAAAATTCAACTTTTAGCCATATTCCTCCAAGGGTAAAAACGTCATTTTACACATTATTTAATATTTTACATTTTTATGGGTTTTCGGGGCGTTACAAATTTTCCTACCTTTCTCAATGAGGAATGACATGGATTGACTTGGATAAGAAGACTTAATTATATTCCTAATCAGATCTTGAAGTTAAAGAGGCAAGAAACAAGGAAAAGGAAGTTTCTTGGAAATTAAGAAACCATCTTGTACATGGCTAGGGTTAATTAACTTCCCTAGCCGCAATTTATCACGTTTCCTTTATTTTAGGGCAATGTAATCTGATTTAGGATAGCATTAAATGAATTCCTAGTCAAAGATAAAGTCAAGAAGTGGAAAGAAGGAAGGAAAGGGACTCATTGTACAAGAAGAATACAAAAAACGGCCAACTATGGTTTTTCACAAAAACAAGGAGGAAAGGAGTTTTCCTCCTTGTTTTGGGGCTGTTTTCCCTTTTCTTTGAGGGAGATGTTAGGGCAGGTGTTTGGGGTTATAAATAGATGTTTTTTCATTGTTTTTGGGGGCCGAATTTACCTCTTGAAGGTCCCTAAAACTCTGTCAAAATTCATACTTCAATCCATGTTCTTAGTTTAGAGTTTTGTAATTTAATTCAAGCACTCTATATAATCCAAGCATCTTCAAATTCAGCACGTCTACCTTGAGGGAGTTTCCCTTCATCTCTTTTAATCATTGTACTTTTATTATTTCTTGCTTTATTTATATTTGGGCACCTTTTAATTATGTGCTTGTTTTATTAAATAATGTTTGAGTAGTGTAATTAGGGCTAGGGTTACTTGAAGCCCTAGCCATGTTAGTTCGTGTTTGATTTCTGGCTCTTGATTATGATTGCTATGAACGCCTGGATTTTTTGGATTATTACGCTTCATGAACTCAATTTATGCTTATAAGTTTAGCTACCTTATTTGTGTATAATTGTCGTTGTAATTGCTTGACGGGTCACCTTGATGTTTGTGTTCACCCTGTAATTTATGGCATCACGTTTAAGAGGGGGAATCTTATTCGTAATCTAAACTCATGACTTCCTAGGTCCGCACATCACTTTTCTAAGGACAGTGTAGTGTCATTAAATCTTCTTTATGTTTCATGCATTATCACGCATCATCGGTAATAGTTGTTTAAGGGCGGGCACATCACGTTTAAACATGCAATCTAAGAGAAGATAATATGGGTGGGGTGAACCTTAGCCGGACCCCTGCACGGGCACTTAATTTAGATACATGTATAGTAATCTAATCAAGGAAATCTAACGGAGCTATAATTTGTAAAGGTGGATAGAAACCCTATGTAACGACCCGTCCCAAATTTCATGATTAGATTAGCGACTAATCACGATTATTGAGGCTAATCGGTGATTAGTTAGGCGAAATCGGACGAACGATGCAAAATGACCGTTTTGCCCCTGATGGTGGCAAAACATTGACTTTTCATTCGGGTGGTCAAATGGACTTTGACCGATGACCGTGACGTAGCTCGTGACGTCACGAGTTCATAGACAGGTGGCACGTTCAATTCCGACATTCGAGGAGGAAGTTATGACGTTCGGAAGTTTAGGGGCATTTTGGTAATTTTAGATAAAAGGGGGTCAAATGTTGACTTTTTGACCAGGAGGTCCGATGGCCGAGGACTGAAGACCGTTACGTAGATAAGGACGATACGAATCCATAGACAGGCGACACGTCGAATTCGGACGTTAGACGGCGAAGTTACGGTTCACGGAAGTTCCAGGTTACTATTCATGGTGACACGTTTTACGAGACAAAAAGTGCAGTTTTGTCTCTAGTGGGCCCAGATATTTGTCCTGATGTCCAATGGATGAGTGACAAGTGTCACCCATCCAATGGACATCATTTTTCCTTCATGCATCTCACCTGCCTCTTCATCGATCATTTCTTTCTTTTCAAACCATTTAACCCGATCTCAGGAGACCCCTAACCCATTACAACCTTCCACCCTTGACCCCATATACTTACTGGAGAGACTAGAGAGTGATGAGATGATGGTGGAGGACGGTGGTCGGCCAGGTGATGCCACCGTGCACGGCCGAAGCCACGAACCCGAGAGGGTACGGTGAGGTCCAAATTCCATTTTAATTCGATCTTTGCATTATGGTTGCTATTAGATGATTAGGATAAGCTTAGGGGGTTATTGGGAAGCTATTAGGATGTTTTGGGTGGTGGTTAGTGGCTGAGAAGCCGTGGGGAGGAACTCGGAAAAACAGAACCGTGAGGTTCAAGAATCAAACCTCGGGTTCTATGTGTTTTTCTTCGTTTTGATTATCCAAACATACTCCTAGGATCGAAATAGGAATTATAGGGTTGTTTTGGGGTGGAATCGGACCAAATGGAGACGGGAAAACGCCTGAACCGGCTACGCCGGTTCGGCTGGACCGGCTGCGCAGGCTGGACCGGTTCGATCGCTGGAGATGACGGGTACTGTAGCGGCGCGTGAGGCCCACGCGCAACCACTTCGGGCGGCGCGTGAGGCCCACACGCAGCCACTTCGGGCGGCGCGTGTGGGCGCTTGCGGGAGAGTCTAGGGAAGGTTCCAACATACGAAATCATCTATTCGATGTAACGAACATTTTGGGACTGGTTTCGTGTCAATCGGACACCGTCTCGATATGTTTCGGGGTATCGGAAGGTTTAGGTTTGGTTTTAAAAATAGTTAGAAAATCGGGAAAATTATGGGGCTTTGGTAGGAGGTTAATTAAGTAGTTAGTAACCTTCTATTACAATTTGGACAGGTTTGGGAGTCCCGGTGATGGTGATCGGCTCGGGGAGCCGTATGGCACGCAAATCGAGGCGGCAGCTCGGACGGTCTGTGAGTGGACTTTATTTTCTAAATTGGTGCATGCATAGATGTTTATTATATGTTTTATTACATGTTTGATGATGCCATGGGTGCATTTGTATGTGGTTACGTATAAGCACGTATTTCGAGGTTTCGGCCTTATACGGTGCTTATACGGGTCTGTATTTCTTTATTGACTTAAATGATTTGGTTTTGGATTTCTAAAAGGATAAACTCGGGTATGAGACCCATTTGGTTTTGTCTCAGGCATATGACGTTATTTACGACCTTCGGGTCTAAATCATGGTCGCGACGGGTGCTATGTACACGGTGATCAACGATACGACGCTCGCCTCCGGATTGGGATGTGTTCCTTCCGGAGAGGTCACGATGCACGATTCGTGGTCGGGCAGCCTGGGGAGGCTCAACTTCGGAGTGCTGACGGTTAAGGATAGCGATCGGTGATGAGTGCACCATGATCTTGTGGTGGTCGCGTCGGTTGATTCGTTCACGGCGACATACCAGGATTGAGAGCGGTCCTTGATGGATGGTTGCACGCATCACTATGATCGGAGTCATGACTGACCTTTAGATATCGGGCACGGTGCCCAGTTGAGTCATATGTTTGGTCACGAGACCCAGTTGTTTTACACTGATGATTTCGGGTCAGGGACCCTTAGATGGATTTCCAAGTTCATGACGGTTTATGGGAACCGGCATGAACTCTAGAAAGGTCATGGTGGTTCATGACGGTTTATGGGAACCGGCATGAACCCTTGTTATGGATGTTATGGATCATGACAGTTCAAGGGAACTGGGCATGAATGTTTATGTTATGTATATATATGTATTCATATACCTTCCTTTACTTCTACTATCTCCTCCGGGGAGGGTCGTTGGCCTGGGTGGACCCCGGAGTAGTCACGGAGCACCGACTGAGTGGAGTCACCCCCCAGTTGGGTTCCTTACTCTCAGGAAGGCTATGATTACTATTACCTAGGGTAGGGTCAGTGGTCTGTGGACATTGATCTTGACTTTGAGAAGACTCGATTGAGACCTAGGTAGCACGCGCGTAGCTTTGGAAACCGTGACAGATTGGTTGTGTGAATTATATGTAAATATGATGTATGATTTATGAGATATACGATATGATATATGATGTGTGTTTACACAGGTTTTGGGCAGTGGCCCGTATGGTCATTTTCATTATGGTTTTTCTGGATAAATAGTTTTCGAATGCATGCATGCTTTTTAGTGAAGGGTACAAATGTCTTCTCTTATCAACTGTTTTATAAACTCTTGTTTTGTCCACTCACAGTTTTTAATGTTTTGACTGCCCTTCAGGTTGACATCGGATGTGGACTGTAACAGAGACCGAGATATCACATGCCTCCTCCAGATCCTGACGTACTCTGATAGCCCGGGAGGGCAAAGGTCGGAAATATCCCTTGTCTGACACTCCGTGTCAGACGGGAGCAGGGTCATCCGCACTAATCCCGGGGGGGATTGGGATGGGTCCTGTCACCCTAGCTCGACTTAGTTAGTTATTATTAGTTAATTTATTTCATTCATAAAACATAACAAACCCACCCCCCTAATTGCATTTTAATTACTCCACTTAAGTCAATTGAGTTAAACAGAATTGGATATCATTGAGCAAGTCTTCGTGGGATCGACCTTTGCTTGCATCTATACTATCTACACGTCTTGTGCACTTGCAAATTTTATTACACGTAGAGATTTTTCCTAGTACATCTTTTGTGCTTGGTAAAATTTCTATCAAGTTTTTGGCGCCGTTGCGGGGACTTGTCCCTCAACAGTGTCCATATAGTTTGGAATTATTTAACTTGGTTTGTTTATTTGTTTTTCAGGTACTAGTTCATGTCACGCAGCTCCTCAGTGGAGGGAATAACTCAGGGTCCTACTTGTTCCTCCCGGAACTCTTCAATTCACCGTAGCCCCCCACCTAGCCCTCGTTCCATGGACAATCCACAAGATCGTGCTCTTGTCCCTCCTTCTGCCCCTAGGCTCCTTCGGGAGTTCGCAACCCCTCATGTGCCCGAAAATCACTTTCCCATTGTCTTTCCTGCAAGCACCGTTGAGAATTTTGAGCTTAAGTCTGGGACCATTGATTTGCAGACATGTTGTCACACATGAGAGGAGTATCTTCTATCTGCTTTTCTCCTAGATCACCTAGGACAAACCTTAACCAAACAACCTGAGTATTTGCCTCAAAGGCACTCACATACTCAGCTTCTGTTGTTGAGAGGGCCACACTAGACTGTTTTACAGAAGCCTATGAGATCAAACCACTGCCTAGTGTGAAAGCATAACCAGATGTACTCTTCATGTCATCAATAGAGTCTCCCCAATCACTATCACAGAAACCTACGAGAATTACAGCCTTCCCTTTCTTGTATCCAATCCCATAGTTCAAGGTTCCTTGAACATATCTTAGAACTCTTTTGGCAGTCCCAAGATGCTTCTTGGTAGGATTGTGCATAAATCTTGACAGTAAACTTGCTGCAAACATCACATATGGTCTTGTAGCAGTGAGATAAAGCAGACTGCCAACAATCTGCCTATACACTTGCTCATCTGTTGTTCCACTTCCATCTTCTTTTTGTAACCTGTCATTAGTAGCCACTGGTATGCTAACAGGTTTGCAATCCTTGAGTCCAAATTTCTCAATAAGGGTTGCAGCATGCGTCCTTTGGTGGATATAGATCCCCTCACTAGACTGTAGGATTCCCATCCCTAGGAAATGATGTAGAAGTCCCAAGTCTGTCATTTCATACTTCCTCATCATATCCTGCTTGAATTCAGTCATCATCCTTGTGCTATCACTAGTGTAAATTATGTCATCTACATAGATAGACACAATTAAGGTTCCCACACCTTGTTTTCCCTTTAAGTACAAAGTAGGCTCACTAGTACTTCTTTCAAAATCACAACTTAGTAAGTAAGAGTCTATCTCACCATACCAAGCCCTTGGTGCTTGTTTCAAACCATAAAGGGCTTTGTGCAACTTATAAGCCTTAGATTCACATCCTTGAATCACAAACCCTTCAGGTTGATCAATGTACACCTCCTCCTCTAGAACACAATTCAGAAAAACAGACTTCACATCTAACTGGAATAGTTCCCATCTTCTCTGTGCTACTAAGGCAATCAAAACTCTTATTGTGTCCAGCCTTGCTACTGGAGCAAAAGTCTCATTGAAGTCCACACCAGGTTTTTGTGCATACCCTTTTGCAACCAAACTGGCTTTGCGCTTCTGTACTGATCCATCAAGGTTCAGTTTAGTTTTGAACACCCATTTGACTCCTATAACAGGTTTAGCTTTAGGTCTCTCCATAAGTTCCCATGTTCCATTCTTTTCAATCATCTCTATCTCAGCTTCCATTCCTTTCCTCCAAGCAGATTCCTTGAATGCTTCCTTGAAACATTCTGGTTCATGCTCATGTGACATCTAGCATAGATGTCACTTAAGCTTTTTAGTTTCAAAGGAGTAATACTGTCTTGCTCTGTGGAACTACATGAAGTAGTGCTGGATGATGAACCAGAACTGTGACTAGGTTGATCATCTTCACTTGGACTGGAACTTGTCATGCCATAAGGGTGAGGTGGTGCTGTTGTTTCTATCTGAGAATCTTCAGCAGTGAATCTTAGAGGAATGCAGCTTGAAACCTCTTCAAGCTTCTCCCAATTCCAGTGATTTTTCTCATTGAAAATCACACTTCTGGACACCATAACTTTTCTGCTTTCCAAACTATACACCCTATAGCCTTTTTCACAACTTCCATAGCCAACAAAGATCCCTTTGCTATTGGAATCATCTAACTTCTGCCTAGTCTGTTTTGGAACATGCATGTAGCATAAGGATCCAAAGACCCTTTGGTGAGTCACTCCTGGTCTTCTTCCTGAGAACACTTCAAATGGGGTCTTGTTCAGTACAGCCTTTGTAGGTCATCGATTCAAAAGATACACAACAGTGTTAACTGCTTCTCCCCAAAACTCATAGGGTAAATGCTTGCAATGAAGCATTGACTTAGCCATTTCAACTATAGTTCTGTTCTTCCTTTCAGCAACCCCATTCTGTTGATAAGAATAGACTACAATCAGTTTCCTTTCAATTCCTGCTTCATCAAGCACCTTCTGAAACTCATTAGACAAATACTCTCCACCCCTGTCACATCTCAGTCTCTTGATCTTAAAACGACTTTGTAATTCTATCATGGCCTTGAATTTTTTAAACACATTCAGGACCTCTAAACTGTGTCTTGAGAAATACACCCAACACATTCTTGAATGATCATCAATGAATGTAAGAAAATACAGATTGCCACCCATTATTTCTGTCTGCATGGGACCACACACATCTGTGTGTATGAGCTCCAATGGTGAGGATGCTCTCCAAGCTCCTTGAGTATCAAAGGAACTGACATGATGCTTTCCAGCAATGCATCCTTCACACACATCCTTTTCTCCATGTAGACTAGGCAATCCAATCACCATATCTTTCTGTTTGAGTTGTCTCATACTTTCAAGGTTTAAATGACCAAATGACAGGACCCGTAACTTCTACGTCCGAACTCCGATTGAGCATACCGCCTGTCTACGGACTCAGCGTCTCGAGACCTACACAACGGTCCTCGGAAAATGTACAAAAATTATTCCAAACAAAAAGTCAACTTCTAACTACACCCCTCCGAGGGTAAAAATGTCATTTTACATATTATTTTGTACATTCACATTATTTGAATTTCCAGGGCGTTACAACCTTCCCTCCCTTAAGGAATTTAGTCCCCGAAATTCGAACATATCGTTGTAACAAGTAAATAGTAAGACCATACAATAAAAACGTAACAATAGATAACAATAATCACAACATCTACAACCACACCGAGATCTTGTAACACTCTATTATGCTTCTCAAGGCCTACGTTCATGAACCCGAAGGCCGACCACGACCTGGTCGCCAGGTTCTGGCACTACTAGTACCACCAATGGAAGTCAACATTGGTCCTTGGTGTCGACTCACAACTGTACGGTCTGTCACACTTTGATCCGACCGGTAGGGACATTCTCTCCTAATATGACCATGCTCTCCACAATGAAAGCAAGTGATTGGTGTACATCGAGTACGCTGTGATGACGATGAAACTGAAACCTTACTCGATTGTTCTGAGGTAAGGGGCCTTGACATAAATCCTCGAATATCCTCTGGTTCATTTCCTCGACTCGTACTTCCGGTACCCTGATGTTCTCTCGATCATCCAGAGCTTCTATCTTTCTCTCGAATGGGTAAAGTTGCCTCCACTCGAGTAGTAGCATCTGACAATTCTCTCAGGGTAGAATACGAGCCTACTGTCACAGCGCCCCGTATCGCATTCCTCAATCCCTGCTCAAATCTTCGACACTTATCCTCCTCATTTGCCACATACAGAGGAGCGAAACTAGATAAGTTCAAGAATTTCTGCTCATAGTCGACCACTGACATATTCCTCTGCTGTAATTGAAGGAACTCAACCTCTTTAGCATTACGAAAAGATCGGGGGTAAAACTGATTCAGGAAGCGATCTCAGAAAGCCTCCCAAGTCAAAGTGTGGGCAGTTAAACCAGTCATCTGTAACCCACACCACCATCTGTAAGCATTACTGCTCAACATAAATGTGACTAATAGGACCATATCCTCTGGCGGACATCTCATAACCTAAAAAATCCACTCAAAATGAATAAGCCACTCGTAGGCTTCTTCTGGGTCTATCTGGCCAGTAAATCTAGTGGCTCCCAGACGTTGGGCTCTCTCAACATCTGGACCCTCGAGGTCATTACCAGGCCGTGCACGGGGCTCGCGTCTCGGAGGCATGACAAATCAGTAACCCAATGCTCTGATACCAATTTGACAGGACCTGTAACTTCTACGTCCGAACTCCGATTGACGCATGCTGCCTGTCTACGGACTCAGCGTCTCGAGACCTACACAACGGTCCTCGGAAAATGTACAAAAAGTATTCCAAACAAAAATTCAACTTCTAACCACACTCCTCCAAGGGTAAAATTTCATTTTACATATTATTTTGTACATTCACATTATTTGAATTTCCGGGGCGTTACACCAAACCTCAGGTGCCACAACTTTGAACCTTCTTCAGTGCTAGCCTTTAGACCCTCAACGGTTTCAGATTCCTTGGTTCTAAAATTCACATAGTTCAGAGAAAGCTTGAAACACTTACTTCTTGTCATAGGAAATTTAGCCATTTTTTGCCTCAAAGTCTCATCTTCAAAGATTTCAGCAAATCTGTTTCCAAACACCAAAATGTACCCATGCTCAACCATCTGTCCTACACTCAGTAGGTTTTCATCTAATCCAGGCACAAGCATGACTTCCTTGATATATTTGTCCCCTTGATCAATGTGAACAAGCAAGGAACCTTTCCCTGTCACCTGAACAAGATCTCTAGTACCCATTTTTACTTTCACATTGAGATTTTTATCAATGTTGGTTAGCAAAGACTCATGACCAGTCATATGGTTGCTACACCTACTATCAAGGTACCAATCAGCTTCATCATGTTCTATTGATGCTGAGTGACAAGCATAAAACATGCTCCCTTCAGTCTCTTCAGCTTTCTGAGCAAAAACTGCAGCAGGTTGTTTCCCTGGGCAGTTCTTTGCCATATGACCAAACCTTGAGCATTTGAAACACTTCACTTTGCCACCCTTTAACCAGCACTCTCCCCAGTGATGCTTGTTGCAATCCTTGCAGAAAACCCTCATAACTTCTCCTCTCTGAGTTTCTGCAGGTTTTTTCCGCTTCACATTTTCTTTAGCTTTATCAGAATTCCAAGATCTAGGCCTTGGTCTACCCTGAAACTTCTTAGTTTTCCAGGAACTAGCCCTGGATTGTCCCTGAGACTTTCCAGAAACATTCATGCTTGTGAAGGCTTTCTCAATCTCACTCTCATTATGCATTTCTAGCCTTTGATCAAAAGCTTTAATGGAAGCAGAAATGCTCTCAACATTAACTAAATCCAAATTCCTAGTTTCCTATAGTATTGAAACTATGGAATCATATGTTTTAGTTAGGTTGATTAGTATCTTTTGAGTAAGTCTTTTCTCATTTATTTCTTCTCCATAAGTCTTCATTTGATTTACAATAATCAACCGTCTAGAAAGATAAGCAGAAAAACTTTCATCCTGTCTCATACGGGTATATTCAAAGTCCCTTCTAAGAGCTTGAAGTTTTACAGCCCTAACCTTAGGATCCCCTCTGAACTCCTTCTTAAGAACATCCCATGCTTGCATAGCAATCTCAATATTTGAGATTCTTAGGAAGATCTCCTCTGATATTGAGTTCTGAATCAGATTCAGAGCCTTAGCATTCTTGATCAAATCAACATGGCTTACATCCTGCTCAATTTCCTCATCTTCACTATCATACTCAGGCTCAGGCAGTCCTTGAGTAACAATAGTCCACAGATCACAAACTTTCAATGCTGTCCTCATTTTGAGACTCCAAAAATCATAGTTCCACCCTTTGAATACATGTAACTTGGGATCTCCAGCTCCTGCCATCAGTTTCTTGGTCTCGAAGAAAAACTGGAATTCACAGAGATTCCTTAACGTGCTCAATCGATTTCAAATCACAGAAGCATCAACACAGTTAGACGCCCCAAATAAGCAGATCCACCTGCTCTGATACCATATTGGATCTCAGACAACCAGAGGACACAAGTCGATCACAACTTCAGGTGCACTGTTCCATTGGTTTCACAGGTAAGTTCTTAAACTCAATCTCTCTAGCTGAAAATGAACGGGATTAGCCTGTGTGGTTTAGGATAGGCCTCTCTCTCTCTCTCTCAATTCTAGATTGAATTGATCATGCAAAACTGTTGAGATTCACAGAATTGCAGAATGCACTCTAGGTGTTTGATAAAATGCAAGATGAATGTGAACGGATTGTTTTGGTATCAAATTGATCAGAATCTCTCTCTGATCTCACTGTAACACTTTCCTCATTCTCATTAATTCACAAAATGAACGATTACAATGCATATAGTGCTCACTCACTCAGTTGCTCACACACACTGCATGACAGTTACTGATGACAGTGACATTTCCTCAACTTGTGCATCACTCTAACACGTCATACATTCTCTAACAGACTCCACCTCACTCAATTTCTCATTTGCACTTCTTTTCCTTGCTTTTGACACCTGTCCTCTCCGAGTTGACAGCAGGATCACTGCCAAGTCATCACCAGTGCACAACTTACATTCCAACAGATTCTTTGCCCAGTAAGAACTATGTATCTGTCACTTTTTCTTCCCAAAAAACTTTACAACTACGAATGCACACATATGTGGAGGTGCACGTTCGTTGCATTTTATATAGAAGTAGTATTTGGCTTGCAAACATTTTCTTGGGAGCAATGGTAAAGAAATAAAATGTATCAAGATGTGTATATGCATCTATCTATGAAGTTGAATTATATTATGATATTTTAGTTCCCGATACCCCTATCCTCTCTAGGATTTTGAGCTTTACCAATATCCTTTGAATTGGCAGATGCATGGATTTGGTCGGCCTATTTATACAAATGTTACTTATCCATTTCCACTTGATCCGCCTTAGGTTCGTATGGAAAACCCTACTGCGCGCTTGCTATAGAAGGTGCTTTCACATTCCTAAAGAAGGGAAGGGTACGATCAATATGATTTTCTTGCTGGTCACTTCTAGTTTTATGCACCTTCATTACACACATACAGATATACATGGCGTTTCACGTACATGACACCCCCAACCCCGATTATTATGCTTTCCGTTGTCAAAAGTTTATGTCCCATATTGATTAGCGTTTGACCCGCGCGTCGTAGGATTTTTGCGCACTTTGATGCTGTTGATTCTTCCTTCTGCGCTTGGATAAATGGGATCCCGATAAGATATAGGTAATAAATTTAGCAACTTTTTTTTCCTGAATCACCAGAATTATCTTTTCCGCAGTTACCTTTATCTGTACTCTATATATTAGACTTTCATTCATGGAGTCTTCTCAGTACATGTTGACTGTTTCACTAAACTTATGTATGGAGAGATTATTCCAGTAAGGTATAGGTTGGCAGGTTATGTGTACCTACGTTATGGAGAATGAATTTAAGATGGTCGCATAGAATTTTCTTCTATAATCTAAATTTTTGTGTTGCAATCTACTAATTAAAATGAAAATATATATTGATCTATTATAATAAAGCCAGGTTTGATATCACGGGCTTCACCGAAAAGATTTGGACAACTATACCCTTCATTGATGAAGTTTTTTTTTTTTTTTTTTTTTTTTTTGGGAATGTTATCATGCAGGCGTGGATAACAATTTTCTGGATCGATTCTATTGAGTAATGAACGATAATTGGTATCTTGCTGTGAATATGGTAAAGACATATATGCTTTGTTTAAATTTGAGATTTTCAATCATAGAAATTGACTTCCGGTGCGATGGATGCAATGTATACATGCATTCATAGTTATGTAAATGGGACTCGATTTTATTTTTATCATTTTGAAATTGCCTCGTCTTTGTTTTTTTTAATCAACAGATCGCATGAGTGTTTGAAAGTCTCTAATTCCAACGAGGGTATTTGAAGGCGGGTTCTTTCTTTCATTCATTACCTTCTATATTTCGTCAATCTGTTCTCAGCCTCTCTATCTCTTAAATTCTTTGATGTTAATTTTCTCTCTCTCTCTCTCTCTCTCTCTCTCTCTCTCTCTCTCTCTCTCTCTCTCTCTCTGTTTTTCCTTAACTCTTTTGGTTTGTTAAATTTTATAAGTAACTCCTTCAGTTTCCTGTTTATTTTCTGTACCCCTGATGTGGAATAGTTTTATTTTCTCTTCCTCTCTTATCTCTAAAATTGGATGTCATGCAATTTATGTTACATTAATCAAATAAAAGTAGGGCAATAAACAGAATGAAGTCTCTATCATCGAAGAGGTTGACTCATTTATTGAAATGAGTAAGGGCTGCAATGGAAATGACAAAGAAGACAGCGATTGAGAGCTGTGGGTTTTATCTCAAACTTGGTAAGTAAGCAGTAAAACATTAACGAGTGGAAAACACAGTCCTGCGGTTGGTGAGGCAATTTATGCTGTTTTGTTCTGCTTTCTTGCTCATTCGAACTGTTCTTCAGATTCGTTGTCGATTCGTTCGTCGGAATTTTTTTACCTCTGTTGATATTGTGGGTGCTTGGAAATGTTTGGGATAACTTGATTCGAACTCCTGATTTCAACTGGTTTTAGTGAAATATTGTATGTATCAGGGATGTGTATAATGCAAATATTTTGTATTGAGGGAGAAAATTCTGACAACATTGAAGATGAAGGCATAACAACCACATCAGCTACACTCTCCTTAGAAGTACTCACATCCGAGTCAAGAACATCAAGACTACTACAGAAAAGGAACAGATAATTAGGAAAGGAGTTCAAATATATTGTTGACTACTTACAATCTTACATCTAACGTTTATCATATGTATATTTCTAGAACATTTTATTAACATTTTCTTCGCTGCGGGCTTATTTACTACTTATATACTATTACATACGTGTTTCCTAAGGTTTCTAGTAATATGTATTTTTCATTCTTAACAAAAAACTATTTCTCCCTTATGAATGATATTGGATTGCCTGTTCTTATCGTGTAAGTGAAGGGCATTTTTGAGTCTTTGAAAATTCAATCAAAAAGCTCTTCTAACTTAAAATATAGATGACAAAATTATATTTTCAAAAGGAAAAAAACACTCCGAACAAAGATTCATTTTAGGTTTTTTAGTCGGAATGCACTTTGGAGTACTATCTTTGTCTCAAAATGTACTCTAAACTCGTTTTTTGTGTCAAAATACACCATAAACTCTTATTTTCATTCCAATTCGGTCTATTTCCATCCGAGGAGTTAAAATGAGTGTTAAATTGGTCATTTTGAACAGCCATGATGAAGTGGCAACTGATGTCGTTTTTGTGTCAAATGCATCATAAACTCCCAGTTTTGTTCTATTTCGATCTATTTTCAGCCGAGGAGCTAAAATGAGTGTTAAATTGGTCATTTTGAACACCTATGATGCTGTGGCAACTAATGTGTCCACATCAACTGATGATGTGGGCAGCTGATGTGGCAGATTAAGCCCTGACTTCCCCACCCCTTGAGAAGCTCGAGCAATCCATCAGGAAAAAAAAGGAACTCGAGCAGTGAAGAAAAGGCGAGGGCAACTATCTGAAGAAACAGTGAGGAGGAGCAGCAGTTCAATTTCGTCGTTGAAGCAGCAAGGGTTAGGACGAATTTGATCGTGATGAATGCACCATGGACATCAAGGGCGATGACGAGCAAGAGTGTTGAATTTCATCATCAGGTGCCCATTTTCTTTCATTCTAGTCTCAAATTCCTTATATTAATCTTCCCCAAATTTGCCCTAATTTCCTAATTTTGGGCGTTTTCTTCTCTTCAGAAATTCATGAACCGAAAATTGGAGAATGAAACATTGAATCAGCTAAATTGTTGCTACTGTGGGAAGGCTAGTAAGATTCTCACGTCATGGACCGAAAGGAATCCAGGGAGGAGATTCCAAGTTTGCCCAAATCCAAGGGTGAGAGTTTTGTTTATGTTTTCCTATTTCTTTGAAATATATGTTTGGGTAATTAGAGTTTTGTGATGGGTACAATTTGTTTCGTTGAAATTTCGATGAAATTGTAATTTTAGAGTTTTGTTTATGTTTTCATAATACAATTCATGAAGGGTGCTGCAATTTCTGGGTTTGTGCTTTCTTGAAATATCTAGCTTTTAGGTACTAAATTGAACTTTCTTTCTTCTAACATTAATTATTAGTATGAAATTGAGAGGAAAAAAAAAAGCCACTTTCAGGTTGATTTGTAGTTAATTGTTATGGTTTATGTTATAAATCATTTTATTTCCTGCAAAATTGGGTGCTTTTTTTAATGAGCTCGCTCATCCCATTGACCTTACAAACCATATGTTTGTGACAAAGATAATTATGTAGAGAGCATGCGTGTAGAAAAAAGCATAACAAGGGGAGGTTGTAAGATTACCATCATCATATAGGCTAATGTGTTGATTGGTATTGGATGATTGGTAGCTATAAAAGTTTGATTTTTAACTTTTAGTGGATGATTGTTTTCTTCCATTGTGGAGTTGAGGTGGTTTGGTTCGGTTAATTAGTCTGATTGGTGGAAAAATTATGGAGCCAATGTTCAATGTCGTGTAAAATATATTGAAGTTAAGATGGTTTGATTTGATTAGATGAATTAGATTGACTAATTGAAATCAGTTATTAAATTATTTTTGTGAACAATTATGGGGCCAATATCGTGGAATTGAAATAGTTTTAATCTAATGTTATGTAAAATTTATTAATTTCAGTTTTCAATCTTAATTGATGAAGGGTACTCTATAGATCACATTGTGGAGTGAGGGAAGCTCATCAGTCGTCACTTTGTTTAGTGCTTCTGACTGCCACAGTTTCAGATTTTTGCATGATCCTTTTGAGTTTAGATTTCCTAACTTTGATGGGTTCTTACATTAACTTGGATGAGTTCTTGATGTTTCCTTTTGAATTCCTCCTCCTTTTAAAGTAGATGATGTTCAAAAATGAGGATTTTGTGAAGGCCTTTTTGTTTATAGAAATCCATGGTTATTGAATGTCTGTAGACATTCCATCTCCATTGAGTGTGTTGTGGTCCTTTCTGTACTCTAGATTGAGCTTCCATGTTGATTGGGTTTTTCTTTCCCTCTAGAACCAATCTCAAAATCATAATAGGCTGTTTGTGTTGTGTGATCTTTTTAAGAATAAATGGGAAGCTGTTTGGTAAAACTTTAGAACGTTTACAACATATTAGGTATGATACGAATCAATGCTTAGGAAGATGAAAAGGAACAATGGCAGCCAAGAGCAATTCACAGTAAATCACCAGTAATTGATCACACAGATGAATTTTACACCCAAATTAGTCCTTGCATCATCTCTTAATATCACTTTGGTTTATGTCGTACATCGCACAAAGGAGAGGTATGGAAACAAAGGGGCATACATTGTCCTGAAAGCCCCTAATTTTGGTAATCCTGTATTTTGTAATTTCGAAGCAATTACTCTGAGGCCCAAGGTATTTTCTATTACTAATCTATAATTTATTTATGTTTTAAAACCCATGATGCGCTTTTGGTTTCATGTTTGGAGCTTCCATTGCAGGCAAGTGCGTTTTATGAGATGGATGAAGCGACCTTTTTTCATCAAGAGATGGTGACTACTCCGTGAAAGTCCATGGTCACCTGCCTCTTTCAATGCCCAGAGCTAGCAAAAAATTTGTACCATTTAGTGGCGGAGGTGCCTATGAGCCATCGGAGAAGTTAATCTATGCAGACCTGAGGGAGGGAAGTGACGATGAAAGTGAAGAATGTTTGAACTTTGCGAACATTGTAGTTTAAGCAGCTAAGATGGGTTGTGGACCAATGGGTGAATTTGTCTATGATATTCATCTGTTTTTTGTGACCAAAGTTTCATGCTTTCTTGTAAAAATGGTTAAGTACGAATTTATTCTAGGAAGAATCGGAATTTTCCTAGTGATCGTAATAAACTTCCATATAAAGTTGAAAATTTCATATTCGAGTAATGGAATGAAATTAGAAGCCTTTTGTACCATTGATGTTCTGAAAGTCACTTTTGAGCTTCAATTGTTGTTGCCATGGTATATCAATCCTTAATTCCTCAAAAGAATTCTTAAGTTTGGAAGCTGTTGTTATAACTAAAAAATTCAAAGCCATTTCTCCAACAATTTTGTTTATGTTCAATTCTACGAGTCAAGGTATTTCGCAATGGAAGAAAGAGGGATTCCCATTCATCATCGATGTACATCCAGAAACAAAGATTATGCAACCAATGTATATTGGGTTTCAATAAAACTGAATGAATCCGGGGATAACTAATGTCGTTAGACTATGCTTTGTATTATACTTCACACAAATATTTTGCTCCATTTAGGGCAGAATCATAAAGTCTAGTTTTCTAATCAACTCTGATTTTGATAGCTGCCTGATACAGAGTCCAATAACATGCTTGAGAGTTCTGTCATCTGATCAAATGGCTTGAACAACTTACTTGAATGTCAAGGAGAAAACCGCCTTGACTGAAAGAGTTCAAGCATAAGCCCTGAATTCCATAAAACCCATATTCAAAAACCAATTTCATCAATCCAACACCAATTCCATACATAATAGCTTACCTATTTCACCCTCAATTCCATAAAACCCATATTTAAAAACCAATTCCATCAATCCAAAACCAATTCCATACATAATAGCTTACCTATTTCAAAACCCATATTCAAAAACCAATTCCATAAAACCATATTCAAAAACCAATTCCATAAATAAGAGCTTACCTATTTCACCCTCTTTCATAAAACCCATATTCGAAAACGTTGAAACAAGCCATTTAACTAACTGTATATTGGTTGTTTGCCTCCGGGTTCATGAGTAATCATCGCTCCTGCTAGCGAGGCGGCTTCTCTCTGCTTGCGAGGCTGCTCGTCGTTTGCTCGCAGGGTTGCTTGTCGTCTGGTCGCGGGGCTGCTTGTCGTCTGCTCGCGGGGCTGCTTGTCGTCTGCTCGCGGGGCTGCTTGTCGTCTGCTCGCGGGCCATCGTCTTCTCCGTTGGCCGTCGATGAACACGAGTGGCCGTCGCTTGATGGGTTCCTTTTGCCGCCGCTTCTCTGATGGTTTTTTTATCTGAACCACGACGCACACCAAGACCCATTTTTTGGGTTTATTTGGCCACATAAGCAGCTAATGTGTCCTACACTCATCTGTCACCTAGTTTTAATTTTAAAAGCCAGAGTGAAAGGACCAATTTAACCCTCATTTTAACCCCTCAAACGGAAATAAACCGAATTTGAACGAAAATGGAAGTTTGGGGTGCATTTTGACACAAAAATGGGTTATGGGTGCATTTTGAGACAATAATAATAGTCCAGGATACATTGGGGCTAAAAAGCCTTAATTTTACCCTTTAAATATGGGAACATCTTGTGGTATTTATTAGGTAAAAAATGGTAAAATTATAATTGTACTTTCTAAATCTTTCGATTCCAACCCCCAACTTCCAATTTTGCTTTCAAAGGAACCTTCTCTTACTTATTTTGCTACGTGATGATATGTTTGAGTAGTGAACTTCCGTTTTTGCTTTCAATGGAACCTTCTCTTATTCTGCTACGTGATCTGTTTGAGTAGTGACTAGTTTTAGCTTAGGTGGACGGCAACTAACCGCCACATGTTCATTGAAGAAAGGTTCTTTGACAAACTACCCAAGATAGTTCAGAGGGAAAATTGATTTCGATTCAAAACACAAAATTGAGTAATACCGTTACGAAATTCAAGGCTACAATCATGTTTGTGAGTTGTATATATGTAATAAACTCACAATGTTTTTGCTAATGACTTGCATGAAACGAGTACATAATGACTCTTTTTTGGAGTGCCAAGAACAACACCCTTGTATTGTATTATGATCCATCTATACTACATTATGCACAACTTTCTAAGTGAATCATAAATGTTATTTACTCAATTTTCCGATACATGTACAGTGTAGGATCATTGTAAAGTAATAAATTAATAATACAAACCAAGCAGACAACTGAGTCCATCCACAGAAGCTCAAACTAATAGCTACTTAAGAAGCCCATCTGGTTGCATCTCCTATGTCTGTCTAGTGTCTATCTGTTGTCTACAAACCCATCCCCTAACTCAATTTCATTAATAAATGTTAGCCAGCTAATATTAAAACTAAACATTATCATCCTTCCTGCCTTGTAAAAGATGAAAAATGCAGGCCTCATGGACATGTTACAAATAGAAAACCTGCAACAAGCCAAAAATTACACATGAGCCTTTTTTATAATGAGATAGTCACTACAAAACCAAAAGCTTTGTGATATCAATAACAGAGCTAAGCTTCTTATAGGAATAGACCCAGCTAGGTAAAGTAAAACGTCATCTTGATACCACAAAAGCAAAGATTCTCTATGTTATTGATTTAAAACAAGTTATCAAGAAGGCATGAGTTATAGATACCACTTTGGCCTCTTCTGCCGGTTCATTTGATCTATATATGCTTCACTGCCACAACTTCATCACACGGGAAGCACCTTCCCTTACAATATTCCGCTTCTCCTAAGAAAATAGACTTCAATGTTGTTGAAAATATTGAGTTGAAGATCCTTCAACCCATTGAACTACCCATCTTCAAATGCCAAAAGTAATCAATTGCATGTGATCTGCAATTTTAGTTACTTCGTATGTTAATCAGACTTTTGTATTACTTATAATACCAATGACAAATATTACTACCATTACCAACTCAACGTCTAATCTAAACCGTTGCATTTTTCTTACGCAAGAAACACAAACCTTACTAATAAAAGTACTAGACCAATACAAGATGGACGAGAAGTGCATCCATAAATCATTTGACAACATCAAGCCCAAACACATTCTACAAACGAGAGTCAATACTATGAAGGTATAGAAGTTTTATGTTGTATTGAATTAATTAGAATGTACAGCAGTGGTGAGTTATACAGACCTAAACTAGAACTAACTAGGAAAGAAGTAAAGACTATCTAGACTAGGAAGTAAATACATTAGGAAGGAATCAGTATGGATTCCTGTTGACTAATCCCAGCAGATCAGGGAGATTTGATACTCAATCTCCTGTGATCACGGTACCCTAGGAGTGTCCTTAATACGCCCCCGCAAGACGGAGGAGCCGTCGGCGATGGCGATCTTGGTGCACAGCAGCTAGAACTAGGGTCGAGGCAGAGGTTTGGTGAGAGCATCGGCCAGCTGGTCATCAGTAGAGATATGGGACACCTGGAGCTGACCACGGGTGACATGATCACGAACAAAGTGATAGTAAATGTCTACATGCTTCATGCGGGTGTGGAAAACGGGATTGGAGCAGTAGTCGGTAGTTCCAATATTATCACAGGAGATGGTGGGTGTGTTGGAAAGGGCGAAACCCAGCTCACGGAGGAGGGATTGGACCAAGATCAATTCAGCCGTGGTGGATGCCACAGCCCTGTACTCTGCTTCAGTGGAGGACCTAGGGACTGCACGCTGTTTCCGGGAACTCCAAGAGATAGAGATGAGGTTACTACCTAAGTAGACTAGATAGGGTATTGTGGACTTGCGATCATCCTGGTCCCCAGCCCAATCAGCATCCGAATAGGCATGTAGAGAGTGAGTGACGGGATGAAGAGTCGAGGTAGCCTTACGGTGGAGATGGAGGCCAAAAAACAGAGTCCCCTTTAAGTAGCGAAGGACCCGTTTGAGACCTTGCCAATGGAGATCGGTTGGGGCATGCATAAACTGGGAGAGTTTATTGACAAAGAAGGAAACATCAGGTCTTGTCAGGCTGAGGTACTGCATACTCCCGACAAGGTGGCGGAACAGGGTGGCATCTGCTGGTGGAGAGCCATCACGCAGGTGCAATGGAGGGGAAACCGCCAGGGGAGTGGCCACGGGCTTGGCTCCATCCATGCAGGCCAAGTGGAGCAGGTCATGGATATACTTGTGCTGTGATAGGAAGAGGCCTTGTGCAATAGGAATGACCTCCATGCCAAGGAAATAGTGAAGGGCACCAAGGTCCTTAACAGAGAATCAGGTGGCCAGAGTTTGGATGAATTGAGAGATGAGCGCTTGATTGTTCCCCGTCACAACTAGGTCATCAACATAAACCAGAAAAAACAGAGTGCTGGAACCTTGCCCGAGGAGAAATAAGGAGGTGTCCGAGCTGGCATGGACAAAGCCGTGGGTGAGCAGGAAAGACTGGGAGCTCTTTGTACCAGGCCCGGGGGGCCTATTTTAGGCCATAAATGGCCTTGCGGAGCCTACACACGTGAGTTGGGTCCTACTGGTCCACAAACCCAACAGGCTGGGCCATGTAAACATCCTCATGGAGAGTGCTGTGGAGGAAGGCATTATTGACGTCCAACTGTCGCCAGCAACTGGTTACAGCCAAGTGTAGGGCCACACGGATGGTGGTTGGCTTGACCATGGGATTGAGGGTGTCTGTGAAATCCACTCCCGGGCGCTAATGGTACCCTTTGGCAACAAGACGGGCCTTGAATCGGTCCACTTTATTAAGGACCCTGCCGAATCACAGGAGATTGAGAATTCTTCTCCCTGATTCGGCAAATCATATCTCTACAGGAAGAAGACTGAGTTGGGTGGGCTGTTATTGGAGGGGTTGGTGCGCGTGGGCTGCACGTTTTAAAGCAGCCTCATGCTGAATGAGCATGTCATGAAGGTTTTCAAAGGGAACAGTGGTGTCCCTGGACCGCACAGCTGCTGCAATTTCCCAGAATTCAGGTCCAACTCCATTAAGAACATGGAGGAGAAGATCATCATCGGACAATGGTATGTCGATGGAAGCCAGCTCATCTACAAGAACTCGAATTTCCTGCAGATATTCAGAATCTGGGCGGGAATCTTGCCTCAGAAGGGTCAGCCGTTCCTTGAGGCCAAGGACACGAGCCCTGGCTTTGCTGGCATAGAGGTGAGTGAGTTGTGCCCAGGCAGTGGCTGAAGTTGGAGCAGCGGCAATGAGTTAGATCACCTGAGGTGATACGGAGGCCTGACGGACCCAGAAATCATGAAGGGCTGTTTCTGTGGTGGATGGGCAGGGCCGAGAGCCATCAACATAGCCCATGAGATCATACCCTCGAAGAAGGGCATTGAATTGAGCTCGCCACGAGAAGAAGGTGGTGGCAATAAGCTTGACGGGAAGTTGGGCTGCAGTGTTAATGGTGACGAGGGTGGGAAAATTAGGGTTTGGGTCACCGGTGGTTGGTGGGAGAGTAGGGTTGATAGGGGCGGCAGTGGTTTGAGCAGCAACGGCAGTGAGTTGGGCGGCCATGGATTAGGGTTTGTTTCTAGGGTTTGCTCAGTGGAGCTTTTAGAGCTCTGATACCATATGAAGGTATAGAAGTTTTATGTTGTATTGAATTAATTAGCATGTACAGCAGTGGTGTGTTTTATATAGACCTAGACTAGAACTAACTAGGAAAGAAGTAAAGACTATCTAGACTAGGAAGTAAATACATTAGAAAGGAATCAGTATTGATTCCTGTTGACTAATCCCAGCAGATCAGGGAGCTTTGATACTCAATCTCCTGTGATCTGCGGTACCCTAGGAGTGTCCTTAATAAATACAAGGGCCGCGAATCAGGAGAAACAGTCACATTCAAAGTTGCACTACCTTTGAAATGGTTTATGAAAAAAACCCCAAACAAAATCTAAAAGTTTAAACCTATCACCAACTCCACTTCACCCTCAGGCATTCAAAAACCTTCTTAGCCACACGGATGTTACTGTCTAATAAAAAATAAAATACTCGCGAGAATTTCCATAGGTTAAGGACACTCTTGAGATATCATACTGTCAGCATTAGACAGACTGAACTAATCACAATTTAATACCATACTACTAATCCCAAAGTGATATAATCTTAACAAAGAGAAGATAGATATTTTTAATTAGTTGCTACACAGTCAAAAACCTGGGATAAATCTTACAGTTTAGGTTTGGCATGCATATATACCTCACTTAAAGGCGGGACTGTGTTAGTTACTTCCTCGGAACAATCAGCAGCACCATCATTTTGAGCTTCAGCCAATTGGGACATATCAGTTTTCACAACTACCAAATGGGGGCAGACAGGAGGTTTACTTTCACGACATGTGTGGCACCTAAAACCAATAAGTTTATCGATGTTCTCTGAACCCAGTCCAAAAGCTTCACCGTGAAACCACACTGCATGGTAAAAATGAAGTGAAGGGATATGTAGAAAGAAAAATGTAAATTGCAGAGGAATTATACCCAGTAGTGGAGATTAATAGCATGGTTCATGACGTACCAGATCAGAGAGCCAGCGATTCATATAGAACTCTCCGAACCAAAACCAACTCAAATTAAATTTTGAAGTGCACTAACATAAGTATTCATATTACCTCCACATATTTCACAAGAAATGTAGTTCAAAGCAGACGAATAGCTGGCTTCACAACAAAGGGGGCATTTGAGTTGATCAAGAATGACAGGAGCACACCCAGAATGCGCAAGGAGTTTTTTATCCCTAAAAAGCATAGCACGTTCATCACTTGGCTTTCTAGACAACAGCAGTCCATTAAGCCAGTAACTATGATAAACTTCTGTTCTCTTCCTCTGCCGAGAAGTAACTGTCTTCGGCTTTTTATATGTCTCCTTATTGGATTGGCCTTTTTTCCCTTTCTGGTGTTTGCTACGCTTTTTATTTTGCAACAGCAAACATTTAGCTTTCCTAGGGGATCGACGTAGAGGTACAGTTGCTGGAACTTTTTTGCTACGTTTCAACCTCACTTGCCGTCCTCCACCTAAAGATTTTTTTCTGTTCTGTAAACGCAACGATCTGCGCTCTGTTTGAGAACCGTTACATTTCTGAGACGATAACTTCCCTGCTTTTGTTTCAATTTTCTTTCTTTTTGTGCCAATTTTGGCACACACCCTATTCTGACATTGGTGGCATGTAAATTTACACTGAGCAACAATAGTCCCACCAGACTTCCTGACATGTCTTTTGTGGAAAAATCCTGAAAGTTATACCTTAATAATCAGATACCAATTTTAAGAATAAATGAAAACCATGAAAGGCATCTAGCATAAAGTTGCACTTCCAATGTTTTTCACTAGAAACAAAACAAAAAATGAAGCATGCTGCGTGTGAATAGGTAATGCATCTTAATTACATGAAAAGAAAAAAAATCAACATATAAACGAAAAATGAATGCCGGAAGAACTGCCCGTAGACAATAGATCTAACTAGAAAGAGAAGAACACAACAAGCATGATTGTCAGCCAAATAATGTGTGGAGAGAGATGAAATCACACCTTTGCAGTATTGGCAGCTCACAGCTTCCCTGTTATATGAAAATAAACTACAATAATTAAAAAATAAATAAAAAAAATAAAAAAAGGAAAAAACAGAAGTAACATCACATTTAATATGTAACATGACAAGATAATATCAAAGAATTGGTCTTTTAATAAGACTGGGAAGGAAAAATAGATGATTATCTACACATATCATAGAACCTACTCAAATATCACAGCGGGTGTTCCAAATCACCTACTTTTCTTCACAGGTACCTCATTGTTTGGATATCACAAACAATGTGACAAGCTAATGAAACTTCATTAGTCCAATGAATACATCTATCCTCCAGATATCAGAAACAAAAATTTATTGCAATAACTTGAAAATCATTGGTTTTAGATTGAAGGCATTTTCACAGCAATACTTTAAGGGCTCTTTGGTGAGAGAGATTGGATTAGATTGGATAGCTCATCAAATTCAATGTTTTTTTTAATGTATTTTTAATGTAAAAATGGATGTGTTGTCATGGTAAGGGATTAGAGGGAGTAGACATAGAAGAAACTTTATCCAATACATTTGACTTAAAATAGTAGAATTAGAAAAGGTAAGTTTCCTTCTATGTCTGATCCTATATAATCCTCGTACAATGAAACTGCATCCATTTTGACATTCTAAATACATTGAATTTGGAGAGTTATACAATCCAATCCTACACACTAACGTGGCCTAACGGCAAGAAAACAAGCTATCATGGTAAATAAAAAAAAGTGATGAGCAGAATAGTAATATGAGATGATAACTGCATGAAAGAGAATAAAAAAAATACTACCTCATCAGGACATCCTTGTTGCAGTGTCCACATTTATAATACTCAGATCTTTCTGCTTTTGAAAACAAATACATAAATCCCTTGTTTTCACGGCGCCTCTTTGTTACTCTGCCAAACTCAAGAACTTTACCAGACTTTGCATCACTAGACTTGCGGGCAATTCTTCTCTCCTCAAAATTTTTCAAAAGATGCAAGGGAAGATATGATTCGTCTAACCAATACCTTTTCTTCTCACTAGACGGTTCTGCAAGCAAATAACCATGTTTCCTTACAATGTCAGGAATAGCTCTTCTCTTGCCAAAATCAAGAAGATACTTAACCACTCCCCCTTCAGAGCACTTCCTGCGGACAATAACTTTCTTGAACAGCTTGATCGATTTCCTAGATTCTTTGTCTAACGTAGGGAGAGGGCGTGCATTCTCAAGATCATCCCATTTAATGTTTGAATCAAGCTCTCTAACCTGAAATTATAGAGGGTTTATGGACCAAAAGTCATGTTAGGACTCAAGACCATAATCAGGTTGGGGGAAAATCAACAAAAAAGAAACGCACGCACTCTCACACACAAAATTAAAGGAGCTAGACACGGAAACACCTGAACATCACAAATTAAAGGAAAAAGACATGGAAAATATACCTGCAAAGCAAGTTGTTCGGCGCTAGTTGATAACTCAACAGCAGCTCGCCAGGCAACATATTTGCTTCTCTTAGCATATTCTGAATTTTCAGGATATAATATACCAAGTATCTTTGTACACCCAGCTGCAGAATTTCAGAACTTCGAACTAATTCAGAATAATAATTCAGTTGATTTAACTGTAAGAAATCACTACTATGCAAAATTACACATAAGCAAGCATAAAAATTTAGCCGACCTTGTCTGGCAGCCTTGGAAGTCACGGAACGAGGCAAGACCTTCCAACTGAACACCTGACGAGAAATCCTACCGCCCCTCCACCAAAACATTCCTAATCCACTGGCAGCAGCTGATGAGGGGTTGGACTCGGTATCTGAGCACTTGGGCCTTCTTCTAGTAATCATGTTCTTCGAGTATGCACGTAATGAAGTCACAACATGAGAGGCTGAGCCCATGGTAGCAGTAGAATCTCCATGTTTCAACCAGTCTGCTGAAAGTGCAGAAAGACGCAGATTTGCCTCTAACTGTGTCATTCATATCACCAAAAATAAGAAGGCATTAAAAGAAATAAAATCAACAAAAAATATCCACAGAAGAAATAAAAGCCCCTTTGCAATAAATCAACAAGCTATTTTACGAAACATGGAAAAACACTAACAAACATTTGTTTTATTTTCAATTTTAATGATATTTAAATTTATATCATAACATGATATTTCCTAGACTGTATGAATATAATGTACTAAGGCTTACAAATGTCGGCTAATAAGCGATCTGAGACAAAATAAAAAACCAGAAACGTAAGGAAAATTCTGAACTGTTAGGTATATTTAAGTTCTGCCAGCCTAATTTTTAATCAGATGCAAATTAACAAACTGACTCGGATAAAAATTAAATTAAAACATACCATGAGCAGTAAATTCTTAATAGAGTAAATATCAGATGCCTTAAGAATACTTTCACGCCACAGTTCCCTGTGATGGGGATTCAACCATGGGCCCAGTAGAAGTCCCTGCAGACGATCATGAATAGATAGGATTTGACAAGTGACAACATTAAGATGACCTTTCCAGCCCTCTTTAGATTGAAAGCCAGCTAAATTACTATTAGAAACATCCCGAATAGGCCCCATACTCATGATAAACAAGCAATCCCTGTCATCAGCAGGAACTTTGCAAGAAAAGCACCAACCACATTTCTCTTTCTGTACATCTTTATTTAGGTACTCAATATTTCGCCAGAAAAATTTGGAAGATTTTTTTAAAATGGCCTTCATCTGTGCTGATATTATTTCCTCTTCTGTTATTATTGTATCTTCCTTAACTTTATCAGGTGACTTACGCGTCAACTCCTCTGCAACGTATGAGGCAATTTGGCCAAAACTGTAATAGTTCATGTAACCAATTCCATAATGAACTTCTGAAGAGGCCCCCGTTTTAGTGATCATAGAAGTAGATGCCAAAGAACAGTCTTCAGGGTAACGTCTTCCCCGTGAGTTTGGTTGATTTAAATAATCAGCCGATTCTTCAGAAGTTATATTTGGACTTACTGCCATGGTCACCGAATCTAACGTGTTAACATGTGAGCCAATATTACAATAACTCTCTTTCCGTGGCTCCAGAGGCATTGAGGAGCCAATGTTACTATTTGCTCCATTTAACCTAACAGGAATATCCCAGAGCTTATAGATAGCCTCTAATATCCCATCATAGTAGAGATCTGAAGACCTTAGCACTTCAATAACTTTATTCATATCATCTCTGTGGTAGTAGTTGGATTTGGATTCAATATCACAAGAATCTGATCTGCAAGTGAACATCCATAGACAGATGAAGCCAAACACATACCAAACTGAGGAAAGGAGACGGTAAATATTTCAAAGAAACAAGAATACAACACTGCACATTTTTGTTTTAATCAACAACAATTTCAATTAATATCTCGGAAACAAAAAAATAAATGATCATATTAATTCACACAAGAATCCGAGAATAGCTCGATAACTAAAACTTCCAAGTATCACCAACCCATAAGAAAACTAACTAGAAAATTTATTTTTCCAAAACACAACAGCTACAGTACAATGGCTGAATTTCATTTTAACCAACCACTTCAAACTCAGAAAGATTGTTCAGAAAATTATCTTTCATATAAGTTTTGATAGGTCATCTTCGGTTACACCATACAGTCAATGTTCTATCTAGCCCCTTACATGCTTTTTGATGTACTGGGTTTTTAAAGATCTACCAATGGGATAACTACTAGTGACACACCCCGATCCAGAAAGCCCACTTAGGGCACGAAGATCAAGGCGTGCTGGCTTTCGTCATCTAGACGATGATCGGTTTTCACCGGTTAGGTTTTACCCGACCACCCCAAAACGCGACGTTTTAAATTAAATGGCTTTCGTCATCTAGACGTCACTGTCCAGATGTCAGACAAAACGCCTCGATCTTCGTGTTCCTACGGACTTTCCGGATCGTGGTGTGTCAACCAGAAATTTCACGCTTCATGATATACAGAGGGTATCGTGGAAATCATTATAAATATTAAAATTCATGTTCGTTTCTCATAAATAATGAATGTAGCCAATATTATTTGGGAAGTATAAATTAATAGCAAAGTGAACTATGAATAAGAAGAAATAGCATTGTGCTAGGCATTTTAGACTGAGCAGTGTAAAGATGAAAAAGGATGAACTTACACCAAAAGATAACCGCAGCTTTTAAAGTATAGCCGGCCATGAGGATCAATTCCTAATAAATCTGCACCTCGAAGTGACTTTTGTGGTTTCATCCAAGGTTTATGCCTGTCAATCAAACACTCGGGACAATACCAGTCACCGTCTGGCAAAAGATCATTAACAACTCCAACACATTTTGAGTGGTATGCAGCAGGACAGCCATCGCAGCATATTAAACTTCCATCCATTTTACAGAGGCAGCATTCATCACTATTCCAGTCAGTGGTGTCAGCAACAACCTCATTATCGAAATAAGAGGTGCCAGTACCATCCACAGGAGCCTTCCTTTTCTTGCAAACCTCAGAGTTTACATTCCGATCAAAAACGATGTCAGGTTCAGCTACCAAAGACCTTCTATTAATCTCCGACCTTATGGCTTCCACTTCTATCAAATCATCACATAAACACTTAAGTATCTCAATCTTAACAGAAGCAGGTTGTTCATAGTAATCATTTTTGAATAGCTTAAAGCAACTGACATCAAAACCAGGTTTCAGTCCAGAACCACGGATCAGAAAATATTCAATCATAAAAATTGGCCATGTAATCAAGTCCAGAAAATCCCAATTGAGGCTCCTACATCAAAGATTAAAAGAGAAAGTTAAGGACCAATAAATGCAGTTTCCAATAAACTAAGTGACATCAGATATAAATAGTAAATGGGGATAAATAATGCACCTCAGACAATCAGAAGCAGATTCGGAACCTTCGTTTGCAAGCCACTCCAAATGCTTTTTCAATGCTTGCAAAATAGAAACATGAACATAATCAACTAATGAGCTCGGAGACTTGCGCTTCAGTGCTGCCACAAAATCCTCCAATTTGAAGGGACTTAGAAATAAAAGAGTGCTAAATGATCTTAAACAAGCATAAACAGTGAAAATGTCAAGTATGGGAGTTCCATCTAGATTTAAATGATCTGATGAAGGAGGTAATTCGGGCTCCTGAGGTAGAATACTAGGTTTTTCAGCCTCCTCACAACCAGAAATCATTGGTTTATCCTCTGTTATTGCACTAACTGCAGAAGAGGACAATGGATCACTGACAGAAACTGATGAGATTGAGACGTGATTTTGAGTAGACCCTCGACGACTACTTCTCCTCAGAACTGTCTCTGTAGTAGTAGATTTCAAATCATCCAGTACTTTTCTTCTCTTTCTACGGCTACTTTTTTGAGTGCATGGACTTCCTGAATTGCCTAGGTAGCCATGAATCATCGGAGTGCCAGCTTCCAAAGGACTATCTTTCACCTGAACTTCCACCAAATGACTACCTCTCAAAAGATCATCTTTCACCTGAACTTCCACCAAACCACAATCCTTAAAGCAGCTATTATCCAAAACACGAAGAGAATTTTCTGCTTCCAAATCTCCACTGGAACAACAATTTTCAATATTTAATCGTTCGCCAGCTGCACATTCAATGGGATCAACACTTGTCAGGGGAATATCTTCATTAATATCAATATACACTTCCTTCCAGTTCTCATCAGCATTACAATCTTCAATAATCTTCTCTTCAGCATTTCCACTCCCCTCTTTCCCATGATTTGTTTCGATCATCTCGAACCTGGAACTGATCTTGAAATTTTGTTCAGAGTCACCCTCTGTATCACCCTCTGTATCCTTACATTCTTCACCAACCTCTAAATTCAGATCAAAATGGCAACCCCTCCTCCGGGTTCTACTGGTTACCACAGTTGGACCGCCCAAACTATCCCCATACAAATTCTCAACAAAAGCACCACATGCATCCAAATTCAAGTCAATACAATCTCTTTTTCCTGCAATTTCCTCCTTATCAACATCTAGATCAACATTTAAGTCGCATCCACCATTCAAATTCAAATTAAAACCAGCATTCAAATCAATCCCATCTTTCAAATTGTCAACTCTATTCACATTCCCATTAACATCTAACACATTCCCCTGTTCTGGGTTATCAAACCCATTACTAGAACAAACATTTTCAATCAAATTCCCAGTAACTGCCACATTTTCCCTAACATTCCCTCCAAATCCATGTCCCATTTCAAGATTTTCCCCAGACCCATCACTCAAATTACAATTTGAATGAACATCCCCATCAAACAAAGAATCATTTCCAAGGTTTACTGGAGCAGCATTACCTGAATTACCTCGTACTCCTTGCTTCCTTTCAATACGCCGCCGTTTCAAAGGCTTACGGCCGGGGCGGCTGGGCTTGATTTGGGCGTCAACAAGGTTTGACTCGGCACCACCAAGGAGCAAAGAAAGCTCATTGAAGTCCAATTCTTCAGAATCCCCATCTTCATAAAGGACCTCGAACAACCCAGATAAAGGGGCGTACGATTTCACAGTTCCCGTGAAGAAATCAAAACCTTTGAACTTTTTCCTCACAGTTCTGCCCACGAACTCCATTTTATGCGATCCAAACTCGAAAATGAGAAGAAAACCCTGTGCTTCTCTTTCTTTTTCTCTCTCTAATTGCTTCCTTTTGGGCCGTTGTAAGAGAGGAAGAGACAGAGAAAGAAAGAGGAGAGATGGAAATTTGGTAACCTTCTCTCTCTAGAAATGCCTTCAACGTGCATAGCAAACTGCTTGACTCTGACTACGGAGAGAGAATGGTGTGCCCATGTGCGCAAGAAAGTTCGTGCTACACGTATAATATGGGCTTAGTATTCAAAATGCATATTCACTTTACTTCCAAAAATAAATTTAGGGGTGTATTTGAAGGTTTTAAATATATTGAAGACGTTCAATTAGAATTTTAATAGATTATTCAAAAATGCTAGTGTATTCAATCTAACTTTTGAATGATTATTTTAAAATTATTAAAAATTTTGGTGTATTTAATTTAATTTTAAAATGAGATTTTGAAATCTAGGTGTATTAAAAACTTTCATGATTTTTTTATGATTTGATAAAATGATGGATTTTGATTGATTTTGGAATGAAAAATACTCATATCAATCCTTTACTCAAATCATCACACCTCAACCAAAATTTCATCAGATTTGGGGGGAAAAACGTATTCCTTAAAAAGTTCTTTTGTGGTTCATCCTAGCTCACCCAACGCTTTGAGAGGCTTGGGCAATGAAGGCAGAGGTTGGGTGATTCTCTAGTTATCCCTCCTGGCAGTAATGAATAGCCTTTTGAGTTGCCTGAAATTACAGTATGAAATATACATTATTTTAGTTGCTTTATCATTTCAATAGATTATGTTCTCTTCTGAAAACAAAATCTCTCTATGTGCATGTGAATATGCCAAATTTTTTTTTCTGTATAGAATCTACAACATTTAAGTAATGAGTCAATTATGTTGTTTTTTCCCCTTCCAGGAACTTGTGAGAAATATTTCAACTCTGGATGAAGAAACAAACTCTCTGGACTTGAAATCGTAAGCATCTTATTCTTTTATGTTATTTTCCTCTATTTTCTATGTTAGCACGAAAGTACCATTTATCAACCAATGCAACTGTAAATGTTAAACGTTTCTGCGAGATATGTATGCTTCGATGTATATGTGAGTTATTAAGTTGAAATCAGGCTGAAATTTTTTTTGTCTCCCTCTTGTAGTGGTATAGGGATTACTAAAAATACTGTGGTTGTAGGTGGAACTCCAGAAGCGGCTCCACGAACAACTTGAGGTATATATGCATTTTTATTTCTTATTGAACTGTATTTTTATAGAATCTTTCTATCTCTATTTCACAAAAGATGTTAATTGTTACCGAACCAAAGAAAGTTGCAGTTGCAAATTGAAGAATAAGGAAAGTACCTTGAAAAGATGTTCGAGCAACAAAAAAAGATGGAAGACGACAGGGTGAAGTCCACACCATCCCTCTGGGATGACCACCTTACCCCATTATCAAATGTTGACTTCTTACTATCGTGTAGCTCGTGCTTCTGTTACTCCTTTCAAGTGAGTTTCCTTAACCATTATACTTGTCATCTCCTGTGTTCTCCCAAGAAGAATTTGCTACTGGGTTTTGAGAGCAAGACATCCTACTTAACTTAACCCTCCCTCCACTCTCCTTCCTCTATGTCTCACTCTCCTAGTGCGTCCATCACCTTCGTCCGTCAAAGCCTAAATGTTTCGCTCGCTCTTCGCCACTATCTCTTACAGCTTCATGCACATATTGTCAGATTAGGTCTTGAACAAAACCCCATATTGGTTCCTATGCTTGTTAAACTTTATTCATTAAGTTGAGAGATTCATGGTCCTGTTATTCGTAGTTGTTGTGATGGGTATGACAATGCTAAACATGCATTAATTACAATGTTATGTTCTAGATTTGAGCCAAATTACATCACAATAGCCAACATCCTTCCCCGCTGTGCTCGGGTTGCAAATATCCGATATTTGAAACAAAATAAATATTTTAAAATCATAGCAAATATTTTAAAATAATAACAAATTAATAAAACAAAATACATAGAAACACTTCAAAATCATAAATAAAAAAATCAAAATCTATTAAAACCCAACAGATTTGAAACTCATTGAAGTCTATTAAAACCCTTTAAAATCCAAATTGAATTCACCCCCCTTAGTTTCAATGTGCTGTCACAACTACACTTCTATTACTTTCGTTACTCCATTTCATTAGCCAAGTTAGTAACATTGTTACTATTACTTACGTGTCGGTCCCTGATTGGTTATTTAATTATTTATATAAAATTATTAAAATTAACACAAAAAAATGAAGAAAGAAGTTGATGAATAATAAATCCGAGTTTTCCACGATCATCTTCTTCCTTCTTCAATTAATTGAAGTGGAATGATGGATTCTACAAAATATCCAATCCCAATCTAAATTAGTGACAATGTGGGTTTGAACAAATTCTAAACTCAATTTAGAAAAAATCCCAAATCTGGAAAAAAAAAAAAAACCCAATAAAAAACTGGGTATTTTTCTTGAAATGTGAAAAGCACATCGAGGACAGATATATTAGAATGTATATTTTATTAAATAATCATTAGAATGTATATTTTGATGTTGGTAGGGCGTAAGGAGGCTGCTGCAGAGGGACTCACGACAAGAGTGGTGGTGAGGTCCCATGGACGCAGAGAGATTAAGAAGAGGAGAAGGGGAAAGAAGGTTTTAGAATTTGGTTCGAATTCAAATTCTGAGAACTACACCATTGATAATTTTATTCCCCTCTTTTTTTGTGTTATCGGTTAATACACCGAGTAGATCGAGAAGATTTTGTGAAAAAAAAGCCTTGATTTTTATTCAATTTTTAGTAAATTTTGGCTTTTTTGAGTTGATGATATTCTAAATTTTTCACTGGTAAGTGCTTACATGTGGCTGTTTAAATTTGGACGTGGGTTTGGGTGTTGTGTAAGAAGAAGAGATGGAGAATAGAGGTGGGGGTAGGTCGTGGGTATCCTTTGATTTCGGCTAATGACCTTCCTTCTTCTATTGGGTTCAATTTATTACACAACAATCCTTGTAATACATGTTACTTCACCTTCTTTATTCGTTTCTTCCTTTGACATTGCGGGAGGATTATTTATGCGGATTTTGGCTTCGCTTAATTCTGCAACCATATTTATCTTTTTATTTACTTTTCTAATTATTGGATGAAGGTATGAATTCTTCCTTGGTCTAAGGAAATGGCGAGGAAGAACAAACATCATAATCATAAACATGAAACACAATGAAGCCAATATAAGTTCTACCAACTTTCTGTGAAGCTGGAGTGGGTTTGGTTTGCGTTGAATTACTGGTTGCATTGGAGTGAAGCTGAAGATAAACCAGAATGGTTTAATGAATGGGCTGGGTTTCTATCCTCGATGTGCTTTTCACGTTTCACAGAAGAAGAAAAAACCCAGTCATTTATCGGGATTCTTTTTCCAAATTTGAGATTTTTTTTCAAATTGAGTTTAGAATTTGTTCAGACCCAGATTCTCACTAATTTAGATTGGGATCCTTCATTCCACTTCAATTAATTGAAGAAGGACGAAGATAATGGTGGAAAACTCAGATTTATAATTCATCTTCTTCTTCCATAATTTGTTTTGTATTAATTTCAATAATTTTTTATAAATAATTAAACAACCAATTAGAGACTGACACGTAAGTAATAGTAACGCTGTGACGACCCGAACATTCGAAAAAATGGAATTTTGGAAATTTTAGAAAGGAAATGACGATTTTACCCTTGGTTAATGGGGTCAAAAGTTGACTTTTTGCTCGGGGGCACTTTTTGGACTTTCCGTGAAGACCGTTGCGTAGGTCTCGAGACGTTGAGTTCGTAGACAGGTGGCACACCAAAATCGGAGTTCGGATGAAATTATTACGAGTATGAGAAGGCTATGTGTATTTTGGTAATTTTGTGAGAAAGGGCAAAATGGTAATTTCGGTTGGATTTGCTTAGTCATTACTTGTAGCAGGAATGTGTCACGTGTCATCACAATAAATGGATTGCTAACACAACGTGTCTATGTTTAATGTTGCTGGGTGTGTTATCTCAAGTGTGTTCTTAACAAACCCAAAACAAAAACCAAACATATATGTGATCAATTTGTCCTGACTATTAAGGGACACTGAGAAGTACAGAGATTTAGAGAGAAAACTGAGAGAGGAAGAGAAAGATAGGAAGAGAAAGAAGTGAGTATCTGAGAAAGTCGAACCTGAAGAACCCAAAAAAATGTGGAAGAAAATCTTGAATTCAAATGACGAGTTTTGGAGATGGATTATTGAAATCAAGGTGAGGATTAGTTTTCTGGGATCCAAACGACTCAAACCACCCAAGTATTGAAGGTAACTGACTGAGGAGGAACCTAGAACAAACCTGCGACTCCTTCGGAATTTCAAGCTGGAATTCAAGTAATTGGAGGTGAGAAATCATGAAATCGAGCTTCAAAACATGTTTACAAGGATCCTAAAATGGTTTATGGTTGATTAGAATCGAAAAAAGGATTGAAATTGAAGAAAATTTAATCGGGTCAACAACCAGGTCGCGTAAAACGAGTCGAGAAGATGAACAATATCATGGAGGTACTGTAGCAGCGAGTGGGGGGGCGCGTGGAGGAGTTTTTTGAGGTATGTTCAACATGACTTTTAAAGTAATCGATGTAACAGACATTTTGACACAGGTTTCGAGTCGATCGGACACCGTTTCGATATAGTTTTCAGGGTTCAAAGTGTTATATTACGTTTTTAATAGGTATTTTAATTCCGGAAAATTAGGGGATTTTAATATGACATTATTTGAGGTGTTAGTGACCCTTAGTGGTAGTTTTTGACAGGATTCGTGATTCCTGGAATTTATGGAAAAGTGCACAGCTCGGAATCGAGCAGCTTTGATGGTGTGTGAGTGAACATTTGTTTTATAAACTGTTATGCATGCATAGTTAAATGTTTTCCATGATTTATTACATGGTTTGAGTTGCAATGATTTGGATAATGATTTGATATGATTATTTGGTGATTATATGGATTATTTAATTGATTTTCGGGCATGATTTACGATGAACTGTGACAATGATGTTTTGGGCTAGGCTCTGGTTTGAAAGTGGTGGTTTGACTTAGATTGTCAGTCAAAAATGATTTAATGGATTTACTTAATGATTTATAGATGTGATTTTATGGATTTACTTGAAGATGGCATTTCGGGCTTGAGACCCTGTTGGAAATGGTTTCAGCTTGGTTTTAAGTCAAAGATGGTTTTTAAACAAAGGTTTTGGATTTATGTTCAGTGTCCCCAGATTTGTAATGCCTGGGAAAACCCGAATGTCTAATTTTTGGGTTAGCCCAGATGCGTAATTCCCGAGACGTTCCGAAACGGCCAGATGTGTAATTCCCGGAGAAACCGGATGTGTCATGCCTGGTAAGTCTAGATGTGTAATCCCCAGAAAAACCTCATATGTGTAATTCCTGAATTGTCAGATGCATAATGCTTGAGTTTTTAGTATGGAATTGTGTTAAGATTGATTTTGTGTCCAGATGGTTTTCATGTGGTTTGGCTTGAGGGCTGGTGGTTCATGTTTTATTCTATGCATGCATGTTTGATAATTGGAGGGTAAAAAGAGTTGTTTTGAAATGTATTATCAAACGATGATTATTTTTGTCCACTCACACCTTTTATGTTTTTGATGACCCTCCAGGCCGTGTCACGAAGATCGGGGCTGATTGAGAGATGGAGGCATAAGTGGAAATCAATGTGATTATCCCTTGTTTGGCAAGTGCTAAGGGTATTTTTGGAATTTCAGTTGACTTGTCAGACGGGAGCAGGACCGGGCACAATTATCAAAGTCAATTTGGGACGAGTTCTGTCAAACGCTGTTACTAACTTGGCTAATGGAATGGAGTAACGGAGGTAACAGAAGTGCATTTGTGGCAACACATTATAACTAAATCCGTTTCGGGGAGCAAAGTGATACGTAATGTCTAGTTAGGGGAGCATTTTGAGTAATAAGCCTATAATAGATGCGCGGATAATTATTATTACCGAAATTGATCCGATAGAGTTATTTATCTAATGTAATCACTCAAAGTATAGGAAAATGTTGATTCGATCCTCGCATTAAAATATTTTTCATTATTAATTTTCTAGCTAATATTTCAACCCATAGGAAAATCTAGCGGATAAGGATCCCTAGTGATCTAAAAAGATCTCGACTATGAGAATCAGTGTATTCTAGCCATTGAATTAAATCTAGCAATCAAAAATTAATGTTAATTGTTCTCTCATTTTCAATGTGGTCATTATATCTGGATTGTATATAATTCAAATACATTGATTCTCATGGTAAGGATCTTATCATATCCCTAAAAAATCCTTACCCAAATCTAGCATTTACTTTTGTTTTTGGTGCTTCATCTAATCATTTCCCTCTTATTAGTTATTACCATAATGAAATATTTATATCTATTTTTGTATAATTTTAATCTTTATTAATTGCTCGTAGAGAAAAATACTTACATCTTATTTCTATAACTCAGTTACAGTAGAGATAAATAAGTAAACTAATGTATTAAATTAAAAATGAAATTTAAAAAATGATAGTTACAACGTCTTTAGACTATAACGAATTGTTAACTTCCACGTCCAACCTTGCTAAATTTTGCTATCCCACTGCTATCAGTTTTGGACAACAAGGAAACACTAATGTTTTTCTCTCCGTTTCTATATTCTAGGTCAAAGATTTTTTATGGCAGATGTTTGCAACTATGGACCTCAAGCCTCTGATAGCTTGATCAGGGGGAAGCCACCCTCAAGAGCATCTTTCAAGCTCATTTTTTACGGCACTGTTATAAGTAATAGTTGAGCAACTTCAGGATTTATTATTCAGGATGGCAATGAGCTCCTAATTTGGGCTGGAACCAGACAAACTAATGATAACAGTAGACATGAACCTAGGATTTGAACATGAGGTAGGCTGATTTTATTAGAATTATATTCTATCAAAATTCGATAGTACGAATGAATTTTATTGATAAGAAGTAAAATATATATCGATTAGCCATATCCTAAAAATTAATACTTATATACAAAAAAAAACTAAGAAAAAATAACAATTTTATACGATACCATGTAATATAAGAATACTAAACTTGTAGTCTATTAATTTTTGTTTACATATTATATGAGTTTATTATCAAGTCGATGTCAATATTATCAACAAATACTTTTTTATTTGAAGAATATATTATACAATCTTCAAAAATATTATTTTTATCTTATTTAAGTGTACAACAAATTTCGTGTGAGCTGAAGCCCACCTTCGCCCCTCATGTTGGCCGTTCTTGGATACTAGTAATGTACTTATTGTGGAGAGAATGGCCCTAACTCCTATATGGAACTATATATTAGTATCATTTTTGCCATTTATTTGTTTAATCATCCTCAGAAGTGTGACCCACCAAATTACCGATATCTAATATATTCGATAATAAATTACAACATAGTTACATAAGTAGACTAAAAAATTACTCAAGAGTACACTAAAAAATTATTCATATCATTAATCTGTTTATGATCTAATATTGATCCAAAGATGAAGTTTAAAGTGGTCAACGACTCAACGGTTCGATATCTTATATGAGTTTATTATCAAATCGATGTCAATATTATCAACAAATACTCTTTTATTTGAAGAATATATTATACAATCTTCAAAAATATTATTTTTATCTTATTTAAGTGTATAAAAAATTAATTGGGTAGGTTATAAATACTAAAAATATACTATTTTTTCTTTTGGGTTTGAAATTTCGCGTGAACTGAAGCCCACCTTAGCCCCTCATGTTAGCCATGCTTGGAAACCAGTAATGTACTTATTGTGGAGAGAATGGCCCCAACTCCTATATGAAACTATATATTAGTATCATTTTTGTCATTTATTTGTTTAATCATCCTTAGAAGTGTGACCCACCAAATTACCGATATCTAATATATTCGATAATAAATTACAACATAGTTACATAAGTACACTAAAAAATTACACAAGACTACACTAAATTATTGATATCATTAATCCATTTATGATCTAATATTGATCCAAAAAAGAAACTTAAAGTGATCAACGACTCAACGGTTCGATATATACTCAGTGTTACTAAATGTGATGGATGAATTCTATAGTCCATCATTTTTTTAAGTTTTATTTATATTTGTTTAGATAATTTCTGTATATTGTATGTTAAATTGGGAATTTTTTTTTAAATGTACTAGTCGAAGAGCCTTTTCATTGTCATCATGGTGCAGTTGCTTGAAATGACATCATAAGAGTTTAGTGGTCGGGTTGAGCTGGCTAAAGCTTATTACATAACATTGATGCTTGAAGGAGGAAACGTTCAGTGGAAATGGAGGCAATAGTCCTAAATCGCCTTGGTATGTAGTCTTTTTTTTATTTGGGAATTCCTACCTCCATTTGAGTTTCCTTCCATCATGCCTCAATCCTGTCCTCTTCCCTAATCTAATTCCCTTTGCGGCGATGGACTTTGAACACTTTGTCATCGAAGTCCATCTATCAATCAATCCATTGGCTATTTTGACATTGGTTTGTTTTTAAAGTGCAATATGCACTCGTCGAATGGATTATGCAAGCGCTCCTTGTGCGGGTGACATGCTCACTCCCATTTTCCGATAACTTATTCGGTTTCACCTTCACTTTCCGTACTTCTGGTGATTTTGTGTTTATTGGTTCATGGCAGCTCAGACAAGAGCTGATGGTAGCGGATTGGATGATGGTGGCTTTCCATATTTTAGATCTAGGGTTACCTATGGGCTATTTTAAGTTTATGTTATTGGACTTGTATGCATATGAATTTTGTGTTGTTTGTGGATATGTTTACGTCACTCTTAAGTCTTTTTATTCATAGGCTTCTATTACTTTGTATTGTTTACTTATTAATGAAATGCTTATTTTCTTGATAAAAAAATGTAACGAATAAATTGCGTATTACAATTTGACATTAACATAAAGATAGTACATATGCAGGAGTGCTTACACTAAAAAAAAACCACTACACGCCGAAGTAGGGGATTTATTAAATTAAAGATCCAACCCAACTGAGGTCCAAGTCCAACTAACATTCATTTGCTGGATCATGGGGAGTCGCGAACATGATTGGTGCAATCACACTGACACGACACCGAAGCCGTCAAAAGGCAAAGGGGAGGTGCGACAAAGTCGTCGCAAGGGAGGAGCTTGCATGGATATATGATAGGATTCGTCCCAAACATGTTTTGATAACCGTGCATGGTCCTACTCTCGTCTGACAAGTTAACCAAAGTTCCAAAAACACCCTTAGTACCTGTCAGACAAGGAATAGCTGTACTGATTTCCACTGATGACTCAGCCTCTCAAGCAGCCCCGATCTTCGTGTCACGACCTGGAGGGTCGTTGAAAACATCGAAGGTATGAGTGGAAAAAATAACATCATTTGAAATACGTTTCAAAATGAACTCTTTTACCCTCCAGTTATAACACATGCATGTATAGGATAAAACACATGAACAACCGAATTTCAAATCATTTCATATCACAAACCGTGGGATCCACAATTCATCAAAGGCCCATGGACCACATTTTGACAGGACCCGTCCCGAATACACTTTGGTAATCATGCAGGTCTTGCTCCCGTCTGACACGAAACAACAAAACAATGTCAAACAAAGGATAAAAGAACTAACATAACTGTTATTTAAACCAGTCCAACCAGTCTACAGTAATTATAGAGCAGTCATGACTGTACAATAAGTTACAAGACAAAAGTACCTACTTTGTAAAATAAAGAGTAAACAGCAGCGGGTAAGATATACCTCTCTCCTTGGACTAGCCCCGACGCCTATGCAAGCGGCCTGAAGGTTCAGTAAAACATCAAACGCGTGAGTGGACAAAAATAAATAGTTTAGAAACTCATTTTCGAAAATCAATATTTACCCTATTCGTTTTGGAAAGCATGCATGCATAATCAGTAAAATCATTTCTTTCAAATAAAACAGTACATAAGAAAATTTCTGGACACAGGTAATCTTTAAAAACATTTGTGACTCATTCTCGTACCCAATCTCAATCTCATACCAAACCTATCACGTTATTCGTTCAACGAGTGCAAATAGGCTCTAGGATAGCTAACGTTCGAGCACGTTGATAGGTCGTTAATTAAGCATTATTTTATATTATTTTATACCCTTTATACTTGACTTTTAATATTAAAATAATAAATAATTAGATAAAATAATTTATTTTGTGATATTTTGTAGAAATATATAAAGCTTGGAATTTGGAGCATTTAGGTGAAAGAATCGTCCCGATCGGAATTATAACGAAGAAATTATGGACGAAATATAAGAAGCCACCGAAAATCGCAAGGACATTCGGTGGGAAGTTGCTAAAATCTAGAAGCCCAAGCAAAAAATCAGCATCTTTTCCCAAAAATCCACTCAATGTCATCATTTCCATCACTTCTTCATGTATTATTTTATTGTTATTTTTTATTTTAATTTTGTACTTTTATTTAAACAATTGTGACACTCCCTCTATAAATAGGGAGGCCATTTCATGTATTAGAGGTCCCCATTAGTCTCCTTTAGTCTTCATTTTTCCCATTTTGTTTCTCCTTTTAGTTTAGGTTCTTATATTTTCTCTCTAGTTCTTCTCTTCTTTTAGTTCATCTTCTTTATTTTGTTCTTTATTTTTAGGGACCATTTGTAACTTCTTGTAATTTTCTTCTTAATTAATTATCTTAGTTTTATTTTCTTTATTATGTTCTTAAAATTTCTTAAACTTATCTTTAATTACATTTTTATGCTTTCCGTAAGAAAAATCTAAGGTTAGGTAATTCTAAAGCAACTCAAGAGTTTTTAAGACCAAATTCTTTGTATTTCTTCCTCCATCTTCACATGGTTCTGCCTGCTGTCAGGGTTCCTTGTGAAAAATCATGTTTTTCTACTTAAACTCTTGTTATTGTTTCGGTTTTACTTATAATGCAATATTTGTGTTAGTATTTTCTTTCTAACATTTGTAAGTATGAATACAATCTCCATGTGTTTTACTTTCTGAATTTCTTTTACTTCATATGTTTTAGTGCTTTATACTTCAATTTGATGCAAGTGTCGGCCGCTGTCGGTGCACTTAGCATTTGATTGAAGAGATTTTAATGTCGGCCGCTGTCGGTGCATTTAATCACAAACAAAAGGTAAATCATATTATAAGTGTCGGCCACTGTCGGTGCATTTATAATATGAAAAACGTATGCATATAATGGAGATGATGAAGGTAAGATTTCGTGATTAATTCAATATAAGCATGATGTTAGAGTGTTAGTAAAAATTGTATTTAAAGGAAATTTATTTTAGGAGTAGTTTTAAATAATGTTATTGTTAAGTTTAATTTAATTCTTAGTTAGTATTTTCTTTAGTTTAGATTACAAATCTCCCTCAAAACCCTCCATTTAATTCTTTATTCTTTTATTCTTTTATTCATTAATTATTTAATTCATTAATTTATTAATTCTTTATTCTCTTATTCCTCTATTCTTTAATTTATTGATTATTTGATTATATAATTCTTTTATTCTTTTATTCATTGATTAATTAATTCTTTTATTATTTTATTCTTTAATTCATTAATTTATTCATTATTCTTTTATTCATTATTCTTTCCCACTAACACATTATTAATGTTCCTCAATTTCCCCGATTAAGAACGATCCTTATTTACCAATACTACATCTACACAAAAAGGGTTTAAATTGCATAACACTCAAATTACGTGTTTAATTTAATGCGTAGTTTGGGCGTTGTCACACGTCACCGTGAACAATCAACGGCCGACGTTCATATCGTCGTGAACACGTTAGCGACCGATGTCATACATAAGCACTCTTGAGACCGAGCCTCCCACGACTATTCGTCAACAGGCAACTATCCTCGCCGTTCCTAGCTTCCTTTCTATCTCAGTCCAATATCTCAATCTCTTTTTCCACTCAGGCAGCAGCAGCAAAAGCAAGGGGAATGGGAACAAGGAAAATGGGTGGTTCGGTCAAATGAAGGGAGAAGGGAAGAGGAGAAGCACTTGTGCATAATTGTGGGAAGCTGGGCTAATGAGATGAGTGAAAATGTCACTCACTCATTGGTTTAGCTTTAGATATTTTAGGACCCAATCACAAAAATCCAAATTTAATTGATTTTCTCATAAAACATTCCAGACCCTTAAAATCACCGTACGTTATCCAAATTCGGCATGCCGCCTGTCTATGTAATCATAAGGCCTCGATCTACGTAATGGATCTTAGTTAAAATTCAAATAACCTCATGGGTCAAACGTCAACGTTTTTCCCTTTTCAAGGGTAAAATTATCATTTTACTGCTGAATTTCTGAAATTACAAATTTTTGAAAATCTGGGTTGTTACACATTTCCCGAAATCCATTTCATCCAACCATGGAAAATGTCTGGACACAACCATCAACATCAAATCACTCACAAAGACCATCATTAATAGTACTAGTCATCAGTACTCAAAAATCAACAACACTACTCACAAGTGAACAAACATTAGTCACAACATCACAATATCACATCGGAACTATGCATAGGCAACCAACAAGCCACATTCTTGGGATCAGACACATATAGGCTCAACCCCCGGGATTAGTCACATCTGGGCGAATACCACATCCCCAAGATTAGACGCATATGAGCCGTACATCCAGGGTTAGTCGCATCCGAAAAGATAGAATACCAAGAAAACAACTCATAAAGCCAACTGCTAGGCTTTCACAAGGTTCTTGACTCAAAACCAAGTCAAACAATTTCCAAACAGAGTCTCAAGCCCAAAATACCATTTTCACACAATACATAAAATCGCATCTAAAAATTATTGAATAATCCATAAAATCATTCTTGACTCACATTCCAAGTCAAAATACCATTACCAAACCCAGGCCTACGCTTAAAACATAGCTTTCACCATTCATCGTAAATTGTGTCTAGGAACCGATTATTAAATCCATAAAATCACCAAATAATCATAACAAATCATCATACAAATCATTGCAACTCAAATCATGCAATAAATAATGGAAAACATTTACTATGCATGCATAATAGTTTATCAAACAAACGTCCACTCACACACACCGTCCACGCGGTTCGATTTCGAGCCGTACATTTTTTCGTAATTCCAAGAATCACCAATCCTGTCAAAAACCATTATCTACGGTCACTAATACCTCAAGTAATCTGACATTAAAATCCCATAATTTTCCGAGATTCAAATACGTATTAAAAACGTAATATAACACTTCGAACCCTCGAAACTCTTTTAACATGATGTTTGATCAACTCGTAACCTGCGCCAAAATGTTCGTTATATCGATTACATAAAGATTCATATTGATCATACCTTAAGAAACGTGCTCGCGTACCCCCACGCGCCACCTCAAGAGGCTGCGCGTGAAGCCTACGCGTATGCACTATTCATTGTCTTCTCGACCTGTTTCTATGCGAAACGGGTTGTTCGATCCGATTTTACAACCTAGTTCTAAACCTACAATTCATGTCCAATTTTTTTTTTTTGTTTTAGTCATTCAACTAGATTGAATCAATCCAAATTAAGGATTCATGATCTCAAAACACCATAATCTTACCTTAATTTCAAGACCCAGTTCCAAGAATTTCTACCAAAGTTTCAATAATTTACTTAAGGCCTTCCTGTGCCCAATTTTTTCAAATTTCAGTTCAATTCTGGTCGTCTGGGGTCAATAATCACAACAATGGCCTTAATTCCACTAGTTATCCATCCAAAATCGAAAATTGAATCCAAGGCTCCATAGAGGTTTCGGGTTTCCTCTTAGGTTTTCTTCTTAGGTGCTCGGGTCTAGGTTCTCTCCCATGCTTCTTCTTCTATTTCCATTTTTCTTCACTCATTCTCTTTTAGTTCCTTTTAATTACCAGATGAAGCTCAAAGTCTAATGGCTTTCTGGGTTCTGGTTTTGAGTTTTTTTTCCCACAAGAACGCTACACACATATACACGAGTTGATTTATTCAATTCAACACAACACCGCACACACAATGCCACTAATCCCATCCAACAAGTGACAGGTGTCACACACCTAGCGAGCTAAGTCACCTATCTTAATGACTCAGCAAAACAATAGAAATACCAAAATGCCCTCAGGGAAAATTACAAAAATACCCATCACCATTTTAGACCCATAATAAATCCGTCTGAACTTCGATTTCGACGTGTCACTTGTCTACGGACTCAGGACTCCAAGATCTACGCGATGGTCCTTACGAATAGACTAAAAAGTATCCCGAACAAAAAGTCAACTTTTAACCACTTAGGGGTAAAAATGTCCTTTTCCTTTTTAAATTCTCCGAATTATCTTTTCCGAATTTCCGGGTCGTCACAATCTACCCCCCTTAAGGAATTTCATCCTCAAAATTCGAATATATCTCTCCAACAACCGTGGAGACTAAGTCCATAATGATACAGTGGGTTCCTACCCGAACACTCATTCGTTTTGAGAAACCATAGTCATTATTTCAACTTTCCAGCTCTTCCCGAGCCTTGATACAGTACGATGACTCATCTAGAATCTCAAACCAAAAATCATGACTTCTTCCGAGTCTAACCGAATGGCTTAACTCCTTCTGAGTCTAATCCAACGTTCACAAACCATGCCACCATCGACATGCCTGGTTACCTAGCAAAACACCGCTAGGTGTAGCACATCCTAGCAAAATACTCGCATCAACTGAGGAACTCACTAAACTATCTCATTCGGGCCCAACTCGCCCACCCATGCTACATTTATAACTTATGGGCTCGTTCACTATCCAGACCCACATAAGTCCTATGTTACCGAAGTGAAGTATCCAACGTCCGACTCCCTATCCAGGGTCAATTCCATCCCGACATCTATCCCGGGATCTCATATACCTTCGTATATTCGTCTCGTTACCGGGCCGTGCACGGGGCTCGTGTCTTCGAGGCATGGCGTGGACTACACAATTAGTACCACACTGCTCTGATACCAACTTGACAGAACCCATCCCAAATATGCTTTGATAACTGTGCATGGTATTGCTCCCATCTGACAAGTCAATCGAAGTTCTAAAAACACCATTAGTACCTGCCAGACAAGGATAGTTGTACTGATTTCCACTCATGCCTCCGCCTCTCGAGTAGCCCCGATCTTCGTGCCATGACCTGGAGGGTCATCGAAAACATCAAAGGTATGAGTGGACAAAAATAATATCATTTGAAATAAATTTCAAAATGAACTCTTTTACCATGCAGTTATAAATTTCAATTCATATAAAAAACCGTGGGATCCACAATTCATCAAAAGCTCGTGGCCCATATTTCCCGAAATCTATTTCATTGAACCATGGAAAACATCTGGACATAACCATCAACATCAAATCACTCAAAAAAACCATCATTAATAGTACTAGTCATCAGTACTCAAATATCAATCACAATAATCGACAACACTATTCACAAGTACACAAACAGCAGTCACAACATCACAATATCACATCGACACTATGCGTAGGCAACCAACAAGCCACATTCTTGGGATCAGACACATCTGGGCTCAACCCCACAGGATTAGTCACATTTGGGCAAATACCACATCCTAGGATCAGATGCATCCGAGCGGTACGTCCAGGCTCAGTCTCATCCAAGAACATAACATACCATGAAAACAACTCACAAAGCTAACCACTAGGCTTTCACAAGGTTCTTGCCTTAAAACCAAGGCAAACCAGTTCCAAATAGGGTCTCACGCCCAAAATACCATTTTCATGCAAATCCCTAAAGTCATATCCAAAAATCATTAAATAGTCCATAAAATCTTTCTTGACTCACATTCCAAGTCAAAATACTATTTTCAAACCCGGACCTACGTCCAAAACATAACTTTCACCATTCATCATAAATCATATCTAGGAACCGATTATTAAATCCATGAAATCACCAAATAATCATATAATCATTATCCAAATCATTACAACTTAAATGATACAATCAATCATGGGAAACATTTACTATGCATGCATAACAGTTTATCAAACAAACGTCCACTCACACACCGTTCATGGGATTCGATTCCGAGTCGTACCCTTTTCTGTAATTCCAAGAATCACCAATCCTATCAAAAACCATTATTGAGGGTTACTAATACCTCAAGTAATCTAACATTAAAATCCCTTAATTTTTCAGGATTCAAATACGTATTAAAAATGTAACATAACACTTCTGACCCTCGAAACTATACAGTGTCCGATCGACTCAAAACCTGCGCCAAAATGTTCGTTACATTGATTGCATGAAAATTCGTGTTGACCATACCTCGAGAAACGTGCTCACGCGCCCCCAGAATCCATCGAGGTCGTTCTTCCTCGATTCTAACCCAAAATTAACATGAAAACTAACAAACCTACACTATTCAAGTTAAAGGATCTGAATTTAGGCTCGAAAGGTCGAGATTATACCTGAGCCCATAGGAACAATGGTTGGGAAGTCATGGCTTCGATGAGTCCTCAGCCCCATGATGCTCCCCTTCCCCCTAATGCTACACACATAGTAGCTACTTGATCCTACCAACAAATAATATGAAGGGTACAGAGTTTTGATTCCGTTTTCACCTAATCATAGCAAAATAGAACTAACTGATCGTGGTCTTCCACAAATTCCCGGATTCTGATGGCTCTCCATCGTCACCTCCGTCATATGGCCAATCCGGGAATCAACATGTAAACATAGCATTAGACTCCCTATGTTAAGACAAATCTAATGGCGGGTTTAGGGTTTGAAGGGGTTACCTAAAGTGTCATAGGGTTCTAGTTTCCAGCAACCAAAGATTCCTGGCCATCATTGTCGCTATCGTGAACGTCACCGATTTCACATGCCGTTAGTCCGTTAGGAAGCACTCGAGATGATAAAAAAACAGTTGAAGCTAGAGATCAATAGGGTACCTGAAAGACCCTCGAATCTACACGGATCAACAAACGGGTCCTAGATGACTCAAGCTCATTGTCTCGAGTCACAGCGATTTCCAGGCTCCTTTACTGAGCTAGGTGATTAGAGGACGTCGAGACGAAGTTTGCGGTGTCATCAGGGTTGAGGTTGGTGTATCAGGGCTATGATTCTCGGCGTCGTGAGTATTGTGTTTACGCAGAGGTGGGTCGTCGTTTAGGTCGTTGGCGAGGAAAGAGGACGGTCGTCAAGTGTCGCTTGAGGCTAGTGCAATGTTTTATGAGCTGTTAGTTCGACGAGGACAAAAGAATTCATCACTCCTGCGTGGAATGCTCATCGATTGGGGCAGGGAGGAAGACACTGGTTTTCTCGAGAAGATTCACAGAGTAGTGGTCTTTGTGTGTGAATGCCACTAGTGAGGTGATTGGACCTCCGACTGGGCCAGAGTTAATGACCTAGTTCCAAAATGGCCATAGATAGTGTTGGGTATGCCTGGGCTCCTTAAATGGCTTGAATAATTGGGCTAGTGCAAGTAATGCAACAAGGTCGTAATGCACACCTAGCCCAATCTGGTTAGGTTAATTAGTATGAAAACAATCGAAAATAAATGGGAATTCCACAAGAAAAATTAAATTTCTAATTATTGGTACGGGGTGTAACACGAAGGACAAGGCAAATAGGGTAGTATTTGATCATGTGTTGATGGCCATGCGGTGATTGGGTTCAATAATATGGGTTTTCCCATGGCCAGCAAATAGAACGACCGGCTCCTTGGGGAGCATTCACGACTTTTTGCTTATCCTATGTCAATCAGTGTCGTCGTCGTATTCGAAGGGTAACGAGATTTGGGTTTGGAATATAGGGATGATGAAAACCTTAAATACCCTATAATAAACTCAAGTTACCCTGGTTATTATAATAAAAAATGTTAAGAAAATGATTATTAATGGTTTTTTTTTGTTGAAAGTGAAGGAAAAAAATGATTATTATATATTATATAATATAAATTTCACTGTTCGGCATACAATGTTGCATTGTAGGCTTTAATACTCCGTACCATTGAATGGTATGGACATCCAAACTATTCACCTCCTATTTTGAGGCCCACCTCACCCTCTCATAACCGTTGAATGCCCATATCGATCATTCAACGCCCCCTACCACGGAAGCCTTGTCCTTTTTTTCTTTTTCTCTCTTTCTCTTTGTCTCTCTTCGTCTCTTTCTTTCTCTCTATTTTTTTTTCTCTCTCTCTCTCTCTCTCTCTCTCTCTCTCTCTCTCTCTCTCTCTCTCTTTGGCTCTCTCTCCCCCTTTTTTTCCTCTCTCATGCTCTCCCTTTCTCGAACTCTTCTGTCTCTCTTGAACAGAGTTGAGGAACACCAACATAGAGCCCAACTAGCCACCACTAGCGACGCTGATTGCAACCAGTCTAGACACCAAGACCGCAATTAATACCTTCACCTCGATGATTTGATGCTGATTTTGTCAGCCATGACTGTCAAAGACCAACGTGGCACTGGAATGGAGGAGAAGAAGCTCGCTGGGTCGAAGCTTCACGACCAATTTTCGGCCACCTTAAGTAATTGTTGGACTTGAATTTTATACCTATAGAATCGTGTCGTTGAGATCTTGATATTAGGCTAATTCAATGTTGATTTTTGAGTCGTTCCCAATTTTATTACCTTTAGGTCAATGAATTTCTGAGATGGAGATAGAGGTGTCAATCCTAGAGTCGTGGCGATGGAGCTTGGAGGCGGACTCAGCAGCCTCGTGCTTAAGTTCTGAGTTGCATAATTATTTTTTAGTATATTTTTTTTTCAATATAATTTACTGTTGATATTACCATAAATATTGTAAATTGGATGATGCTGAAATTTGGGTTGAAATCGAAATTGAGTTGAAATCGTTAATTGGATGATGATGGTGGAACAGAGTATGGTGGATAATGGATGGTAGATGAATATGATGATTATGGAATGGCAAATGATGGATGAATCTGGTAGAGTGGAGATGATGAAGAGCAAATACCTTAAATACCTCTTAAGGTAAAACTGAGTTTTATCCTCTCTCTATACCCCACAATATCAAATTTAACCCAATTTTTGTTTTGTCCTATTATCAAAATGTTTCTGGCGATGCATGTAAATTTTTCATGCAAGTAGCCCATCACTTCTAGTTAAGAGTGGACACAAATTCATTAAAATCGTTAATTGATACGCTTCAAATTGTTATTTATTCAATGATTAGATTTGACCGGATAAAAATCAAACAATTTGAGAATCCAAACCGCTCAGTTAGTAACAGTTTGAATTTAAATTTTCATTTTGGAAATCTGTTAAATCCAAATTGGACCGTTATGAAATATATTAACATTTTATTAATTTTAAATCTATTATTAATACAAAATAAAAATAATAAAAATAAAAGGATACTTAAATATACTTATATAAATACATGTGTTCATACCATATCGGCCCAGACAAACCAGCATGCCCAATCCACTGCCAAATACCACATCAACCCAAACCAACTTTGGAGGCCCAGCCCTCAATCGGTCGGCACGTTGGCCCAGACCGACCGGGAGGCCCAACCCTTTCTCAACACCATGCCATAGGCTGACTCTAGAGGCCCAGCCCTCTATCAGCACCATACCATAGGCTAACTCTGGAGACCAGTCCTCTGTAAGTCGGCTCGTCGGCCCAGACCGACCCGAAGGCCCAGTACTTCCGCCCAACACATCTCCATAAGCCCAAGGGGTCCAGGCCCACTTAGACGAGCAAACCTTAGTAGGGTCTGGCCCATGCCGACATGTGGACAACCCCACCTTCCATGTCCCAGTCCCACAATAGCTGACATTTTTCCCACATCGGGAGAATGTATTTATTATACTCACTACACTCATACAAAAAAGGTCCATTTATCAAATCGACCACTAACTTGGGCGTTAGAGCACCTTTGGGCTGGTACTACACCGGTGCCTATACTCTGATCGACCAACTAGCTTTCTCCTCTTTCAGGTCTATTCAAGGGCACGTGGCAGAGCAGCATTGGCTCCCTAAGTTGGCACATTTCGTACATTAACAGTTTGACGATGTCTGTGGGAAACTGATTAAGTTTGCCTTCCACTCTACGGAGCCAAGAACAACATTCCCCTTTCATCATCCAAGCATACAGGACAACGTAGAAGGCGAGGTCACACCCTTGCTCGGTCAAGGACCAAGGGATATCTCCCCCAAGGTGCTTCAGGCGTTGGTGAAACTACAATGCGACATGGCCGAAATCAGGGCCAGCGACACCTAGGCCGAGATGGCTACAGCGAGGTCGTAGCTCAGCTACAAGCCACACAGGCTGAGTTAAATGCCCGTCGCTCTCAGGTCAAAATCCGTGGGGCCGACTAAGTCGTGGCTGACTACGACGAGCGCGCCGAGAGGATCCGCCTAGCTGCCGATAAGGGTAAGGCCGCCATCACGGCCGCACCGACTGACAAAGCCCAGAAACTCCTGGTTATACCTGGGAAAGGAACCCAGGGAACCAGGATCTACCGTGATGCTCACAAAGCCCTGAGCGGTACCTCCAGACCGAAGCGTAGGCAGCTCAGCCCTATCTGGCTAGAATTCCCCTAGGAAAAAGGGCTACAAACAATGGAGCAGACCGGATGGACACAACCCGAAGCTGACCCACGCCCGCACTTCTGTGGCGGAAACAATGCCCCCATCTCAGTCACGGAAGAGGCAGATTCTTCTCAGGAAATCCTCAGTGCACGACGATCAAATCCCCCCTCGTGCAACAACAAGTCTAGGGGAAACCGAGGAAACTCTTTCCGACAGGATATACAGAGGCCTCCTCAAGGCACCGACTACTGGTGCCCGAGCAAGGCCCTCAGTGTGGACCCGATAGTCCAACAACTTCTTGACCGAGTGAGGTGCCTCAAGGCTGAGAAAGGAACGCCCCAGACACATACGTAGGGCAGACCCAGCTTGGGTCATTTCACGGATCAAATCAACTTTTTCCAACACGACCACATGATCAAGCCGCTTAAGATCCCCCTTTACACGAGACAAAAAAACCTGGTCAACCACCTCAACAATTTCTAGTCAGCCTTCGCCTTCTCCAGCCTGACCGATGAGGCCCATTACCTAGTCTTCAGTTCCAACCTCATCGTGGCCGCCATCAACTGGTTCTACCGACTGGAACCTGGCTCCAGAGAATCCTTCGCACAGCTCGCCAAGATTTTCCTGAACCAGTTCATGATTCAAACTGATAGACTCTTTTCTGCCGAGGAACTCTTCCTCTTGAAGCAAGGAGAAACCGAGACATTGCGCGAATATGCTGCTCGCTTCAGCCAGCCTGGAGTACTCTCTGTGCATCGAATCAGACGACAAAGCAGACTTCACCACTTTCAAGGGCAGTCTGCGTGAATCTCAATTTAGGTACGCTGCACATACTCAACGTTGGTTCACTTACAATGAGTTGATGAAACTTGCAGCTATTCACGCCAAGGCCGAGCTGCTGACTAGCAAGGGAAGTGCTACAACGATCAACACATACTGGCCCATCACGGGGGACTCAATGAACACATACTAACCGAGCCACTCCAGTCCGCAGCCTACTATTCAACAAACTGTCTTAAGCCAGACCCAGCACCAAAATTCCCCAAGTGGGAAAAGAAAGAACTATACCCCTTCCTATAGTGGGAAAAGAAGGGCAAGAACCACGGCCACCACGCCCACCTTCAGGGGCAGGGTCAGCAGAAGCATAAGCCCAACGAACACCGTACCAAGCACCCTCCTCCTCGGTCCAAGTATAAAACTTACATGATTCTGAATACCTCTACGAAAATGTGCTAATGAACGTGGAGGACATGATCCCCTAGTCGACCTAGACTCCTAGCACAAGCCGACTGGCCAAGAACACTGGAGTCTATTGCTAGTACCACAGGTACAACGGCCACAACATCGACCAATATGTGTCTTTCAAGGACCTGGTGGAGGCACTGGTCCGAGACTGCAAGATCAACAAGTTCTTGTAAAATGCTCCGCAGCAGCTCCGACACCCCCAGATCAACACTATCACTAGCGGTACTTCCATCTCCTCACTACTGGCATCGAACCGAACTAGAAAAGACTTCCTATGCAACATGATGCATAACTAGCAAGTCTTCCAAGTCACGGAAGGGAGAGCTCGAAAAGTGACACGTATTAGCTAGGAATCTATATCCTTCTCGAAGGAAGAGGAGCGTGGGGTGATCTACCCACACGACGACCCGCTCTTCATCTGAGTCATCATCAGCAACTTCGATGTTGGTCCGATCATGATCGACACTGGCAGCTCGGTAAACGTCATCTTCATGGATGCCTACAAGTAGCTTCAACTCAAGGAGGAGAGCTAGACCGATCACCCTCCCCATTGTTCGGGTTTCCCAGTTGGCACGGTTAGCCTCCCCATGACGATCGGAGAAAACTCGAAGCACGCCACCGTCCTGGCCCCCTTCCTTGTGGTCGACTGCCCGAGTGCCTACAACGTCATCATAGGCCTGGGTCTGATCAACCAGCTCCGATCAGTCGTCTTCACCCACCTACTGCTCATGAAATTTTCGACCCCCATGGGCATCAGACGGGTCCGAGGCGATCAAATGGCGGCTCGAACCTGCAACTCTACCACTCTTGCTGGGAAAACCATCACCCAGCCCATAGAAACCCTAGTCGTCACCGAGTCTGCCTACGAGGCTGACCCAGTGGACCCCCAAGTCGCTCAGCACCTGCGTGAAGGACTGATCGAGGATCCCCGCGATCACTCTACCACACCGCACCCTCAGTAGATCAAGAAGGTAGATGAGGTCATCATCTGGCACGGCTTCGCCGATAGGAAGGTGAAAATCGGCACCACACTGAGCCCAGCTCTACGTACCGACCTGGTCAAGTTACTATGCGATAATGTAGTGGTCTTTGCATGATCTTACGCAGACATGCCCGGCATCTCGACATACGTTATTTTCCCCTCAGACAAAAAAGGAAGTCCAGAGCCTGACTGGTTGAGTGGTAGCCCTGACTTGGTTCATTTCAAAGGCTACTGACCGATGTGTCCCTTTCTTCAAAGCCCTCAAGGCTCAGTCCAAACACATTACTTGGACCAAAGAGTGTGACAAGGTCTTCACCAAGCTAAAGGATTACATGAGCCAAGCATCATTGCTCTCCATACCGGAGACCGGAGAACCCCTCATTATGTATCTGTCGTTCTTTGACTCCGCCCTCAGCTTTGTTCTCATTCGGAAGACTGATGGGGTAAAGCATCTTGTCTACTACGTCAGCCAAGCACTGCATGACGTGGAAAACAAGTACACCGACCTTGAAAAAATTTCTTTTGCTCTGATCATATCTTACAGGAAGCTTCGGCCGTACTTCCAGGCACATGCCATCATTGTCCTGACCAATTGCCCGCTCCGCCAAGTACTGCAAAATCGGACACTTCCAGGCACATGCCATCATTGTCATATCTTCCAGAGGCCCTTGCTAACACAGCATAAGCATCAACGTCCCGACCTACCGTGGACATCAATTGGCCTACCTGGCTCCTCCACGTTGACGGCTCGGCTAGCCATAGTGAGTCTGATGCTGGGCTCGTCCTGACCACCCCGGAAAAGCACTGGCTGGAATATGCGCTTAGTTTTATGTTCAAAGCTTCCAACAACGACTACCAACTTGTCGTCAATCAGGTCAACGATGATTTTGAGGTCAAGGACACCTCTATGATGCAGTACAAAACTTTGGCTCAGTCTCTCTTGAATGATTTTCATGCCCACACCATCACACGGATCCCCAGATCCGAGAACCGTCATGCCGATGCGCTCACTCGACTCACCTTGTCTTTGGACGAACGGATCGGTCGACGCGTCCTAGTTGAGGTTTTACACCAACTGGGAACCTCCCCTTCCTTGGTCCTCTATGTCAACACCAGCTCAACCAGGATGGCCCCTCTCATCCACTTCCTCACCGATGGGAGCCTGCTAATGGACTGGGTCGAAGCTAAACGAATACGCAGACCGACCGCTCGGTACACCCTAATCACTAGTCAGCTATACAAGTGCGGGTATACACTTCCACTGCTCAAGTGCATCAATTCGCAGGCCAAGCAACTCCTCTTGAGAGAAATCAATGCTGGGGTATGTGGCAACCACTTGGGGCCCCGATTGTTCACTCACAAGGCCTTCCGCCAAGTATTATACTAGCCAACCATGCATGCCAACGCGGCCGACCTCACTCGGCACTGTGACAAATACCAGCGCTTTGCCCCGTTCATGACAGGATCGCCCCCGAAGGGACATTGATAACCGTGCCCTGTCCTGCTCCCGTCTGGCAAGTCGACTGGAGTTCCCAAATTACCCTCAGTACTTGCCAAACAAGGGATAGCCACACACGTACTCACTCATGCCTCCACCTCTCAATTAGCCTCAATCAACGCGCCATGACTTGGAGGGTCAATAAAAATACAAAAAGTGTAAGTGGACAAAAATGAAACAGTTACAGAAAACGTTTCTACCCTCCACGTAAAACCAATTCATGCATTCGAGAATCATTTCACAATCCATTTCATTTCCAATATGAGAAAACCGCGTATGAAAATCAAAATCATTTTCCTTTTCTTAACCTTCGGGTCTTAGCCCGCAATCATAAACACAGGGCCTCCGCCCAAAATCATGCATCAATCCAAGTAAGTAACATAATCCAAAAATCCATCAAAACCACATAAACCGGGCCATTGCCCAACACATCCGAAAACATCGGAAATCAACAATAATTCAGAAGTCAATCAATATGCTGGATCTCAAGTGCGCCCGAGTCTTAAAACTCAAAATCATGCGCATAATCAGGCCTTCCCGGGATATCAACGAGTCTTCAAACTCAGAGCATAATCAATAGGCCTCGGGGGGTATCACAATAACCGAGTCTTTAAACTCACGAGTCTTTAAACTCAGTCCAGGTCTTTAAACCCAATCCGGGCCTGCCCCTATCATCAATTAACCGGGTCTTTAAACCCAAAACATAATCCAACAATAGTACCGGGTCTTTAAACCCAAAAACATTTGTAAATCACAACAATCGAGGATCCATCGTGATCCAAATTCCAAAATCAATCAGAGATCACATTTTGTCATAATAGGACTTATGTCCGAATTTCACATTCAAATCCCCAATCATATCCGTCATCCATTCCCGAATCCGAATTCGCAATAATGATTCCATAAGCTAGCATCCGGAAACATCATCCCGAACCCAAACCCGGAAATCCACTTTCACGTTTCCAAAATCCGAATCTCATTCATCAAAATTACTTTTATGCCCTGGGCATCAAGCCCGAAATCACATTTTCCAAAAGCCGTTTTAAATCTTTGGAATAAAATCATATTTCAAATCCCAAGGTCAAAGCATCAAAACCATGATCAAATCACAAAATACTCGAAATCTCATAAAACATGAAAATCCGTGATAGTTTCGAAATACGTGTCAAAACCGTAAGTCATACTCACAATCACAATCAAAACATCCTTAAAACATCATACGCATAAATCATGTGAAATCGTTCATCAAACCATCACCAAGGCATAAGAGAAACCATAGTCTCGAAATACGTGCAATTATGTTTTGCATATCAAAATACGTTTAAATACGAAAATCGTAATTATCACAAGTCATAATCATAATCATAGAAATCATAGAACATTTATGCATGCATTAAATTTTAGAAAGCAAAGTTCACTCACACACCGTTCATAAAGCTCATTTTCACGCTGCACGCGTTCCCGTAATTTCCAACATTTTCCAGAAATCTCGAATCCTGTCCAAAATCATTCTTTAGTGTCACTAAGGACTCAGATAACAGCACACTAATTTCCCATTATTTTTCGGGAATTAAACGTTAGTTAAAAACGTAACATAAACCTTCAGACCCTCGAAACAACATTGAAACGATGTCTGATAATTCGAAATCAACGTTAAAATGTTCGTTACATTGCACAGAACAATAGTCGTGTTGAACTCACCTCGTGAATCGGGCCCAAGTGCCTCCACGCGCCGCCGTGAGTGGCTGCGCATGAAATTCACGCGCCTGCTACAGTAATGCTACAGTTGTCTTCCTCACCCGACTCGCCTGCTAAACGGGTCTGCGACTCGCGTGTTCGACCCGATTCAATTCCTGCCACAATCAACCTAATTTCCTCAATTAATCCATCATGTAGAATTGAAATATACTTAATTAAGGGTTTTTAGTAATCATTCCAAACATCACGACCTAAAACCAACTCAATTGAACTCAAGTTCTAATCAAGGTTCATCGTCCCAGTTTCACTAAACAGTCACTGGTTTCATCAATTGATTAGTTAGGGAGCATCGTGGTCTTACTATAGAGATGATTTCGTAACCAATTCCATTAAAACATACCTCCAAATTCACGGCTCAATGCTTGATTTTCCTCTCGGTCACCAGCTCCGTTCAGAGCCCATAACAGCATCAATTCCCTTCCTTATCGCACTGGATCGACTTGAATTGATCCCAGGGGACTCAATGAAGCTTTAATTTGCCATGGGCTGGCCTACATTTCAAATTCGAATTTGAATTTGTTCAAACACAGGTTTCGGGTTTCTGGGTGTATTTCCATTCCGTCCCTTGTTTTTCCTCTCCAGTTTAGTCTCTCAGTTTCTCTCGTTCCTTCCCAGCAATTGGTTTTGTTAATTCGATCCCACACTCCCTGTCACCCGTGCTCTGCATAATCAAGTTTAGTGCTCTGTTTTGCAATTCAAAACCAACGCCCAGTTTCAAGTCCCAACTCCACCACACTCATCAGCGTGCACTGCCTGTCTCTATTTACTCACTCAATTACATAAAGAATTCACTAGCACTCAGTTTTTCAGGACCCGATCCTCCTCTGTCAGGTCCCGACTCATCTAGCACGATATTTTCTGCTTTGGGCCTCCTTGCCCTTGCCCTCACGATTTTGTTTTCGGGAGTTCACGGTGCAACTTCCTAGGGGGTCACCCATAATGGAATTGCACCAGCCTCAACTCACTTAACTTTGGGGTTCCAATCCCCCCCAAAGTCACTGAGCTCCCAAAAGGCCTCATGCTAGATAGGTGTGTGCCTACACCTTTAAGCCACACCACCATTCCCTTCCCAGACCATTCCCCCCTCGCATGAATGTGGGATTGTTCACCGTTCCCTCCAGGACACGGGTCTTACACAATTCCTCTCAAATGGCCTTGGGAAATCGATCAAGCGTGGGGACAGTCTCAGTTTTTTCCAATTTCAAAGGCACCGGCACAGCACCATTCTGCTCACCGTGCACTAAACACACTACCTCAAAGTTTGAGTTTCCCCACCACTACACATTGCCACTAATCCCTTAGTTCTCAGTGACAAATGTCACTAATTTGCTAAACAAATCACTCAACAAACCATCCGAAGCACGGTGGCTCAGCCCATACTGCACTGTTTCAACAGTGCCCTTGGGAATTTACCATTTTGCACTTCTACACAAATTACCAAATTGCCCTTCACGCTTCGAGACCCGTAACTTGGTCATCCGAACTCTGATTGACGCGTGCCGCCTGTCTACGTATTCAGCATCTCGAGACCTACCCAACAGTCCTCGGCTTACGGGTAAAGTCCATGTCGTTGGAAAAGTCAACAAATTCCCCCCTTTCGTCCAAATTACAAAAATGCCCTTGAACTTCTGAACGTCATAACTTCTTCCCTGATCGTCAGAATCGGACGTGCCACCTGTCTATGAATTCGTGACGTCCCGAACTACGTCACAATCATGCCCGAGCAAAAGTTAACCTTTCGCTCATTATCTAGGGGCAAAATTGTCATTTCCTTCAAATTTTCCAAATTTATCTTTTTTGAACGTCCGGGTCGTTACAGTTCATCCTGCCCCCGCCCGAGAACCTGACGCCCATTCTCAGTCCATGACCTTTTGTTTAGTGGGGACTCGACCTGATTGGCAAGATGCCACAAGAAAAGGACACACCGAGTACGCAGTTGTCGCGGTTGACTACTTAAACAAGTGGGTCGAAGCCAAGGCCCTCGCCTCCATTACCACCGCCTAGATCGAGACCTTCATCTTCCAGAATATCATCTGACACGACCCATCCTAATCCCCCTGGGATTACGCGGGATGTACCATGCTCCCATCTAACCCACGTGTGACACGAAGGACAAACACCTGTTTAACCCTCATGTAACATGAAGGCCAAACAAGGGAGACCCAGGCCAACAGCCCAAACGGGCTTCCAGAGCGTGTCAGGATCAGTGGAGGAGTATGATGTCTCGGTCTCTACTATAACCTGCATCCGCAATCAACCTGAAGGGTATTAAAGCCATAACAGCTGTGAGTGGATGAAAATAAATAATTTAATAAAACACATTTGAGTAAAGACATTTATGCCCTTCACTTATAACTATGCATGCATTCATAAACCAGTTAAATTAAATATAATAAAAACATTTATGAAACCAAAGCCATTTCCTTCCTCAAATCATTAGGGCCTTAACCCAAAACCATAAAATCAACCAAGTATGGGAACTCAGCCCAAAACCGTAAAACACCGAAATCCGTAAATCCAAATCCATGTGGGCCACTGCCCAAATCCATTTATTAAACACAAAAACAACATTTCATAAATCCAATAAATCATGTTTACCAAATACCCATCCTTGGCATCCCAGACGTTATATCACGGTCTAAGCAACGCGTGCTGCCCGGGGTCTCTTCTGGTCAATCTCTGACATCCCAGATGTCTGACGTCCCAGACGTCAAATAATAGCAATCATGCTCTTGAGTCTGTATACAGTCTGGTTGCTCCGTGCAATGACCCTTCGCAGGCAATGCGCCGTGACTTCTCTAGTGTCCCAAACATCTGGAGGAGACTATCCATATATCTCATATAAGGATGGTATATGGAAAACATCTTTATAAAATCATTTCAAAACATCTAAAAGGGGCCATTCCTGAAATTTCCATTAAAATTATAAAAAATCCAGAAATCCAACTTCTCAAATCCAAATTTCATTTTAGGGTCTCCAAACCCGAAATCATATTTCATAAACTACAAATGGGACTCATGCCCGATATCATAATCAACTGGGCCTCTAGCCCGATCATGTAAACTTGTTAAATCAAATGGACTTCAAGTCTGAAAATTTCCAAATCAAATGGGTCTTATGCCCGATTCTATATTTCTAAATCCAAAACCATTCCATTTAAACCATCATAAAAAACCTAAGCACGTATAAACACAGTATAAAACCATAAACCTCAAAATACGTGAAAATACGTAAATCATAGATACCACAATCATAATCATAGAAATCACATATATAAAACATACAAAACGGTTATGCATGCATCATATTTAGGAAAAAAAGTCAACTTATAGACGTCCTATCTGCCGCCTCGATACGCATGCCATAAGCCTCCCCGAGGCTAATCCACCATCTCTGGGACTTCCAATCCTGTTCAAATTACACCCAAAGGTCACTAACTATCTATACAAGTCTATAGGATAAACCCCAAAACTCCTGGAAAAATGAACGTGCCCCAGACACGTTTCTCGAGGTGAAAAACCTCAATTTGACCAACCTAACGATCTCCGATCGACCCGAAATCATCACCATTGGATCCGGATTGTCGAAACCCTTCGAATGACATTGGTCCCACCTCGAAATTCAAGCTCACACGTCCCCATGAGCTAGGTCAACGCAAAATTCAACGCTAACGTCATCGCTAACATCAGCATTGACAACTCTGACAGCTGTCAGATCTGATAGTGACACGTGTCAGCCTGCCATTGGTCCACGTCACTGACATGTTAGTGCTGACTAGGCACTAACATGTGACACGAGTCAAGCCCCCATTCGTCCACCTCTGACAGCTGTCAGATGATGACGTCACGTGCCGCTGACGTCATCATCGTTTTACACCTCCGTCCGGGTTTGCAATTCGGGTCGTGCAGACCCGCAGACCCAACCCGGCCACCGTTTCACCATTTCTCAACCTTTTTCATCCCCGTTTCTTCCTATAGCATCGTCTAAACAATCCTAATCGATCTACGTGATCAAAACTGGGAACAGTGACTGGGACCTGCAACTCCGTTCTGCCATCATCTAATCAATCCTAATTATAATCAATCCTATACCTATGATCGAGTGAACAGTGACTGGGACCTGTAACTCCGTTCTGCCATCGATTCCAGCCACTGTTACCTATGATTCCAAGCCCCCTGAGTTCGTATGATCCCCCAGAATGACACGACCCATCCCAAATCCCCCCGGGATTAAAGCGGGATTTGCCACGCTCCCGTCTGACACGAAGTGTCAGACAAGGGATAACTCGAAACTGCAACCCCATTCGGGGCTTCCAGAGCGTGCCAGGATCGGTAGAGGAGTGTGATGTCTTGGTCTCTGCTACAGCCTGCATCCGCGATCAACCTGAAGGGTATTAAAATCATTTAAAAGCTATGAGTGGACGAAAAATCAATAGTTTAATAAAACACATTTCATAAGAAGACATTTATGCCCTTCACTAAAAAGCATGCATGCATTCAAAAACCAATAATCAGACCATTTACTTTAATTAAATCATTAAGGCCTTAGCCCAAAACCATAAATCCAAGTATGTGGGAACTCAGCCCAAAACCGTAAATGCAATCATGTGGGCCACTGTCCAAAACCACCAACACTGAAATACCATTTCATAAATCCAATAAATCTGAAATCCACAAACATAATCCAGTAAAGCCATGAATCAAAATTCAATCCAATACCATTATATACCAATCCTCGGCATCCCAGATGCTTGGCGTCACAGATGCTTGACGTCCCAGACGTCATGTCACGGTCCAAGCTACGCGTGCTACCCGGGGTCTCAACCCAAGTCAATCTCTGACATCCCAGATGTTTGACGTCCTAGATTTTTGACATCCTAGACGTCTAGAAATCCTACTCCCGAGTCACTATACGGTTTAGTCATTCCGTGCAGTGACCCCTTGCAGGCAATGTGCCGTGACCACTCTAGCGTCCTAAACGACTAGAGGAGACAATACATAGATATAAGGATGGTATATGGAAAAAATTTCATAAATCATCTCAAACCGTTCAAATGGGCCTATGCCTAGGATTTCTATAAAGCCATCGTAATCCACAAATTCGATTTCTCAAATCCAAATCCATTTATTCAAATCCATTTAAGGGTCCCTGACCTGAAATCACATTCATAAAACACAATTGGGCCTCATTCCTGATTTCGTAAACCAACTAGGCCCCTGGCCCGATGCCTCATTTAATCAAATGGACTCCAAGTCCGATAGTTCGTAAACCAAATGAGTCTCAAGCCCGATTCCATATTTCCAAATCCAAAATCATACCATTGAACCATTATTAAAACCACAATCACGTAGAAATACAGTATAAAACCATAAACCTCGATATACGTGCAAATATAGAAATCATCTCGAAATACGTGCAAATATGTAAATCAACAATACCACAATCATTATCATAGAAATAACATATGTTAAACATATAAAACAGTTATGCATGCATCACAGTTTAAAAAAATAGGTCCACTCACAGACTGTCCTAGCTGCCGCTTCGATACGCGTGCCCTAAGCCTCCCCGAGCTAAATCACTGTCCTTGGAATATCCGAACCTGTCCAAATCATACTAGAGAGTTAATAACTACTTCAATAACCTTTCATTAAAGCCCTTTAATTTTTCGGGATTTTTAAACATATTTTTCATAAACTTTAAACCTTCGAACACCCAAACCTTCCCCGAAACGGTGTCCGATCGACACGAAACCAGTCCCAAAATATTCGTTACATTGAAAGGATGATTTCATATGTTGATCACATCACCTAATTCGACCCCACGTGCCTCCATGCGCCGCCACAAACGGTTGCGCGTGAAGCCCACGCGCTGAGTACTATTCATCTTGAACCTCCAGCGAACCCGGTCGGAACCAGTTCACTAGTTTCTAGTTCAACTTGACCGAATAGACAGGTTCTCAGCCATTCCTCAACATTTTCAATCCTATTGATCCCTAAACCTTTGTCTAAACCTCCCATATTGATCTACGGGTTCAAAATCATAAAACTAGGTCTAAATCATACTTGAGATCGCGTGGACAGTGACCCGTGCCCTGCAACTGCACTTCGTCGTCGACTCCGGCCACTGTTGCCCTTCCAAAACGGTCCCTTGAGTTTGTAGGATCCCGGAGAACCTCGCCCAAGCAATTAAAACCGTCAGTAATTATCCCAATTCAAAACTCTATTTTTAAACTAAAAACCGCACCTCATAACTTTGCAGGCCACCGTCCACAATGGTCCACCCTCATAGCCTCATCGTCAGCGACCTAGTCCCCTCTCTCTTTTTCATTCTCGGACCATCATCATTTGATGAAGGATTGAAGGTGTTCTATAGGATGGGTTCACGATTATGGGTTTTTGGGTTACCTCTACCGTGGCCACCGCCGTGGCTCAGGCCGTCTCACCGTCCCCATTCATTTTCATTCATGGTTTACAAGCATTTGGTGAGGTTTAGAGGGGGGTTTTGTGTGTGGGGGTTCACGGTTTGAAGAAGGAAATGAAGAAGACGATGAAGAACTGATGTGCGGGGAGGGAGAGAGAAATGTGAGAGAAAATATAAAATAATATATATATATATATATATATATATATATATATATGCAAATGACCCAATCACAAACCAGATCCATGACTTAGGGACAAGGACCAATGAGATGAGTGACAAGTATCACTCATCCAAGGCTCCCACATTAATTAATTAGCCAATCAGATTTTAATTAATATTTAGTTCGAATCCCGAGATGTAAGTTCTCAATTTCGATCATGTGACAATAACTTCCCCGTTTGACGTTCGATTTCGATGTGCCGCCTGTGTAGTACTTGTAACATCTCGATCTACATAATGGTCCTTGGTCCTCGTATGTTTGACTCCCTGAGTCAAAAGTCAACATTTTGCCCAATTCTAGGGGCAAAGCGGTCATTTTACACTGTCCGTCCGAATTCACTCAACTAATCCCCGATTAGTCATTCTAAATCCGTAATTAATTAATATTTAATCCCGATATTTGGGACGGATCGTTACACAGAGCCTCCTCCAAACCTTTAAAATGGTTATTACTAGATCAAACGTAATTTTCCATTTTTGAACAAAACAGGGCTTTGGATTTCGGTTTCCTTACCTCGCCGTCGCGATCGCCGTTGTGGCCACCATGACGATCGTCTCCCTTCACTCTCTTTTTTTCATTCACACACCAGGGGCATCAGATGAAGATTAGAGGTGCTTGGTGTGGGTTGGGGTGTACGAGTTAGGAGGTTTCCAAGGGTTTGGGGAAAAATGGAGACGATGATGACTAATAAGGATGAGGATAAACCCACAATATGGGGTTTGGGCCTATCAGATGGGTGACACTTATCACTCATATGGAGGGTCCTCCCCAGATATTTCCCCATCCAAACATGCCATGTGTCCAATTCCTCGGTTTACGTGAATAGTTTCGTAAAACGTTCTAGACCCATAACTTTCCCGTCGAACATCCAATTTCGACGTGCCGCTTGTCTACGGACTCGTAACGTCCCGATCTACGTCATGATCATTGGTCAAAGTTCATTTGACTCGGAGGATCAAAATTCAACATTTTACCCAAGCACAGGGGTAAAACGGTCATTTCACATTGTACATTCCCGATTTCTCGACTAATCCTCGATTAATCACGTTAATCCTCAAATTCATCACTAATCTAATCCCGAAATTTGAGACGGGTCGTTACATCATCTGTCGGTTCATCCTTTTGCACACAATCATCACCGACAACGGGAAGCAGTTTGACAACGCCCACTTCAGAGCCTTCTGCGCTCGGTATGGCATCAACTTGTGCTTTTCTTCCCCAGCCCACCCTCAGTCCAACGGACAGGTCGAAGCCGTCAACAAGATCATCAAGCACACCTTGAAGACACAGCTCGGTGAGGCCAAAGGCAAATAGGCCGACATCCTACCGAGCACACTCTGGTCATATCGAACCTCAAACCGATCGGCTACCAACAAGACCCCCTTCTCCATAGAGTTCGGTACAGAGGCAGAGGTCGATGGAGAATCATACCGAGTCTTGTCCTATGACGCCGACCAAAATGATGATCAGTGATAACGCTTAAACTACGCATTAAATTAAACAGGTAAATTGAATATTATGTAATTTAAACCTTTTTTGTGTCATTTTAGTATTGGTAAATAAGGATCGTTTTTATCCGGGGAAATTAGGGAACATTAATAATATGTTAGTGAGAAATAATAATGAATAATCAAAGAATAAAATAATTAATGAATAAAGGAATAAAGGAATAAATAATAAATTAATTAAAGATTAAATTAATAAAAGATTAAAGAATTAAAGAATAAAAGAATGAAGAATTAAATGAGGGGTCTTGAGGAATTGTAATCATAATATAGACAATAAAACAAGTAAAAAAATATGAAATTAATTCTACTCCTACTTTAACATTTGTACAAGTGGACTTTTTTCAAACACAAATTCTACCAATACTTTGCATAATTTGAACATATCATGAAATTCTACTTTCATCGTCATAATCACATGCATACATTTTTCAATTATATAAATACACCGAACAACGGTCATAAACACTTATAAAATGATTAACCTAATGTTTATGATTTAAATGTGTATCAAACATTTAAATCTCTTCAATTCTCTACTAAGTGCACCGAACAACGGTCATAAACACTTATCATAGAATTGAAGCTTATGCACTCAAATTTATAAAGTAAATGAAGTTCGGAAAGTAAAATACATGACAATTATATTCATGTCTACAAAAGTTAGAAAGAAAGTACCAAAATAAATATTGAATTAAAAATAAAACCGAAACAATAATGAGAGTTTAAGCAAGGGAGAAACAATTTACACTTTCGGAACCCAAGAACAGCTTGTGATTCCGAAAATGGATGGAAACAATGAAATGTTATTCACAAGATTGTCTGACAGCAGAAGAGACCTTATGAAGATTGAGGAATAAACGCGAGAACGCGAACTTAAACTCTAGAATTGCATCAAAAATACTTAGCCTTGGTATTTCTAAAGGAAACATAAAACTTGTGTTTTAGAGCTCTCTAGGAAAAAAGTCTCATACACAAGGGAAATGAACCCCTATTTATAGGGGAAGTGCCAAAAAAAGAAACCAAAAATTAAATAAAGTAAAGTTCAAATAAATTGAAAATTACAATTAAAAATATTAAAAAGTGATATGATGAGTTTGGGCTTATTTTTGGGGAAAAAATGTTTTGACACTACCAATCCCAATCCCCCGGGATTATCATGGGATGTACCATGCTCCCGTCTGACACGAAGTGTCAAACAAGGGATAACTAAAAACCACAACCCATTCGGGGCTTCCAGAGCGCGCCAGGATCAGTGGAGGAGTGCGTTGTCCCGGTCTCTATTACAGCCTGCATCCGTGATCAACCTGAAGGGCATTAAAACCATTAAAAACTGAGTGGAAAAAAATCAATAAGTTCATAAAACACATTTGATAAAAAGACATTTATGCCCTTCACTAAAAGTATGCCTGCATTCGAAAACTAGTAATCAAACCATTTACTTAAATAAACCATTAGGGTCTTAGCCCAAAAACCGTAAATCCATACATATGTGGGAACTCAGCCCAAAACCATAGAATACCAAAATCTGTAAATCCAGAACCAAGTGGGCCAGTGCCCAAATCCATAAACACAATTCCATAAACACCGAAATACCATTTCATAAATCCAATAATCCATATTTACCAAATAACCATCTTCAGCATCCCATATGCCTAGCATCCCAGACGTCATATCTCACGGTAAAAGCAACGCGTGCTGCCCGGGGTCTCTCCGGGTCCATATATATAACATCCCAGATGTCTGACGTCCCAGACTTCTAATCATAGCAATCTTGCAACTAAGTCACTATACGGTCCGGTCGCTCCGGGGACCTCTCGCAGGCAATGCACCGTGACTTCCATAGTGTCCCAGACACTTGGAGGAGACCATCTGTCAGGACCCACCCCGGTTTCACCCCGAAACCCGAGGTAAATCCTGCTCCCGTCTGACACCCCGACACAAATTACAAGTAAACTCACGAAAACCATTACTAAACACTGTTAAACGCAGGAGAAACTTTTACACATCCCGAAGTCACATTTTATAGAGCTTAGAACAAAATACACAGAAAAGAAAAAAAACCGATAAACTAAAATACACGCACGCGGAAAGATTTGAAACACTCCGGGATCCCTCACGTGACTTCTATGCCTCAGACGCTGCTTCGACGCTGAAACCCCGCTCTAGTTCCACGACCTGGAGGGCAATTTAAAAAATAGAAGGTGTGAGTGGACCATAAATAAAAGAAAAGTTCTAAAACCATTTTAATAAAAACCAAGTTTCACCCTCCGTTTTGAAACCACATGCATAACCGAGTTCATAAAACAGTTATAAACCAACTTACCATAAACCACATCATAAGAAACAGAAACACTATAAAACAGTTATAGAAATCATATCACAAGCATCATAAAACAATAGCGTAAAACCTCATTTTCCGATCAAACCTGCTGGACCTATCAGAGTCTTAAAACTCCCGAGTCTTTAAACTCAATCCAGGCCTCAATAATATCCGAGTCTTTAAACTCCCGATTCTTTAAACTCAACAGGCCTACGAGGGAAATATCAATATATCCGAGTCTTTAAACTACCGAGTCTTTAAACTCAATCCGGGCCCGTCCCCCGTCAATCAATATCCAGGTCTTTAAACCCAATAATCAGATCCAGCAAATCCAATCCAAAACCATTTGAAAATCATTTCCGAATTCACATTCAAACCCGAATCCGAAATCCCCGGTCCGATGCCCTTCCAGCATTCCGAACCGTCATTCGGAACCCAAATCCGGAAATCCACTTTCCAACTTTTCACGTTTTTCGAAATCCGATTCGAAAACCGAAAACCTTGATCATCGAAATCATGTTCCAAAATCCCTTTATAATCATTGAAAACCGTTTATTATTTGAAATCCCAAAACCATAGCATTATATTCAGAAATCAAGCCTTTCTCGTAAAACGTGTCAAATGCGTTATTTCTCAAAAACCGTGCAATTATGTAAAACCAACATCATAAATCCCACATTCATGTAGTTACATTTATAAAAAAATTTAGAAAAGCAGTTATGCATGTTCGAGTTTAAGGAAAGGGTCCACTCACAATACCGCGCTCTCAATCGCGTCCTGAACGACCTGAACGTTCCTCGGCTTCCTCGGGAAATCCCGATCCTATCAACAACCGCCAAATTACGTCACTAACATGTCTACGAGGATTCACCTAAATTCCCTTAAAAATCCTCGAACCCTAACCGTAATAAACCAGGACCTTAAACCGTCACCCTTGCGAAACTACGTCGAGTCGACGTCCGATGAACCCGAAACCAACTCCCATGGACTCAACACAACTCCTAGACCAAAAACCATGATGACCATTTTCCCCAGAACCGCCGCACGCGCCCCCACGCACCGCCCAAAATGGCTGCGTGTGGCCCTCACGCGCCAGCTACAGTACCATCGTCAACCTTGAGTCGACTGTGCTGAACCGGCCGCTGTAACTCGAACCGGCGAGGACTGATCTCCGCCGTCCGGCAACCATTTCACCTCCTCTCTTCACCCTCAGCTTCGTCCAGACCTGCCCTATCCTTTCCCCAACTCCAAAAACCTTGATTCATCCCGTAGCTCATCGACTCAAGCTCGAAAGAAACTCGAACCAGTCCCCTGTTTCCCTCTCCGGCCACTCAGGTCACCTCCTATCACGGTGGCTACACCAGACGCTGCCTAGGACCTTCCTAAACCTCACCCAACTCATCTTAACCGTCGACTCACCCCCCAAGTCAACGACTTCCCGTCTGAAACTCACGGCCAAAACATGGTACACAGAGCACCTCCGTCGTCTCGCCTCCACAGTGCACTCCCCCGTCACGGCAACCACCGTAGACGGTTCCTAAGACCCTTCTAAACTTAACTCAAGTCATCAAAACTCTCGACTCAACCTCAGCCATCACGATTTCCAATTTGAACATCAACGGGAAAACAGAGCAAAGATATAGGGATGAGGGATTACCTGCCTCCCGTCGCCGTCGTGAGCTCCACTGGGGCTGGTCGACCCCACTCAGCCTTCACAGCACCACCACGATCTCAGTTGCACCGTACACGGCCGCCACCGCCACGATTTCTCACAAACTCTCTGATTTCCTCCCTGTTTCCCCCTGGTTTTCCCGCAGCTCTCCACTCCCTCACACACAGCCACCACACCGTCTAACCCTCTCAGCACCACCCCAACATCTCTCTGACTCTTTCTGATCACTCCTCACTCACCAGAAGCCTTCAACATCCACGATCACCCCTCAATTTTTCCTCACAATCTCCCTCTGTTTCACTCCTCTCTGCGAACAACACAACACACACGACTGCATGGTTGCACCCCAATTATTTGGACCGTGCACCCACTGGAACCAACCAGAAGCCACTCCACCTTTAGCACGTGTCACCATCCACTCCATACTCTCCCACATGGCCCAATCTCAGCCTTTTATCTGCTTCTCTCTGCTGCACACTTACCAAAGTACAAAAGACCAAACTACCCCTCTATTTAACTCAATTTTTACGGTTATGCCTCTACCTTCCTTGACCCGTAACTCGGACATCGTAAGTCCAATGAATACGTGCCGCCTGTCATCGAACTTAAGACAACGAGATCTACCTAACCGTCCTCGGTAAACGTACCAAAACCCGATCGTCCAAAAAGTCAACTTTTTCCCCTATTTGACCAAAATTACGATTATACCCTCAACCTTCCGAACATCATAACCTCCTCCTCGGATGTCGGAATCGAATGTACCACCTGCCTACGGATTCATGACGTCCTAAACTACGTCCTGGTCACCGGTCAACATTCCATTAACTCCCTGAACTAAAAGTCAACTTTTTGCTCGAACTAGGGGCAAAATCGTCATTCTATGCTTACAGACCTATCGGGACCACCTAACCACCGATTAAGCTCACTAATCCCATCTTAATCACTATCTAACCTTTAATGTCTGGGGCGGGTTGTTACAATCTACCCACCTAAAAAGAATTTCGTCCCCGAAATTCCACAGCCAGTTCCCGACACCCAGGGTCTCCTACCTGGTAATCAACACTAGGTCAACAACAACTTCTCCTAGGTTTCCTATCTATCATCTCCACCTTGGGTATTTCACACCATCCCCAACTACTGTTACCACGGCCAACCCTCTTTCTGTAACAACTGTATGGTGTACGCCAGGGAAACTCTATGAACAGAAAACGAAGATATTTTAAAATACCTCATATGGAGTACCCGATAGAATTCACAGAGCACATCCTCACGTACTACCACCTCACCTCCCTCTCCTTCAATAACCTCATATCGATCAGTTATAGTCACTCCTTTCCTATTCCCTCCGTCATCCTTCCACTGTAACACTCCCCAGGTCACCTAGGGAAACTCCTTCTAGACTCTACCCTGGGATCCAACAATAAAGCTGGGTACAACATATCCAAGAAGAGTAAAAATACCTGTCCCCGCATCTGGTGCCGACTGGACCTCCTGCTGAGTCATCGAGAACACTCGGGCCTGAGATCCCGACGCTCTACCACGTCCCCTCGAACTACTAGTGGCACCACCACCCCTAGCGCCCGCTGTCGCTGACGCTATACTCTGTCCAGGCTCCACTACTCCTCGGCCTACACCACCTTCCTATGGCAACAGTGGACACTCACGTCGGAAATGACCTCGCTCTCCATAGTAAAAGAAAACATTCCGACCAGAAAAACTTGGTCGCCCTGTCGACGCAACAGACGTCGCACTAGCTTGTGGAGTCGGCCGTGCTCGGTAACCACGGAATCCTGAACTCTGGAAACCACCAGGTCTACCAAAACGATCATCGCCCAACGTCGACGCTCCACTGAAGTTACCTCTCTTCGGTGTCCTCTGACTCGAAGCTCCAGAAAAAGATGGCTCCCGGCGTCGCACCGGCAAACTAGCCTCAACCCTTACCGCAACGTCCGACAACTCTCGGAGGGTAGTAAACGATCCAGCCGTCACAATGGCACGAATCTCACCTCGCAGGCCCAATTCAAATCTACGACACTTCTCGGCTTCAGTGGACACAAACGCAGGAGCAAACCGAGACAACATCTGAAATTTTTGTTCATACTCAGCCACACTCATATTCCTCTGATGGAGCTGCAGAAACTCCGCCTCCTTGGCATCTCGGAAAGAACGAGGATAGTACTGCTCTAGGAACCGTTCCCTAAACATCTCCCAGGTCACCATATGGGCATCCCAGCCAGACAACTCGAGGGTATACCACCACTCATACGCCGCACTATCGAGTAAAAATGTAGCCAACAACACTCGCTCCTCCGGCGGGCAATGCATCACTGTAAAGATCCGCTCAAGTCTCGTGATCCACCTCTGGGCTTCCTCAGGATCAGCCCCGCCACTAAAAGTAGTAGCCCCAAGCTGAGCTCGTTCAATCGTAGCACTCTCTGTCTCTCTCGCTGCTTCGTCTTCAGGTCGTGGAGAGGGTCTACGTCTCGGAGGCATCGTCAACCGCACGCTGAAAGAGGCATAGAAGTAGTCAAACAACTAAAACACAACCTCACAAACCAAAAAACCCAACAAACTCGACAAACCTATGTTCTGATACCAATTGTCAGGACCCACCCCGGTTTCACCCCGAAACCCGAGGTAAATCCTGCTCCCGTCTGACACCCCGACACAAATTACAAGTAAACTCACGAAAACCATTACTAAATACAGTCAAACGCAGGAGAAACTTTTACACATCCCGAAGTCACATTTTATAGATCTTAGAACAAAATACACAGAAAAGAAAAAAAACCGATAAACTAAAATACACGCACGCAGAAAGATTTGAAACACGCCGGGATCCCTCACGTGACTTCTATGCCTCAGACGCTGCTTCGACGCTGAAACCCCGCTCTAGTTCCACGACCTGGAGGGCAATTTAAAAAACAGAGGTGTGAGTGGACCATAAATAAAAGAAAAGTTCTAAAACCATTTTAATAAAAACCAAGTTTCACCCTCCGTTTTGAAACCACATGCATAACCCAGTTCATAAAACAGTTATAAACCAACTTACCATAAACCACATCATAAGAAACAGAAACACTATAAAACAGTTATAGAAATCATATCACAAGCATCATAAAACAATAGCGTAAAACCTCATTTTCCGATCAAACCTGCTGGACCTATCCGAGTCTTTAAACTCCCGGGTCTTTAAACTCAATCCAGGCCTCAATAATATCCGAGTCTTTAAACTCCCGAGTCTTTAAACTCAACAGGCCTATGGGGGAAATATCAATATATCCGAGTCTTTAAAGTCCCGAGTCTTTAAACTCAATCCGGGCCCGTCCCCCGTCAATCAATATCCGGGTCTTTAAACCCAATAATCAGATCCAGCAAATCCAATCCAAAACCATTTGAAAATCATTTCCGAATTCACATCCAAACCTGAATACGAAATCCCCGGTCCGATGCCCTTCCAGCATTCCGAACCGTCATTACGAACCCAAATCCGGAAATCCACTTTCCAACTTTTCTCGTTTTTCGAAATCCGATTCGAAAACCGAAAACCTTGATCATCGAAATCATGTTCCAAAATCCCTTTATAATCATTGAAAACCATTTATTGTTTGAAATCCCAAAACCATAGCATTATATTCAGAAATCAAGCCTTTCTCGTAAAACGTATCAAATGCGTTATTTCTCAAAAACCGTGCAATTATGTAAAACCAACATCATAAATCCCACATTCATGTAGTTACATATATAAAACAATTTAGAAAAGCAGTTATGCATGTTCGAGTTTAAGGAAAGGGTCCACTCACAATACCGCGCTCTCAATCGCGTCCTGAACGTCCTGCACGTTCCTCGGCTTCCTCGGGAAATCCCGATCCTGTCAACAACCGCCAAATTACGTCACTAACATGTCTACGAGGATTCACCTAAATTCCCTTAAAAATCCATGAACCCTAACCGTAATAAACCGGGACCTTAAACCGTCACCCTTGCGAAACTACGTCGAGTCGACTTCCGATGAACCCGAAACCAACTCCCATGGACTCAACACAACTCCTAGACCAAAAACCATGTTGACCATTTTCCCCAGAACCGCCGCACGCGCCGCCCAAAATGGCTGCGCGTGGCCCTCACGCGCCAGCTACAGTACCATCGTCAACCTTGAGTCGACTGTGCCGAACCAGCCGCTGCAACTCGAACCGGCGAGGACTGATCTCCGCCGTCCGGCCACCATTTCACCTCCTCTTTTCACCCTCAGCTACGTCCAGACCTGCCCTATCCTTTCCCCAACTCCAAAAACCTCGATTCATCCCGTAGCTCATCGACTCAAGCTCGAAAGAAACTCAAACCAGTCCCCTGTTTCCTTCTCCGGCCACTCAGGTCACCTTCTATCACGGTGGCTACACCAGATGCTGCCTAGGACCTTCCTAAACCTCACCCAACTCATCTTAACCGTCGACTCACCCCCCAAGTCCACGACTTACCGTCTGAAACTCACGGCCAAAACAGGGTACACAGAGCACTTCCGTCGTCTCGCCTCCACAGTGCACTCCCCCGTCACGGCAACCACCGTAGACGGTTCCTAAGACCCTTCTAAACTTAACTCAAGTCATCAAAACTCTCGACTCAACCTCAGCCATCACGATTTCCAATTTGAACATCAATGGGAAAACAGAGCAAAGATATAGGGATGAGGGATTACCTGCCTCCCGTCGCCGTCGTGAGCTCCGCTGGGGCTGGTCGACCCCACTCAGCCTTCACAGCACCACCACGATCTCAGTTGCACCGTACACGGCCGCCACCGCCACGATTTCTCACAAACTCTCTGATTTCCTCCCTGTTTCCCCCCCTGGTTTTCCCGCAGCTCTCCACTCCCTCACACACAGCCACCACACCGTCTAACCCTCTCAGCACCACCCCAACATCTCTCTCACTCTTTCTGATCACTCCTCACTCACCAGAAGCCTTCAACATCCACGATCACCCCTCAATTTTTCCTCACAATCTCCCTCTGTTTCACTCTTCTCTGCGAACAACACAACACACACGACTGCACGGTTGCACCCCAATTATTTAGACCGTGCACCCACTGGAACCAACCAGAAGCCACTCCACCTTTAGCACGTGTCACCATCCACTCCATACTCTCCCACATGGCCCAATCTCAACCCTTCATCTGCTTCTCTCTGCTGCACACTTACCAAAGTACAAAAGACCAAACTGCCCCTCTATTTAACTCAATTTTTACGGTTATGCCTCTACCTTCCTTGACCCGTAACTCGCACATCGTAAGTCCGATGAATACGTGCTGCCTGTCATTGAACTCAAGACAACGAGATCTATCTAACCGTCCTCGGTCAACGTACCAAAACCCGATCGTCCAAAAAGTCAACTTTTTCCCCTATTTGACCAAAATTACCATTATACCCTCAACCTTCCGAACATCATAACCTCCTCCTCGGATGTCGAAATCGAATGTACCACCTACCTACGGATTCATGACGTCCTAAACTACGTCCTGGTCACCGGTCAACATTCCATTAACTCCCCGAACTAAAAGTCAACTTTTTGCTCGAATTAGGGGCAAAATCGTCATTCTATGCTTACGGATCTATCAGGACCACCTAACCACCGATTAAGCTCACTAATCCCATCTTAATCACTATCTAACCTTTAATGTCTGGGACGGGTTGTTACACTATCCACATTTCCTCGTATCAAGATGGTATATGGAAAACAGTATTATAAAGCCATTTCAAAACATCTCAAAAGGCCTTGCCCAAAATTTCCATAAAACCATCACAAATTCATAATTCCAATTGGGCCTCATGCCCGATTTCATAAACTAACTGGGCCCCCGACCCGATCACATAACTCAAATGGGTCTCAACCCGATTTCGTAAACCAACTGGGCCCCCAGCCTGATCACATAAATCAAATGGGTTTCATGCCCGAGTTCATCTTTCAAAAACCAAAACCATTTCATCAAACCATCACCGAAACCATAAGCACGTAAAACTACAGTATAAAATCGTAACATCGAAATATGTGCAAATACGGGATTATCTCGAAATACGTGTAACCATGTAAATCATCAATGCCACAATCATCACTATAGAAATCACATATATAAAACATATAAAACAGTTATGCATGCATCACAGTTTAGAAAATATTGTCCACTAACAGACCGTCCTACGCTGCCACCTCGTTACGTGTGCCACACGCCCTTCCGAGCCACATCACTATCACCGGAACTTCGAAACCTATCCAAACCATACTAGAATATTACTAACTACCTCATTAACCTCTCAGTAAATCCTTGTAATTTTCCCAAATTTTTAAACGTATTTTACATAGGCTTTAATCCTTCGGACACCCAAAACTACCCCGAAACGGTGTCCGATGGACACGAAACCAGTTCCAAAATGTTCGTTACATCGAATGGATGAAAACAAATGTTGAGCACTTTCTCAAAAAGTCCCCCATGCATCTCCACGCATTTCCTAAAGGCGTTATGCGTGGGCCACGAGTGCCTGCACTGTTCAACACCTTCAACCTCAAGTGAATCGGTCTGGTCCAATCCAACCTACGTAGCTGGTCCAATTGAACCGGTGTCACTGGTTTAGGCTTATAAGTTCTATGTTTTTTGTCCTTTTTCGTCCATTTTCAATCCTAAACCTTCATCTAATCATTCCTAATCGATATATGGATTCAAAACATGAAAACCAAGTCAAGATCTTACCTCCCCAATTGTTTGTTCGAACCGGTCAATTTCCCCCGTCGGTTTTCCAAGATTCCGGCCACCACCGTCCATCCTTTTTGTCCAAAAATGCTTGTACAACCTCCACAATCACGTTCCAACCATTAAAATCATTCAACCAACACCAAAACTCAAATTCCAATTTTGAAACATCAAACTTACCATTCATGGCTTCGCTGGCCACCGTCTACCATGGCTCGAACCGTGGCCACCACTAGCATCGTCACACTTTACTCTCTCACTTTCATTCACACACCAATCACAGATTATGGGGATTGAAGGGGCTGTAAGGTTGGGTTTTCACGGTTTAAGGCTTTCACGGGTTTTGGCAGAAAATGAAGAATGATCGATCAAATAAGGGACATGTGTCACTTATTGATTTGTCGACCCAAATTTCCAATCCAATCCAAACCTGCCACATGTCAGTTTCTCGGTTTGCATGAATAGTGCCATAAAACGTTTTAGACCCGTAACTTCTCTGTCGAACCTCCGATTTTGACGTGCCGCTTGTATATGTAATCGTAACATCCCGATCTACGTAACAGTCCTCGATCCTCATACGTTTGACTCTCTGAATCAAAAGTTATCATTTTGTCCAATTCTAGGGGCAAAACGGTCATTTTACACCGTCTGTCCGAATTCACTCAACTTGACACGACCCATCCCAATCCCCCCGGGATTACCACGAAATGTGTCATGCTCCCGTCTGACAAGAGGTGTCAGACAAGGGATAACCTGTTGCCACTGCCAAACCGGGCTTCCAGAGTGTGTAAGGATCGATGGAGGAGGTGTATGATGTCCCAGTCTCTGCTGCAGTCGCATCCGGAATCAACCTGAAGGGCATTAAAAACAAAAGCCGTGAGTGGACGAAAATAAACGAGTCTGTTTAAAATATTTATAAGACATTTATGCCCCCAGTAAAAGTATATGCATGCACCATCATTTATAATCATATATCATATACTATGAACCATGAACATAATTTTAGCCACAGCACCATACACTCCAATCCGACATCCCTGATGTCTGACGCCCCTGACGTCAATAAGGTCACAATCACAAGGCTACGCGTGCCACTCGGGTCTCAATTTCCGAGTTCAATCCCCGAACCCCATTCGGGTACAGCATCCCCGATGCTTAGCATCATAGACGCTGGACGTACTAGACGTCCGTGACCTTTCCGGGGTACCTCATCCGGAGGAGACAATATAATATGGAAGGATCTATACAGTGCAGTACCAAATACATTTTATTGATATCCAAATGCAAAGCATATATATATATACATAGATAAAATCCAAACCAATCTTTAAGTTTCATCAGACGGGTCTCAAGCCCAAATACCGTGAAACATGCCATAACCATAACTTCAATATCATCAAAACCATTATAAGTCCAAATAGTTGACTTAAATCCAAAATCATTTATTCGATTCCATTTTAGGGTCCCCGACCCGAATCACATGTATAAATCAACTGGGCCCTTGGCCCGATTTCATAAGTTAACTGGCCCCCGGCCCGAATTCATAAGTCCACTGGGCCCCGGCCCGAATTCACAAGTTAACTGGGCCCCTGACCCGATTTTACTTTATCAAGTCCGTAACCGTTTCATGAAATCATATCCAACCACATTTATGGAAATCGGTGCAAATCCAGAAAACCTCGGTTTACGTGTAAATACGTAAATCACCTTGAAATGCGTTAAATCATTTAAATTCACCGATATCCAAAGTAAATCATTTAATCTCCATTATAAAAATCATGAAACAGTTATGCATGCATCGAATGTATAAAACCAATGTCCACTCATAGACCGATTAACCGAGCGTCTCGATACGCGTGCCATAGGGCTTCCCGGGCCACACCACTATCACCGGGACTCCCAATCTTGTTCAAATCACATTAGAGGATTACTAACCTCATCATTAACATCCTATTCAAGTCCCGTAATTTTCCCGAATTTTTAAGTATTTTTAAACTGGATTTAAAACCTTCGGACATTCCGAACAATATCGAGATGGTGTCCGATCGACACGAAACCAATCCCAAAATGTTCGTTACATTGTATAGGACAAAAGTCATGTTGATCGTACCTCGAGATTCATGCCCACGCGCCGTCATGCGCCGCCGTGAGTGGCTGCGCGTGAAAGCCACGCGCCTGCTACAGTGACTGCTACAGTCACCATCTTCACCCGTATGACTGGTAAACGGGTCTGATTAACCGCGAAATGACCCGGCCAGATAACCCTCAATTCGACCTCGATTCCATCCGTTCTTGATCCTAAAACAATCATTAACTAATCAATTTCAGTTCTGTGACATCGATTTACATCAACTAATCCATAATCGTGCCATCAACCCGTGATCACCAAAACGGGTCGATCACCGAAACTCCACAATTCCTCAACCATTGTCAAATTAACATTCCAGTAAGCTTATTAGGATTAATACGAACCAATTCGAATGATTAATAGTTACCTCAATCACCACGACTCAAGCTTGAGTTTTCCGGTCGTCCACCTCGTCCGTCCACGGCTCTAGGAGCTTCCAAACTTGCCCCATTTGATCTGGTTCGACTGGAAATGATCCCAGAGAACTAAATGAATCATCAATTTGCCCTGGGCTGGCCTGAAAACTGAAATTCGATTTTGAACTCTTCAAAAACCAGTTTCGGGTTTTTGAACAATTCCACACCAATTTTGCTCCTTTCCTTCCCTTCTCAATCCCAGAACACTTCACTCAGTCCTTTAACACATTGCCCATCACAAATCCGCTCAATTGGGCCCTGGAAAAGCTGAACACATGTGGGAAGCACTCTATTTTTCTTCGTGCACCAGCCATAGTTAATGGCCAAATCCACCGTCCCACACAGCCTGGCATCGCACAATGCAATTAAACAATCCATACAACCCATAAACAATAGTTTTAGGCCATCAATTTGCTCCATAAACACACCACCCGTGCGCTGGCCATGTTCCCCTCCACGGTGCTACAGTAACCGTTCAAACACTCAGTGAAATTACCATTCTGCCCCTGTGCAAAAAATTACCAAAATGCCCTTCACGCATCCTGACCCGTAACTCGGTCATACAGACTCCGATTGATGCGTGCCGCCTGTCTACGGACTCAGGGCATCGAGACCTTCCTAACGGTCCTTGGCCCCTAACCATCGGACCTCCCGATCGAAAAGTCAACATTTTTCCCCTATTTCGTCCAAATTACGAAAATGCCCTTGAACTTCCGTACGTCATAACTTTCACCACGAATGTCGGAATCGAACGTGCCACCTGTCTATGAACTCGTGACGTCCCAAACTACGTCACGGTCATTGATCAAAGTCCATTTGACCGTTCGAATAAAAAGTCAACGTTTTACCCACGCCTAGGGGCAAAACGGTCATTTTGCACAATTCGTCCGAAATCACCCAACTAATCCCAGATTAGTAAATCACAATTAAATATCATTAAATCCCGATATTCGGGACGTGTCGTTACACAACTAATCCCCGATTAGTCATTCTAAATCTATGATTAATTAATATTTAGTCCCGATATTCGAGATGGGTAGTTACATGTTTGAAAAAAATCAGGAAAGATGGCTACTGGTGTGACTTGGCAAGGCTAGAAGGGCTGGGTAGGTGGGATTCGGTGAGAAGCAACTGAAGGGGCGTGTCCTATTTAGCGCGTCAGGCGGGTCTGGCAGGCGCAGGGGATGGCTGAAACGTAGGCTTCAGCGCTGATTGCGTTGACCGACTGGGCTGCAGAATTTCGGTGCATGTGCGTCGCAACTGAAGCTTTAGTTCGATACAAGTTCATCGAACGGCGTGGTGAGCTGGGTTGCGCCAGTTGGGCCGCCTTGCTGGGCTTCCTGCCTTCTGGGCTGGGCTTTACGCTGGATTGGATTTTTAGTTTGGATTAGACTGAAGGCAATAAATGGATTTGGGCTGCAATTCAGTGGTTTCCCACCGAAATTTCATGAGATTTTCGGTGGCCTCCCTTATTTCAATCATATATTCTTCGTTAAAACTCCGATTGTGATGTTTTTTTCGCCAAATGCTCAGAATTCCATGCTTTATTTTTTTCTGCAAAAATCCCACAAAATATATTATTTTCTCCAATTTTTTATTTTATTATTAATAAAAGTCAAGTATAAAGAGTATAAAATAGCATATAATGAAGCTTAATTAATGACCTATCAAATACCCTTATACTTAAACTTTGCTAGCCCCTAGAAAATACTAAGATTAAACTAAGAATTCAAAACAAGTAAGCCCTTAACCATTTGACTCAAAATTTTATTATTATCATGGCATAAAAGATTTTCACTAGAAGACATTTAAGCATATGAAATTTAAGGGTTAATACATGGTAAAAAAATGTTTTAACAAGTAAGATAATGAGTAAACATGGTGAAATGGACCTCATCATGCGTAAGAAAAGTATGAATCAACTCACAAGGATATGCGCTCATAAATTCACTCAATTTGTAAAAGTTTGTGTTTGCACTCAAAGTATGTGAGAAAAATGCTCACATAATATAAATAAAGTACTTTTACAAAATTTCAAACAAACACCTCAAGATAAAAATTTAAACATGCTTGCACAAATGAACCAAAACCATAAGCTTACTTAAGTGATTGACTCAACTAATCAAAAGTTACCATTTTAGGGATCATAAGGTCTTTATGAAGATTGTAATGGGGCTAAGTTTAGAGGCAAGGAAAATATAGGACAAGTGGTGCTCAAATTCGTTCCAAGCCTCAATAGACTCCCAAAACTTATCATAACTTCCCAACCTTAGTGCAATGATGTCAGTGATCCACCCCTTCGAACATAGGCCTAATTTCATCATGTTGGGCCTCAAATTCATTTTTTTGTGTCGGATTTACAAATGTACATGACTTTACTCAAACATTACATAATCAAACCTTATTACCTTGATAGAGACTCAAAACAATGTGGTTTTTTTTTAGCCTTTTTTTATATATCAAGGTAATAACATATGCCAATAATACAATATGAGTAAATAAATCCATAGAATACATATAAAAATCTTCAAAACATCATCAATTTCTCTTCACACCATTTTCATGTCTTCAATAGAGTCCTTGGAACAAGGGTGAAAAATGTCTATACTAAGCTCAAGTGTTTAGATAATCATGGTGATAAAAGAAAGGCTTAATGTGGGCTCAAAAGGGTTAAAATTAAGGAGGTCGCAACTTGTGCGCACAAAATGGGGAACATGGATATTTGAATTTATGGTGTTAACCCTAATGCCTTAATCATATAAAAAATCAGAAAGTTTATTGACTTAAAAGCTTTGAAAATCACATAGAATAAGTTCTAATACTCTAGAGTTCATTAAAAGCTATGGCAAGCATTTATGAGGCATATGTATATCAATTTAAACAAAGAACTTATGAATCACTCATCAAAGATGTATATAAAGTTCTAAATCTCACATAAGGTTCATATGATTCATACTTATCTTAACAAGCTCGTTTATGTACCAATTTACATACATTATCTACGAATTATAACACTTAATCACAAAGTATTAACAAATGAATTCAAGTTGTAGTGATCACCTTTTTAGCCATAATTTAGCATTTTTCCTTCATTCATATCATTGACAGGTTAAAGGGCATCCTAAAACTCGAAAAATGCTAAGTTAAAACGAAAAGACTCAAAATCTTTTTATCTTTTTTTTATTTTATTTTTTTATTACAATTCTAATGCAAAATTGCTCTTCCCCCACACTTAAACTCTACATTGTCCTCAATGTAAGCAAGTAGAAAGTAAATGAACATAGACTCTAAGTAAAGAAGAGGATTTACGAAAATAAAACAAGAAAAACATTAAATGAACAAAATAAAAGAGAGTGAAGGGATTAAAGAGAGCAAATATGACTCCTTTAAAACTCGGGAACACATTGGGTTGCCTCCTAATAAGCCCATGGAGTTTAATGTCTAGTCAGCCTAAACGAAGTGCCTGAATCAATTCATATGATGCGGGGCCGTAACACTTTTGCTGATTCCACATCATGCTCTCAAAATGACCCAACCATCTAGAAAATGACTTACCAGGAAAAAATTTAAGTCATGAATTGAACAATAAAACCTTCTGACCAATGTCAAATGTTTTACTCTTGATCTGTTTGTCGTGAAATGCCTTGGTCTTCTCCTTGTAGATCAGAGCGTTCTCGAATGCATCATTCTTGATCTCCTCAAGCTCACTCAGCTGGAGCTTTCTATGCAACTCGGCGTCATCCAGCTTGATGTTGAAAGTCTTGATAGCCCACCATGCTTTGTGCTCTAGTTCCACCGGAAGGTGGCATACTTTTCTATAAACCAACCTATAGGGTGACATTCCTATAGGGTTTTTGTAGGTTGTCCTGTATGCCCAAAGTGCATCATCCAACCGTTGGCTCCAATCCTTACGATTAGGGCCCACGGTTCTCTCTAAAATCTTCTTGATCTCCCTATTACTAACTTCGGCCATTCTACTCGTTTGAGGATGATAAGGTGTAGATACTGTGAGTGACACCATACCGTTTCATTAACGGCTTCAATGGTCTTGTTGCAGAAGTGAGTTCCAACATCACTTATCAGGACCCGTGGGATCCCAAACCTGGAATGAATGTTAGTTCTAAGGAAATCTGCAGCAGTTTTAGAGTCATTAGTCCTGGTGGCCTTAGCTTCCACCCATTTCGATACATAATCAACAACAAGTAAGATATAGAGATAGCCATTAGATTGAGGAAATGGACCCATAAAATCGACACCCCAAACATCAAATATTTCAACAGTTAAAACATAATGTTGTGGCATTTCATCCCTTCGTCCTAAGTTTCCTGATCTCTGGCATTTATCACAGGCTAAGTAGAATGAATGTGCATCTTTAAACAGTATAGGCCAATATAATCCAGATTCTGAAATTTTAAGTGTGGTTTTTCTAGATCTAAAGTGACCTCCACAAGCATGGTTATGGTAAAATTCTAGGACCGACCTATGTTCAATATCAGGGACACATCTCCTAATTAGTAAATCTGCACATTGTTTCCATAAATAAGGTTCATCCCAAACATAGTACCTAGCATGCCTCTTGAGTTTATCTTTCTGTGCATGAGTGAGAGTGGTAGGCAACTTCTTGGTGACTAAGTAATTGACGATATCAGTATACCAAGGAGTACTTACCTGAATTCCGAATCTCCTGAATTGCCACGGGATCTCGTTCATGTGCTATGCGTCTCAAATGGTCTGCCACCACGTTTTCTACTCATTTCTTGTCCTTAATCTTGATGTCAAAGTCTTGAAGAAGAAGAATCCATCGGATTAGCCTTGGTTTAGCTTCCTTCTTAGTCAGGAGATACTTCAGTGCTGCATGATCAGTGTAAATAATGACTTTAGTTAAAAGTAAATAAGAGTGAAACTTATCCAAAGCAAACACAATAGCAAGCAACTGCTTCTCAGTAGTGGTGTAGTTCATTTGGGCATCATTCAAAGTTCTGGACGCATAGTATATGGCGCAGGGCTTCTTGTCCCGCCTTTGTTCGAGCACAACACCAACTGCATAATCAGAGGCATCACACATTAGTTCAAAGGGTAGGGACCAATCCGGAGCACAAAGAATGGGTGCAGTGGTTAAAAGATTTTTAAGCTTCTCAAAAGCTTCCAGATAATCTGCATCAAAGACGAAGGGTGTCTCCTTCTGAAGCAATCGGCATAAGGGCCTTGTAATGTGGGAGAAGTCCTTGATAAATCTTCTGTAGAAACCTAGGTGACCAAGAAATGAACGGATCTCTCTCACAGAAGTGGGAGAGGGTAAGTGGCGCACAATATCAACTTTAGAGTTATCAACTTCAATTCCTCTTTCAGAGACAATATGGCCTAAGACTATCCCTTGTCTAACCATGAAATGACATTTGTCCCAATTAAGTACTAGATTAGTTCCAACACACCTTTGTAAGATAAGTTATAAGTGTTCTAAGCATGCATCAAAGCAATCCCCAAAGACACTGAAATCTTTCATAAATACTTCAATTATTTTTTCGACATATTCAGAGAAAATATAAAGCATGCAACTTTGGAACGTACTTGGGGCGTTGCATAAACCAAAGGGCATTCTTTGATAGGAAAAAGTGTCAAAAGGACAAGTGAAAGTCGTTTTGTCTTGATCATTTTGAGCGATACAAATTTGATTGAGCCCGGAATAACCATCAAGAAAACAGTAATAAGAATGACTGGCTAACCTTTCAAGCATTTGATCGATGAAGGGCAAAGGGAAGTGGTCCTTCATGGTTGCTTTGTTAAGGCGTCGATAATCTATGCACTCTATATCTGGTCATTGTTCTCTGGGTCACGAGCTCACCTTCGTTGTTCTCAACAACTGTGACTCCACTTTTCTTCGGAACTACTTAGATTGGTGAGACCCATTTACTGTCTGAAATTTGGTAAATGACACCACAATCCAAGAGTTTTATTACCTCTTGTTTCATGACATCCATCATCGGAGGATGGAGGAGACGTTGTACTTCACGAGAGGGTTTTGCATCATCTTCCAACAAGATTCGATGCACACAGTTTGTAGGGCTGATTCATTTGATGTCTGACAAAGTCCATCCAATGGCTGTCTTATACTTCGTCAAGACACACACCAATTTGTCTTCACGTGATTTGGTCACTGCAGAAGACACTATGACGTGCAAGGTGTTGTTAGGGTCGAGATAGGCATACATCAGGTGGTCAGGTAAAATCTTGAGCTCGAGAATGGGGGCCTGAACCACTGAAGGAAGAGTGGCATTAGTACTAACTGAAAGTGACAAGGTTATAGAAGGATTTACCATTCCGGGGGCCTCATTGAGGGCCATGAATTCTTCCCAAATATGAGGCTCTAGTTCATAATCCGTGTCTTCAACCAAGGCGTCCCCCGATTGAGTTAGGCCAACTCCTTCCTGAATTACCATATTGAGTGTGTCTTCTCGAATTGACTCAAGATGTTTCTTTGCAAAAGAAGTGCACACACCAATAGAAAAAGTAGTTTGAGTTGTGGAACTAGGGTACCTCATGGCATCGAAAATGTTGAAGCTAATTTCCTCTCCATCGACTTCCATAGTTAGTGTGCCATTGAATACATCAATCTTCGTTTTGGCAGTTCTCATGAATGGTCTTCTTAACAACATCAGCGGAGCTTGATTTGTAGGGGAATCTTTCATTCGACGTATCCCTTAGGATACACATTAGAACGATCGGCTAATTGAATGATAACATCTTCATGTTTTAGTTTACCTAAACCTAGGGCAACATATAACGAATATGGCATAGCATTAATGGATGCACCTAAGTCTAGCATGACTTTATCAAAAGACTTGCTACCAATCACGCAGGGAACAAAAAAACTCCCTGGATCCTTCAACTTTGGGGGTAGCCGTCGTTGGATTACAGCAGAAACTGTTTCACTCACCATCACAACCTCCTTATCCCTCGTTTGGCTCCTTGAGTGCATAACTCTTTCAGAAACTTTGCGTATTTCGGCACTTGCTTGATGCACTCGATCAAGGGCATGTAGATTTGCACCTTTTTGAAGATTTCCAAGATTTCCTCATTGGATTCATCCTTCTTAGATTTTGCAAGCCTACTTGGAAATGGTGCATGCACAAACGGGGAATTAGTAACAACCGAACTTGAAGGGATAGGGTCATTACCTTGTGTGTGGGTAGGTTGAACTGGCAATTGTGCTTTGGTAGTTTTAGTTGCCACCTTATGCTTTTCAGCCTTAATATTGGCTGGATCTGGTTCTATGTCACTGAGCACTTTACCACTTTGAGTGATAATCACGTTGGCCTTAGGTCTTGCATTCGGGTTGGTCGTAGGTTGAGGTGGTAGCACACTGCTAGCTTGGATCTTACCCATGAAGTCCACGACCTTGCCCATTTGGTCCTTGAGATCAGCGATTTCTTTTTGCTGATTTTGCTGACCTGTGACCAGAGCCCGAGTCGAAGCCATTAGTGTTTGCTGCCCTTGGGAAAGAGCAGCCATCATTTTATCATACTCAGGATTAGAAGATGAAGAGATATGATTATTTGCATGATTACAAGAAAAGTTAGAAAATGGAATCGGGGGCCTTTGTTGCCGTGTGGGTCTTTGGAAATGGTTCGGGGCATGGTTTGGGCCTGTCGACATGTGCTGAGGGTTTAGGACATTTTTTAGGTCTCTCCAACTGTAACCTTGGGCCCTTGGCCATCCTTGAAAGGCTCCAATGGCGTGTGCCATTTCAGTTTTAGGGTCTTCCTTCCTTGCAGTGTTGGGGTATTGGTCCTCAAGATGGCCTTGAGAGCATATGGAACAAACCGGGGCTACCTATTTCTAGAGTTCCAACATATTCGAAAACATAGAGGTGATCTTATCTAATTTAGAATCATTTATAACATGGGAACTCACCTCATGTACCTTTCTTGGAATAGGCTCGGCACCTTCATGTTGTGCATCATTGAGTGCACGACTTTCAAGTAGTTCATGATCGTCTACTAAACTCCGAGCTAAGAAACTTCCATTAACTGCAGCATCAAGTAGTCCTCTATCCCAACCCTTGAGTCCTTCGTAGAAGTAGGTTAAGAGATAGCCTTCAGTGATCCCGTGAGTAGGGCATGAAGCACAAAGTTCCTTAAACCTCTCGTAGTACTGATTGAAATTCTTATCATGCTCTTTTTGTATGATTCCAGTGATCTCTTTTCTTAAGACCGTAATCTTTGAGGCAGGGAAGTACTTGTTAAGAAATTCCTGAACCAAATTCTCCCAAGAGTCAATATGATTGGGTGGGAGACCCAAAAACCATACCCGTGCTCTATCTTCCAAGGATAACGGGAAAGCTTTCAGCTTCATGATTTCCAAGTCCGCATCATCGGGACACATACTACCAATAATGAATTGGAACTCTGTTAAGTGTTTGTGTAGATCTTTGTTTTTGATTTCATGAAACTTGGGTAGCTGATGAATGACTCCACTCTTAAGCTCAATATCTTTCTTGTTGGTTCTAGCCTCGGGATACTAGATGACACGACCCATTCCAAATCCTCCAGGGGATTAACTTGGGATGTGCCATGCTCCCGTCTTACACGAAGTGTCAGACAAGGGATAACTCAAACGTTAGCCCAAACGGGACTTCCAGAGTGCTCTAGGATCACTGGAGAAGTGTGATGTCTCGTTCTCTACTACAGCCCGCATCCGTGATCAACCTAAAGGGCATTAAAATCATTTAAAAGCTGTGAGTGGACGAAAAATCAATGGTTTAATAAAACACATTTCATAAGAAGACATTTATGCTCTTCACTAAAAAGCATGCATGCATTCGAAAACCAGTAATCAAACCATTTACTTAATTAAATCATTAGGGCCTTAGCCCAACATCATAAATTCAACCATGTGGGAACTCAGCCCAAAACCAAGTATAAGGGAACTTAGCCCCAAAACCAATCATGTGGGAACTCAGCCTAAAACCAATCAACATTAAATAACCAGTTTATCGAAATACAATGTAACCAATCCTCGGCAGCCCTGATGCCTAATTAATGCCATTGTCACGGTCTCTTAGCTATGCGTGCTATTCGGGGATTCAATCCCGAGTCTCCCTAGGGTCCACCTAGGTCAATGACTCGCAGATCAATGACCCTCCAGGAAGTATTATCCATAATTGCACTCTTGATCCTGAGCTGCGCCTTAGGGCAGCCCCTCTCAAGTGGTGTGCCGTGACTACTCCGGGATACTACGAAACGTCCGGAGGTGACAATCCATACATAAAGATGGTAAATGGAAAACATGTTATAAATCAACTCAAACCGCTCAAAGGGCTTATACCCGGGATTTCCATAAAACCATCGTAAATCCACATGGGTCTCATGCCCGAAGTATAACTTTCTTAAATCATTTCCACAAATCCAATTTCCAAATTCAAGGGACTCGGCCCTAAATTCCATTTCATAACCCAACTGGACCTCAAGCCCGATAGTACAAACCAAATGGGTCTCCGGCCCGATGCCTAATTAAATCGAATGGACACTAAGTCCGATAGTTCGTAAATCAAATGGGTCTCAAGCTTGGTTCCATATTTCCAAATCCGAAATCATACCATTGAAGCATTATTAAAACCACAATCACGTAGAAACACAGTATAAAACCATAAACCTCGAAATACGTGTGAATACCTGAATACTAAATACCACAATCAAATCCATCATAGATCACATATTTAAAACACATAAAACAGTTATGCATGCTTCATATTTAGAAACCAAGGTCCACTCAAAGACCATCCTAACTGTCATCTCGATACGCGTGCCACAAACCTTTCGGGGCTAAATCACCATCACTGGAATACCCGGAAATGTACAAAAAACACCAATGGTCACTAACGGACTCAATAAGGTCATACCTAAGACCTATGAACAGTACCAGCCCGAGAACGCGTCCCGAGGCTAAAAATCATGATTTGACCAAACAAACGATCTCTGATCGACCCAAAACCACCACCATTGGATCCGGATTGTCGAAACCTTTAAAAATACACTGGTCCCACCTCAAAATTTATGCCCATGAGCCCCCACACGCGTGGTCAACTCACGGTCGATGCTAGTCAACGGTCAGGTCAAAGTCAACGATCAGGTCAACGGTTAGTCAACGCTGATGTCATGCTGACATCACGGCTGACAGGTGTCAAACTGACATGTCAGACCTAATAGATGACGTCATCAGATGACTTCACATTGACATCATTTCATCCTTAACCTCTCGACGAGTCCTGCAAACCGGATCACACAGACCAACGGCCTGTCCTGGCTGGTTTTTTGCCGTCCGACCACCATTTCCTTCCATTATTCTTCATATGGCTTCGGCTAATCCTCTAGAACAAGTCTACCAACCCAGAAATCCAAGAAAAGGCTGAAAAACTACCTTCCCGATAGATGAACAGTGACGACCCTTGCAACTCCGTTCTACAGTCGACTCCAGCCACCTTTCCTTTGAAATCGAGTCCCCTGAGTTCTTTTAAGTCCCTAGATGACAACCAGTCCATCAAATCGATCAATAAACCTTAAAATATAACTTTAAATTTTTGAATAAAAACCCATACCTCGATGGGTTTCCGGTCACCGTGCACCGCCGTCCACTCCACCATCACCGTCATGCTTGTCCCAGTCTCCCCTTTCATTTTCACGTTTACACCATCATCAATGGGTGAGGTTTGGTGGATTGAGGGTGTGCGTTGGGTTGTGGTGTATTAGTTTTTTTAGTTTAGGGAGAAAATGAAGAACATAATTGAATGGGAGGGAGAGAGATATGAGGGAAAAATATTAAATAACTCTCACCCAATGGACATAGATCCACAAATTAGGGAAAACCACTAATGGGATGAGTGACACTTGTCACTCATCCAAGGGCCCACATTCATTATTCAACAAATCAGATTTAAGTATTATTTAATTTGAATCCCGATGCGTAATGTAACCGATTTCGATCTTGTGACCATAACTTCCCCGTTTAACATCCGATTTCGACGTGCCGCCAGTCTACAGACTCGTGACGTCCCGATCTACGTTACGATCATCAGTCCTCGTATGTTTGACTCCACGGGTCAAAAGTAAACATTTTGCCCAATTCTAGGGGCAAAATGGTCATTTCACACCGGTTGTCCGTAATTATTCGACTAATCCCAGATTAGTCACGATAATCCCCGATTAGTCATGATAATCCTTAATTAGTGATTAATTAATCATTATTAATCCCGTAATTCAGGACGGGTTTTTACAATATTCCCCCCTTAAAGAATTTCATCCTCAAAATTCACACTACTCCGATTCCACATCCACATCGTGGAAGGAAAATTTGGCCTCACACCTAGGCCTCACGTTCAGACTCACATTTAGTATACCTTCTTGTACACCCTCGTGTGTAAGTACAAATCTAAAAATTGACCACACTTTAACGAAATTGACCACAAATTCCCAACTCGGAAATAAGCACCTGATCACGAATTAACCTGAAATTTCCCACTCGGAAGGTGTGGTCCCCGTATTGACACCACCTGACAATTCTGCCCTTACGCCGACACTTCCCAAACCGTCACCACTTTGACAGTCAATTGTCAATTCGACATTTCATAAATCAAGCTGACATCCTGGTCTTTTCTGCCCATCACTCTAACACTTTCGAATTTTAATCGTCAGGCTAAAATATGTACTCCCACTAAGGGTTATCAAATCTCAACTCACTCTTGAAAGTTTCCATAGCGTTGGACTCAGCTGGCACTCATGGCCCCTCTGTCACGATTCGAGTTACCAACACAACCTAGACTCACTCTAAAGTTGTACTAAGGTACCTCGTACCAAATCTCCCTTAATGTAGCGTAAGATCAATGGTAGGATTTCACCTCGCAGGGCAAGTTCAAACCTGCGGCATTTATCGGTCTCAGTGCTTACATCAGTCAACTCCCTCAGCGATCCATGCTGATGCTAGTGAGATTCATAGAGCAATCGCTTCACGTAAAGTAACCTGACATCTCGCCCCACTTATGGTTACACTAACCTTCAACTCACTCAACCTGTGGATACACGATCCACGTCTCACTCTACCTGGGTGTAACTGGACCCCATCGAATACCTACCCATCAGTGATACACATCTTTACTCTAGGGTTCCACTAGCCATCAACGGCTCTGAGTGTCTACTCATACAATTACTGAACCCATCAAAATCACTCTGGTCTTGTGCACAATATTCAATGTCCAGTTGTCCTCAATAAACCAACCACATCTGAATTAATCCGATTACCATCACATCCAACGGAATACCATTGGTGCATAACATACTCCGTCACCAGGCACTACTCAGGCCTACTCAAGAATTATTTTCACACAACGTACCTAGTACGTACAAACATCCACCAACCAGTCCACAACACGGCTAGTGCCTACTCCAAGTGATCACACACCCTCATATAGAAACCATCCACTACATGGCTGAAAGCCAATTCAATTATGGAGTCTATCTGTCCAATCCCGTATGAGACATACCATATACTTCAATTTTGTGTCCATTCCAATTCTCCTGGTCACTTGACCAGCATCTAAATGTCTACTCCCAATCACGTCATCCAATACGTACCAATCCAAATCACGTCTACCAAGGCGTACCCATTCATGCCCAATGAGTATCCGGCAGGTTCGGATATCTGCCAACCTCCAACTTATTCGATTGCCATATCATACCAGATCGACTTCGAAAGGAAGTTAATCCCCACAATAAACCTCAGTTACGGAGATAGCCTCTGCCCAACAGTCACTGACACTTCCAGTCTGAATGAGTAAATCCAAGATCCAGACTCATCCACCTATCCAACCATACTCACTCACGTGTCCAAGACAGAGGTTGGATAATAATTTCGTCCTACCTCGGGGTCATTACAATACGATTCTCCTCTACTCCCAGCTTAGCATAATCTGCAAGGCGGGGTCTGCCAGCACGGGCAGGACATCATGATCCACGCGATCCTGATCCACAACATCACTCGATCATCAACATCACGATTCTGGTCCATCACAACATAACTCGATCATCAATATCACGATCCTCGATCGTCACAATACCCTAGATCCACCTAGGATTCACACATGCTCTCTTTTAGCTAACGACCAGAATTCCGATCATAGGGTCTTACAACCTTTGAATCCTTATACTATCACATCGTTCCTCAACCATTTTCCACATCTGATAAGATCACCCAAAGACGAGACACGTCTAGATTGTGAGTTCACTCCAATTACCTCATATCGATCCTTGTCATTCCACATAAGAAACATCAAGGATGATCCAAGACGATGACATCAAAATTCATCCTACGTGAATGCAAACACAAATCTCACTACCCTCACCCTGTTTGGTGCCACCAAGCATCATCTGCTAACAAGCAGAAAATGAGAAATTTCCTCCACCGACCTCAGAATGCCCAACTCCACTTGATGACCCAAAACCAATCATGGGTCCCTCAACTAATACATGATCAATCTGCTGGTGACAATAACATCATCTGCCATGGGTAGAAAATGGGAAGTCACCTTCAGGGAATTCGGAATCAAGAGAATTTGCAACCATGTTGGAACCAACTTGAATATGCTTTCAAGTCCTCAACTCACTCAGAAATCATCCACGTGTCCGTAACAATTTAACTCACTACCCAATTCGCCTGTCCGTTTGTACCGTTTCATCTAATCACCACTTAGTCATCTCAATCACTATTGGGACTCTACCCAACACATCTCAACCATTGTTGGATCCCATCCAGTTCATCTCTATCATATCTGTCATCTCGACACAATTCCCAAGAATCAACACTAGCCGACGAATCCTCATTGTGGTGTAGTGGTAGATACCGAACATAAGCACATCACGATTGAGTCACATCCTCACCTCGTGGCTCATTGTCTTCTATCGTCATCGCAATCACTGACACACAGTGTGCGAATTAGACCCAACCTAAATCTCAGCTCATACCGAGCTAGAATCCATAATCTCTGCTCAGGTTGGAGGAATTCTACCTCCCTCAACTCAACCATTCTAACATATCACACAAGAAAGGAACGAGGAATGTCCCTGAATGTAACCGGATTCTCAATAGTCTTTTCTGCCACAACCTCGTGCAGACAAAACCAACATACATCGCTATCGAGACTCCGTATCCAAGCGTCAACACTACTAATCGGTCCAAGGTTGGACCCCATATATCATCTCATCATTTCACTTAGTGTCAAGCCAGCCAATCTCCATAGTCTCAAATAGATTCAACTAGACTCAACCAGAGTCGTCCACTAGGTCATCCATGACCTTAGCTGTTCTCTACATTACAATCTCCAATCCGACCTGACCTGACATTACCATTGAACGGTCACAATTTCGGAATATCGTCATATACAACCCTACTAGTTAATCCAGATTTTCCCAGATCATCCCTCGGTATTACACAAACAAGTTGTCATATCCGACCCTAATGATAATGCCACATCCAACCCTAACGATAATGCCACAATCAACCCTCCTTGGGTATAATCACACTGATTCACAGCGTATCAGGCCAATAGGTTACGTTTGGCATGATTTAATTCCACTAACTCTTGTACTAGTTACCCTATCGTTAAGGTTGATGACGAGCTGATCCCACATAGAGACATCACATCCTGCCCAGAGCGTATCACGAGAGCAAACCGTGCTCTGATACCAACTTGACACGAGGTTAACGCGGGATGTGCCATGCTCCCGTCTGACACGAAGTGTTAGAAGAGTGATAACTCAAACCTTAGCCCAAACGAGGCATCTAGAATGCGCCAAGATAAGTAGAGGAGTGTGATGTCTTGGACTCTACTACAGCCCGCATCCGCTGTCAGGACCGGCCCCGAATCCCCTGGAATTAACGTGGGACCCGCCTGATCCCGTCTGACACGAAGTGTCAGACCAGGGAAAATTCCATCTCTAGCCCTCATCGGGGCTGTCAGAGTGCGTCAGGATCGTAGGAGGAGGGGAGTGATGTCTCGTCTCTGCTACAGCCTGCATCTGCGATCAACCTGAAGGGCATTAAAACACGAAAACTGTGAGCGGACAATTTAAACCTTTTCATTAAAAACATTTTTGCATAAATACTTTTATGCCCTTCATAAATACATACGCATGCATTCAAAAACATTTATCAAACATTCATAAAATCATTTATCAAACATTTAAAAAAAACCTTTCAAGGGTTCATGCCCGGTTCCCATAAACCGGCATGACCCGTAAATCCATTTGGGTCCTTGACCCGAAATCACTATTCAAAACCCGTAGGTCAAATAAATAGGGACTCAGCCCAAATCACATCAAGTACGGGGTCTCCGCCCCCAAATCATTTCTAAAACATCGAATACGGGGTCTCCGCCCCAAATCACTTTCTAAGTCATAAAACATAGGGTCTCTGCCCTCAAATCATTTTTCCATAAAATCTCATACGTACCGTCATACGTATAACCCATCTGAGGCTCTTCCGAGAAGATGCCAACTCGGGGCACACAGCCTTTACGGAACACATCCCCGAAATAGTCACGATGTCAAATCTATACTAGTGTGCACACTACTCGGGGTCTCACTCCGAGTCTTCTCCCAGGAATCTCCATCTGCGAGGCTCAATCACTGGATCTAGTCCGAGCTCTCTCTCTGGATCTAGTCCACACATCTCTCCGGAATCTGGTCCGGGACCACATCATAAGTAACCTCCACTCTTGAAATGGGATCCCTCTAGGGATACCCACTCTGGTTTGTGGCTCGTGACTCTCCAGGTCGACGCTGGAGGAGACCATATAATCATATGGAGGGTTCATTCATTTTCAAATACTCTTTCTTTCTTTCTCAAATACTTTCTTTCTCAAAATTCATTTCTTAACTGGGTCTCATACCCGATTCATCTCAATAGGATTCCTCGAATCCGATTCAATTCCATTTCACAGGCCTCAACCTAAATCCCCAGTTCAACTAGGTCTCATGCCCGAATTCTCATTTCATAAACTGAACTGGGACTCAAGCCCGATATCACAACCAATTGGGCCTTACGCCCCGAACCATAAAGCAACAGGACCTCAAGTCCGATTTCACAACTAACGAGGCCTTAATCCCGAAATCTCAACTAAATGGGTCTCAGGCCCGATATCATCAATCAACGGGGCATCAGGCCCGATAGTACAACTAACTGGGCCTCAAACCCGAATCGTAAACCAACTGGACCCTCGGTCCGATCGTATCGCTCAAATGGACTCTAGGTCCTATTCCTCGTCAAATCAAATGGACTCCAAGTCTGAGAGTTTATAAATCAAATAGGTCTCATGCCCGAGTTCATATTTCCAATTCCAAAATCCATTTATGAAACGCTCGTTGAAAACCTAGAATGTATAAGCATCGTATAAAACCGGAAATCTCGAAATACGTGCAAATACGTAAATCATAGGCTACCACAAACAAATGCACTCATGGCATCACAAAACATATATTAAAACAATGCATGCATTGAATTCGAAATAAGGGTCCACTCACAGACCGTCTGAAGTCGCGCCTCGATAAATATTGAGAACAACCGAAAATCCACCTAAATCCATAAATATTGAACTTGAATTTGTGGGCGGTTCTAATCGAAATTGACAAGAGAGTTAGCCTCCTGGGAGTTCAACGTAGCGAACCACCTCAACTGGAACAGAAATTGGTGGAGAATCCACGAAGAACAGGCCCTGTGACATCCGCGGATTGTGGAAGTTGAGTTCAGGTAATTGGAGGTATGAATTCATGAAATTGGTTTGGAATTCAAGTTTAGAATGAGTATAGGATACTTCCTGTGCAATCAATTGAACGAAATGGTGTGAAATTGGGCAGAACCCGATTTAAGACCCGTCGGGTTTCGATGTTGAGTCGTGGGTTTTAGGGTATGGTTTCATTAAATTGAGGTTTCAGAACCAAACTAGATGGAGAATGGATGAAGTTGAGTAAAAGAAACAGTGAAATTGAGGTCGAATTGACCAAGAACAGACTGGGTTGCACCGCGGGTTGCAGACCCGAATACCAGAGAAACGGGCGAGAGAGATAACTGTAGCTGCCACGCGCAGCCGCTTGCGGCGGCACGTGAGGGCGCGTGGCAGGGAATCTGGTCTTGGGTTCAACATACGTTTTGATGCTTTCGATGATACAGACATTTTAAAATTGGTTTCGAGGCAATCGGACACCGTCTCGATTATGTTGCGAGGGTCCGACGGTTTACGTTATGTTTTAAATTAATATTAAATTCCCGGAAAATTTTGGGGAATTGATATGATGTAATTTGACTTGTTAGTAACCTTACATAATGATTTTGGACAGGATTCGAGACTCCTGGCAAGTGTCGGAAATTACAGAAATGCGTGCAGCTCGGGAAGCGAGCGAGTTGGACGGTGTGTGAGTGGACGTTTGTTTTCTAAATTGATATGCATGCATAGTTAAATGTTTTACATGATTGATTGCATGATTTGGTTTGCAATGATATTATGATTTGTTTGGATGATTATTTATGATTTAATGAATATTTTAATCGGTCTTTCGGGCACGTTTTTCAAGGAAGTGTGCAAATGTTATTTTGGGCTAGGCCCGGAGTCAAAATTATTTCAAAATGGATATTTTGATGAATTGGTAAGTCAAGGATGATTTCTGGATTATTTTTAATGATTTCATTGTGATTTCACGGATTTACATATAATTGGTATTTGAGCCTGAAACTCTGTCGGGAATGTTTATGACTTGATTTGAGGACATGGATATGATTGATATGTGTTGTGATATGGATTGTGCTTGTGGATACTGGATCGTGCTGGATGATGCGAGTGCAGTGCCTAGACGTGACTCAGATGTTGTATGCGTGCAGTTCCCAGGTATGAGACGTCTAGAGGATGCGTGTGCAGTTCCTAGACATGATGGATATGACTCGGATGGTGCCTAAGTACAGTTCCCGAGGTTGGCCTACGCGTAGTGTAAATGTGACAGTGTGATGGTTTGTGCACTTGTGAATAGTGCAAATTGATTGATTGATTGATTGAGTAATTGATTGTGAACTTGTGCATAGTATTGCTTGATGTTGATTGTGATTACGTACTGGTATTGAGTACGAGTTATGGTCTGTATGGCCAGATGATTATGTGTTCGTATGTTTTGGCCTGAGAGCCGGGATTTAACTTGTTATGTGGTTTGGCTGAAAAGTCAGTGTTTGTGTTTCATATGTTTTTCCCTATGCATGCAGGTTTGATAAACTAGAGGGTAAATGATGTCTTTTAAAATGTGTTTTAACGAATATATTTTTTTCCCACTCACACTTTTTCTATTTTTGATGACCCTCCAGGCCGTGGCACAACGTTCGGGGCTGATCACGAGGCGGAGGCATGAGCGGAAATTAGCGCAGTTATCCCTTGTCTGATAGGTGCTGAAGGATAGTTTCGGGACTTCAGTTGACTTGTCAGACAGGAGCAGGACCGGGCACAGTTATCGAGGTCCAGTTGGGACGGGTCCTGTCATGGGCCCACTAGAGACAAAACTGAATTTTTTGTCTCGTAAAATGCGTCGCCGTAAATAGTATCCCAGAACTTCCGTTCAAAATCTTCGAACAATGTCGATGAACGACGAACGAAGAAAGATGAACGATGAACGAATTCTTGATGAGTGATGAACAACGTTCAAAATCTTCGAACAATGTCGATGAACGACGAACGAAGAAAGATGAACGATGAACAAAATCCTGATGAGTGATGAACAACGTTCAAAATCTTCGAACAATGTCGATGAACGACGAACGAAGAAAAATGAACGATGAAAAATAGCTCTCAATGAAAGCACCAATTGTTGAATCAAAGATTGAACCCGCCGCGAAAAGTCCTCACAATTCCTGCAAACAGCAAACAATTAGCTATCGTTGCCTCGATCGATTTACCCGGGGGGTTGTTCGACCAAGAACACTCCGATGATTAAGTTAGCTTTGAGAGAGGAAAAGGATATACTTCGAAGCGAAGAATCAACGTACCTTGAAATGAAATGTGCCTTGCTATTTATAGGAAAATCTTGGGAGTATTGGAGCGTTCTGATTGGTCGGTTGAATATTTAATTAGTAAATAATATATTATTATTAAATATTATTTAATAATTGTAATGATGGCTCATCATGATAGTAATGATATTTATTGTATTTTAATATTAATATTAATTATCCATTATTAAGAATAACGATAATTAACTCTCGGAGAGAATATCAATCTTACGGAGATTTTAACCCGATCAAATATCGTATTTAACTGGTAAATAGATTATTTAATATGCGGGTGTTTTTCAAATGATCAGCGTTATTGCCAAGGGCAATTTGGTCATTTTTGGGAATGACGGGACACATGGCAGCTCCATAATTTTCGGATGATTTTGGGTTCCACAGACCCAATTCCACAACCAAATTATGGAATCCAACTTTATTCCTCGAAACGGATCGTTACACCCACACGAGAATACTCGTGCAGCACACGTCCAACACACATACCGTACGCATCGGTACCGTCCTCCGCATGTACCGTCACTAGAGCCTCCAAAGCTCCAACTCGCTCTCGAGAACTACACGTCTGCTCGCACGTCTCACTCGAGATCAAACATCGACACTAGTCAATCTCGCCTGTCACTCACTTAGACAGGTCAACGATACCAGACTGACATCCCAATGGTTTTCAGTTTGACTTTCTGACACTTCCATCTGACAATCGTCAAGCTGGAATGCAGTCCCACTAAGGCTAACATACTCCAGCTGGCATCCTGCTCAGCATCCGATCTGACAACACCCTATAGATCCTGCCATCATGATGGCACGAATCCAATCTCATAGGTCATCCTCAAATCTATGTCCATATCGACCCTCGATACTCGTACGAATCAACTCTCCCAAAGTCCTATATTGAAACTGACTCTCCTTAGAGTCCCGTCAGTCCACACCTATCCGAACTCGTCGGATACCTATCAATCCACAACCAATTGCAGGCCACAACCAACTTGACCAGCCGACAACTCCCGGCTCCACTGCGCTTCGCTGCGCTACTCTGACCTCGACTCGCTCTCGAGTCCTCGTATTGTATCTCGCATCACTCAGCGATGCCACTCGTCATTTAGACTCGCCTCGAGTCTCCAAACTGTCACTCTAATCCGAACACCACTCACGTTCATCTAGGACTCTATCCAACTACCACGTCCTTACTCTCTCGGGTACTCTCAACCCCGACATACCGATGGATCATGATCAATTCCATCGTCTAACATGCACAACACACACTCCGATGCCCCTACCTCTCAACAACATCGGGGTACCCCCGACCTACACAAGGACGGCCCTCAGGCAACGCCCAACCACAACTACCGTCTGCACCAGGCGAACGTCAATCCATCACCTCAGACACTCACTCGTCACGTCCCGTGACGCTAACCACTATCTACTCGTCAAGCCAAACAAAATGACCCACAACCTAGGTGTTCAGTTCTTACACCCTCTCGAACTCCTAGCTGTCTCATCCTTCCTCGTCCGACAAGCCACCAAGTGCCATGTCCAGTCAACCAAGTCCAATCAGTACTGGACTCTCAAGTCCTCAGCACAACTGGACGCCATCCATGCATCTGTGAATACCGCACTTGCAGTTACACTCATTCCGAAAGAACTTCACGCTACTCAAGGTTAAACCTTTCATCCATTCACGGATGTGCCTAAACGACCCCTAACATGCACATCACGTACCTTTAATCGTCCTGATCCAATCTCTAACTCACAGAGTTGGTCGGAATCCATTAACATCAGTCGGTAGGCTAGACAGATCGCAACACCTGTCGGGATCTGAAGCCCCATCTCTGCGTACTACAAAATCCGACAAACCAACCCAACCGTCATCAGACGTCACTTACATCATCTATTCACACAAGTTTCTCACGTTTCGCCACAAAACTTCGGAGTACACCCTCGCGACTCAAGCTCGTAGCACTGGGGGAACTAGTCTCCATTTCTAGGGAAACTGATCTCCAACACAGGGTAAATTGGTCTCCATCACTAAGGAAACTGGTCTCCATCACTGGGAAACTGGTCTCCGTCAATAAGGAAACTGATCTCCATCTCCGGGGAAACTGGTCTCCATACCAAGTACTCCTATACTTCACATTGAGCCACTTGGGATTCTCTCAGTCCCACTTTTAACTGTCCTTCACTGGAGCATGGCAAGTATGCCAGCACCCAACGTCAACATTTCATTCTGCAATCAGACTCAGCCGTCACCGAGTCAAATCCAGAATCACTGCTGAAACTGTGCGTCGCTCACGCACCTCGTATCATCGTCACGACTGACGAATCCTATCGTCACAATCGTCACGGCAACCTGAGTCTATCCAACTCGATATGACTTGATCACGTCCATCGATAGCAGCATCTGCCACACCCTCTGTCAGGACCCACCCCGGTTCCATCCCGAAACCAGAGGTACATCCCGCTCCCGTCCGACTTCCGACGCAACACCCAAGTACAATTCACTCAAATCCAGTCAGACGCAGGAGTAACTAAACAAAATATTCCGACGTTATCGTTTACAGAACCTAGTATAAAATACAAAGAATTAAAACCCGATAAAGTACACGCACACGGAAGATTGTAAGCTATTCTGGGATCCCTCACGTTGCTTCTATGCCTCGGACACTGCCTCTACGTCAAGACCCCGCACTCGCTCCACAACCTCACTGAACCTAGTCCAACACTCCTAACCCTTCGACTCACCCCAGAAGTCCACGACTTTGGGTTCGAAGTTCACGGTCGAAACAGGGTAACAGAGACTCCTCTTCGCCTAAGCTCCGCCATGTACGCCCCCGTCACGGCGACCATCCCAAACCATTCCTAGAACCTCCCTGAACATCACCCCGACCTTCTAACCTCTCGACTCTCAGCCAAACCTCACGACTTTCCAAATGAAAATCACGGGTAAAATAGAGCAGAAAACTTACCCTTCGATTGCGGCTCCGCCGTGCGCACCGCAACGTACCACGGTGGTCGTTGGCCTCCCTGCAGTCTCCTACGGCTTCCCCTGCCTTGGTTTGAGTCACCTCACGGCGTAGCCACCACCTCGAACTCACGGCCTCCCTGTTTCCTTCAAAACTTCTCCGCACCACCGCCGTGTCGCCGTGCACGATCACAGCTCCAATTCACCACCACCAGCTCACACTGACCTCCATGTCTCTCCCTCACTCACCAGAACTCAACACCAGCCACGATCACTCCCCCAACTTCTCCTCACAAGTTCACTCTGTTTCTCTGTGTATCGAAGAACTGCACGGGTTGCACGAGTGCACCCCAATTATTTGGGCTGAGACCACACAGGATTCTCCCAGAATCCTCTAGCCCCCTGCCATGTGTCACCATCCACTCCACTCCTTATCTCACCTGGTGAAATCCCAGCCGTCCATTTCCTTCTTTCTGCACAAATCCCAATGTGCAAAAAGACCAAAATACCCTCCAGTTTACACATTTTTACGGTTTTAACAAAACTTCCTAGACCCGTAACTCTCGCCTCGTAAGTCCGATGAATACGTGCCGCCTGTCATCGAACTCAGGACGACAAGAAGTATCTAACCATGCTAGGTCAATCTACCAAAACCCGATTATACAAAAAGTCAACCATTCCCCCTACTTTACCCAAATTACGGTCATGCCCTCAACCTTCCGAACATCACAACTTCCTCCTCGGATGTCGGAATCAGGCGTGCCACCTGATTATGGATTCGTGACGTCCTATACTCGTCCCGGTCACTGGTCAACCCCCAATTGACCACCCAAACTAAAAGTCAACTATTTTGCCCGGACCAGGGGCAAAATCGTCATTCTACCCGCAAGGACCTATCGGGACCACCTAACCACTGCTTAACCTCACTAATCACACCTTAATTAGTCTACTAATCCCGGTTCTCGGGACGGGTTGTTACAATCTACCCCCCTAAAAAGAATTTCGACCCCGAAATTCCACAACTAGTTCCCGACACCTAGGGTCTCCTACCCGGTAATCAACACTAGGTCAGCAACAACCTCTCCTGGGTTTCCTGTCTATCATCTCCACCTTGGGTATTGCACACCATCCCCAACTATGGTTACCACGGTCAACCCTAGCTATGTAACAGCTGCATGGTGTACGCAAGGGAAACTCTATGAACAGAAAACAAAGGTATTATAAAATACCTTATTTCACAGTACCCGACAGAAGTCATAGAGTACATCCTCGTATACAACCACCCGACCTTCCCGAACCAACTCGACTACTAACCCAGACAATCGCACACCTAACTCCCTCGACTGCTACCTCGGTTACGATCGGACTAAATCTACAAAGTCCTAAAGGCAAACTCTAGCTTGTGGGTTCTCTCCTTCAATAATCTCATATCGATCAGTTATAGTCACTCCTTTCTTATACCTTCCGTCAACCTGCTACGGAACTCACTGTACCCTCCATGTCCTCTAGGAGGACTCCTAGACTTTACCCTGGGAACCAACAACCAAACCGACAGCACAACCAAAAGTAAAACCAGTACCTGTCCCCGTATCTGGTGTCAACTGATCCTCCTGCTGGGTCATCGAAAACACACGGGCCTGAGATCCCGACGCTCTACCACGTCCCCTCGAACTACTCGTGGCAGTGCCACCACCTCCTCTAGTGCCTACTGTCCCTGACGCTGTACTCTGCCCAGGCTCCGCTGCTCCTCTGCCTACACCACCTTCATGTGGCAACAGTGGACACTCACGTCGGAAATGACCTTGCTCCCCACAGTAGAAACACACATTCCAACCTGGTCCACTGCTCGGTCTCCCTGTGGACGCTACCGACGTCGCACTAGCTTGCGGAGTCGGCGGTGCTCGGTAACCCCAAAATCATGAACTCTGGACACTGCCGGGCCTACCAAAACGATCATCGCCCGACGATGACACTCCACCGAAATTACCTCTTTTCAGTGTCCGCTGGCTCGAAACTCCAGGAATAGAGGGTTCCCGGCGTCGCACCGGCAAACTATCCTCCACCCGCACTGCAGCGTCTGACAAGTCTCGGAGGGTAGCAAAAGATCCGGCCGTCACTATGGCTCGAATCTCACCTCGCAGGCCCAACTCAAACCTACGACATTTCTCGGCTTCAGTGGCCACAAAAGCAGGAGCAAACCGAGCCAACATCTGGAACTTCCGTTCAAACTTTGCCACTGTCATATTCCCTTGTTGGAGATGCAAAAACTCCGCCTCCTTGGCATCTCGGAAAGAACGAGGATAGTACTGCTCCAGGAATCGTTCCCTAAACGTCTCCCAAGTCACACTATGGGCATCCCATCCGGACAACTCAAGAGTATACCACCACTCGTACGCTGCACCATCCAGTAGAAAGGTAGCCAACAATACTCGCTCCTCCAGCGGACAATGCATCACCGCAAAAATCCGCTCAAGTCTGGTAATCCACCTCTGGGGTTCCTCAGGATCAGCCCCACCGCTAAACGTAGTCGCCCCGAGTCGCTGAGCTCGCTCAATCGTGGCACTCTCCGTCTCTCTGGCTACTTCTTCAGGTTGTGGAGAGGGTCTACGTCTCGGAGGCATCGTCAACCGCACGCTGAAAGAGGCATAGAAGTAGTTAAGCAACTAAAACACAACCGCACAAACCAACAAACCCCACAAACCCGACAAACCTATGCTCTGATACCAATTGTCAGGACCCACCCCGGTTCCATCCCGAAACCAGAGGTACATCCCGCTCCCGTCCGACTTCCGACGCAACACCCAAGTACAATTCACTCAAATCCAGTCAGACACAGGAGTAACTAAACAAAATATTCCGATGTTATCGTTTACAGAACCTAGTACAAAATACAAAGAATTAAAACCCGATAAAGTACACGCACACGGAAGATTGTAAGCTATTCTGGGATCCCTCACATTGCTTCTATGCCTCGGACACTGCCTCTACGTCAAGACCCCGCGCTCGCTCCACAACCTCACTGAACCTAGTCCAACACTCCTAACCCTTCGACTCACCCCAGAAGTCCACGACTTTGGGTTCGAAGTTCACGGTCGAAACAGGGTAACAGAGACTCCTCTTCGCCTAAGCTCCGCCGTGTACGCCCCCGTCACGGCGACCATCCCAAACCATTCCTAGAACCTCCCTGAACATCACCCCGACCTTCTAACCTCTCGACTCTCAGCCAAACCTCACGACTTTCCAAATGAAAATCACGGGTAAAACAGAGCAGAAAACTTACCCTTCGATTGCGGCTCCGCCGTGCGCACCGCCACGTACCACGGTGGTCGTTGGCCTCCCTGCAGTTTCCTACGGCTTCCCCTGCCTTGGTTTGAGTCACCTCACGGCGTAGCCACCACCTCGAACTCACGGCCTCCCTGTTTCCTTCAAAACTTCTCCGCACCACCGCCGTGTCGCTGTGCACGATCACAGCTCCAATTCACCACCACCAGCTCACACTGACCTCCCTGTCTCTCCCTCACTCACCAGAACTCAACACCAGCCACGATCACTCCCCCAACTTCTCCTCACAAGTTCACTCTGTTTCTCTGTGTATCGAAGAACTACACGGGTTGCACGAGTGCACCCCAATTATTTGGGCTGAGACCACACAGGATTCTCCCAGAATCCTCTAGCCCCCTGCCATGTGTCACCATCCACTCCACTCCTTATCTCACCTGGTGAAATCCCAGCCGTCCATTTCCTTCTTTCTGCACAAATCCCAATGTGCAAAAAGACCAAAATACCCTCCAGTTTACACATTTTTACGGTTTTAACAAAACTTCCTAGACCCGTAACTCTCGCCTCGTAAGTCCGATGAATACGTGCCGCCTGTCATCGAACTCAGGACGACAAGAAGTATCTAACCATGCTAGGTCAATCTACCAAAACCCGATTATACAAAAAGTCAACCATTCCCCCTACTTTACCCAAATTACGGTCATGCCCTCAACCTTCCAAACATCACAACTTCCTCCTCGGATGTCGGAATCAGGCGTGCCACCTGCCTATGGATTCGTGACGTCCTAAACTCGCCCTGGTCACTGGTTAACCCCCAATTGACCACCCAAACTAAAAGTCAACTATTTTGCCCGAACCAGGGGCAAAATTGTCATTCTACCCGCAAGGACCTATCAGGACCACCTAACCACTGCTTAACCTCACTAATCACACCTTAATTAGTCTACTAATCCCAGTTCTCGGGACGGGTTGTTACACCCTCGTGCAGACCAACCTCAGAAACATTCTGCTATCGAGACCCAAAAACCATGCGGTAGTCTCGCCGCCAGTTCTAACCGCTCAACGCACTACAACCACCGATCGGTCCACCTCAGGATCCGATCACAAGTACCACACTCCTGGTAACTTGTCCAATCAATCACCCACTAGGGTTACCACAAACCCAGCTGCCCACTGCAGCTCAATCATCCTAAGCGATCCATTTCTCTCGACTCCGAAGAATCGTCGTACGCCAATACTGGTACCCAACCAGCCAATAACCACTCTAAGGATCTCGTCCTCTCGTAATTCTACGGCTCTCAGCCGCTGGCCTCCACAAGAATTCGGCCATACTCTGTGCCTAACACTGCACACCGACTACATGTCGCATGCGTCACCCATCGCGTCACACGAAAACCACTCCGGCATCTCCTGCCACTCGACATCCCACCGGGATTCGACACATCGAAACATGGCAACACATGCCAAATAGAATTACACGTTCCTATTCCCAACCGTGTTAAGTGTAGTCGTACAGGATCATTGTAAACCGGGCGACCCTGACCTCTGACCACCACTAGTATTAATCCGTACATCCTCTATCTGACACGACACTACCATCGAGCGGTCACGACTGTCAAGTCGTCATACGGTGTCTACCGATCGGTCCAGTCCTATCCACCGGTAGCACCATGGCTGTGAGTCGATATCTAACACACAAATCCTCATCTTACTCGGGATCAACCATCGAAACACGTGGCTTCCGATACCAATCGAACCTCTAACGATCGTACCACTTGACAAACTTTATCTAACTAAGGTTCGATGCTACCGAAACCTCGTACTAATTCCCTAACTACCAGGTTGATGACGGGCTATTACGACTTCAGACACATCACATCCTCGACCTGCGCGTACTCCACGAGCAAAACATGCTCTGATACCAACTTGTCAGGACCGGCCCCGAATCCCCTGTGATTAACGTGGGACCCGCCTGATCCCATCTGACAAAAAGTGTCAGACCAGGGAAAATTCCATCTCTAGCCCTCGTCGGGGCTGTCAGAGTGCGTCAGGATCGTAGGAGGAGGGGAATGATGTCTCGTCTCTGCTACAGCCCGCATCCGCGATCAACTTGAAGGGCATTAAAACACGAAAACTGTGAGCGGACAATTTAAACCTTTTCATTAAAAACATTTTTGCAAAAAGACTTTATGCCCTTCATAAATACATACGCATGCATTCAAAAACATTTATCAAACATTCATAAAATCATTTATCAAACATTTAGAAAAAAACCTTTCAAGGGTTCATGCCCGGTTCCCATAAACCGTCATGACCCGTAAATCCATTTGGGTCCCTGACCCGAAATCACTATTCAAAACCCGTAGGTCAAATAAATAGGGACTCAGCCCAAATCACATCAAGTACGGGGTCTCCGCCCCCAAATTATTTCTAAAACATCGAATACGGGGTCTCCGCCCCAAATCACTTTCTAAGTCATAAAACATAGGGTCTCTGCCCTCAAATCATTTTTCCATAAAATCTCATACGTATCGTCATACGTATAACCCATCCGAGGCTCTTCTGAGAAGATGCCAACTCGGGGCACACAGCCCCTAGGGAACACATCCCCGAAATAGTCACGATGTCAAATCTATACTAGTGTGCACACTACTCGGGGTCTCACTCCGAGTCTTCTCCCAGGAATCTCCATCTGGGAGGCTCAATCACTGGATCTAGTCCGAGCTCTCTCTCTGGATCTAGTCCACACATCTCTCTGGAATCTGGTCCGGGACCACATCATAAGTAACCTCCACTCCTGCAACAGGATCCCTCTGGGGATACCCACTCTGGTTTGTGGCTCGTGACTCTCCAGGTCGACGTTGGAGGAGACCATATAATCATATGGAGGGTTCATTCATTTTCAAATACTTTCTTTCTCAAAATTCATTTCTTAACTGGGTCTCATACCCGATTCATCTCAATAGGATTCTTCGAATCCGATTCAATTCCATTTCACAGCCCTCAGCCTAAATCCTCAGTTCAACTGAGTTTCATGCCCGAATTCTCATATCATAAACTGAACTGGGACTCAAGCCCAATATCACAACCAATTGGGCCCTACGCCCCGAACCATAAAGCAACAGGACCTCAAGTCCGATTTCACAACTAACGGGGCCTTAAGCCCGAAATCTCAACTAAATGGGTCTCAGGCCCGATAGCATCAATCAACGGGGCATCAAGCCCGATAGTACGACTAAATGGTTCTCGTGCCCGAGTTCATATTTCCAATTCCAAAATCCATTTATGAAACGCTCGTTGAAAACCTAGAACGTATAAGCATCGTATAAAATCGGAAATTTTGAAATACGTGCAAATACGTAAATCCTAGGCTACCACAAACAAATGCACTCATGGCATCACAAAACATATATTAAAACAATTATAAAACATTTATGCATGCATCGAATTCGAAAGAAGGGTCCACTCAGAGACCATCTGAAGCCGCGCCTCGATACGTGTGCCATAACCGTCTCCCGGGTCAAACGTCGCCTCCGGGATTCCCGAACCTGTCCAAATTAATTTAAAGGGTTATTAACTACTTATATAACCCCTCACTAAAGCCCAGTAATTTTTCGGAATTTCTAACTATTTTTAAATGCGAACCTAAACCTTCGGACGTCCCGAACGATATCGAAACGATGTCCGATTGACACGAAACCAGTCCCAAAATGTTCGTTACATCGAATAGATGATTTCGTACGTTGGAAACTACCCCAAAAGACGGGACACGCGCCCTCACGCGCCCAAAACAGGCCCTGCGCATGGGCCTCACGTGCCAGGGTACTGTAGATCGTCTTCAACCTTCAGCGGCCGGTTCAGACCAGCCGGTCTGGTCCAACCCTGCAACTGGACCGGCGTGACCGGTCCAGGCTCCTACAACCCACATTTTTCGTCCGTTTTCTTCCAATCCAATCCCTAAATTCCTCTTTTTAAGTTTCCTAACCATTCAATTAAACAAAACTAATCCAAAACGTCTAAAAACCCCCGGTCCAAAACTTGGTTCACGGTCCAATTTTCCATTCTTCTTCCCACGGATTCTCAGCCTTCAACCAACACCAGAACCCCACTAATAACCCCCTAGCAACCTAAAGAACCCATTGAAACTGATACAAACGGCCCATAATTACAGAAATGGAAAAATGGATTTAATTGGTTAAACCGATACCTTGATCGGTTTTTCTCCCCCCCGCCGTGCACGGCGGCTCCGTCTTGGGCCAGCCACCATCTCCAGCTGGTCCTCTCATCTCTCTCTGTCCTTTCACAAATGGTTTTAGGGTTGAAGGGTTTGGATTGGATTGAAAATGGGATCGGGTTGGATTGGGAAAATATGGAAAATGGGATGCACGGTTAATGGTTTTGGTGCATGAATGGAAAAGGATGCCCAGTGGATGAGTGACATTTGTCACTCATCCATTGGCTGTCTAAAAAGCTGGGCCAAATAGAGACAAAACTGCATTTTTTGTCTCGTAAAACGTGTCGTTGTAAATAGTATCCCGAAACTTCCGTGAACAGTAACTTCGCCGTTGAACGTCCGAATTTGACGTGCCGCCTGTCTACGGATTCGTATCGTCGTGATCTACATATCGGTGATCGGCACTCAGCCATCGAACCTCCCGGTCAAAAAGTCAACTTTTGACCTCCTATTCACCCAAATTACCAAAATGCCCTTGAACTTCTGAACGTCATAACTTCCTCCTCGGATGTCGGAATCGAGCGTGACACCTGTCTATGAACTCGTAACGTCACGAATTACGTCACGGTCATCGGTCAAAGCCCATTTGACCACCTAAATGAAAAGTCAACGATTCGCCCATTCCAGGGGCAAAATCGTCATTTTGCCTGAACGCCCGCTAATTCTCGTCTAATCTCCGATTAGTCTCGCTAATCCGTAATTAATCCTTAATTAATCCCGTTAGTTCGGGACTGGTCGTCACATCCGCGATCAACCTGAAGGCATTAAAAACCATTAAAAGCTGTGAGTGGACGAAATAAATAATTTATAAAACACATTTCACGAAAAGTCGTTTATGCTCTGCACTAAAAAGCATGCATGCATTTGAAAACCGGTACTCAAACCATTTACTTAATTAAATCATTAGGGTCTTAGCTGAACATCATAAATTCAACCATGTAGGAACTCAGCTCAAAACCAAGTATATGGGAACTCAACCCCAATGTGGGAACTGAGCCTAAAACCAATCAACATTAAATAACCAGTTTATCGAAATACAATGTAACTAATCCTCGGCATCCTTGATGCCTAATCAATACCATTGTCACGGTCTTTCAGCTACGCGTGCTATTCGGAGTTTCAATCCCGAGTCTCCCTAGGGTCCACCTAGGTCAATGACTCGCAGATCAATGACCCTCCGGGAAGTATTATCCATAATTGCATTTTTGATCCTGAGCTGCGCCTCAGGGCAGCCCCTCTCAGGTAGTGCGCCATGACTACTCCGGGATACTACGAGACGTCCAGAAGAGACAATCCATACATAAGGATGGTATATGGAAAACATGTTATAAATCAACTCAAACCGTTCAAAGGGCTTATACCCGGGATTTCCATAAAACCATCGTAAATCCACAAATGGTTCTCGTGATTGAAGTATAACTTTCATAAATCATAACTTTCATAAATCATTTCCGCAAATACAATTAACTTCAAGGGACTAGGCCCAAAATTCCATTTCATAACCCAACTGGACCTCAAGCCCGATAGTACAAACCAAATGGGTCTCGAGCCTGATGCCTCATTAAATCAAATGGACACCAAGTCTGATAGTTCGTAAATTAAATGGGTCGCAAGCCCGATTCCATATTTCCAAATTCGAAATCATACCATTGAACCATTATTAAAACCACACTCATGTAGAAACACAGTATAAAACCATAAACCTTGAAATACGTGCGAATACGTGAATACTAAATACAACAATCAAATCCATCATAAATCACATACTTAAAACACATAAAAACAGTTATGCATTCATCATATTTAGAAACTAATGTACACTCACAGACCGTCCTAGTTGCCGTCTTCATAGGCGTACCATAAGCCCTCTGGGGCTAAATCACCATCATCGGAATACCCGGAGGTGTCCAAAACGCACCAATGGTCACTAACGGTCTCAATAAGATCATACCAAAGATCTATGAACAGTACTGCCCCAGGAACGTGTCCCGTACACGCTTTTTGAGGCTAAAAATCTTGATTTGACCAACCCAACAATCTCAGATCGACCCGAAACCACCACCAGTTGATCTGGCTCGTCGAAACCTTTATAATGACACTATTCCCACCTCAAAATTCTTGCCCACACGCCCCCACATGCGTGGTCAACGTACGGTCATTGCTAGTCAACGATCAGGTCAAAGTCAATAGTCAGGTCTACGGTTAGTCAATACTAACACCACGCTGACGTCTCACGTCTGACAGGTGTCAGAATGACATGGCAGACCTGAGAGATGACGTCACGCTGACGTCATCTCTTCCTTGACCTCTCGACGGGTCCTACAAACTGGGTCTCATAAACTCGCGGCCTGACCCAACTGGTTCTCTAACGCCCGACCCCCATTTCCTTACATTCTTCTTCCTATGGCTTTGTCTAATCCTCTAGAACAAGTCTACCAACCTATAAATCCAAGAAAAGGCTGAGAAACTACCTTCTCGATCGATGAACAGTGACGACCCCTGTAACTCCGTTCTGCTGTTGGCTCCGGCCACCATTTCATTCAAAATCGAGTCTACTGAATTCGTTTAAGTCCCTAGATCACAACCCAGTCCATCAAATCGATCAATAAACCTTAAAAATTAACTTTCAATTTTTGAATCAAAGCCCATACCTCGACGGGTTTCCAATCACCGTGCACCGCCGTCCACTCTAACAGCACCGTCGTGCTCGTCCCAGTCTCCCCTTTCATTTTCACGTTTACACCATCATCAATGGGTGAGGTTTGGTGGATTGAGGGGGTGGGTTGGGATGTGGTGTATCAGTGTGTTTACTTTAGGGAGAATACAAAGATGATAATCCAATGGGAGGGAGAGAGAGAGATGAGGGGAAAATATTAAATATTTCTCACCCAATGGACATGGATCCACAAATTAGGGAAATCCACCAATGGGATGAGTGACACTTGTCACTCATCCAAGGGCCCATATTCATTATTCAACCAATCAGATTTAATAATTATTTAATTCGAATCCCGAGGCATAACCTAACCTATTTTGATCCCGTGACTATAACTTCCCCGTTCGACGTCCGATTTCGACGTGCCTCCTGTCTACAGACTCGTGACGTCCCGATCTACGTCACGATCATCAGTCCTCGTATGTTTGACTCATCGGGTCAAAAGTCAAAATTTTATCCAATTCTAGGGGTAAAATGCTCATTTCACACCGGTTGTTTGTAATTACTCGACGATTAGTCACGATAATCCTTAATTAGTCATTAATTAATCATAATTAATCTTGTAATGCGGGATCGGTTGTTATACCAGTGTAGAAGTTTGTAGTGTCATTTGTGTTTGCACAAGTCTGCTCACGGATACTCAGATTTTGTGCCATGACTAGTGGTGTTCCGAAAGTTTGTTCCTCTTTTGAATTCTTTTCTCACTTATGGACTCACCAAGTATTGGGGATGGAGGTCAGGATGAGCCGGTTTGGTTAAGTGCGTCTCTGAATGTTGCATTGCTTGGTGAAATGTCAAGTAGCTTTCTCAACCGATCAAGCTTAGATTGATGAGCGCGCATTCATAAGTACGTACCTCTATTGTTAAAAAGCACTAAGTTAGAAGGCAAGTATACATAAGTAAGTAGTTAGTGAAACTAAATTCAAACAAGATAAATGTTACAAAAGTTAGGGTTAGTGTTAGGAATATAAGTTAAGGAAATCACAATTAGCAAGAAAATGTGAAGTATAACCAAGTATAACGGACATAAATTTAAGCCGGAATTAACATATAGACAAGTAAGAGATAATAAGAGTATGAGAAATTATAGATTGCACAAAGTATGACATAATTTGAAGTCAGAAAAAGAAACAATCAGTCCCAAATAACATAAAGTATGACATAAATGGAAGCCAGAATTAACAAAAAGTTACGGTAATGGCAAGAAAGTGCACAAGTTCCAAATGCATCTAAACTAATGCAACACAAAAGTATCTACATGAAGAATGGTGTGAATGCATAAGAGAGAAATTGTTAGAATATGCACAAGAAATAGGAGTTACGTGATAATTCATGAAAGAATGGCCTACACCTTTGATCTCACTTCCCTAGATTCACTTAGTCTAGGGGGCCCGGTGATGAGATCCGAGCATCATGAAGTCTCAGGGAGGGTATGCAATATAATAATGCAATATATAGAGTTTTAGAGTGTCATGAATAACTTTCCCCTTCCGCTTCTCATAGTACTTTCCTGGGCGTACGACCTGTGCGTACTGATAACCACCATTCCGCCATTCAACTTTAATCATGGCCGGTTGGGATAGATGTAAAGCGAGAAGCAAGGATAATTTCGAGAGCACCCCGAGGCTAACTTGGCTAGGGCATATACTCCATTGGTGTTCCCTTTCTTAATCCAAAACTTGTCACCAGTCATAACCCTCCTAGACACCATGACCAAGCGATGGAAGATTTGGTGAATTACCAAACCCAAGTGTTTACGAACTCCGCCCCAACCTCATGTCCATAAATTCGAGTCTACGGTGTGTGGTGATGAAATCCACACATCAGGAAGGGTTAATGAGAAAGTAAATAAGAGGGGCGCTACTTGTTCCCGAAAGTAAAATTTTGAAGAAAAATGGGCATTGAGATTCATGCAACTCTAAAAAATTTAATAGGAAACAATATTTACATGTTGGGAAAGTCAAAGATATATATAGTTCCTTTCTTTTTTTTCAATTTATTTATTTATTTTTAGTTTATAAAAACAAATAAATAATAAATAGAAAATAACAATTGAATAAAAAAAATGAACATGCATAATATACAATTCATGAACTAATACAATATTGGCATTAAGTACAATTTATGAACAAGTATATTATGAACATTGTGAACTAATATAATATGACAAACATAAAAATAAAAGTTATGAACAAAAATGTATATACAAGTATGAACAACATGAATCAAGTATTCACAAGTAGAATACAAACAAGTACAAAAATAAACAAGTATGATAGGAGTTTAACTTTACATAAACAAGTACCTCATGAACATGTAAAAACATTTTTATGCCAACACATAAGAAAAGGTATGAACATTTTTTATGTATAGGCAATTATAAACAAGTAGGAACATTAATAAACATAGTAAATATGAACATTTAATAAACATACTAAATATGGACATTTAATATATATACACTTACACATTATCAAATCAAGTATGCACAATTATGAACAAATTAAATCAAGACTATAATTTTTTTTCTTTTTTTTTCTGTTTTTTTTCAAATTTTATTATTTATTTATTCTGATTTTTTTTTTGTTATTTAAATTTAGAGTTTAACAAAACAATAAATAAACAAATAAATAAGAATAAAATAAAATAATTGTGAACAAGTAATATACAAGTATAACAATGAAAGTCAACAAATAAAATATGAACAACTATAAATAAAATATGAACAAGTAGAAAAATATAAACAAGTATAATGAAATCAAGTAATATACATGTACACTTTATTCACAAGTATGAACATTTTACATATAAACAATTTTATACATGCTAACACATTAAGAAAGATTTTTAATTTCCTCAGCAACGGTGCAAAAAATTGATAACGCTCAAACTACGCATTAAATTAAATACGTAAATTGAGTATTAGGTAATTTAAACCCTTTTTGTGTCATTTTAGTATTGGTAAATATGGATCGTTCTTAACCGGAGAAATTAGGGAATATTAATAATATATTAGTGAGAAAGAATAATGAATAATCAAAGAATAAAATAATGAATGAATTAATGAATAAAGGAATAAATAATAAATTAATTAAAGAATAAATTAATAAATTAATAAATTAATAAAATAATAAATTAATAAAATAATAAAATAATAAAAGAATAAAGAATTAAAGAATAAAAGAATAAAGAATTAAATGAGGGGTTTTGAGGGATTCTAATCATAATATAGAAAATAAAACAAGTAAAAAAAATATGAAATTAATTATACTTCTACTTTAACATTTGTATAAGTGAACTTTCTTCAAACACAAATTTTACCAACACTCTAACATTTGCATAATTTGAACATATCACGAAATTCTACTTTCACCGTCTTAATCACGTGCATACATTTTTCAAAATTATAAATGCACCGAATAGCGGTCATAAACACTTATAAAATGATTAACCTAATGTTTATGATTTAAATGTGTGTAAAACATTTAAATCTCTTCAATTCTCTACTAAGTGCACCGAACAGCGGTTATAAACACTTAGCATAGAATTGAAGCTTAAACACTCAAATTTATGAAGTAAATGAAGTTCGGAAAGTAAAACACATGATAATTATATTCATGTCTACAAAAGTTAGAAAGAAAGTACCAAAATAAATATTGAATTAAAAATAAAACCGAAACAATAATGAGAGTTTAAGCAAGGGAGAAACAATTTACATTTTCGGAACCCAAGAACAGCTTGTGATTCCGAAAATGGATGTAAACAATGAAATGTTATTCACAAGATTTTCTGACTGCAGAAGAGACCTTATGAAGATTGAGGAATAAACGCGAGAATGCGAACTTAAATTGTAGAATTGCAACGAAAATACTTAGCATTGGTATTTCTAAAGGAAACATAAAACTTGTGTTTTAGAACTCTCTAGGAAAAAAGTCTCACACACAAGGGAAATGAACCCTTATTTATAGGGGAAGTGCCAAAAAAGAAATCAATAAAAAAATAAAGTAAAGTGCAAATAAATTGAAAATTACAAGTAAAAATATTAAAAAGTGATATGATGAGTTTGGGCTTATTTTTGGGGAAAAAATGTTTTGACACGACCCATCCCAATCCTTCCGAGATTATCACGGGATGTGCCATACTCCTGTCTGACACAAAGTGTCTGACAAGGGATGACTAAAAATCACAGCCTATTCAGGGCTTCCAGAGCGCGCCAGGATCGGTGGAGGAGTGCAATGTCTCGGTCTCTACTACAGCTCATATCCGTGATCAACTTGGAGGGCATTAAAACCATTAAAAACTGAGTGGACGAAAATCAATAAGTTCTTAAAACACATTTCATAAAAAGACATTTATGCCCTTCACTAAAAGTATGCATGCATTCGAAAACCAGTAATCAAACCATTTACTTAAATAAACCATTAGGGCCTTAGCCCAAAAACCGTAAATCCAAACATATGTGGGAACTCGGCCCAATATCATAGAATACCAAAATCTGTAAATCCAGAACCCAGTGGGCCACTACCCAAATCCACAAACATAATTCCATAAACACCGAAATACCATTTCATAAATCCAATAATCCATATTTACCAAATAACCATCTTCGGCATCCCAGATAACTAGCATCCCAGACGTCACATCTCATGGTAAAAGCAACACGTGCTGCCCGGGTCTCTCCGGGTCCATATCTCTGACATCCCAGAAGTCTAATCATAGCAATCCTGCTCCTGAGTCACTATACGATCCGGTCGCTCCGTGCAGTGACCCCCCGTAGACAATGCACCGTGACTTCCCTAGTCTCCCAGACACCTGGAGGAGACCATCCACATGCCCTCGTATCAAGATGGTATATAGAAAACAGTATTATAAAGCCATTTCAAAACATCTGAAAGGACCCTGCCCGAAATTTCCATAAAATGATTAAATGTGTGGCAAACATTTAAATCTTTTCAATTCTCTACTAAGTGCACTGAACAGCGGTCATAAACACTTAGCATAGAATTGAAGTTTAAGCACTCAAATTTATGAAGTAAATGAAGTTCAGAAAGTAAAACATATGACAATTATATTCATGTCTACAAAAGTTAGAAAGAAAGTACCAACATAAATATTGAATTAAAAATAAAACCGAAACAATAATGAGAGTTTAAGTAAGGGAGAAACAGTTTACACTTGTGGAACCCAAGAACAGCTTGTGATTCCGAAAATGGATGGAAACAATGAAATGTTATTCACAAGATTTTCTAACAGCATAAGAAACCTTATGAAGATAGAGGAATAAATGCGAGAATACGAACTTAAACTCTAGAATTGCAATGGAAATACTTAGCCTTGGTATTTCTAAAGGAAACATAAAACTTGTGTTTTAGAGCTCTCTAGGAAAAAAGTCTAACACACAAGGGAAATGAACCCCTATTTATAAGGGAAGTGCCAAAAACAAGAAACCAATAAAAAAAATAAAGTAAAGTGCAAATAAATTGAAAATTACAATTAAAAATATTAAAAAGTGATAAGATGAGTTTGGGCTGATTTTTGGGGGAAAAGATGTTTGGAAAAATATGGAAAGATGGCTGCTGGTGTGACTCGGCAGGTGGGATTCGGTGAGAAGCAGCCGGAGGGGTGTGTCATGTTCAGCGCGCTAGGCGGGTCTGTCAGGCGAAGGGGATGGTTGAAACGTGGGCTTCAGCGCTGATTGCGCTGATTGGGTGAGCTACACATCTTCGGCACATGCGGGTCGCAACCAAAGCTTTGGTTCGGTACACGTTCACCGAACGGCGTGGTGAGCTGGGTTGCGCCAGTTGGGCCGCCTTGCTGGGCTTCCTGCCTTCTGGGTTGGGCTTTATGCTAGGCTGGGTTTTTAGTTTAGATTGGACTGAAGGCAATAAATGGATCCGGGCTGCAATTCAGTGGCTTCCCACCAAAGTTCAATGAGATTTTTTATGGCCTCCCTTATTTCAAACATATCTTCTTCGTTAAAACTCCGATTGGGATGATTCTTTCACCAAAATGTTTAAAATTTCATGTTTTATTTATTTCGGAAAAAATCCCACATAATATATTATTTTCCCCAATGGTTTATTATTTTATTATTAAAAGTCAAGTATAAAGAGTATAAAATAGCATATAATGAAGCTTAATTAATGACCTATCAATCAGATGGCACTGAGCCTGGACCTAGTCGAGGAACATGGCACGAAGGCCCACCTTCGGAATATCACCCACAAGCAACGACTCTGCCAATACTACGATGCCATGGTCCAACCACGCACTTTTCAAGTGGGGGACTGGGTACTCAGAAAGGTCAGCCTTGCAACCTGAGATCGATCGGCAAGAACCCTCGGCCCCAACTAGGAAGGCCCCTATCAAATCACCTAGATATGCCCACCGGGGACATATAAGCTCTCTGACCCTGACAGCCACGTCCTCGGTCACCCATGGAACGCTGACCCCCTCAAACGATACTACATTTAATTTGGCCGCAATAACACCATCTTGTACGTCGCACGTCGACATTCATTGTACCGGTCCCCGTTTAACCTACACAGACTATCAATGACAAGATTATTTTCTCTCTTCTTGTTCGCTTTTGCTCGACACACTACTGAGCACCGATTCAAAGTTCGACACCCTACCGAGCTACCCCCTCACACATTAACACTGAGGACACGAAGTACCAAACACCTACATGGTACCGGGGAACCGACCACATTCCACAATGCACACCGGTCGGCTAGCACAAACCAAGTCCATACAGTTGGACCCCCCCCCCCCCCCCCCTAACAACTCGGTCACTTTGACCTAACCCGAATGACTAGTCCACTCCACACAATGGTCGGTCGGTGCACAAACGAGCAGGCCGAGCTTACATACGCTTACACTACTGCCTCTCGCCACTCTGATGCGTCGCAAAGTCTCTCTGTGTTCTTAATTTTCAGGGCTTCACCTCTGCTCCCCCGTCGGAGACCTACTGATAAGTCAGAAATTAAGCATCATTTCAACATTATTTCTTATCCCTTTTACTTATCTTTTGATTATAATCATTCAAACAATAGGAGAAAATGATATCTTTTGTGAAGTTTGTGCAGATTTCTTAATTGAGGTTTAAATCATGTTTTGCAATGAAATGTGATCTTTCCAAGGCTATATCTTCAAGAACCCAGCAAGGACTCATCAAGGATCATATCATCTCCCATTTTCACGTCCAAGATCCCCCAAGATCACCAGAAATGCGGCTAAGCCCCTTAAGTGCCTAAAACTGCGATTAGGGGTGTTTTAGGGTGTTTACTTGTGCATCAAGCATCCTTGGACGAATTTTCCCACCTTTCTCAATGAGGAATGACGTGGATTAACTTGGATAAGGAAGCTTAATGATGTCCTAATCAAATCTTGAAGTTAAAGAGGCAAGAAATAAGGAAAAAGGAAGTTTCTTGAAAATCAAGAAACAATCATACATCATGGCTAGGGTTAATTTACCCTTAGCCGCAATTTGTAGTCCCTTTCCTTTAATTTAGGGATTGTGATCTGATTTGGAAAGATAATAATTCAATTCCTAGTCAAAGATGAAGTCAAGAAGTGGATTAAAGAAGGAAAAGAAGATTCCTTAAGCAACAAGGACACAAAAATGAGGCTTAGGAGTTTTCCTCCTTGTTTTCGGGGCTGTTTTTCCCTTTCTTTTAGGGAGATGTTAGGGCAGGTGTTAGGGGTTATAAATAGATGTTTTCTGATTGTTTTTGGATGTCCAATTTACCTCCTAATGTCCCAAAACTCTGCAAAAATTTCTGCTTAAAGTTTATACACAAAGTAGCCGCAATTTACCTATTGTTCATGCTTTTGGATTCAAGTCTTGCATCTTCTTTGTGACGTGAAGCTTGGGAAAAGAAGAAGTGTTTGTGCCACTTCTCTCACGCATCATTCATCTTAGTATTTTTGTTTCTTAATCCCTAATCTCTTTAAGTTTATATGCATTCAATTATGATGTTTGTTAACTTAGTTATGCGTGAGTAGTTTCTTTTAGGATTAGGGCTGTTTGAAGCCCTAGCCATGTTAGTTTATAATTAAATTCCTGGCTGTTGATTATGGTTGTTATGTATGCCTGGATTTGTTGGATTACTATGCTTCATGAACTCAATTTATGCTTGTAAGTTTGATCACCTTATTTGCGTATAATTGTCGATGTAATTGGTTGACGGATCACCTTGATGTATTTGTTCACCCTGCAATTTGTAGCATCACATTTAAGAGGGGGAATCTTATTCGTAATGTAAACTCATGCCTCCCTAGGATTGCACATCACTTTACTAGGGATAGTGTAGTGTCATTAAATCTTCTTCATGTTTCATGCATTATCACACACCATCGGTAATAGTTGTTTAAGGGCGGGTACATCACGCTTAAACATGAAATCTAAGAGAAGATAAATGTGTGGGGTGAGCCTTAGCAGGACCCTTGCATGGACACTTAATTCAGATACACGCATAATTAATCTAATCAACGAAATCTAAGGAGAACTTTAATTGGTAAAGGTGGATAACATGTCATAATTCGTCCTAATCATCCAATCAACTTTCAAATCAAGTTTTTCATCATTTTGCACTTGTTTTCATCATTCAATTTCGTTCTAATCATCACTCAAAACCCCCCAACGTTTTTTGTACTTTTTCTCAAGTTGTTTCATTCCAAACTAAGTGGATTCACGTTGAACAAGTCCTCGAGGGATCGACCTTTGCAAACCTATTATACTCGTCATACAATTTTGTGAACTTGCAAAGTATTACATTAGGAGTTATCATTCATAATTTCTTGGTTGATAAATCTTCTATCACCTACCTCGACCGAGCACTTGGGAGATAGAGGGACATACTGAGTTCCAGCACTCAGGAGATCTATGTAAGTCCTCAACCGAGGTAGACACTTATACATTGGGAAACCTTTCCTAAGGCTTAAGCTCAAACACACCGAGCCGAGACTACCTTACAGACGTAGCCATACACAAAAACTTCCTAAGAATACAACACGCCAACCAAACATATACCTAGTCAGTCTACAAGGATGCACTACACGCAGACCGAACACCCCATCGGTCAGTCTCATTATACACGTTTATTTACATACTTAAGAAAATAGGTCAGATCACACAGACAGATCTGATCAATACATTCAAGTCGGTACATTCATCAACATGATATTTATAATCAAACCGACCAGCCATTGGGACAATCAACACTTGGAGACAATTTCAAGAAAGTTGGAAGAAAGCTTGTCTATTAATAAGGGCACAACCAATCGGTTGGACAATCAACCAACCGGTGGGTCTGTCGGTCTAGGATCAGCAGGGGGGACTGGTTGGGCAGCACAACTTCTTCGTCCTCCTCATCCTCTCCCTCCGAGCTGTCGGTCTTATAAACCCTCATCAGATGATCTAGAGTCATCTTGAAGCCGAGCCACGACATGGTATCAAAATTGAAATCGGGGTAAAAGTAGAAGATGTTCTTCTAAATCTCCCTCTTGGCCGCTGCAGCAAAGTCATCCTGCAAAAAATACATTTGGACCTCCCAACTCACCACCTCGGCCTAAAGCAACTCGTCTGCCTCCCTGCATTGCTCAGCTAGAGCCCTCTAACGCTCGGCCTCCGCCTTCTGGCTCACCAACTCAACGTGTGACTGGCTGACCTCAGCCACCTAGCGCTCAACTTCGGCCTTTGAATGATCAGCCACCAGAGCCTTCTGATCTCTTTCCTCGAGGACCCGCTCTAGCTCAGCCTTGAGTTGGTCAACCTCCTCATCCACCGACCAACTCGCATCGTTCTCTTCGGTATACATTTCGAGCTAGGTTTGCTGTTGAGCCAGCTACTGCTCCTAAACCTGAAGCTTCCGCTCTAGCCCAGCCATGGCCTCGCGCACCGACTCATTCTCGACCCTGAGCACCAGCTCAGTCTCCTATGACTATCGAGCTAGGTCAGCTGACTGCTTTTTCAGCTCAGTCTTCTGCTTATCCGCAGCAACCGCCCAGCACAGGGCTTGTGAGTAGTTAACGAACATCTGGCTGAGGGACTGCACCAACAGACAATAGTTAGCATTATGCAAAAAATATATAATGATACACAATAAACAAGTACAAGGTAAACCAAGGACTTACGTGTGAGGCGACCAGGAGAGACCTGGATATCCGCTCGGAGATAGAGCCCTTGGGACACTCACCCAGGTCGAGCAGCTCCATCGAAGCACCAACCACCATGCCATTGATAACCGACAGCATCTTTTCGCACACCAAGGCAGAGATATCCTCCTACCGGGGGCCCTCTTTGGTAGGTCCACCTTGATTGGTTTTCTATTGAGGCGACGGCTGTTGTAGCGGAGCCGATTGTGACTTAGCAATTGGCCGCGGGACCAACCGAGAAGGCTCGAAGATCTTCAGTGACACCTCTTGCTGTAAGGATGGGTCTCCGAGGAAAGGCCCGATTAGTGACATAGGTGATGGGTAAGACACCCCCCGAAAGGTGAACGACGGCAAGATGAAGCATATCCCGGTCAGCTCAGGAACGCCAAAGCGGGCCCTCGACTACTCGACTGTCTTGGAGAGGGAGTTCCAAACTTGCCTCTCCTACTCGGCCTCCTCCCCTATAAGCTCGATGCCGATCGGGGCCTCGGTCTGAGGCACTAGCTCGGGGGCTTCACCGCTGTCCTCCAATTCGATCACTGGAGCCACAACGGCTGGCTCCATGGATGAGGTGGTGGCGGTCGGTGCAGTAGGAACCACGATCAACATTCTTCATGATCTAGCATGAGTTTTCTGTAATGACCCGTCCCGAGAATTAGGGATAAGATAGTGCTTAAGATGAGATTAGTAAGTTTAATTGGTGGTTAGTCGGTTACGATAGGTCTGGTAGCCTAGAATGACGATTTTCCCCTAATTCGGGCAAAAAGTTGACTTTTAGTTCGGGCAGTCAATTGGATATTGACCGATGACTGAGACGTAGTTCGAGACGTCACGAATCCGTAGACAGGTGGCACGCCTGATTCCGACATTCGAGGAGGAAGTTATGATGTTCAGAAAGTTAAGGGCATTGCCGTAATTTGGTTAAATTAGGGGAAAAGAGTTGACTTTTTGGACGATCGGGGTTTAACACGTTGTGTAACGACCCGTCCCGAATTCCAGGATTAGTTTAGTCACTAATCTTGATTAGTGAGGTTGAACGGTGGTTAGTAGGGCGGAATCGGAAAAATTGTGCAAAATGACCGTTTTGCCCCTGGTCGTGGGTAAAATGTTGACTTTTTGTTCGGGCGGTCAAATGGACTTTGACCGATGACCGTGACGTAGTTCGGGACGTCACGAGTTCATAGACAGGTGGCACGTTCGATTCCGACATTCGTAGAGAAAGTTATGGTGTTCGGAAGTTGAGGGGTATTTTGGTAATTTGGCTTGTTAGGGGCCAAATGTTGACTTTTTGATCGGGAGGTCCGTTGGACGAAGGCCAAGGACCGTTACGTAGGTATCGTCGATACGAATCCAACGACAGGCGGCATGCCGAAATCGGAGATCCGACGACGACGTTATGGTCAAGGAAACGAACTAACGAACCGAGGCCGGGATTAAAATAATAATATAATAATGAATAGTGACCGTTGACCCTACACACCTGGATGAGTGACAAGTGTCACCCATCCCTTGTTTCCAGCTCCTTGTTTCCCTCCAAACATCATCATTACTACATCATCATCATCTAATCCACCATTTCCCCTAATTTTCTCCATTTTGTTCCTAAACCGTGCACAAAATGTGGGATTCGGATTAGGGAGAATTGGCTCCCTTCTTCTGCTGTTCTTGTGAGAAAATGGGAGACTAGGATGAGGGAATTAACGGGGAAACACGAGGGGTTGTGAGGATGTTGAATTTTGGATTTTGGATTTCGGGAAAATTGGGGGGAAAATTCGAATACTGGGAATTGGGCTGTGATGATCGAATTGGAGGTTACAAACATCTTCCTGAGGTTGTGACGAGTCGATCCACATCAAAAACGAGAAGGATTGGTGCCGTTTTGGCTCTGATCGAGCATGGTGACAGAGGAAGAAATCGAGGCTGAGTCGTGGAGTTTGGGGCTGTGATTGACTCAATTGTTGTGGGGAAATGATTTCTCATGATCCCACGATGCTTCTGGGATCATCAATTGAAGGAAACCGGCTGGGATCGATGAAACTCCATGGTTGCACAGTGGACGGTGTTCATACTTGAGTCGTGATCATTTACTGATCAAACGACGAAATTGATGTGGGGGAATTGTTCCTCGTGGTCCACTGATGCTTCTGGTTGAACCAATTTAGGGAAATCAATCGAGATTGAAGGAATCCCATGATTGAACAGTGACCGGGTGTTCTTCGTGGATCATCATCGAATCGTGGGAATCTGGGTAAGGATTTGTGTAATTGAGTTTACAGACTTATAATTGGACTTAAAACGAAGCTAATGGATTGATCAATTGAAGGAATTAGGATCAAATTGACAGGATTGGAACCGGGTTGTGTCGCGGGTGAATTGGACCCGTTTACCAGACAAACGGGTTGGGCTGGTGACACTGTAGCAGGCGCGTGAGTGTCACGCGCAGCCACTCACGGCGGCGCGTGACGGCGCGTGGGCACGGATCTCGAGGTGAGGTCAACATGACTTCTGCCCTATTTAATGTAACGGATATTTTGGAATTGGTTTCGGGTCGATCGGACACCGTCTCGATAGTGTTCGGGATGTCCGAAGGTTTTTAATTAAGTTTAAAAATAAGTAAAAATTCGGGAAAATTACGGGACTTTGATAGGATGTTAATGATGAGGTTAGTGACCCTCTAATGTGATTTGGACAGGATTGGGAGTCCCGGTGTTAGTGGTGTGGCCCGGGAGGGCCGGTGGCACGCGTATCGAGGCACACGGTTAAAACGGTCTGTGAGTGGACTTTGGTTTTAATAAATCCTATGCATGCTTAAATGTGTTATATGGTTTATATACATGATTTATATGATGGTATTTGTGAGCATTGATTTCGGGTATGTTGCACGTATTTCGAGGTGTTTTCCGTATTTCACGTATATCGGGATTAACGGTTTATTTGTGGTTTTGTGTGCTTGAGGTTAAATAAATAATATGATGAAATGGTTTTGAAATTGGAAATATGAACTCGGGCTTGAGGCCCACTTGTTTTGGAAATTTCGGACTTGGAGTCCATTTGAGAATCGGGCCGGGGGCCCAGTTGGTTAATGAAATCGGGCCAGGGGCCCAGTTGGTATGAAATCGGGCTGAGACCCATTTGAGTTATATTATAGGGCCAGGGGCCCAGTTGATTTGTGAATTCGGGCCGTGGGCCCATTGGGTTTATAAAGTCGGGCTGCGGGCCCAGTTGGTTTACAAATCGGGCCGTGGGCCCAGTGGTTCATAAAATCGGGCATGAGGCCCAGTTGGATTATAAATGTGATTTTGGGTCAGGGACCCTATATTTAATAATTGTGATTTTGGGTCAGGGACCCTAAATGGGATTACGTGGTTTTATGGAAATTTCGGGCAGGGCCCATTGTAATGATGTGATAAAAGGATTTAATAAAACTGTTTTCCATATACCATCTGGATACAAGGATATATGATGGTCTCCTCCAGATGTCTGGGACACTGGGGAAGTCACGGTACATTGCCTGCGAGGGGTCATTATACGGAGCAGCCGGACCGTATGATGACTCAGGAGCAGGATTGCTATGATTGACGTCAGGGACGTCAGACATCAGGGATGTCAGATATATGGACCCGGAGAGACCCCCGGCAGCACGCGTAGCTTATGAAACCGTGAGATATGACGTCAGGGACGTCTAGCGTCTGGGACGCTAAGCATCTGGGATGCTGGTGATGGTAATGGTAAAATATGGATTAATGAATAATTTGGCTTATTGGTTGGATATGTGTTATGTGGTAAAAATGGATTATTGGTTATGATATGGTATGTAGGGTCGGGGACCCTAAAATGGTTTTGGATTTTTGAATTGATGTTCATCTATGGTCGTGGGTGGTGACCCACATGGTTTTAATATGTATGGTGGTGGTATTCCACGGTTTTGGGCTGAGTTCCCACACTTGGTTTTTGGTTAACGGTTTTTGGGCTAAGGCCCTAATGGCTCGGTTGAGCAAACGTTTTGGTTACTGGTTTTTGGTGGCATGCATACGTTTTTATTGGAGGGCATAAATGTCTTATAAATGTATTTGGTAAATTTATTGGTTTTTGTCCACTCACAGCTTTTGGTTTTAATGCCCTTCAGGTTGATTACGGATGCGATTGCAGCAGAGACTGGGACATTGCACACCTCCTCCATCGATCCTTGCGCACTCTGGATGCCCTGTTTGGGCAGTGGCTCTTGGTCATCCTTTGTCTGACACCCCTTGTTGGACGGGAGCAGGGCACATTCCATGGTAATCCCGGGGGGATTGGGATGGGTCCTGTCACGTTGACCTAGGACCGTTAGGTAGATCTCGTTGTCCTGAGTTTAACGACAGGCGGCACGTGTTCATCGGACTTAGGACGGGCAAGTTACGGGTCTAAAACGGTAAGGTAAAATGGTAATTTTGGGTTCAAAGAAGGGCATTTTGGTCGTTTGGTTGTTTGGGCATTGTACAACCAGATCAGGACAAGTGTACAGTGAGATGGGGATATTTTTGGAAAGGGACCATGGGATTGGTGACACGTGCAGTGTGTGTAGTGGGTTCTAGGCCGTGCACAGTGTGTGTTTAATTTGTGCCCGTGTGTGTGTTTGTTCGAACAAGAGAAACAGAGGGTGAGTTGGAGAGAAAATCGCTCAAGTGAAGGGAGTGTTTGTGTGTTCTGGTGAGTGGATGAGAGACTGGAGATCGAGTGAGAGACAGTGAGTGAGTGGTGAGAGCAACTCGTGTGAGGAATCTTGTGAGTGTGAAGGGTTGAGTTTACGGGAAACAAAGAAGGTGTTGGATGGTGGTGCTGCTGTGTGGTACTCCCATCATCAAATTGGACCCGTGGTGGTGTTGTGAGGATTGAGAAGAGTTGACTAGCCCCAGCGGAGCTCACGGCGGCAACCGGAGGACAGGTAATTCCTCGTTCCTATTCAAATACTCTGTTTTCCCGTTTTGCTTCAAACCATTAGTCGTTGGTTTTGGGTGTGAGTCGACGGTTTTGGTGAGTTGGGTGAGTTTCAGTAGGTTCCTAGGAGTTGTTTAGTGTGGTTTCCGTGAAGGGGGAGTGGCTGGTTGGCCGGGAGGAAGAACAGGGGACTGGTTCGGGATTTTGTTCGAGCTTGAGTCGACGACTTAGGGGCTGTGTCGAGGTGTTTGAGTGAGGGGACTGGATTGTTGAGGACTGGAAGATGAAGATGGTGAAGAAAGGAGTCGAATTGGTGGACGGACGGCAGAGAATCGGGAACGCCAGTTTAGACTCGTTCGCCCAAGGTAGACGACGGTGAACAGTACCCTGTGTGCAGGCGCGTGAGGCCCACGCGTAGCCACTTTGGGCGGCGCGTGGGGGCGGGTGCGGCGGCGGTTGGGAAAACGGTCAACATGGTTTTTGGTCTAGGTGTTGTGACGAATCCATTGGAATAGGTTTCGAGTTGATCGGATATATTGATATTTCCCCCGTAGGCCTATTGAGTTTAAAGACTCGGATATTATTGAGGCCTGGATTTAGTTTAAAGACTCGGGAGTTTAAAGACTCGGGAGTTTAAAGACTCGGATAGGTCCAGCAGGTTTGAAAGGATAATGATTTGGTTGGTATTTATGTTTTGACATGGTTTTATGAGGTTTATGACGTAATTTCTATAACTGTTTTTACAATGATTCTGTAACTGTTTTAATGGTGATGATTACGTGATTTATAACTGTTTTCATCTAATGGGTTATGCATGTGTGTTTTCAAAACGGAGGGCTAAAACCCTGGTTTTATTATGAAATGGTTTTCGGAAATTCTTTTATTATTTATGGTCCACTCACACCTTCTATTTTTTTTTCTTGCCCTCCAGGTCGTGGAGCTAGCGCGGGGTTTCGGTGTCGAGGCAGCGTCGGAGGCATAGAATTTACGAGAGCGATCCCGGAGTGTTTTAAAGTTTTCGTGTGCGTGTACTGGTTATCGTTTTTTTTCTTTTGTATTTAGTGCTATGCTCTGTAAATCTTTAACTTCGGGATGTTTTAAATAGTTTCTCCTGCGTCTGACTGTGTTACTTTAGTAGTTTACGTTGGTGTTGTGTCTGGGTGTCAGACGGGAGCAGAGTTTACCTCGGTTTTCGGGGTGAAACCAGGGTGGGTCCTGACAATTTCTTACTTTTCTTTCTTCGTTTGTTTATGCCGACCAGCTGGCCCGGCCTCTTGGTCCCCTCAGATCGAAGGTCGGCAACCTTTGAGCACCCGAGCCAACACTCGGCACTTGTTTCCTCTTCTCCCCCACCTTCTCCTTGGGGGTGGAACTGGTCAACCCGATCTGCTTCGTCTGCTCGTCTAATCCTGCCATTCGTTGCTCTGGCAGTGCCTTCGCCTCCTAAGCCGCTCGGTCTATTAGCCTTTTGACGTCTTTAAGGACGACTTGCCAAAAACACCAAGTGTGAGCACACTGATCGGGTCAAAACAAAAAACAATAAAAACAATACGATAGACCATTACTTATTGAGGTTGGGAATCAGGTCGACCTCATGAAAAAATTGAGGCACCCGCAACATGTCTCGGTGACGCCACGGAGGAGTGCAAGCCCTTCTGACCCTTTCGCAAGCCCTTCGCTCTTCGTCGGTCGGGATCGCCTCGGGAAAGGTACCTGCACATACAAATTCCGGTCAGTACACCTGCATACCAACCCACAAAAAAAAAACAACAAACAAGTAGATCGAGGGATTGACCCTCGACGTTCAGATATTGGAATAAAGAGGGGATAACTCATCCTCCCCAATTCCCCCTGACGTATATGAATTTGTTCTTATACATCTTCTTTGAGGATGACTGACCGTAAATGAACTCACCCGAGTCATCTTGTCTTTGCACTGAGCATGCACCCAGCCCATGCTCTACTGTTGCTGAGTGAACTCATAAAGCTGGACGACCTGGGCGTAGGTCGGTGGGTTCTCCTTCGCTTTGACGAAAGTTGCATACAAGCTTACCAGAATGATCGACACATTCGAGTTCAGTTGATCGAGGGCCACGCCCAGCCCTCAGACCATCCTGGTGTGGCCCTCAGACCATCCTCCACAGCCAAGGATGCAACGGAAGCTAGACGCCGTTACTACACAGCTCAGTGTAGAATAGGGCCCAGCCCTCAGGCGCCTCATTGGGGAGCTCGGTGGGACCGACGACCTGCAATTCCATATCCGATGGCACCGCCCACACCGATCGAAACTTCTTGACCGTGGCCTCTGTCTCTCTACTCTCATACCCGTCTATCGACCACAAGACCATGTCGATAGGGTCCGCGGTCGGTACCTCCTCCATAGTTGCCTGCGCAGTGCTCGCACTGGCAGACCCTTTCATGATCGACTAAGCTTTGTCTTCACCCCTGGACAGACCAGACGCCGACACTCTGGTCTGATCACCTCTACTAATTTTCTTTGCGGAGGAGCTCGTCGGTATTTTCTCTACCGAGGGCCCCGCGTCCATTGAGCAGCTCTGTCGATCTCCCTCGTCATAATCCCATACTTCATTAGACTCGCTATTTCTGTCAGACATCGGAACAATCTGCGAATATAGATAAAAAAACACTTTTGGGTCACCGATTGTTATGTTCCCAGGATCGAACCGACGTTCGACCCCTAGTTCGTCCTGAGTTCATCATCAACAAAAAAATGAATCGAAAACAAGCAAGGGGAAAAGGCCATACCTTGTTGTTATACGGCGGTCGTCCTCACTGGAAATCGTACAACAGTAGAAACTGCCGCAAAATGCTCGCCGGAAATTGCCTAAGCAAAGAAAAATCTCAACAGCACAATAGCGTGAAAGTGAAAAGAGGATAAAATGCTTTTTTACTCACTATGTATAGGTGCAGGTCGGCAGCCAAAGGGTCACCTTGTTTCGTGTGACATTTATTACCGTGCCAGCTGTCGTTCACAGACCCCATGTGCCTTCGCACGATTCGCTGGCACCCAATGGTCGTGAATTCCAATGGTCACACTGACCGACCCGCGACACAGACGGCTCCTCAACTTCCCTAACCTACTGACACAACACAGGTGGCCTTCGATTTCCCGCCCACACTGACCGACTCACATCCGATCGGTCCCCCCCCTCCGCCTACCACTATCGACCATTCCGCTCGGTACACTCCCTCGCCTAGGGGACTTGGGGGACTGGAGGCATACACACATCTGGTATAGGGAACTCTTTTTACAAGTCCCCAACCGAGAAATTCCACCTAGGTCACGAACTTGTGGGACTTTTGTTCATACCATATCGGCCCAGATCGACCTGAAGGCCCAGACCGACCAGGAGGCCAAATCCACTTCCAAATACCATATCAGCCCTGACCAACTTTGGAGGCCCAACTCTCAATCGGTCGGTGTGTTGGCCCAGGTCGATCGGGAGGCCCAACGTTTTGTCAGCACCATACCATAGGCCGACTCTAGAGGCTTAGTCCTCTGTCGGTCGGCATGTAGGCCCAGATCGACCCGAAGGCCCAGATCGACCCGAAGGCCTAGTACTTCCGCCCAACACATCTCCACAAGCCCAAGGGGTCCAAGCACACTCAGATGAGAAAACCCTAGGAGGGTCTGGCCAATGCCGACACGTGGACAACCCTACCTTCCACGTGTCAGTCCCACAATAGTTGACATTTGTCCCACATAGGAGAATGTATTTATTATACTCACTACACCCATACAAAAGGGTCCATTTTTCATATAAAAGTAACTAAACCTTTACTATCCATAACCACTTTTACACTACACTATTTACCACTCCCCTTACATCTCAGACCGACCACTGACTTGGGCGTCAGAGTACATTTGGGTTGGTACCATACCGGTGCTTATACTCTGACCGACCAACCAATTTTCTCCTTTTTCAGCTTTATTCAAGGGCATATGGTAAAACAGTATTCGCTCCCTAAGTTGGCACATTTCGGGCATCAACAACATGTATACCAAATTAGAGTATAATAAAAATTACTAAGTGGTAACGTTTGTTTAATAAATCTTAATATAGTGATAATATTGCAATCTAATTCTCCATAAGCTTAATATACAAAATTTTGAGTATTGATTATTATGCTGTTTTTTTGTATCCTTACTTTTTTTTTATATCCTTGATTTTTTTTTTATTCATAAACGGTTTCAAATCGTTTCGATCCAAACTGAACCGTTAGTAGTAGTTTGGATTGAAATAATTTTATTTCTAATTTTAGAAAATTCAAATTATATCGAACTGTTAAAGTTTTAACGGTTTAAATTTAGATATTAACAATATATATCCTATCAAACCGGATCGTATTCATCCTTACTTCCAAAACGACAAAGCTCTCTCAAGCAAGAATTGAATGAACTAAGGTGGGAACATAAAGAATTTATGGTGGGGGCAGAAGATAGGAGCCCCATGTCCAGTTGTCTCTGTTGTCCTTTGTAATAGTAAAAAAAACCTTCTCTTCTCTCCCCAAGGGCCTGCAGCCTGCCATATTTCACCAGTAATTGCATGCTTGCTTGCTTTTTTTCCAGGTCTTTGCTGCTGCAGAAAGGAAGATTGATGGGTTGATGGATTCTGAATTCCCAAAACAAAAACAACCCCAGAAAGCCATGCTTGCATGCCTTCACACAAGATCTAGGGCCCTCCCTCGATCTCATCCTACAGTCCCTCCACCATATACATATATACATATATATATATATATATATATATATATATCACACTAGCTTTTTTACCTACATACGTATTTACCACTTTGAACTTAATTTCACGAGTATTTTAAAACCTAAAAGATCGTTTCCTCACATTATTGTTCATGCATATTTATATATTATAATATGAGTAGACTGGTAATATCACGCAATTGATCGAGATAGGATTTTGGTCCCTTGAATATGCAAGGAGGAAAAAGCTAAGGTTTTTGTGTCAAATATTTGTTATATCGAGGAGGCCGGGTGAGAGGAGGCAACTATATTTGGAGGACTAGAACCAGTGGCTAAACCAGATGACCCAGACGACCCAGATCCAGATTCTTTCTTTCAGACTCACTCTCTGTACAGGTGTTTTTGTTTGTATCAGAGAGAGAGAGATCAGAGAGAGAGATGACAACTTCAACTTATTTCCTTGAATTGTATTAGTGTAATACCTTTTTGTCTCTCCTCATGGCTGACAAAACAATAGTTCCATCTTGAGAGAAATAGCAGTATGCGTAATAGGCTACTGTTTATGGAAGAAAAAACAAGTTCATATATCATACAAAAGTATTATGAGTCATATATATATATACACATATATGAAACCGTAAACCTAGCTGATAATACGTTTTTATTTTTCTGGGTAAATTACTTGGCTGGAGATTCATTTGTAGGTCAAATTTGGTTCGTCATATATATCATAGAAAAAAAAAAAAATATGAGAGTGAATCGAAAGTGAGGGATGATGGTGTGATACTGTGTAGACTTTTAGACATATGAGATATGTATTGCTTCACTGTTTTCTCGGGTAAGTTTTGAGGAAGATCGATATAAATACATATATAAAAATGATGGTACGTACTACTAGTTGGCTAGTTATAATTGGAAGAGAACAATTAGAGGCTACAGAGAAGTTTGTGTGTCGGATCCAACGAGGGAGACACTGTGCTATCTACTGTTTCAGATTGATATATATATATATATATATATATATATATATATATATATATATATATATATATATATATATTGCTATGCCAACTCATCTCAGGTACATATATGATTCATGAGAAAAATAAAAATAAAAATTAAAGAAATTTCAGATTCACACTCATCTCACACTCATAATACGTACTAGAATTCAAATATGCACAAACAAAAGGTTGAAATGCACACTATCGGCTGCTCAATTTAGCTATACACCTATATATCCTTAGTTTCGTACTAAAGTTTAAGAAGTTTCAAGCTATTTTGCCCCGAAAAAGAAATTTCCGTTTTATTGCAGGCAGAGATAATATTAATAGCATTAACCACCATGATACTGCTCCTAATTAAAATGCTGCTTCTCGTGTATAACATGAATGAAACTTGTGAAAAAGATCAATATATAGGAACTTGATGAACTAGCTAGGCTATTAATGTAGTCAATTTCAAACCAGCGGTTATGAATGATCGAGCTTCTTATTTAATTAATTTATTGACCATATAATATATGTGAATACTGTAATGAGTAAAGTGGTCATCACAACATGCTTGAAATTAAAGTACAGCAGAAACAATGGTGATGATAGAGAATAGGGCCGGTGAAAAGAGGGGACTGCAGTCCCTACATATACTTAGCCACACTCACAAATTAAAGAATATTCCTCTTTAATTTATACAATGAATCAACTAATTAAACCAATTAAGCTGTTAATTATTGTATTTATTTCTTCAAGAACGTTATGGATCCAATAGAGAATGTCTAATTGAGAGATATATAATTGAGCACATAAGGCTTATATATATATATATGTTGTAAATAAATTTATGTATGTAGCTATTTATGTAATATTGTGAAGGGTAGTTTAGTTAGATGTAAAGAGGGTAGATAGGTAATTTGTGTTTTATACTTAACCCTAAGCCTACTTCTATATAAGTGGGTTTAACTGAATGAAATGGGAGATACGTTTTGATCGTGTTCACAACACGTTATCAGCACGAAGCCCTAATCAACTGAGAAAAATCCTTTATTCATATTCTCCCAAAAATTTCTCTCTGTCAACCACCTACTTACCACCATTATTTCTTCTTTCCTCAAATTGCCTCCGCCAGGGATATCTATTCCCAAATCCATCCATCCCTTATCAATCTCAACTTGGATTCAAACCAGTGATGAGATTGGGTATTCATTGAGTAGTTCTGCACGTGCGTGAAATCAATAGGAGATTGGTCGCGCAACGGATTTTCTGGGCAACAGAGGGGTCGGTTAATTCCCAGGTTCTTCACCACAAGAAAAGGCCTACATAAAACTAGTTCTGCACGATCTCAACCACAAGACCTCCGCTGCCAACAGTTGTGATCAACCAAAGCCTATGGGTTCTTAACGTTGTCGTCAAAGCCTGCGAAGAAACCCTCTACAGCATCGGCGATGGCGAATAAGAAGAAGAAGAAAAAGCAGCAGAGCTCACTAGACTGGAACGGTGGAATCCAGGGGCTTGAAGGTGAGAAGAGCTGCGGTTCGGTCTTGGGGCAACCAGCCCCTTTCTTTTGCGGACCCAAAGGTACATGGAATTTTGGAGAAGGAGAGACATCGATGGCTCTCTCAAATCCCCTGAAAAATTCATCAAAAATCAGCGACGACTTGGTTGTGGGTAGATCGAGAAACCTAGAAGAGTTTGAAGCCCACATCATCTTCAATCAATCGATCGAAAAAAAAAAAAATTGAAAGAAGCAAGAGCCCTCCGACATCAAATTGGTAAAAGGGTGCGACGACAATTGGATCTTCGCCATTTCAATTCGTCCAATATGCATATGGACCAGCCCCTCAGCCCCGGGACACTCGCTGAGAACTCCTTTGCCCGCCACCTCAAGCGCTTCAACGTCAGCGAGGATTGCCCTGTATTCGATGGCTGACCTTGCCGTTTACCTGGTCGATTTCCGTTCCTCACAAACCATGGCATCTGCGACACCACCTTGGATTTCCTCCTATCCCAGCGTACTGTATTCCTGATGGGATTGTCTAATTCTTGCTCCCAAACAAACCCAGACCATTGGATGATCAAAATCGAAGAGGACGTGTCTGCGAGAATGCATTTGTTGAACCCACTCTCTCAGTTTCAACTGAAGCCTCCACGGGTGGCTACATCGGTGCCGCCGTCAAGCTTAACCGCCGGGATGCCGATATTGCTCTAAACTGGGCCGGTTCACAGCACTCATGGATATGTACCAGAGCATGGGAGATGCCCTTGCACAGTAGTATGATGCCCTTGCCTCTGTTGTGGTACTTCGAAAATCATATTCAGACCCAAAAGATAAGTTCATTTATACTCTAAATTCATTCTATACATAATATGCTATGATGGTGATATTGATATTGATATGTGGTTCATGATGCATGTATGACCTGTTGACATGATGACTATGATAATATATATAATGATGTATGTTGATATACATGATATGGTGGCATATTGATAGCATAATGACGATTGTATGCCGGTGATGATGATGTGAATAATAAGATATGATATTATGATATTATGATATATGATGATCTTATAATTCTATGATGTTTTGATGATGCCATGAATATATGATGATTGAATAGATGATTTAAGTTAAGATGGCATGATATGACATATGGTATGTACATGATGAATATATGATGATCTTATAATTCTATGATGCTATTGATATTATGTTATGGTATGATCATGATTATGTTAATGATGAACTATAATGATGATATTCACTGCCCAGATAAGCACGTTTCTTGTTAATTGTTTGCGCAAAAGAACAAATTGAACATGAAACCAAAGGGTTTGTAGTGAGCCAGAAGCCCACTGATGTTAAGGGTACAAGCCAAGTAGCCCAGAAGGCTACCACCAACCTTTAGTCCTGAAGCCGGGTTGGCTTTGCGCAAGTCCAGGTCCATCAGACCTTAAGTCCAATTGGCTATTCAAATTATTAAAAATCCTAAACCCAAGTGCTACTGGAAATAAAATCAGCAGTAGAGTAGCCCAAACAATGAGAGCCCAGCAGGCCTGTATTATGCCAATTTTTAAAACTTTATGCTCAAAGTATTTGTTCAAACTATTATTACCTGCTATTTAATTACATTGTTTAATGTTTGTAAATTTCTATATTTATTTATTTAACAAATGTATGTGTTTTGATGTTCTAGACGTTCATCGATAAACTAGATATTTATAAATGATTTAATAGTTCATCATAATCACCGAACACGTAGTTTCTGTAATGCTAGAAAGAAAAAAAAGGAAACTCGCAGATTCCTTCCTAACTTCATAAGGCATGATAAAACAAATAGAGTTTCTATTTTTGATCTAATCTATCATAAAGTTTGTTAGAACCTGAAGTTCTTATTTGCTACTTATGGATGAGTTTTCGTACAGTATTGAACGCCATGATTTGTCCCTTATATAGACTTCAGAAGAACGATTTAATTATCACGGGAACAACTTCTTGCCTGAAGCAAGAAATGAATGACATATCACTCACCCTTTACATGATATTAAATCCACGAATGTATATACTCAGAAATAATGTCGAACACAATCCATCTTGCAAAATTTTCAAACGAGTATAACGACAGTTGCGAAACTCGAGAGACAATGATAAATTCACATATATGGATTAAATCAGTGATTTATGATTTTGGAATTCGAATGTGTGGTTTTTCGCTCGAGTATGATTTAATTCAATATAAGCACTTATTCTCATGCATGTGATCCATTGAATTAAATCTATGAACATGTATGTTTTGTGGGGAAGTTTATTGTCTAGCTGACAATGTTATCATACACATTATACTTCGAGGGATATGACAAAAGAACGTTGTTGAATGGTACTGAATTACCATCAAATAAGACCTTTTATTCTCCAAGTTCCAGAAGAACTTTGACGAGATTTACAGATATTCGAGCCAACGGTTATCACATTGAAACCACTAATGACAAGAAAGTGGAATATCTTTGCATAACTTCCAATCAGTATGACCAGAAGCATACACTGGAGAAGCTAGCCAAAAGTTAGCTGGAAGCTAACTAGTACGAGCAATTACTCATTATATTGCATGATCGGTAGGGACACCCAGGTCATGGTAATGATGCACCGTATCCTAAATATATTGCACGGGCATCCTCTTACTCGTAGGCACATATGCCAAGTTTGCTCGTTAGAAAAACTCGAATATTAGACCATTATATGCAAAGATGAATCCAGACTCCACCATTTTCTTGTACAGAATACAAGGGGAAATGTTGTGGACTTTCCAACCACCATGCGGACCGTTCTGCAAAACTTTCATGGTTTAGGTTGAGATACCGACAAAGTGGTCATATGCTACCTTTTTGTCCACACGCATACTGCGTTCGCTAAACTCTTAGCCCAGATCATTCAATTGAGGGCCACACCACCCGGATTCTCTTATACAGTATATAAGACTCAATAATACCGGAGAGTTTACATCGACATCATTCGATGACTATTGCAAGCCACTTGGGATTGATGATGAACATTTGGTTTCCCATGTTCTCACCCATAATGGTCTCGTAGAAACACTTATTAACCTTGATAATGCGCACCAAGCTTCTCGTTTCTGCGTAGGGGCCATGCAATTTTGCATGCAGTAATTTTGGTCTGGTTGAGGTCAACGCCATCCAACGATGTTATGCGTTACAGCTGGTGACTGGGTACGAACCAGCTGCTTCGTACTTACGGATTTATGGGTGTGCAGTTACGTGCCAATTGTGCCGCCACAGCGTACACATATGAGACCTCAACAAAGGAGGGGCATACATGTCGGTTATGCATCCCTATCAATTATACGCTCTTTAGAGCCCTTGCTAGGCGATCTTATTACCGCTATATTCGTGGATAGTCACTTTAATGAGACAGTCTTCCCGTCGTCACTTTAATGAGACAGTCTTCCCGTCGTTAGGGGGAGATAAAAACATCAAACGTTCCTGAAGAACGACGTGAATTGACGTGGAACATCTCCACTATGTCTCATCTTGATCCCCAAACCACACAAAGTAAGTTTGATGTGTGATTTACAAAGTGTAGCTAATAATACACTAGACGCTCCCTCTAATCTAGCTAAAGTGACAAGATCACATATACCTGCTGCAAATGTGTCTGCAAGGATAGATGTCCCAGTAGGACGCATCGTCCCAGATGGACGAGATATGGCTATGGCGGCTAACCAGTCATATGTCCCTACCCAGAAGCGAGGTCGACTAATAGGTTCGAAGGATTCTTATCCCTGGAAGAGGATATTTGGCACAATCGAATCCCTTCAAAATATCATCTGATCCATCTCATGAGATAATTCCGGATTATGGGTCTGTCTTAGAAGAGACGACTTTGGGGGACGCCTCAACGTCTGAATCCACTCCCGAGAATAAAGAGAACTCGGTAAATCATGCATGCTTATGTGAGATAGGGAATCAGAATGATATTATCATCGATGATTTACATGTATTCGCGGTAGCTACCAAAACAATAACTAGAAATGAAGTCGAACCTTACTTCGTTGATGAATGAATGTCAACGTAGAGAAGACTGGCCAACATGGAAAGAACCAATCCAGGTCAAATTAGATTCCTTGACAAAAAGGAAGGTGTTTGGACCTGTAGTTCCCACACCTCCCCATGTTAAACCTGCAGGATTTAAATGGGTAGTCATAAGGAAGTGTAATGAGAAATATGAAGTTGTTAGATGTACAACTCATTTAATGGCGCACAGTTTTCTCAACGCCCTGAGATTGATTATAAGGAGACGTATTCTCCCGTAATGAACGTCATAACGTTCTTCTACCTTATCAGTTTGGTAGTTTCCAGAAAAACTAAATATGCAGCTTATAAACGTGGTTAATGCTTATCTCTAGAGGGGATCTATATAGAGATATGTTTGAAAGTTCCTGAAGGACTTAAAAACATGATGTAAATAGTTCCAGACCACAGAACACGCTCTTTACTTCTTTGAGGCGTTCACTTTACGGATTGAGACAATCCGGACGGATGTGGTATAACCATCTAAGTGATTTGATTAGGATGGGATAACGAAGAAGACCCATGCGTGTTTATTAAGAAAACAAGTTCCAGGTTTGTTATTGATTGGTATTCCAGAAGAAACCAAAGAAACTACTAAGCACCTGAAGTTGGATTTTGAAATGAAGGATCTTAGGAGAACGAAGTTCTGTCTCGACCTGAAGCTCGAGTACTGTGCATATGAGGTTTTAGTCTATTGATTAAATCACATCTAGAAGATGTTGATATTAGACCCATAAGATGTTGAAATGCTTTAATAAGGATAAAAGCAAAACATTCAAGCACGCCTATGATCATCCGTAGCCTAGATCCTATAAAGGACCCGTTTCGTCTGGCAGATGATAACGAAGAGATAGTGAGACCATAAGTTCCATATCTAAGTGCAATAAGCGTATTATTGTACTTGATTCAAATGCACTAGACCGGACATTTCATCCGCTGTGAACTTGCTAACTACATTCAGCTCTGCGCCAACACACTGCCACTGGAATAACATAAAAGACATTTTCCAATACCTTAATGATATGTGAGATATGGGCTTATTATATCCCTATGCATAAAGAAATGGATAAACCTCATTGGTCCTTGAAATGATGCATTATTTTATCGGGTATGCTGATGTATGCTAACTATCAGACCCACATAAGGTATATTCTCAAACTAGTTATGCATTTACCATTGGGAACACAACAATATCTTGAAGGCCTAAGAAACAGACCCTTATTACTACTCGTGAATGTATATGGCTAAAAACCATTACGAGGAGTATTCGAAGTACTTGTGGACTGCATCCCACCAATAATGAACCGAAGATTATCCACTAGGATAATGCTACCTCCATCAGGTAGATGATGATCAGTTTCATTATAGGAGACAACAACAAGCCATTATCCAATGCAACTTTCCAGAAGCATGTTCATGGTATTGGCTTGGGTAGACTAGTTAATCTACCAAGTCCTTAATTTCAGGGGGATTCAAGATCAGGGGGAGTATCCTAAAGTATACCAAGTATCCGGAAGTATACTGAGTATCCCAAAGTATACTCACATGATCATCGTGTACTCTTTTGTCCTACGACCAGGGTTATTTTGTCCCACTGGGTTTTGTTACCTGGCTAGGTTTTAACGAGGCACACATTTTGGTATGATCACCCTACTAACAATGCATCCTGAAGATGCTATGATTTGACTCATATGTATTTGCTCATCTTTTCCCTTCGACCACGGGTTTTTCCCATTGGGTTTACCGGGCAAGGTTTTGGTGAAGCAACACTAATATATTTTATCTCAAAGACGTACTATCTACCCGTATTCCAGAAGAGGCGACATCAACTACCTTAGAAGACTCCGATGTGATCACTTACACGCGCGTTGCACTCTTTTTCTTTGACTAGAGTTATTTTTGTCCCATAAGGTTTTTGTTACCTGGCAAGGTTTTAACGAGGCAATACATAAGCGCGTAGCCCAACGACACCATTACATGAAATATCCAAGGGGGAGTGTTGTAAATAAATTTATGTATGTGGCTATTTATGTAATATTGTGAAGGGTAGTTTAGTTAGATGTAAAGAGGGTAGATAGGTAATTTGTGTTTTATACTTAACCCTAAGCCTACTTCTATATAAGTGGGTTTAATTGAATGAAATGGGAGATACGTTTTGATCGTGTTCACAACAATATATATATAAATGCGTATTTATAGGTCCAAATTGATCTCATGGTATTCAACAATGACAGATGGTTTCAGCTAGGATAATATATATATATATATATTTATAATTTAATTCGGTATATATATATATAGGTATAGGTAGCTAGCACTGAACCCACCATTTAAATTATATATAATAGTTATTGCAGAAAAAATCAATGAAATTATTAGTAAAGCGATCTGTGCAGGCTATATATATATATAAAGGAGTAGTTGTACGTAGGAGCAGTACACGTGAGGCTAAGCCTTAGACTGATCAGAAACCAAACCCTAGCAATAGCATGCAGTAGCTAATATTGGGTTTTTATTTACCTTTTTTTCATCAAATATTATTGCCTTCATGAAATAAGAGCTAGCTAGCTAAGCCGGCCATCTCATCATCATCGTCTCTTTCAAGTTTCCTCCGAAATTTTCAATTCGTTCTTCCGTCTCCTCCTCCTTCATTCCATGGCAGATTATAAGAAGCCGATGAGAAACCGACTCCGGGAGTACCACTGCCACTAGTAGTACTACTGGTCCGTTGGTAAAACGGGTGGCAGTGATCAACCGATCTTATTCGCGGCACCATGTTCGGTTGAATCATTACCGAATTCATCCCCGTTGCTATGCCAACACCAATGACACCACCAGCGGAGGAAGGCGGCGGAGGAGGCAACATGGTGGCTGTTGTTGTGATTTCATTGCAAGCAAAGCGGATGAGGTCAGCATTTGCAGCGTCAAGCTCCTTCTGGAGCCTCTGAACCTGTCTTTGGAGGAAAGAAATGGCCCCAACGCAACCGTACACGGGGTCCCTCACCCGTTCCTCCGCCTCGTACGCCAGGGACTGGACCGCGTCCTCGCGCTGATGAGGCAGGAGCTCGTTGAGAAGTTTGGTGACATTGCTGGCACCAAAAATTTTGTGCACGTTTGCGAATTTCTGGGTCTCCTCCGGTGGGAAGTAGGGTGCGAAAATGCATTCCGTCAAGCATTTCCTCCTCAAAAATTTGCAGGCGGCGCATGGAGAGTTGTAGGAGCTGCTTGACGATGCCATAAATTTCCAATATTTCACTTGCTATCTGAACACCAAAAAGCTTCAAACACAAAAGTAGCCACACCACCCTACAACGGCCAAACATTTTTCGTAAGCCAGACCCTTTTCTTTAATTAATTTATTCTAACAAATGCAAGTATATAATATATACAAATAAATTTATTTTTATGAAATCCTTTTCTTTCTTTTCTTTAATTTCTTATATTTTCAGAACAATTTAACAAACAATTAGTCAGGAAAAAAAGAAAAAAAAATTTGGTTAGAACGTAGAGTAGATTAATTAATTGCAAATAAAATTCAGTTGCAAGCTTTCTTCCGTTCGTTTTTTTAGTTCCTAGCTAACTGATCCTTTTTGTTATATATATATATATATTTCAATTTTTCAGGCATCAATAATATATATAATTTGTGCTGGAAAGAACAGAACAACCTCACACACATGTATATTCTTTATAATTAGCATAGAGTTTACTCTGTGATTTGAGAAAAAAATTATACATATTCCATCGATCTCATCTAATTTAACCACCATCACCACCACCATGGCGCCGCCCCGGCCCCCTCTCTCATACAAACATATGAACATATATAGACAAATTCACAATTCATTCATAATATTTCTCACATGAATCTGAATTCTTGTTTAATTCCATTCTGGTTAATTCTCATCAATTTTTGGCTTTCTACAATAACAAAAAGTTAAATGAAATCTACCTATATGCCCTGCAGGGCTACCTGCATATGTTAACCTTAATTTTGGTTTCTAATTTTGTCTTCTCTAAATATTAAAGAATTAAGATCGAAGAAGAGATCGATCGACATCGATCCATGAGGAAACTTATAGCATTTTGATGTATAATCAAGAAGCTCGATCATTGATCAAAATCATATACATCCTTTACAGTGTTTTAGTTAGGACTTGGAGATCTGGGCAGCCTGCAGTAGTGCAACTCACCCATTTTAAGCATATCTTTTTTGAGTTACTAATAAGGTCCAGGAACATGGAATTATTTAATTAAGGTCTAAATTAAAGCTAAGTAACCCAAGAATATGTTTTTAGCCTTTCCAGTTCCCGCCCCCCCCCCCCCCCCCCCCCCCCCCCCCCCCCCCCCCCCCTCCTAAAAAAAAGAAAGTACAGATCGATTAATGAAATAATATATACACATATAGAAGAAATGAAGACAATATTAGCTGCACATGATAGCTACATGAAAGGTTTACCCTGCAGTTTGGGATCTATGTTTGTCCGATGAAAGCTGTGAAAAAATAAGGAAATTCCATATCTTTTCCCCCCTTGTGGACGAGGAGCTCCTATGCTAGTGATTAAGAAAGCTATATAGTTGTTTCGCCGCTTCCAAGACAGAGATAGAGATAGAAATATAGATTATATAGGCAGGAGCCTTAGCTTTAGGCAATCGAAGGGGTAAGCACCATAAAGATTACTTCAAAGAGGAAACCCTAATTATGTATTGGAGAGAGAGAGAGAGAGAGAGAGAGAGAGAGAGAGAGAGAGAGAGAGAGAGAGAGAGAGAGGATAATTGAGAATAATAAAAGAGAGTAGAGTATTTAGTGGATGGAAGAAAGAATGAAGGCAAAAGACAAGGAAATAAATGAGAGGTACAGTAAAAAAAGGAACGACTATGACCTCGGTGCATCTAATCATAATAATATCTCATGTGGATGATCACTTTGCCATCGCCCCCATTAAATTTAACATTCGCTAAAAAGTAAAATGAATACATAAACATCCTACAAATAATATCATCTCATTTGAGCTGAGGGCCGGTGTCTCCCATTTCTCATTCCACCCCATTTTAATTTTGTCCCATGCATTCAGAAGACAACCACGTGCATACTATATATATACACACCCATGCCCATTCCATTCATCAGTTAAAAAAGACGTTGGCGGTTTACTAGATTCGCAAGATTGCAAGATGGATCAATTTTCATAACTATTATTCTATGTTTTCATGTTATAACAAACATTAATTCTCTTTTTTATTACATGTTATAAATTAAAATCCAAGATATGTACAGTATCATTCACAAATATTATATTAAAATACTATAATTATTTATTCATTCGTTATGATATATCATCTTGTAGGAAATAATGTGTTTAATTTTCTTTGTATTGAAATTTCATTGCTTTTTGTTTTGTTTTGTTGTGTTGTGTGATGCCACAAATTGGATTAATACATACATCCCACTCGGGCAGTACGTAACTTCTCATACCACTTTTTAACTTTATCGAATTAGTTTGGTACGTATATTATAATCAGAACAATTTATTCTTTGAATAATATATCATTTCAAGATCATCTATACAAAAAAATCAATAAAATTGAAGCTTATTTAATTAGTCATTCATATTTACAAAATAAATGAATGATTTTTGTAACAATTAAGGTGTGAGCTGTTTATTTAGTTAATAGATATGAATATATAGCTAAATCATCTCAAATTTCATTGATTTTTTGCTGAATAATCATAAAATGGATGATGATTTAAGATTTGAATGGTTTTGATTATGGTTTATATATTATTACAATTAGATAAATTGAATGAGAGGTACGATAAAGGAGATACCACCAAGGTGAATTAGATAAATTGAATGAGAGGTACGATAAAGGAGATACCACCAAGGTGAAATGTAAATATTATCCGTATAAATTATTCTCATTTGAGGAGGTTGCTAATCCCTAGCTAATTCCTATTCTACATTGAAATCATTAGTAACTAAAAAGAAAAGTATATTTGTTAATTGTGTGCCATATATATTTTGGAGATACATGCTTTAGGCTTATAAAAAGTGCATCTTCCAATATAATGTAACCCTTTTTTCTTTTTCTTTTTTGTTTGAGCTAGCATCACCAAGAACCACTACAAGAAAATTTCAGCTACCTGACGGGATTTTGCCCGACGACGAAAAATTCCTCGCTAAATATAACATTAGCTGACGAATAGGACAACACCATCAGGTAATATAATGGCACCAAGAAAAAATATTCGCACGCAAAAAGTTCGATTGTTACGCAACGACAAAATCACGCTCGTCAGGTAACATCGAAAAACTCGACGAATATAGTTTTTACATCTTTGGGTAACGTAAACATTGACAAATGTTACCCGACGAGGAAAAATGCGTCTAGTATGGTATTGGCGGGAAGAAATTTGTTTTTCCATATTTTGCTTTTTCCCGGTGAGTCATTAAACTCGACCCAACGAATCCCTTCGTTGGGCAGAATCCTCTTAGCATTTAACACAAACGTTGCACCCTTCTTCCTCCCCACCTGCATTTCATCAATCTCACAGCTCTCCCTCTTTCTCTCTCTCACTCAAATCCTATATTCATTAATATTAATTCTCTACAATCACATTAATTCATCTTCTCATCACATCATTTTCAATTAAAGATATGTATTTAAATTTGGAGATTTTGATATTGTTTTTTATTTTGATAAATATGTTGAATTTTTTGATTATTTGTGTAGAGATAGTGTAGGAAATTAGAAGATTTATTAGGAAAATATGAAAATAGAAACTAGGTTATGAATTAGAAATATAAATTGTGATAGGAATTTAGAAAATTAGAAAAATATGTTAGGAAATTAGAAAATATGTTAGAAAATTATGAAATTAGAGAATATGTTAGGAAATTAGAAAATTAAGAAAATATATTAAGAAATTAGGAAAATAGAAAATATGTTAAGAAATTAAGAAATTAGAAAATATGTTAGGAAATTAAGAAATTAGAAAATATATTAGGAAATTTTTAACGACATGTTCCGAATTTCGTAGTTAACGAGTTTTAATTAAGGATTAATCAAGGATTAAATCGAGGATTATCAGACGATCGAGGTGAAATGACAATTTTGCCGCTAGACTTGAAAAATGTTGACTTTTGACTCGGAAAGTAAAATGCATGTGACTCGAGGTCCATTACGTAGATCAAGTGATTACGAGTACGTAGACAGGTGACATGTTGGATTTGGATGTCGTACAGGACAATTATGGGTTTAGAATGATTGTATGAACCATTACAGTTGCACGAATTACGAGACATTTGACTATTGGTTTGTTTTTAGTGGGCCCAAAATATTAGTTATGGACCAATAGATACTTGTCACTCATCCATTGATCCTCATCCCACATTCATGCATTTATTTCCCTTTTGTTTCAAAAACCCGAAACCCCTCCCTCATGGTCTATTATCATCTTCATATGTTGCAACTGCTTGAGAGAGACTGAGAGTGAAGGAGGACTAAGACACGACGGAGGTTGAAGCTGGGGCACGGGACAGTGGTCAGAAACCGTGAAAAACCAAGTAAACTGAAACCTGTTTAGGTTGGAATTTCTGGGTTTGGATTTGAAGGGTTGAAACCCTCTTCCCTGATCATAGTCATCTTCTTTGTGTCTTTACTAGTATGTTTTGCTGAGAAACAAGGAAAAAGGACGCTAGAATCGCCTAGAAGGACATTCAAAAGTTGTCCTTGAGGAATCGATTTGGACCAAGGGATTTGAGTACGTTTTTACAGTTTTGAGGTCGTAGATCCTCTTCTAGGTTAAAGACGAATTGAGTGGAAGAAAAATGGTGAGATTTGGTAGTCACACGAGGAAGAACGAGTTAGGTTGAGTCGCAGGTCGAATGAACCGTTATAGTAAAACGGATCGACCCGTCTGAGGGTTGATGACGGTGACGTGGCAAGCCATGTCATCATGTTAGGCCGTATGGCTGTGGCTGGTTGGTTCCATGTGGCGAGTTGTCAGGAGGTGTCAAAGGACGTGGAAACTAACGTGGCAAGTCCACGTCAGCGATGTTAGACCACATGGGCCAGTGAGGTAGTGCCACATGGCAGTGTGTCAGAGATGTCAAAGCTGACGTGGCAGTACACGTGGCAGTCATGATGTCACGACCCGGCCCATCTACAAAATATTGTCCGCTTTGGGCCCAGCCCTCACGGTTTTGTTTTAGGGAGCTCACGTGCAATTTCCAGTAGGTCACCCATCATGGGATTGCACCAGCCTCAACTCGCTTAACTTTAGGGTTCCAATCCCCCCCAAAGCCACTGAGCTCCCAAAAGGCCTTGTGTTAGATAGATACGTGCCCACACATATAAGGTACTTCACCTTTCCCTCCCCGAGCGATGTGGGATCATTCACCGATCTTACCATTCCAAGCTCACGGGTCTTGCTCACCGTTCTTGCTTCCAAGACCGAGTCTTACACATGACGTCAGCAAGTGGCGTCATCATGTAACGTAGCACGTGTTGGAGGGTGACACGTGACACCAATTAGGATGTGCCATGTGGCATGATGTCATAGTTGTTAGAACTGTCAGGTGTTACGCTCACATCAACAGTGACGTCAGCTAGGGCTGATGTCAGCAGTATGATGTTAGCGTTGACTTTCGTTAATCAAAATTTGACCAGTGCTTGAGGGCACATGGGTACAAATTTTGATGTTAAACCAATCTTACTCAAAAATTTTCGACGTTCTGAATCTGATGGTGGTGGTTTCAAGTCGATCAGAGATCGTTTGATAGGTCGTTTGGAGGGTTTTCTCCGCAAAAAGCGTGTTCAGGACGCATTCTCATTTCCGGGATTTTTGGGGGTTTTACTTATGGACTTATATAGGTTGATAGTGACCTTTGGGTATGACATGGAAAGAGGCGGAAGTCTCGGAGACTTCGGATTGGCTTACAACGCTGATTTTGAGCATGCACCGTGGATTGTGCGTGAGTGGACTTTGGTTTATTAATGATGCATACATATATGTTTAATGTTTTATGAATATGGTTTGAAATGCAAGGTTGAATATTGCTTTGAATGATGAATTTCATAAAGAGTTATATCTTGGTTGGATCATAGTTTGAAAATGAAAGATTTTTCGGATTTGCGTGAAAATGGCTTTTTGGGCTCGAGACTCAGTTGATTATTGAGTTTGATTCAGTTTATAGTCAAGAGTGAAGTTGAACAATGTTTTGATTAATGAATGATTTGAGTATTGTGAAATGAATATTGGACACTGATTTTATGATGTTGTGTGGAAGCTTGTTTTGGACGAAGACCCTATGTAAACAATGATTTGATTTGAGATTTATGAAATTTTTTTTCCACTATTTTTACTATGAACATTCTCTGAGATGATGGATATGACTCCAGTAGGAATGTGTTTCCCCAGAGAGGGCATCTAGTTGTGAATGTGTTTCCTAGGAAAGGACCCTATGATGATTGTTGTTCACCTTCGGGATGCGCTGTGCCCCTGTCGGAGAGGTCACAATGCACTGCCTATTGTCGAGCAGCCATGGAAGGCTCGAATCAGGAGTGCTTATGATGTATGAGATCGTTCGTTGATTTGTTCACAACGATATGGATGTCGACCGTTGATTCGTTCACAGCGAAGATATGAACATCGATCGTAGATTTGTTCTCAGCGACGTGCTTGAACGTGAGCTGTCTTGGAGCTTATGTGCATGTGTTGCTTGGATATCGTAACTGATGATGATGATATGATGATATGAGACAGATGTGGGATATGAGAATGGGTCATGTTTTTGATTTATTATTTTGTGTTCAGATATTTTCACATGTGTTGAATTTCCGATGATCGCAGAGGTTTTCATATGTCACGGTTTTATTGGAAAATAAAGATTTTAAATTGAAATGCATGCATGCTTTGTAAAACAGAGGGTTAAATTTCGATTTCGGCAAATGTTTTTCAAAACTGTTTATTTTTGTCCACTCACACGTTTAGTTGTTTTTGGCACCTTACAGGTTGATCGCGGACTCGAGCTGTAGTAGAGACTGATGCATCACATGAAGCTGCTTAATTTGGAAACCTTATTTTGGTCATGGTATTACCCCTAGTTTGACACGTGGTGTCAGATGAGAGTAGGTCTTCCTACGTTAATCTAGGGGGATTAGGGATGGGTCCTGTCAGCTTGGTATCAGAGCATTGAGTTGCTCTTGTGCTGTCATGCACTAAGGATGCACGATAGTTTTGCTTCGGATGTGATGTCTCTACGACGACAGCCCGTCATCAACCTGATAGCGAGAGTAAGGATAGGAAGATTAAGTGGGAACAAACCTCGGATAAGCTCTATTTGGCAGTAAATGTCGTGTTTTAGCAGTGTTGTACCCAATGAGGGTTGAGTTTCTTGCGTGCCCAATGGTTGGGAGCCGTAGAGTTACTGGTTGATTGGATCCTTGTATAGTGACTTTTTAGAGTCGTGACCGACCGTGGGTTAGGATGGATGTGTTTGTAGGAGCAGCCGGGGTTGTTGATGACCCTTATTCGAGAAAGGCTAAACAAAATTACCACGAAAGTGGTACTTGTGGACCGGATCACGACGTGGCCGATCAATGGATTACACACTTGGAGCGGATGATATGGGTGATGGTTTGCCCTCAAGAATGTATGAAATTGATAGTAGTAAGCTTTTTGGATAGATCTGCACATGCTTGGTGGCAGACATTTCTATCCATGTGTTGGATGAGACTACCGAGATTCGGGCGACGTCCAAGGAACGTTTCTTACATCATTCTCGCCCCAGTCTTATCGAGATATGAGGGAGACGGAGTTCCTCTAACATAAGTAGGAGATTTGATGGTAGCTTAGTACGAGCAGAGGCTTGTGACTTTGTCATGGTATGCTCATGTTTCGGTTGCGATTGAGGTAGTGAGGCTTCGTCGGTTTGTGTAGGTCTTTGGAGTAAGACTCGAGCGATGGTGCTGGCTGGAGAATTTACCACATTCTGGACTCTATTTGATGTGACATCTCAGATGGAGATGAGTTTGATGGAACCTAGGAGCGATCGTATAGTTTTGGTTGACGCTGAGTGCTTCTAGAGGATGTATTTTTCAGGGAGCTTGGAAGAGGGGGGTCTTTAAGTGGAAAACGTACGATTATAGTGGTTGATGAGCCGGATGGAAAGGATCTCTAGTGGCTTAGTAAGATTTCAGTATCCTCCTAGTTCGGTCAGTTTACTAGAGGTATGAGGTATGCCTTGATTGGTGACAGGTACCCTAGTTATCTTTGGTCGGGATGCACGAGTTTTGGTGGAGTTTGGACTCACACACTCTTTTCTTGGGATTAGCTTCCCATTGGGTTGGGACATGTGAGCTATTACTCCGACCAGTGCTATGTTGGTTGTAGTTTGGTGAACTGAGACTGTTCAATTTGGATAAGGTTTTGACCTTAAGACGAAATGGTTTCTAGGATACGTGGTTGGTGTTCCGAGTGAGTTACAACTTGGAGGCCGAAAAGATATTACAGAATGGTTGTTAAGAATATTAGACTTGTGTTATGATATCCTTAGATGGCTTGGTGAGCTTGGGGAAGATATCTATTGTGCATGCATTTTCGGATGCGATTCCGAAGGATTTATGGGGTTGTTACCTTAGGATTAGGTTCGGGGTACTCAATCGATTTTGTAAACCTATGTCGGATGGTACCGACAGAGTAGAGATAATTGAGGGTTCAGCTGCAGGATTTAGCAAAGTTTTGGTTCATTTAACCTTTGGTGTACTCGTGGGGAGCCCCAATGTCGTTTGTATGAAAGGTGGATCGCACCTTGACATTTTGGATTGACTACCAGCAGCTAAATGAGGAAAACGTGCAGAACAAGTAATCCTTATCGTGGAAGTTCTTAGTGAACTATCTTCATCACTTCTGGGTTTAATGGAGTTGTCACCTTGGTAGAGTTGAATTGGATGTGGACCAAATTTGAATGAATTGAGGAATATAGGGTACTTGGTGTTGCAAAACGATGACGTGTACAAAATGGATTTGTACTGTAAGGACCCGTCCCGAATTCATGGATTAATTAAGAATTAATGATGGATTATCGAGAAGCAATTGAAGACTAATCGAGGATTAGTGGACGATTTGGGTAAAATTACGATTTTCCCCTAGAAAGGGCAAAAATTTGACTTTTGACTTAGGAGGTCCAATGCATGAAGATCGAGGATCGTTACGTAGATTGAGATGATACGGGTCCATAGAAAGGTGGCACATCGAAATCGGACATCGTACGGGAAAGTTACGGTTACGAAAGGTTCTGGGAACTATTCACGATTGTACGGGTTTCAAAATGGTTTGTTTTTAGTGGGACCCAAATATCAAAATTGGAATCATAGGATGAGTGACACTTGTCACCCACCCTATAGCCCATTCCCATACATACATGCAACATCAACATCTTCATTTTACATCATCTTCTTCATTTCTTTCTTCCAAAACTGTACCTACCACCCCAAACCATTCCATCTTCATCCTTTGGACCAGGGAGAAAGAGAGACATAGTGAGGGAGGATAAGAAGACAGCTAGGGACAGCAGAGCCACCGCGGGAGTGGCTGAAAAGCATGGAAAAACAAGGTAAAACTGTGGGTTTGGCTAAGCTTGTAGGTGCAAAAATGGAAGCTTTTAGACGACGGGAGTGGTCAGACCATCGATTTGAAGTTTGGCCAAAACTTTGGGAGGCATTATCATCAAGAGTAGGTACTTTCTTGAATTTCTAGATTCAAATTTGAATTCTGTGGCTCGAGTAGCAGGATTTCCATATATAGAACATAGGATTTGGTTAAGAAATAAGAGAGTTATGAGGGTTTGAAAATTGGAACAAAATGGGGTTTTCTGGCCGTTAGCGACGGCGGCGCACGTCGACGCCGATCTTCTTCTCTGGTGACCCGTTGACCGTTAATCGGCTGATGTCAGTGTTGACTTTTCTGACGTCAGACTGTTGACCAGCTGACGTCAGCGTTGACATTAATGAATTTGGGCAGCATGGACCGTTGACTTTTTGGTTGACCAAACTTTGACCCTTGCATGAGGGCATTTGGGCATGAATTTTGAGGTTAAACCGTTCTTATTTGAAATGTTTCAACAATCTGAATCCAGTGGTGGTGGTTTCAGGTCGATCATAGATCGTTTGATAGGTGATTTAGAGGCTTTTAGCCTCAAGAAGCTTGTTCGGGACACGTTGACCTTTCTAGGATGTGTGAGGGTCTTTGATATAGACTTGTATAGATTGTTAGTGACCCTTCAGTATGATATGGACAGGTCTAGACGTTCCGAAGAGTATGGAATTGCTTCGGAGTGGTTGACGGCGCAGGATTCGGAGCGCGCAGCATGTACGATATGTGAGTGGACTTTTTTTATGAAATATGATGCATGCATAACTGTTTTATATGTTTTACGTATTTGATTTGAGATGCATTTAATGCATATGATTTTAAATATGATTTGATTGACATTTTCATAGAAAATGTAATATGACACATATTTCGAGATTTATGTTTTATATGTTGTTTGGGCTTCGACCGAATATTCTACGTGCATGAGTTTTATGTGATTTTGATGGTTTTACGGAGAGGTGTGAAATCGAGGATTTGATTTAAGTTTTTGTAGGATTTTATGGAGATGCGTGAAATTGACATTTCAGGCTTTAGACCCAGTTGCACATTGACCTTCACTTGGATTATAGTCAAAGGTGTTTTTGAATAAAGATTTGAATAATCAAATGGTTTTCGGATTTGGAAATATCTTTCGGCCGTATGTCCTAGTTGATTTATGGTTTGACTTAGAGTATAGTTAAACTTGAGATATATTAGGTTGTGACCCATTTATGAGATTTTGAAAGATATTTCGGGCATGACACCGAGTTGTGGATTTGATAGGATTCGAGGAATCCTGGGTTTATGAAGTGTTATAGACATTATTTTTGGGCTTGTGACCCATTTGATGATATTTCGGGCTTGTGACCTCATTGATGATATTCTGGCTTGTGTCACTATGATTTTGAGTTTAAAGACTTGAATTTTATTAGAGGGCCTCTGGTTTTGAATATGCTTCCCCAGAGAGCACCGTGGAGATATGCTCGCTTCCGAGGTACGGAGAGGTCACGATGCGCCTACTGTCGAGCAGCATAGAGAAGCGGCAGCCGAGGGAGGCTCGACTCAAGAGTACGCTATATGAGATCGATCGATGATATGTTCCCGACGATTTGGTGATTGTCGGTCGGTGATGTATTTATGGCGACATGCTCAGGATCAGAGCAGTCCTTGAGCTTATGGGCAGGTGTTTCTGGTATTAGAATCGTGACTGATGATGCTGATGATATGATATTAAGTTTAAAGACTCGAGAGTTTAACGACTCGGATTTTAACACCATGATTTGATTTGAGCTGATATCCCACATGTTTATGTTTTAGGCTGAGATTCCATATGTCGTTGATTTGGTTTTGGGGTTCAGACCCTAACTAGGAAATGGCTTTGATTGAGAAGCATTTTTCACTGGATTTGATTTTAAAAGGAATACGTCTTGCTTTTCGGAAAAGAAATTGAAATGCTTGTTTTCTGATGCATGCATGCTTTTATGTGAAGGGTATAAATGTCATTTTTGTTAAATTGTTTTCCAATTGATTTTTTTTGTCCACTCACAACTTTCATGTTTTTGATACCCTTTAGGTTGATTGCAAATGCGGGTTGTAGCAGAGATCGAGACATCACATGCCACCACAAATCCTTGCGTACTCTAGATAACCCCAAGTGGGTTTCGGTTTAATCCTTTATTTGACACGCAATGTCAGACAAGAGCAGGCACATCCCACGATAATCTAGAGGGATTGGAAAGAGTCATGTCATGTACTCACATCTACGTCGGATGAAATTTGATGTCATCATCTTTAACTTTCTTCATACGAGACATTATCATGGGCTAAGTGGAGGAAATCTGTAATTCGTATATTAAGTGGTGACAAGTTCTATAGCTTACAATTTAATTTTTTTCTGCTATGTCTTGGCGTGCAGGAGAAGTGTGAAGGCACATGAAGGATACTAAAGCCTAGTTTTGAATACCCTTAGAGGGTGCAACGATATACCCAGCAGAGTAAGTATCAGTGTTGGTGGACCCGTATTGGTATTATGAGCCAATTTACGTATTCTGAAAAGACTAGTGTGGATCCTTGGAGGATCGAGGTGGTTTTGGATTAGTGTTAACCAAGCATGGTAATCTAGATTCGGAGTCTCTCATAATGGTTGAGTATCACGGGCGTTTGGTAGCGAAATTCCTCGTGATTGCAGCCCGTTGACGTGATTGACTCGGGAGGGAGTCAGAATGATTTGGTTTGAAAGGATTACTAGAGGTAGATAACGGTGGAGCATTGTTGGGAAGTGTTCCCATGAGACCCATATTGCTGGATTAGAGGTTTACAACACAGCTTCAGGATCCGACCCTTCGCATTATCAGGATAGAGGTCGAGGTTTGGATTGGTACGTCTTGGTAGGGGTAAGTCGGTTGGCCTTAGAGTTCTCGATGAGTATGTGCTGGACACATCTCATGTGCTGGTCGGGTGATCGGAACAAATCGGAGTGGACGTTGAGTTATAATGTACGATCTGTCCAGAGCGGAGATCAGACAGATAGGGTCCAACATTGGATCATGATGGCATGCCAGCCATATGATAGACGAGATTGATGTGGTATGTGTGGACTTGATTATGAATACTGGTACTTTTCCAGATGGTACATGTGCAGTCCTCAGATGTAGCTCAGATGTTGAGTGAGTGCAGTCCTTGAGCAGGCTTATGAGTAGTGCCGATGTGATTGTTGTGATGTGTGTGCACCTGTGAGTAGTGCATGTTTGATAGTGTGATTGTTGAGTGTTGGTCATTCCGATTGATGTGGTACAATGATAAGATTTAATTCGATATGGACACGGTATAGTAATCAGATTGGATCCGATGTTGACTATTCATTGAGAACTAGGACGGGGCAGCGAATACTATGCACTAACGTAGAGTGACTTTAGAGGGTTCAATTGTTATGCGAGCTTGGAGCTCAGGGCCATGGTTGTGGGCCAGAGGAATCCTAGTGAAACTGAGTTATGATTATGTCTACTCGAGCAAGTATTCAATGTGGTCAACATGCACTACGGTGAGTGAGCTGTCGGATGAGGACTCAAGAATAGTCAAGATCATAGAGTTGTTCTCCAAGTGAGTCGAGGTACCGTGAAAGGACTCTAATGTGAATCAGGTATGTGGAAAAGGAACTTGAATGGAAAGAGTGGAGCCAATGAGTTACCAGCTGGTCACGATAGTTTGTTATAGTTATGATTAACGATTAGAGACCATTTAGTGACAGATGACTTGTGATTGCTTAGTGGGAGCAAAGAATGGTCAGATTGGGTTCTGAATATACTTACGAGGGTGGCAGGTATAGTCGACGAGTATCGATGTCTCGCTCGAGATTTGAAATTTGAATTAAAATTCGAAACTTGAGAGTTGTGTTTTAGAATTTCAGTGGTAGTGTGACCCCGCCCTGATTGGATATGGTTATAGAGGATGACTCAAAATTTAGCATTGACCGTTGGATTGCGGTTGACGTCAAGTGACGTTGTTTTTTATGAGTACTGTGGATGGATGTTGGACGTGTACGTGGACACATGGGAGCCTCAAGTTCGAGGCAGGATTGGTTTTTCGCATTTTGGATTTGTGTTAATGTGAATTTCGAGGACAAAATTATTTAAGGAGGGTGGACTGTAACGACCCGTCCCAAATTTCACAATTAACGAGTTTTAATTAAGAATTAATCAAGGATTATCGAATGATCGAGGTGAAATGACGTTTTTGCCCCTAGATGGGAAAATTGTTGACTTTTGACTCGAGAAGTAAAATACATGCGAACCGAGGTCCATTACATAAATCGAGGAATTAGGAGTACGTAGATAGGCGGCATGTCGAACTTGGACATTGTATGAGAAAGTTACGGGTCTAGAACGATTATACGAACTATTACAGTTACACAAATTACGAGACAATTGACTTTTGGTTTGTTTTTAATGGGCCCAAAATATCAATTCTACACCAATAAATGAGTGAAAAGTGTAACTCATCCATTGATCCTCATCCCACATTCATGCACCTATTTCCCTTTTGTTTTAAAAATCGGAAACCCCTTCCCTATTGCTGTACCATCATCTTCATCTGTTCCTACTGCTTGAGAGAGACTAAGAGTGAAGGAGGACTGAGAGACGACGGAGGTTGAAGATGGAACACTAGAAGGACGCTGAGAAATAGATGAAGATGAATCGAGTGTTAAAACCCACTTCTCTTATCATAGTCATCTCCTTTGTGTCTTTACGAGTATGTCTGGTTGAGAAACAAGGAAACAGGACGCTGGAATCGCCCTGAAAGGACGTTTAAAAATTGGTCGTGAGGAATCAATTTGGACCAAGGGATTTGAGGTACATTTTTACAGTTTTGAGGTCGTAGATCCTCTTCTAGGTTAAAGAAGAATCGAGTGGAAGAAAAATTGTGAGATTTGGTGGTCAAAGGAGGAAGAACGAGTTGGGTCAAGTTGCAACGTCATCTTGTTAGGCCATGTGGCCTTGGCTGGTTGGTGCCACGTGGCGAGTTGTTAGGAGGTGTCAAGTGACATGAGAGCTGACATGGTAAGTCCACATCAGCAATGATAGACCACAGGGTGAGTGAGTTAGTGCCATGTGGCAGTGTGTTAGAGATATCAGAGCTGACGTGGTAGTTCCCGTGGTATTGATGATGTCAGTAGGTGATGTCATCATGTGACGTGGCACGTGTTAGAGAGTGACACATGGCACTAATTAGGGTGTGCCACGTTGCATGCTATCAAAGTTGTAAGAGTTGTCAGGTGTCAGGATGAAGTCAGCAGATGATGTTAGCAGCATGATGTCAGCGTTTACTTTGGTTGATCGAAATTTACTTGGCGCGTGAGGGCGTATTGGCACGAATTTTGAGGTTAAACCAGTATTTTTCGAAATTATTTGATGTTCTGAATCCAATGATAACAATTTCAAGTCAATTAGAAATCACTTGATAGGTCATTTGAAGGTTTTTCTCCTCGGAAAGCCTGTTCGGGACGCGTTCTCAGTTCCAGGATTTTTGGGGGTTTTACTTAAGGACTTAGAACGGTTGATAGTGATTTTGGGTATTCTTTGGACATGGCTGGACGTTCCGAAAACTTTGGATTGGCTTATGGCGTCGGTTTTAAGCGCATAGCGTGGACTATGTGTGAGTAGACTTTGGTTTATAAATAATGCATGCATATATATGTTTTAATGTTTTATGAATATGGTTTGAAATGCAAGGTTTTCATTTTGCTTTGTATGATGAATTGCATAAAGAGTTATATGTTGATTGGATCATATTTTGAAAATAAAAGATTTATGAATTTTCCTGAAAATGGTTTTTGGGCTTGACACCTAGTTGATTATTGAGTTTGACTCAATTTGTAGTCAAACATGAAATTGAACAATATTTTGATTGATGAAATGATTTGAGTATTGTGAAATGAAGACTGGACACTGATTTTATGATGTTTTGTGGAAACTGGTTTTGGGATGAGACCCTATGTATACATTGATTTGATTTGAGATTTATGAAAATGTGTTTCCACTATTTTTAGTATGACCATTCTCCAAGATGATAGATATGACTCCGGTAGAAATGTGTTTCCCCAGAGAGGGCCTCCGTTTGTGAATGTGTTTCCTAGGAGAGGATCCTATGATGATTGTTGTTCGCCTCCGGGATGCACTGTGTCCCCTCCGGAGAGGTCGACTCGGGAGTGCTTATGATGTATGAGATCGTTCGTTTATTTGTTTAAGATGATATGGACATCGACCGTTGATTTGTTCACGACGATGATATGAACGTTGATCGTAAATTTATTCTCGGCGACATGCTCGGACGTGAGCTGTCTTGGAGCTTATGTGCACGCATTGGTTGGATATCGTGACTGATGATGATGATATGATGATATGAGATAGATGTACGATATGAGAATGGGTCACATTTTGATTTATTACTTTGTGTCCATGAATTTTCACAAGTGTTGATTTTCCGATGATTGCAGAGGTTTTCATTTGTCACGGTTTTATTGGAAAATAATGGCTTTAAATTGATATGCATGCATGCTTAGTAAAACAAAGAGTTAAATTTTGATTTCGGTAATTGGTTTTCAAAACTTTTTATTTTTGTCCACTCATATGTTTTGTTGTTTTTGGCACCCTCCAGGTTGATCGTTGATGTAGGATGTAGTAGAGACTGCGGCATCACATGAAGCTGAGTACTCTGGAAACCCTGGGTATTATCCCTAGTCTGACACGTGGTGTCAGACGGGAGCAGGTCATCCCACGTTAATCCAACGGGATTAGGGATAGGTCATGTCAGTTTGGTATCAGTGCACTGAGTTGCTCTTGTGGTGCCGTGCATTGAGGATGCATGGTAGTTTTGCTTTAGATGTGATGTCTCTACGATAACAGCCCTTCATCAACATGATAGTGAGAGTAAGGATAGGAAAATTAAGTGGGAACGAACCTCATATAGCTTCTATTTGACATTAGATGTCGTGTTTTAGCAGTGTTGGACCCCGAAGAGGGTTGAGTTTCTTGCGTGTCCAGTGGTTGGGAGCTATAGAGTTACTTGGTAGGACTCGTCCCAAATCCCCTTGGATTAACGTGGGAGGACTTGCTCCCGTATAACACCACGAGGCAAACCAGGGATATTACAGTGACCCAAACAGGGTTTCCAGAGTTTGCAGCATTGTGTAATGTCTCGGTCTCTACTACATATAGATCTCATCCGGGATCAACCTGGAAGGTGTCAAAATCAAATAAAACTTGTGAGTGGACAATTACACATATCAATTTAAAATGGTTATCTTTCCAATAAAACAGTATATATGGAAAACAATTACGCTTTCATCGTAAAGCCGACACATGTAAAAACATCTGGACACAAAATCATGACCTTTCCTCATATACATCATGTCTCGTACCATCATCTCATCATCTCATCATTATCAGTCACGGTATCCAAGCAACGTGTGCACGTAGCTCCAAGACTCATCAAGTCCGAGCACGTCGCAGTGAACACATCACCAGTCGACATCAACATATCGTCATGATCATATAAACAACCAATCTCATACATCATATGCACTCTTGAGTCGAGCATCCCTCTGCTACTTGACAATAGGCAATGCATCGTGACCTCTCCTGGGGGGACACAGTGCATCCCGGAGGCGAGCATCATATTATAGAGTCCTCTCCATGGAAACATATTCACAACCATAGGCCCTACACGGGGAAACACGTTCCTACCGTAGTCATCTCAATCATCATACCATAGGGTCCTCTCTAGGGGAAACATATTCATAACCGGAGGCCCTCTCATAATTACGGAGAATGGTCATTTTGAAAACAGTGGAAACATTTATCAAATCTTATAAACGCATTTTCAAAAACATTTTGCTTTCAAATCAAATCATGCGTTTCACGTAGGGTCTCAGCTCAAAACATAGTTTCCACAAATATCATAAAAATGGTGTCCAGTCCTCATTTCACAATCTCAAAATCATTTCACACACAAATCACAGTTCAATTTCACTTTTGAGTATAAACTAAGTCAAAACCATAATCCAATTGGGTCTTAAGCCCAAAAAGCCATTTTCACGAAAATCCATGAGATCTTTCAAAACCAATAATCAACTAGCATATAAAAGATTTATGCCTTCCATCAATCCAACCATATGCAAACATTGCATTTCAAACCATGTTCATAAAAAATTAAAACATATATGCATGCATCATTTATAAACCAAAGTCCACTCACAGACTGTCCACGCTGCGCGCTCAAAACCCATGCTATAAGCCAATCCGAAGCAAATCCAGTCTCTGGGACGTCCAAGCCTGTCCAAACCACGTCCAAGTGTCACTATTAATACATACAAGTCCATATCAAAGACCCCCTAACTATCCCGAAACCGAGAACGCTTCCGAAACACACTCCTCAAGGCTAAAAACCTCCAAAAACCCTATCAAACGAACTCAGATCGATCTGAAATCACCACCATTGGATTCAGATCGTCAAAACCTTTCAAATAAGACTAGCTAGTACCCGAAATTCATGCCCATGTGCCCACAGGCACCGGTCAAAGTCCAGTCAACGCTAACGTCATACTAACGTCAGGCCTAGCTGACGTCACTATTGACGTTAGCATAATAGGTCTGACACCTGACAGCTCTCACAACCTAGGATGTGGCACACCCTGATTGGTGCCACGTCTCACCCTCTTACACTGCCACATCACATGATGATGTCACCTATTAACCTCATCACTACCACGTATCATTGACGCGCCAGCTCTAATAATCTGACAACTGGAGACACTGGAACATGAGCAGAGACAGTGGAACCATAGGTTAACGATTGGTCACGACGGTGCGTAAGTGAATGTGTTTGATATGGAGAGACCGTCTAGTGAGGCGGAGGACTTGAGATTGCTCAGTAGGAACAGAAGGTTAGACTGGATTCAGAGTACACATGCGTAGGTGACAGGTGAGATCGACGAGTGTCGATGCCTGAAGCGAGGCTTGGGTGTTGAGTTTTGGGATTTTCGGTGACAGTTAGTCACTATCGGATACGGTCATTGAGATTGAGCTGAGTTGCAGTAGTGACCATTGGATTTTCATTAACTTCGGGTGACATTTGGTTTCTGTTGCATATTATGGATAGATATTGGATATGTAGGTACACACGTGTGAGCCTCGAGTTGAAGGCAGGATTAGATTTCCACAGTTGATTTGGATCAGTGTGAATTTCGAGGATGAAATTCTTTAAGGAGGGTAGATTGTAACGACCCGTCCTGAAATTTCATGATTAAAAAAATTAATCAAGGGTTAATTGAGACTAATCGGGATTAGTCGAGGTGAAATGATGATTTTGCCCCTCAAATGGTAAAATATTGAATTTTAACTCGATAAATCAAATGCACGTGGACCAAGGTCTATTACATATATCTAGACGATACGAGAAAGTTACGGGTCTAAAATGATTGTACGAACTATTACGGTTGCACATAATTCGAGAAGTTAACTTTGGTTGCTTAAATAGTGGGGCCAAAAATATCCCATCTGGACAACTGGATGAGTAACATAAGCCCATCACCCAAGTGCATGCATCTCTCCCTTTTCTCTAAACACACACACGTAACCACCCCCATCCCATTTCTTCCTTATCTTTATCTTCCTATGCTTGTTTGAGGGAAATAGAGAGTGAGGGAGACGTAGTGAGGGGCTGAGGAAAAACATGGAGCCGTGTAGGTGGCCGGAAAACCCAGAACCCAAGTAAAACCCATGACCCAAAAAAACATAGAAAATTGGATTTTGGTTTTTGGATGTCTGAGTCTTGTTTTGATGCCTTGGTTATGTTCTTTGAGTCTATGCGAGGCTATAGGGATGAAAAGGAGTGAGAAAAGACCACTAGATAGCCTTGGAAGGAAGCTTGAACTTGGGTCTTGAGGATTCGATCTTGGCCAAGTGATTTTAGGTAAATTTTCGTGTTTTTGGGTTTATATATGGGTTTCTATGGGTGAGGTTATCACAATGGAAGAAAAATAGTGAAGAACGGTGGTTGGATGGCTGAGTTCTGGCCGGGTGGAGTCGCGGGTCAAGTGACTCGATTCCTGGGTCAGTGGTCGACCCACTAGAGGTAGACGATGATGACGTGTCATGTTATTCCACGTGGCAGAGGATGGTTGGTGCCATGTGGAGAGATTTCAGGAGGTGTTAGGTTACATGGTAGACGTCAGCCATGTCAAACCACGTGGACCAGTGAGGTGGTGCCACATGGCAGTGTTTCAGGACTTGCCAAAGCTGACGTGGCAGTCCATGTCAGTATTGTTAGATCACGTGGACTAGTGGGATAATGGCAGCTGACAAGTTGTTAGATAATATCTCAAACTCGAGTCCTCAACAACTTCGGCTGCTCCTAGCAGCACATCCATCCCGACCAATCATCGGTCACGACTCTGAAAAGTTACCATACTGAGATAACTGGTTGATTGGATCTCATCCACTCGTACTTTATGGTCTCTAACTGCTGGGTCCACGAGAAACTTGGCCCTCCTTGTGGTTTAATACACTGAAACACGACATTTTATGCTAAACAGAACCACACAAATTTTTCTATTCTTACCCTTCCTATCAGGTTGATGATGGGGTGTCGTCGTCTAGATATCCCATCTGAAGCACTCGCAACACCACAAGAGCAATCCAGTGCTCTGATACCAAGTTGACAGGACCCGTCCCAAATCCCTTTGGATTAACGTGGGAGGACCTGCTCCTGTCTAACACCACGTGTCTAACCAGGGATATTACCGTGACCCAAACAGGGTTTCTAGAGTATGCAGCATTGTGTGATGTCTCAGTCTCTACTACAGTCCGCATCCGCTATCAATTGAGAGGGTGTCAAAACCAAATAAAACGTGTGAGTGGACAAAAATAAGCAATTTGGGAAAACAAATTTTCGAAAACAACATTTAACCCTCCGTTTTTCAAAGCATGGAAGCATATCAATTAAAAACCATTCTCTTTCTAATAAAACAGTACATATGGAAAAAAATTACGCCTTCATCATAAAATTGACACATGTAAAAACATCTGGACACAAAATCATGACCTATCCTTGTATACATCATGTCTCATACCATCATATCATCATCATCGGTCACAGTCTCCAAGCAACGCATGCACATAGCTCCAAGACTCCTCAAGTCCGAGCACGTCGCCGTGAATACATCACCGGCCGATGTTCAACATATCGTCATTAACATATCAATGACCGATCTCATACATCATAAGCACTCTTGAGTCGAGCCTCCCTTGGCTGCTAGACAACAGGTAGTGTATCGTGACCTCTCCAGGGGGGACACAACGCATCCCGGAGACGACCATCATATCATAGTGTCCCCTATGGGGAAACGTATTCCCAACCGGAGGCCCTCTCCGGGGAAACACATTCCTACTAGAGTTATCTCAATTATCATACCATAGGGTCCTCTCAGAGGGAAACATATTCACAATCGGAGGCCCCTCATAATTACGGAGAACGGTCATTTCGAAAATAGTGGAAACATTTATCAAATCTTATAAACGCATTTTGACAAGCATTTTGCTTTCAAATCAAATCATGTGTTTCACGTAGGATCTCAGCCCAAAACATAGTTTCCACAAACATCATAAAAACGGTGTCCAGTCCTCATTTCACAATTTTAAAATCATTTCACACACAAATCATGTTTCAATTTTACTTTTGACTATAAACTAAGTCAAAACCATAATCCAACTGGGCCTCAAGCCCAAAAAGCCATTTTCACGAAAATCCATGAGATATTTCAAAACCGATAATCAACCCTCATATAAAACATTTATGCATTCCATCAATCCAACCATAATCCAACTGGGTCTCAAGCCTAAAAAGCCATTTTCTTGAAAATCCATGAGATCTTTCAAAACTAATAATCAACTAGCATATAAAACATGTATGGCTTCCATCAATCCAAATATATGCAAACATTGCATTTCAAACCATATTCATAAAAAATTAAAACATATATGCATGCATCATTTATAAACTAAAGTCCACTCACAGACTGTCCACGTTGCGCGCTTAAAACTCGTGTTGTAAGCTAATTAGAAGCTAATCCATAGTCTCCGGGACGTCTAGGCCTATCCAAACCACATCCAAGTGTCACTAACTATCCATACAAGTCCCTATTAAAGACCCCTCAATATCCTGGAACCGAGAACGCATCACGAACACATTTCTTGAGGCTAAAAATCTCCATAAATACCTAGCAAACAATCTCTGATCGACCTAAAATCACCACCATTGGATTCAGATCGTCGAAACCTTTCGAACAAGGTTGGGTTAAACATGAAATTCGTGCCCACGCTGGCTAGTCAAAGTCCGATCAATGTTGACGTCAGCCCTTGCTGACGTCACTGCTAACATTAGCCTAACAGGTCTGACCCCTAATAGCTCTACCACATGTCACCCTCTGACACTGCCATTTTACCTGATGATGTCACCTACTGACATCATCATTGTCACGTGTCACTAACACGTCAGCTTTGATAATCTGACAACTGTTTGACAACTTGTCACATGGCAGCATCCCACTAGTCCACGTGGTCTAACATTGCTGACGTGGACTTCCAAGGCAGCTTTGACAAGTTCTTACACACTACCACGTGGCACTACCCCACTGGTCCACATGTTCTGACATGGCTGACATGGACCTGCCACGTCGCTTCCACATAGCCTAACACCTCCTGACATCTCTCCCCATGGAACCAACCATCTTCTGCCACAAGAACTTACATGATGAGGTTGCTTACCACGTCATCGTTGTGTACCTGTAGCGAGTCGAATCGGGTCACTCGACCCACGACTTGACCCAGCTAGAACTAAGCCATCTTACCACCGTTCTTCACCATTTTTCTTCCATTGTTACCATCTCACCCTAGAAACCCATCTACAAATCCAAAAACACAAAAACCTACTTGAAATAACTTGGCAAAGATCAAATCCTCACGGCCCAAGTTCAAGCTTCCTTCCAAGGCTGTCCATTGGTATTTTCTCACTCCTTTTCATCCATATAGCCTCGCACAGACTCAAAGAACACAACTAAGGCATCAAAACGAGACTCAGACGTCCAAAAACCAAAACCCAATTTTCTAAGTTTTTCAGGTCACGGGTTTTACCTGAGTTCTAGGTTTTCTAGCCACCTCCATGGTTCCATGTTCTTCGTCGACCCTCACTGCATCTCCTTCACTCCCTTTTTCCTTCAAACAAGCATAGGACAATGAAGATAATTAAGAAATGGGATGAAGGTGGTTACGGTTGTGAGTTTAGAAAAAAAAGGGAGAGATGCATGAACAGACCAATAGGATGATTGACACTTGTCACTCATCCATGGGCCTAGATGGGATATTTTGGGCCCCACTGTTCAAGAAACCAAAGTTAACTTCTTGAATTATGTGCAATCATAATAGTTCGTACAATCGTTCTAGACTCGTAACTTTCTCGTACGACGTCTGATTTCATCGTGCCGCCTGTCTACGGACTCGTATCGTCTCGATCTACGAAATAGACCTTGATTCACGTGCATTTAGCTTCCCAAGTCAAAAATCAACATTTTACCCTTCTAGGGGCAAAATCATCATTTCACCTCGACTAATCCCTATTAGTCTCGATTAGCCCTTGATTTATTTCGTTAATCACAAAATTTTGAGACGGTTCGTTACATTACTAGTTGATTGGATTCCAGTATAATGAGTTTTTAGAGCCGTGATCTACCGTGGGTTAGGATGGATGTGCTGCTAGGAGTACCCGGGGTTGTTGATGACACGTATTCGAGAAAGGTTGAACGAAATTTCTAGGAAAGTGGTACTTGTATACCGGATCACGAGGTGGTCGATAAGTTGATTGCACACTTTGAGCGGATGGTATGGGTGATGGGTTTCCCTCAAGAATGTATGAAATTAATAGTGGTAAAATTATAAAATATGTTAGGAAATTAGAAAATTTGGAAAATAGAAAATTGTTGGTAAACTTTTGTTTTTGATATATTTCGATGGTGTGAAATGTGTTTATATTTCATAACAATTTATGGGAAGTTAATCGGGTTGATTAACTTCGTATAATTTAATTTAAGGAACAACCTTAGACCCATTTGAGAGTTAGTGAATCAAGTTGATTAACTAACTCTTGAATTTCCCATTTCTTCGGAAAGTTTGAGAGTGTGCAACTATGTGTTGTATAGTTTGTGGTCTATGAGTTCAGGTTCGCTTGTGGAAAATTTGGTATGTTTGCATCCACCAATGATCTCTGAATTCATACTAGATATTTCTTTGTAATATCAACGTCGCGTATTTGGGGAACTGTATGGAGATGATGCCGAATTTTCCACTGATCGAAACTTGGGCTCGTAGATTGCGAACCGAACAACATAGAATGTGCACTCTCGAATGAGATAGGTCCACAAAATTAGAGTAATAAGGAGGCGAGTAGCTTTTGATATTCACTCGCTGGGCCTCAGATGACGAGGATGATTGGGTGGGTGATAGTAACACTAAAACCGATTGATTATTTGTAAACCAAAAACTCAATTATTTATACATAAGATTGATTACAAATCCAAATAATTCAAAAATAAAAAATTACATAACTAAAAAAAATTAACACAATTAAATCAATGTGAGCCGACAAATTTTTATAAGAATACTCATCGGGTAACATAAAATAATAATTCGGCGGCTCTTTTTCGAATGTGTTACCCGACGAAACTTTTCAAATATTTAGTCAGGTAAAATTGTTCGGTGGTTTGTCTTCGAATATGTTACTCGACGAATAGTTTCACAAGCTTTGTCGGGTAATATTAAAAAGTAATTTAGGTGTTAGGGTAAAGTAGTTCGGTGACTTTTCTTCGAATATATTATCCGACGAATTTATATAATTGTGCGTCGGGTAACGTGTATGTTAAAGTAAAAAAAACGCTGTTTTTGCTAATTTGAAGATTTTCCACTGATAATTCGACCAATTCGACCATTCACATGTATTGTACATACTTGTAGATCGTCTACGCGAAAAAATTAGAAGATTTTGAATTCTCGAGCTTAGGTAACGGTGCGCACTGGATCGATGGTCACAAAACATTCTATCATGATCGGACAGCTTAATGTTCTCGAAACATCAAGAAATTTGACGAGCGGATTTTAAGAACTCAACGGATCAAAATGAATGGTCGGATTATGTACTATTAATCATTTGAAACTCAAATGGGTAACATTATTAAAATACGTTTAAACTCTTATTAAAAAGTTTCAAGTGTTTGATGAAATTTTTTCTTTTACCGATTTGAAAAGCATATTTCGATAGCTTAACCGATCCAACTGTCCACATTTATTGTACATACTCGTAGAATGTCTAAGAAAGAAATTAAAAGATTTCGAATTCCTGAGGTTAGGGAACTGAGCATAATGGATCGACAGATACAAAACGCTCTATTACAATCAGACTACTTAAACTCCTCAGAACTTCATTGAGTTTTGTATGTTGGATTTTAGGCACTTAATGACACAAAATGAATGGTCGGACATTGGAAATGTATAGATTAAATCTATTTACCACGTTACCGAACGAATATTTCAAGAATTATCGTCGGGTAACCTTTCAAAACTTTATGGGAAATAATTCTAAGTAACAATAACTAATGTTGGTAAAATATTTCATCGGGTTAGGTCCAACTGCTTCCGGTTAAGTTATCGTGTCGTTGGGTAATATTGAAAACTTTCTGGATAGTTATAAGTAAAGCAATCATTATTGGGTGTATAAAAGCTCGTCGGTTGAGGCTAGAATGCCGTCGAGTAATGTGAAATACCGTCGGGTAACATGTGTAATTAACTTGCCCATATTTACCGCCCAAAGTTTCGCGAAAATTGCAGCGGTAAATTCAAATTTTGGCTAGCATTTGGGTAGTAAATTCAAATTTTCACGAAAATGCAATTTACCGCCAAAGCTTACCCGATGAAGATTTGTCGGGTAATGAGTGAGCGACCAGACTCTTCTGGTTTTGTGTTGTCACTTCGATTTTACCTCCAATTTTACCTGATGAATCATTAAAACCAACTCGACAGGTGTTTCGTCGGGCAACGATCTTTGATGCTTAAAACTAGAGACAATCTTCTTCTTCCTTCTCTCTTCTTCGAAAAAGCTTACCAGAGAAAAAAAAACATCTTCCCCCTCGCTGCGACTCTCCCTACCTCCCTCGCATCTCTCTCCCTCTATCACTGTCTCTCTCGCAGCTCTCTCCCTTTCTCACTCCCTCTCTCGCAAGTCCCTTTCCCTCGCCGTCACCACAGTCGTCACATACCAGGGAAAAAAAAGCCCTCTCTCAGCCTCTATCACTGCCTCACACGTCCTCTCCCTTCATTACCATTGTAACCTCCTCCTGCATATCTCTCTAACAGTCTCAATAATGTATTTCCGTTGATTGTTGATTTTTGTTACAATTTTAGTTTTGAATATCATGGATTAATTGTTCTTGATTTTAGGTTGGAATTTTAGTTTTGAATTTCATGGATTATATATTGATTAGAATGGATTAATTGTTCTTGATTTTAGGTTGGAATTTTGGTTAGTATGGATTATATGTTGTTTATCATTGAATTTCATGAATTATGGTTATGGGTGATTATTTGTTATTATTATTGATTATTAATTATTATCAAGTAGTTTTGTTTATCAATTACTTTTATTGATATTTAATTATTAATTATTTATGATTTTTAATCATTTTTATTTTTATTATTATTCGTTATTGTTTATTATTTATTATTAATTATTTATATTGATTTTTGATTTTTTTTTATTATTAATTATTGATTATTTTTATTATTACTTATTTTTTTATTGATTTTTTACATTTGATTGTTTTTTATTATTAATTATTGATTATTTTAATTATTAATTATTAATTATTTTAACTATTTTTTATTATTAATTGTTGGTTATTTTTTGTAGAAGTCGACACTCGTACTGATTAGTTCACGGCCACGTCCTCGCATTTCACCGGGTTCGGTTCTGCAACTGGTGAACGTCACGAGTTCTTCGGTGCCGAACAAACCAAGGGACGATGCTGGCTCGACACTGGTAACGGAAACGCCAGTCTCGACTCCAACCCCTTGACTAGCATCTACCACATCGATAGTCCTGCAGGTCCCGACCTTCCCTGTCGAGGAGTATGTACGACTTGGCACTCAGTCTGCTCGTCGACAATATTCGAAGAAACGGGGGGGCAACGTCGTGTTGATCTTGAGCGGGAGAAGAATGTCGATGGAGACACTCTGGAGGTGGCTGGAACGTTCCTTAAGGGTGAGTTGGTCAATAAGTGTTTTAAAAGAATTTTTATCTCGAATTTTGTTCATTTTTCATACTAATTTTCACCAAATTTGTAGGGAGATCCACCATAGTGCGTGGGATCAACCGAGGGAGGTCTTCCCAACGGATTTGCGGTCGACGAGCACCAAGATCATGGTTATTTATGTCGATCGGCTAGACCAAGCGCCCGTTAAGGTGCACAGCTTGATGGTGCTTAATGTGGGTGTCATTCTGCGCACCCATTGTCTCATGGTGGGTGAATGACACCCATTGTAACGACCCGTCCCAAATTCCAGCATTAGATTAGTGACTAATCACGATTAGTGAGATTAATCCGTGATTAGTTAGGCTAAATCGGACGAACGATGCGAAATGACCGTTTTGCCCCTGATGGTGGCAAAATGTTGACTTTTCAATCGAGGGGTCAAATGGACTTTGACCGATGACCGTGACGTAGTTCGTGACGTCACGAGTTCATAGACAGGTGGCACGTTCAATTCCGACGTTCGAGGAGGAAGTTATTACGTTCAGAAGTTTAGGGGAATTTTGGTAATTTTGGTTAAAATGGTCAAAATGTTGACTTTTTGACCAAGAGGTCCGATGGCCGAGGGCCGAAGACTGTTACGTAGATAAGGACGATACGAATCCGTAGACAGGCGGCACGTCGAATTTGGAAGTTACTGTTACCTCGGGTAGGGTCAGTGGTCTGCGGACATTGATCTTGACTTTGAGAAGACTCGGATTGAGACCTGGGTAGCACGCGCGTAGCTTTGGAAACCGTGACAGGATTGGTTGTGTGAATTATATGTATATATGATGTATGCTATATGATATGATATATGATGTGTGTTTACACAGGTTTTGGGCAGTAGCCGTATGGTTGGTTTCTTATGATTTGGGTCGAGTCCCTTATGGATTTGGGCAGTGGCCTGTATAGTCATTTTCATTATGTTTCTTTCAATCGTGGTTTTGGGCTTAGTTCCCACATATGGTTTATTTCGGATAAATGGTTTTCGAATGCATGCATGCTTTTTAGTGAAGGGTACAAATATCTTCTTATGCAAATGTTTTTATAAACTCTTGTTTTGTCCACTCACAGTTTTTAATGTTTTGACTGCCCCTCAGGTTGACATCGGATGTGGACTGTAGTAGAGACCGAGATATCACATGCCTCCTCCGGATCCTGGCGTACTCTGATAGCCCGGGAGGGCAAAGGTCGGAAATATCCCTTGTCTGACACTTCGTGTCAGACGGGAGCAGGGTCATCCCGCGTTAATCCCAGGGGGATTGGGATGGGTCCTGTCACCCATTGTCTCTTGGTGGGTGATAGATTTTGGGATCAAGCCGAAGATCATCTCATTTTCCTTTGGGATGCCTTGTCTGTAAGTATTTTAAATATTTTTTTAATGATTTTAATTATCTTTCATATTTTTTAATGATTTTACTCATTTTTATTAATCGTGCATTGCAGGCCAATTTCCAATATGATACTGGGAATGCAAGACTCATGAAATACATGAGGCAGAACTCGCAGTTGCAGTACTCCGAATGGAAGTACGAGCTCGAACTTCGGTGGAAGAGTTGGCCAACCTTAGAGGAAGCTCGTGCCAACCCTCTAGAGGAGTTGGGTGATCCTCGAAGGGTTGGGTGGGAGTGGCTTTGTGACCACTTTGTCACGCCCGTGTGGATTGTAAGTTCATTTTCTTAATTTGTTATATTTTTTAATTACTGAATAGAAAAAATCGGAGGCTAAAAAGCTTAATCAAGGAAGGAAGACTGTCAGGACCCGTCTCAAATTCCACCCGGGATTAACGCGGGACGTGCCTGATCCCGACTGACACGAAGTGTCATACAAGAGAAAATTCCAACTTTAGCCCCCACCGGGGCTTCCAGTGAGTGGCAGGATCCGGAGGAGGAGTGTGATGTCTCGGTCTCTACTACAGTCCGCATCCGCGATCAACATGAAGGGTATTCAAAACATTAAAAGCTGTGAGTGGATAAAACAAAGAATTTATAAAAACATTTTCACAAAAAGACATTTATACCCTTCACTAAAAAGCATGCATGCATTCGAAAATCAGTTATCAAACCATTAGGGCCTTGGCCCAAAATCATAAACGAAACCAATCATACAGGCCACTGCCCACATCCTTGTGGGACTCAACCCAAAACCAGTATATAAATATCATATAACATATAACCAATCCTGTCACGGTTTCCAAAACTGCGTGCGTGCTACCCGGGGTCTCAAATCCCAAGTCTCCCTTGGATCCACCCAGGTCAATGTCCGAAGATCAATGACCCTCATTAGGGGTTATAATCCATAAGCCTTCCTGAGAGTAAGGTACCCAACGGGGGCAACTCCACTTAGTTAGAGCTCCGTGACTACTCCGGGGTCCACCCAAGCCAACGACCCTCCTCGGAGGAGACAATCCATAAATAAAGGATGGTATATGAAAAACCATTTCGTAGTCATTCTTAAAACCTTTCAAAGGTTTCCCGGTCCCCACAAACCGTCAAGAACCCTGAAATCCATTTATGGTCTCCGACCCGAAATTACAATCGTAAACCAACTGGGCCTCAAGCCCGAACTCATGACTCAACTGGGCATCAAGCCCGATACCTTAGGGTCAGTCACGATTCCAATCGTAGTGATACGTGCAACCATCCATCTAGAACCGCTCTCAATCCTGCTATGTCGCCGTAAACATATCAACCGACGAGACCAACTCTAGATCATGGTGCACACATCACCGCTCGATCTCCAAAACCATCAGCACTCCGAAGTCGAGCATCTAGTGGATGCTCGACAACTGAACTTGCATCGTGACCTCTTCGGAAGGAACACATCCCGAGTTCGGAGGCGAGCATCGTATCGTCCGCCGCCGTGCACACAACACTCGTCGCGACCACGACTCAGACTCGTAGGTCATCAGTGGGGCCAAATGCTAGAGACAAAACCAAATGGGTCTCATTCCCGAGTTTACCTTTTCAAATCCAAATCCATTTCATTAAACTGAAACCACAAACACGTATAAGCACCGTATAAAACTGAAAACCTCGAAATACGTACAAATACGTAAACACACACAAATGAACTCAAGGCATCTCAAAACATGTATTAAAACACATATAGAACATTTATGCATGAATCAATATAGAAAATAAGGTGCACTCACAGACCGTCCAAGCTGCCGCCTCGATACGCAGGCCATATGCCTTCCCGGGTTAATCACCGTCACCGGGGTTCCCAAACCTGTCCAAATCACATTAGAGGGTTACTAACTACTTAAATAACCCCTCATTAAACCCCCTAATTTTCCGGGATTTTTAGCTATTTTTAATCTCGATCCTAAACCTTCGAACATCCTGAACTATATTGAAATGATGTCCGATCGACTTGAAACTTGTCCCAAAATGTTCGTTACATTGAAAGGATGATTTCGTATGTTGAACACTTCCCCAAAAGGGGTCCCACGCACTGCCACGCGCCGCCCAAAGGGCCCTGCGCGTGGGCTTCACGCTGATAGGTCATAATTTGTGCATGTTTTATCCATGATTTAATACCCTTTTACGTACGTTTTGTTAGTATTTCGTTCTATGAAATTGGAGAAAATAATATATTTTGTGAGAAATTTGTAGATCAAGTAGAGCTTGGAATTATGATAATTTGAGCGAAAAAATCACCTAAATCGGAGTTGAAACGAAGAAGTTATGAAGGAAAGAAGATTGCATAGGAAGACTCTACAACTTTAATTCCTGATTTTCCACCCTTTTTAGTTCTATTTCCTTTTGTATTCTTATTTTTAATTCTTTTACTTGTAGGAAAAATTTTAATTATATTTCTTAATTATTTAGGAAGCCTTTTCTTTATAGAATTGAATTTTAAACTCCTATTTTTAAGATGATTACTTATTCTCTTATAAATATGGGCATTAGGGTTTATTGTAGGGGGCCGAATTTACCTTCCTAGGTCCCAAAACTCTGTCAAAATTCGTACTCAATTTATATACATAGTTAGCCACATTTTATAATTGTTTTATGCTTATGGATTCAAGCTTGTGCTAAGGAGGACGTGAGGCTTGGGAGAAGAAGAGTGTTTGAGCCCCTTTTCCTACTCCTTGCTATTCTTTAGTATTTGTGTTATTTATTCTTTTATCGTTTTATATTTCTTATGCATTTAATTATGTTATTCGTTTATTCGATAATGTTTGAGTAGTGTAATTAGGGCTAGGGGCACTTGAAGCCCTAGCTTTGTTAGTTCGTGTTTAATTTCTGGCTCTTGATTATGATTGTTATGTATGCCTGGATTTGTTGGATTACTACGCTTCATGAACTCAATTTATGCTTATAAGCTTAGCTACCTTATTTTCGTATAATTGTTGATGTAATTGCTTGACGGATCACCTTGATATTTGTGTTCACCCTACAATTTGTAGCATCATGTTTAAGAGGGGGAATCTTATTCATAATTTAAACTCATGACTTCCTAGGTCTATACATCACTTTTCTAGGGACAGTGTAGTGTTACTAAATCTTCTTTATGTTTCATGCATTATCACGCACCATCGGTAGTAGTTTTTAAAAGACGGACACAACACGCTTAAACATGCAGTCTAAGAGAAGATAATATGTGTGGGGTGAACCTTAGCCGGACCCCTGCAAGGGCACTTAATTCAGATACATGCGTAGTAATCTAATTAAGGAAATCTAACGGAACTATAATTGGTAAAGGTGGATAGAAACCCTAACTCAATTTAGTTAGTTATTATTAGTTAATTTACATACATTCTTTCAACGCGAAAAACCCCCCATTTCATTTTAATTACTCCACTTAATTCAATTGAGTTAAAACGAATTGGATATTGTAGAGCAAGTCTTTGTGGGATTGACCTTTCCTTGCATCTATACTACCTATACTTCTTGTGCGCTTGCAAAGTTTATTACACATAGAGGTTTTGCCTAGTACATCTTTTGTGCTTGATAAAATATCTATCACACGCGCCCTACACAGTTGTCTTCAACCTTCGGCCAGGTCGGTCCAAACCAGCCTTTGGTTTTCCTGTCCGACCAGACCGGCGAACTCGGTCCAGCTCATTTCCTCTCTCATGTTCGGTCCGTTTTCTTCCCTTTCAATTCCTATACTTTCCTATCTTCATTTCCTACCTATCTATGTCCTGAAAACACCCAAAAACGTCATAAAACCCGTTGGTTAAGAAAACCATTTTGAACCAAAACTTACATCCTATGTTCTGGGCACTTTTAGGGGTCCAACCTTCATCCTAAGGGTTCGAAATGGTTCCTAGGATCCCTAAAAACGTACTAGGAGGTTCGATTTGGGTTAACTTGGCCGAAAAGCAAATTCGGTGGGCAGCCACCGAAAGTCTCCCAGCTGCCGTTCCGGGCTACACATCCATTTTCCACCGTCCAAAACCTTCCCCTAAACCTCCTACCAACCCCACAAACACATCGTAATCAACATCTAATTCCCCTAATGTCCAAAACCCGAAATTAAAATTTAAAGATGAACAGGGGTTCGGGTTTTACCTGTTTTCTGGGCCATCACCGCCGTCCATGGTGGTCCTGTCCTCACCTAGCCATCATCATGTCCTCAGTCTCACTCTCTTGGCCTCAACTAAATCAAATGGGGAAGGGTTTCGATTTGGGTTCATCGTGGTGGTTGTTCGATGGGGTTCGGGTTTGGTGGGAATGGAATAGACAGGGATGATATGCATGAATGAAGGGAAAGGGCAATGGATGGGTGACATTTATCACTCATCCATTGGGCCATTTAAATAGATCTGGGCCCCACTCAGGACAAAAGTCCGCTTTTGTCTCGTAAAGTGTACCATCATCAATAGTATCTAAGAACTTCCGTGAACCGTAACGTTTTCGTCGAATGTCCGATTTCGACGTGCCTGCCGTCTATGGACTCATGACGTCCCTATCTATGTCACGGTAAATGGCCCTCGGCCAACAGACATCCTGACACGACCCTCCCTCAATCCCCCAGGATTAAGGGCTAAGTCATGCTCCCGTCTAGCTTACGCATGACACAAAGGCTAAACCAACGTTCAACCTCCATGTGACACGTAAGTCGGACAAGGGATTTTCAAATGAACCGTTCAAAACTTCCAGACATCCTAGAGCACGCAGACTCTACTGTGGATCGGTTGTGTGATGTCTCCGCCTCTCTCGACCAACAGCCCGCACCGCAACAACCTGGAGGGTATCAAAAACATAAAAAGACTGTGAGTGGACAAAAATAATCAATAAGTTCTGAAAACAGGTTCTCGAAAAGTACATTTATACCCTCCATTTAAACACCAATGCATGCACATAAAAGTCATGTCATGAAACTATTTCATATCCAAAACCATCAATGAGAATTAAAATCATTTCCTTTTCTCAAATCCGAAATTCAAATTCAAGGCCTAAGCCCAAAAGCATAAATCCTTATTATCGCACAGGAACTCAGCCCAAAACTCATCAAATCCACCAAATCCAAATCATCCGGGCCATTGCCCAAAACTTCTGAAAACCAGTGAAAAACATCAAACATGCAAGTTGTTAGATCTCAAGTGCGCCCGAGTCTTTAAACTTAAAACCTTGCGCATAATCAGACCTTCCCGGGACATTAACGAGTCTTTAAACTCAAACCACAATCAACAGGCCTAGGGGGATATCACAATAACCGAGTCTTTAAACTAAAAACATATCAATCCATGGCCCTCCCCCATAAATCAACCGAGTCTTTAAACTCAAAACCAGATCCAGCCGTTTTTTTTTCTTTTCTAGGTCTTTAAACCCAAAACCATTTTCAATCAAGTGAAAACCATAGAAAATCCATATCCGAATTCGTAATAATGATTCCGTAAGCTAGCATCCGGAACCATCATCCTGAACCCAAATCCAGAATTTCCCTTTCAAGTTTCAAAACTGAATCAAGAATTATCTTTTCAAAATCCGATTCCAAAACTGAAATATTGTTTATCGAAATCACATGAACAGAGCTCCAAGCCCGAAATCATTTTCCAAAATCCTTTATAAAATCAATAAACTCCAATCATATTTCAAATCCCGAAATCAAATCATCAAAATCATGATCAAATCACAACATAAATCGCAATCTCGTGAAACGTACAAATACGTAAATATCTCGAAATACGTGCAAAACCGTAAATCGTGAAGATCATAATCAAAATCATAGAATCACGTATAGAAAACATATAAAAACATATATGCATGCATCATAAGTTTGAAAACAAAGTCCACTCACAGACCATTAGCGTCGTTGCCTCGATACGCAAGCAAATACGTTTTCCCGGCTAACCCGTTCTCACCGGCTTTCCTCAACCTGTCCAAATCCCATAATAAGGTCACAAACTACATCACAATGCTTCTACTAAATCCCCGTAATTTTTTCAAATTTTTAACTATTTTTAACTGAGCCCTAAAAACTTCGGACATCCCGAAACATATCGAGACGATGTCTGATCGACTCGAAACCAGTGCCAAAATGTTTGTTATATCGAATACTTTAAAAGTCGTGTTGGAAACTTCTCCAAAAGGGGCGCCACGTGCCCTCACGCGCCGCCCAAAGGGGCTACGTGTGGGAACCACGCGCCTCCCAAAATGGATGCTCGTGGGAGCCACGCGCCTGCACTGTTCATCGTCTCATTCCTCTCGCCAACCCGATTCAGACCGGTTCGAACTGGCCCTGTTCGACCGAACCGGCGCAAGCGGTTTCCCACTATTTTCCACTTTTTTTAATCCTTTCTTCACCAGTTACATCGTCCCCTCATTCCTACTCATTCTACCTATGAAAAATGAAGAAACTAGGTTAGAGTACTACCTTCCCTATTAATGAAAACAAACGCAGCAGTTCATCCTCTGTTCTCAGCCACCACCGTTGTCCTCCAGCCATTGTTTCCTATCCTCTGAACTCATCTCAGTCTCTAGTAGCTAACCTAGTCAACCAAATCGTGTCTCAACCGATAAACCAATAGTTTGCCCTTTTATGAACCAAACAGGGAAATTGAGACCGTTGGAATGGCTTACCTGCACCCTTTGATTCCACCGTGACATGACCACTGTCCTCCAGTCTTCCTCACTTCTCTTTGTTCACTGAACACCACCAACAGACGAGATTCACACAGGGTTGAACATCTTGAGGTTCACAGCCTAAAATGTCACAGTGAACACTCCTCTCGATCTGCTTCTTATTTCCCTCTTCTCACAGTCATCTCTGTTTCACTCTCACACACCACCACTCTCCCTGGTTCTCACGAAGTCACACACGCACAGCCACTGATATCTCACATGGTTAAACCAAACTACACCATGTCCTCTATTTTCAATCGATTACATGGACGATTTGGCTAGAAGCCACTAGACAATGGACAGATGTCCATATTTCTCTGGTCTAGGTGACAATATCCCACCAGCCAGGACAGATGTACTCCTCCTTGTGGTCAGCATTTAAACAAAACATGCAAAAAGACCATTTTACCCCTCTTGTCACATAATTATTGTTTTGCCCCTAAGGCTTTTTAGGCCAAAACGGAACCGTCTGACATCCGATGATCGCATGCCACCTGTCATTGTACTCACGGAATCGAGACCTACCCAACGGTTCTCGAATTACGTGAAAAGTCCATGTCGACTGAAAAGTCAACAAATTGTCCCTTTTTAACCAAATTACCAAATTACCCTCGAATTACGTGAAAAGTCCATGTCATCATCACTTTTTCCTCGAATGTCGAAATCGTACGTGCCACCTGTCTATGAACTCGTGACATTTCGAACTACGTCACAGTCATCGGTCAAAGTCTATTTGACCGCCCGAACTAAAAGACAACCTTTTTGCCCATTCTAGGGGCAAAACCGTCATTTCGCACTGTCCGTCCGAAATCACCCAACTATTTATCGATTAACTTCACTAATCAGTCATTAACTAGTTATCTAATCCCGATTTCTAGGACGGATCGTTACAATCTCCCCATTAAAGAATTTTGTCCCCGAAATTTCAAATCTTGTACTTCCGTAACTAGCTGGGGGAAATCCAATTGATCTTACACTTGGTTCTCCTACCCGGTTTCCAGCACTTGCCAATCCAACTTATCTTGACAGTTCCCAATCTGTCACCTCAAGTCGGTCAATCGAACCATCTCAACCATTTGTCGGTCCATCTGACGATCATCGCATTCTCATCGAGGTTAACACCTCCTAACTTGTACCTGCAACAGTTCTAACGTCGTACCAGCGGAGGCTCACAGCTTCACTGATAGTATGTGCGCCACAACACCACTGCTATTAGTCACATCAATCGTAGACTCCTTATCGAGTCGAGCGTACCTCGTACCAACGTCCCAGTACATCATGTGAGTCCGCCGTCACCAGGCACAAATCTCAAGTTCACCAATTCACAGGATGGCATCGACCGACCTAGGTACTCCTTCGCGCCGACCCCACTGGAGTCACAACGCATCTACTCACAACAACTATGCAACAATGTATCTCACCGGTGGTTTCCCTAACCCCCAACACTGCCCACCTGTGGAAATTTCATCCACGTTCTACACCACCTGTCTGTAATTGAACTTTATCACATACCTGTCAAACCGTGACCACGCATCACAATATCAGGGTCCCACCAGCCACTCATGGCTTTGAGCATCCAGCTCACATACGTACTGACTCTTACCAACTAGTCAGATCACTCAAGATCCCTCGGATCCAGTCCATATCCCAACCGGTCAATCATAAATTCACCAAAACAACCAATAACATACCTCGGTACCAAGTCGACATCTCTACGAAACATCACGATGCACGTCCAATTGCATCACGACACGTCTCAAACACATGCACCAATCACAACCAACCAAAAACACGGTGCATACTACCAACACACGCAACAACAACCCTACGGTAAACCCATCAATCAATCACACCGGTATCAACCGAGCTCTACTTCACCCAAAGTCCATCCAAAAACACCATAATGTACCCGTCTCCCTCACGAGGTGTCTCCATGGCACACAAAAACATCCTCATATCTACACAGACTACCCCCTGACTGCAAGCCAATCACACTTCATTTTTTGCAGTCCGTCGGTCTAATCTTACCTCTAGGCTGAACTACAAGTCTTCCGGGGAAATCCGACCCAAGTCCCTTCCGAGTCTCCCGGTCTCGTGGGTCTCCCAACCGATATGAACTCCAAGCACATCTCAATTACGTACACAGGGCAGACCCAGCACTAACTCCAAAACCAAAACCCATACTTATGCAAGACAGACCACACACGTCCTGCACAACTCCAAGATGGTCAAGATATCCAGCCACTTTTGCTCCTGCAAAATAGAGCAATCCCCTCAGTTAGATGTCTAACATATCCAACCTCTATCTTGCCTACGATCCTCCTGATCCACAACAACTCAATCTTGAGCCATAAGCGTTCCAATCCCGACCGACTCACTCCTAAGTGGATCCCACTTACAATGTATCAAACCACCGCATCGAATCCAATCGATTACCAATACCACTCATCTAGCGACACATCTAGATTGCAGGTTCTTGTCAATAACCTCATATCGATCAGATATAGTCACTCCTTCTCAAATTCCTTCCGTCATCCTTCAACGGAACACACAATGGTCATCAACCATGTCATCACAAGTCATTCTACCTGAAGCCATCTTAACACCATTCCCTGACACTCGCCACATAGACCATTCCTAGCGTTACCCAGTACTTTTCCTGCTCCTGAACACATCCAAAAGTGTCCAAGATTAAGGGAGGTCACAACTTCTGACATCCCATCAATGAGTCTCCCAAACCGACTCCAGAGTATCCACCACACACCATAATCACAACTCGGAATCAACATATCAGCTCAGCATCTAAACCACAACATCACCTGATTCCGAGATTCCAATCACAATATTTCATCTTCAAGTATACCATCTCTACAACACTGAGGAAGTCCACAACTTCTACAGATCACAACCACGTGTCCGTAGTCAAATCAACTCACCGACCACTCACCTGTGGGTTATCACCATTTATGTATATCCCAAAAGGATGTCAGTCATCACGTATCTTGCTTCTCGCGTATCAACCTTTCCGAGGTTCCATTCTGGGTCACCAACTTTCGGAATCACAATAAACAATCACTCACCTCGGACTCCTCAGTTACTACCCTCAAAGTCGTCGATCACCAATCTCAGGGAATCTCCAAGTACCATCCTCGGCATTACCAAATGCCCACACTCTCCGACACAGCAAACATCCGCTAACTCGATTCCAACAACTCGACATCTCCACACATCCAGATGAGTCCACAAGGACCAACCTCACAAATGGTCAACCCGACCATATCGACCTAATCTGATCCAACCGAGGCCTAGGTCCACCGCGCTTTTGCTGCGCTACTCTAATCAACCTAATGGTATCCTGACTGGTCGTACCGAAACATGACCTACCAATGGTCCTCACATATGTCAGCTCGGTTAATGGTTCCTACCAGACTCCGGCACCTCATGCCCGGTTATAACCTCAGCTTTCAATGTGTCAATCCTACCTTGCCCAAGTATCCGGTTCGTGGCATATCAGCTCTGATCTAGTGCTCACAGTCCACCAATCCCGAGCCTCCGCTCCTACTGAGCCAAAACCCTCAATCTACGATCGGGTTGGGGAAACTGGCATTCCTCGTAATCTAAAAATATGAGTAAATCAATGCTCAACCAAATGCCATAATCGCACTAGACTCGTCTAGAGCCATCCGCCAAGCCAAAATACCTCGGTGGCATCCCAGCAGCACCATTGCCAATCTGGCCGTAAATCGGCCCAACCAAAACAGCTACCTAACCACAAACCCCAAACTCACGATTTTCAGACCAGTCATCCCACTAACTCACAACACCCTCAACACTACTCGGGTCAGATACGTCGACCAGTAATCAATGCTAGGGGGAATCCCTCAAATGAGGCATCCGGCTACTTGTAGCCACACAAATCCAAGCTCAACCCAACTGACCAAAAGGTCACCAATCCATACATCCGTCCTCCAATCGCCATCCGGCCCAATAGGCCACTGTCAACTGGCCTCCTCGGCCCAAGTGTTCCACAAGCTCAACCGGCTGTCATCAGGCTCCACATACAGACCAGTCAACCATCAATCGTAGTTCACTGGTCACCATCCGGGTTAACCACATTGGTATACATCCGACCCTATGGTCCAATCATCGAGCATATCTAGCGCCAAACATGCTAACTACTCCGGCCCTAAGCCGAAATATATTTCACCACAACTCGCGTATCATGCAACTCATCATCCAGTTGCTTGAACTCTTGCAACTAGCGAAGCCACTAGCTATCGTACTATCACTCACATGTCCAGGTTGATGACGAGCTGTTCCGTGTTGAGACATCACATCCACAGTAGCATCATATCACGCTAGTCGACAAACCACCAGCTCTAGAAGCCAAAAGTCATGTAGAGTGCACAATACCTGTTCTGATACCAATTTGACATGACCCACCCTCAACCCCCTGGGATTAAGGGCTAATTCATGCTCCCGTCTAACTTACGCGTGACACAAAGGCTAAACCAACGTCCAACCTCCATGTGACACATAAGTTGGACAAGGGATTTTCAAACGAATCGTTCAAAACTTCCGGACTTCCCAGAGCACGCAGACTCTACTGTGGATTGCGTGTGTGATGTCTCCGTCTCTCTCGACCAACAGCGCGCACCGCAAAAACCTGGAGGGTATCGAAAACATAAAAAGGCTGTGAGTGGACAAAAATAATCAATACGTTCTAAAAACAGGTTCTCAGAAAGTACATGTATACCCCCCATTTAAACACTAATGCATGCACATAAAAGTCATGTCATGAAACCATTTTATATCCAAAACCATCAATGAGAACCAAAATCATTTCCTTTTCTCAAATCCGAAATTCAAATTCAGGGCCTCAGCCCAAAAGTATAAATCCTTACTATCGTACGGGAACTCAACCCAAAACTCATCAAATCCACCAAATCCAAATCATCCAGGCCATTGCCCAAAACAACTGAAAACCAGTGAAAAAAACTAGTGCAAAAACATCAATCATGCAAGTTACTGGATCTCAAGTGTGCCCGAGTCTTTAAACTCAAAACCATGCGCATAATCAAGTCTTCCCGGGATATCAACGAGTATTTAAACTCAAACCACAATCAACAGGCCTCGAGTGATATCAAAATAACCGAGTTTTTAAACTCAAAACATATCAATCCATGGCCCTCCCCCGTCAATCAACCAAGTCTTTAAACTCAAAACCAGATCCAGCCGTTTTTTTTTTCTTTTTCGGGTCTTTAAACACAAAACCATTTTCAATCAAGTGAAAACCGTAGAAAATCCATATCCGAATTCGCAATAATGATTCCGTAAGCTAGCATCCGGAACCATCATCCTGAACCCAAATCCAGAATTTCCCTTTCAAGTTTCAAAACTGAATCAAGAATTATCTTTTCAAAATCTGATTCCAAAACTGAAATCTCGTTTATCGAAATCACATGAACAGGGCTCCAAGCCCAAAATCATTTTCCAAAATCCATTATAGAATCAATAAACTCAAATCATATTTCAAATCCGGAAATCAAATCATCAAAACCAAGATCAAATCACAACATAAATCGCAATCTCGTGAAACGTACAAATACGTAAATATCTCGAAATACGTGCAAAACCATAAATCATCAAGATCATAATCAAAATCATAGAATAACGTATAGAAAACATATAAAAACATATATGCATGCATCATAAGTGTGAATACAAAGTCCACTCACAGACCATTAGCGTCGTTGCCTCGATATGCGTGCAAATACGCTTTCCCGGCGAGCCCGCTCTCACCGGCCTTTCTCAAACTACTTCATAATGCTTCAACTAAATTCCCGTAATTTTCCCGAATTTTTAACTATTTTTAACCGAGCCCTAAAATCGTCGGACATCCCAGAAACATATTGAAACGATGTTCGATCGACTTGAAACCAGTGCCAAAATGTTCGTTACATCGAAAACTTTAAAAGTCGTGTTGGAAACTTCCCCAAAAGGGACCCCACGCGCCCTCATGCGCCGTCCAAAGGGGTTGCTCGTGGGAGCCACGTGCATGCACTGTTCATCGTCTCATTCCTCTCGCCAACCCGGTTCAGACCGATTCGAACCGGCACGGGTAGACCGAACCGGCGCAAGCGGTTTCCCACTATTTTCCACTTTTTTCAATCCTCACTTCACCAGTTACATCGTCCCATCATTCCTACTCATTCTACCTAAGAAAAATGAAGAAACTAGGTTAGAGTACTACCTTCCCGATTGACGAAAAACAAACGCAGAAGTTCCTCCTCTGTTCTCAGCCACCACCGTTGTCCTCCCGCCACGGTTTCTTATCCTCTAAACTCATCTTAGTCTCCAGGAGCTAACCTAGTCAACCAAATCATGTCTCAACTGATAAACCAATAGTTTGCCCTTTTATGAACCAAATAAGGAAACAGAGACTGTTGGAATGGCTTACCTGCACCCTTCGATTCCACCGTGACATGACCACAGTCCTCCAGTCTTCCTCACTTCTCTTTCTTCACTGAACACCACCAACAGATGAGACTCACACATTGTTGTGCATCTTGAGGTTCACAGCCTAAAATGTCACAGTGAACACTTCTCTCGATCTGCTTCTTATTTCCCGCTTCTTACCGTCATCTTTGTTTCACTCTCACACACCACCACTCTCCCTGGTTCTCACGAAGTCACACACGCACAGCCACTGATATCTCACATGGTTAAACCATACTGCACCATGTCCTCTGTTTTCAATCGATTACATGGACGATTTGGCTAGAAGCCACTAGAGAATGGACAGATGACCATATTTCTCTGGTCCAGGTGACAATATCCCACCAGCCAGGACAGATGTCCTCCTCCCTGTGGTTAGAATTTAAACAAAACAGGCAAAAAGACCATTTGACCCCTCCGGTCACATAATTATTGTTTTGCCTCTAAGGCTTTTTAGGCTAAAACTAAACTGTCTGCATCAGATGATCGCATGCCACCTGTGATTGTACTCAGGGAATCGAGACCAAACCTTCCACAATCAAACCGTAAGCTTGATCTTCAAGCTCGGTTTTCAGTCCTTCCAGGCGTCCATTCTCTTCGAAAATGATCCCAAACGAGCAACCCTTATCCCTAGGTCATAATAGAATAAAAAAGGGCTCACAACAACACCCAAAACTTGATTTCCAAATTTTGAAATATCACGGGTTCACGGGTCACACTTACCTCTGCCGTGGACCGCCATTTCCTATCGTCTTTCAGCCCCTCAGACCACTCCCTCTCTCAAGGTCTCTCACAGGACACAAGATGGTCATGATGGCGAGGTGGTCCGTGTGTGTGTTTGCTTGCTCAAAGGAAAAATGGAGAATCGGGAGGTTCGAGTTTGTGAATGGAAATACAGAGGATGGTTGATGATGGTACTCAGCTGAGAAAGAGAGAGATATGGATGGTCAGGATGAGAGTGTAAGCTAACACACACATTGAGAGTAACTAAATGGGTAAGCTAAATGGACAGTCGTAAATTAATCTTAGATCTCTCCCACATCGAGAGTAACTAAATCTCAAAATTTCTCTGCATTTCCTGAATTTTACCATGTCGACATTACACGTTCCATCACGTCACGCTCAGCCATCACTCACGGCTCCATAGTCAGAATTCGAATCACCAACACACCCTGACTCACTCTAGAGTTGCACTAAGGTACCTCGTACCAAAATTTCCTCATAGCCAGCCATCTCCACACGACTGTCGACCAACAGTCATCGCTATCGAGATCCACATCCACATATCACACCCTAGGGTTCCTCTAAACCCAACTATTCTCTACAATACCACAATCTAACATCACATGACCGAACCAACGGTCCCACAATCCCAGTCGTCACCTACAACCGCACTTGGGTCGAATCACACTAACGCACGGCGTATCGGGCCAATCACACACTATCCACTATTCAATCCCAAAAACTACTAAATCGGCATCCTACTATCAGGTTGATAACGGGTTGAGCACGTAGAGACATCACATCCTCGACCTGCGCGTACCACAAGAACTACTGAGTAGCGACAACCTCGCTCTGATACCACTTGACACGACCCATCCTAATCCCCCCCTGGGATTAACGTGGGATGCATCATGCTCCGGTCTGACACGAAGTGTTAGACAAGAGATAATACATACCTCAGCCCATACGGGGGCTCCTAGAGCGCGCCAACATCGGTGGATGAGTGCGATGTCTCGGCCTCTGCTATAACCCGCATTTGTGATCAACCTGAAGGGCATTAAAACCATTCGAAACTATGAGTGGGCGAAAATCAATAAATTCATAAAACACACATTCATAAAAAGATATTTATGCCCTTCACTAAAAAGTATGCATGCATAAAAAATTAGTAATCAAAACATTTACTCAATGAGCCATTAGGGCCTTAGCCCAAAAACTGTAACCCAAAAACAAGTGTGGGGACTTAGCCCAAAACTGTAGAATACCAAAATCTGTAAATCCAAAACCAAGTGGGCCACTGCCCAAATCCATAACCACAAATCCACAAAAACCGAAATACCATTTCATGAATCCAATAATCCATATTTACCACATAACCATCATCGGCAACCTAGATGCCTAGCGTCCCAGACGCTTGACGTCCCAGACCTCATATCTCACGGTAATAAGCAACGCGTGCTACCTGGGGTCTCTCGAGGTCAATATCTCTGACATCCCAGATGGCCGACGTCCCAAACGTCTAATCAAAGCATTCCTGCTCCTGAGTCACTATACGGTCTGGTAGCTCCGTATAATAACCCCTCACATGTGACGACCCGAAAATTCGAAAAAAGAAAAATTGGAAAAATTGGAAGGAAATGACGATTTTACCCCTGATTTTGAGGGTCGATAGTTGACTTTTTGATTGTGACCTTATTTTGACTTTTCGGAAGTACCGTTAGATAGGTCTCGGGACGCTGAATCCGTAGACAGGCGGCATGCGTCAAACAAAGTTCGAACGTGAAAGTTATGGGTCTAGAATTGTGAGGGGCATTTTGGTAATTATGGGTGCAAGGGCAAAATGGTAATTTAAGGCAGCAGGGTGAAATGGGGCGATTAATTGGCTAATTCAGCCGTGTGGGTGAGTCGGGTAGGGATTGAAGTGACATCTGTCACTTGTAATTGAGGTTAGTGGCAATTGTGAGCGGTGGGGATAGATTGTTTAAATCCTTGTGTGTGTGTGTGTTTGAAAAACAGAGACAGAGACTAAGAACAATCCTACAGCCAGCCCTTCCTGATCGATCAAGTTGAGAGGGATAGAGATATGGGGAAGAAGGAAAAGAAGAGAACCAGAGAAGTAAGGTATTGGAATAGTGAGAGAATACCCAAACCCGAAACATGTGCTTGATCAATTAAAAATTCAATTGTTGAGGTTGAGACCAACCCAAGTCGAATTAATGTAAGAGAGAGTTTCCTGGAACCATTTTGCGTCGAACCACCTCCAAATTGGGGAGAATTGATGGAGGGAAGGTCAAGAACTGAAGCTTCAAATCTCTGAAAAATTCGAGATTGGGTTCGAGTTAAGAGAAGCGTTGAATGATGAAACTGAAGTTGTAAGACTGTTAAGCATGATGCTACGATGCTTCTTGATGAATCAATTTCAAGAAAACAATAAGAATTGATTGAGATTGAAGGATGAACAGTAACTGCGACGATGTGGAAATAGGGAGGTTGAGTTCGATGGTATAAATGTAAGTTGTTGGGTAATTAAGATTACAGGACCTCAATTAGAGTTATAACGATGCTATAGGATGAATTAATTTTGGAAATTTAACACGAATTGGGCAGGATTGAACTGGGTTGCACTGCAGGACCCATTTGCAGGGGAAACGGGTAGAGGTGACGATGAACAGTAGCCTGGTTACTGTTGCTGGCGAGTGTCTTCCACGCGTAGCCGCTTGCAGCGGCCCGTGGGAGTGCGTGAGCGGGAATCCCGAGGTGAGGTCAACATGAATTTTGTTCCATTTAATGTAACGAACATTTTAGAGTTGGTTTCGAGTCATTCGGACACCGTTTCGCTATTGTTTCGAGGGTCTGAAGAGTTACGTTATGTTTTAAATTAATATTTATTCCCAGAAAATTGTACAAAATTAATATGATATTCATTGAGTCATTAGTGACCTTTAATGATGATTTTGGGCAGGACTTGAAATTCCTGGAAGGAACCGGAAATTACAGAAACGCGTGCAGCTCGAAAAGCGAGCGGTTTGGACGGTGTGTGAGTGGACGTTTGTTTTATAAACCATTATGCATGCATAGTTAAATGTTTTACATGATTGATTGCATGATTTGAATTGCAATGATGTCCTGATGATGTGGCATGATTATTTATGATTTAATGATTATTTTAATCGGTCTTTCGGGCACGTTTTACGAGAAATGTGCAAATGATATTTTGGGCTAGGCCCGGAGTCAAAAAGGTTTTGCAAAGGATATTTTGACTTAATTGGTGAGTTAAAGATGATTTCTAGATTATTTTAATGTTTTCATTGTGATTGTACGGATTTACGTGTACATAGCAATTGGGCTTGAGACCCTGTCGGGAATGCCTTTGACTTGGTTTGAAGTCATGGATATGATTGGTATGTGTTTGTGGTATGGATTGTGGATACTGGATCATGTTCTGGATGGTGCGAGTGCAGTTCCTAGACGTGACTCGGATGTTGCGTGAGTGCAGTTCTCGAGTATGTGGTACGTCTAGATGGCGCGTGTGCAGTCCCCAGACATGACTGATATGACTCGGATGGTGCATGAGTGTAGTTCCCGAGGTTGGCCTACGCGTAGTGCAGATATGACTGTGATTGTTGGTGCACTTGTGAATAGTGCGGATTGATTGATTGATTGTGCACTTGTGAGTGGTGTTGTTTGATGTTGATTGTGATTACGTACTGGTATTGAGTACGGGTTTTTGGTATGTGTGGCCAGGTGATTATGTTTTCACATGTTGGCTTGAGAGCCAGGATTTGATACTTGTTATGTGATTTGGCTGGAAAGCCAGTGATTGTTATTCATATGTTTTTCCTTATGCATACATGGTTTGATAAACTGGAGGGTAAATGATGTATTTTGAAATGTAATTTAAATGAAATTATTTTTTTCCACTCACACCTTTTCTGTTTTGATGACCCTCCAGGCCGTGGCGCGATGTTCGGGGCTGATCGAGAGGAAGAGGCATGAGCGGAAATCAGTGTGGTTATCCCTTGATGGGAGCAGGACCGGGCACGGTTATCAAAGTCCAGTTGGGACGGGTCCTGTCATCGCAGGTATTGCACTATGACTTCCCCAGTGTCCTGATAGGTCCTCAAATAAGCATTATTTTATATTATTTTATACCCTTATACTTGACTTTTAATATTAAAATAATAAATAATTAGATAAAATAATTTATTTTGTGATCTATTTGTTTAAATAAATAAAGTTTGTAATTTGGAGCGTTTTGGCTAAAGAATCGTCTCGATCGGATTTATAACAAAAAAAATTATGGACGAATTTCGGTGAAATATTACTAATTAATTGTTTAATTAATTTTGCTGCCCAAAAATCGGCCCAGTTCGTGCGCAACTCCTTGTTCCACCCGGCCCGCATCACAGCAAAACGACTGTCCACAGATCTAGCCCGCCAATCCCAGAAATCCGGCCTACAATTCAAGCCCACTGGCCCGCTGCCCTGCTCCACCCAGCAACTCGCCCCGCGCAACGTGCAGCCCAGTCCACTGCTGCCTACGCACCTGCTCCTTCACCTACCCAGCCCAGTCCTACACAGCCTTCACCAACCCAGCTGCAACCCAACAGCACCAACCCACTCCAACCTACCCTATTTTGCATCAGAAAATTAGAAAAATCAGCCTAATCCCATCCCTAATTTCATCATCATTTTTCATCATTTCTTTTTGTACTATTTTATTACTATTTTTATATTTTATTTCGTATTTTATTTTTAGTTCTTTATGGTCTCCCTCTATAAATAGGGAGGCAAATTCACTTGTAGGGGGTCCCACTTTGAGTAGTTTTTAATCCTAGTTTAGTTCATGTTTCTCTCTTCTCTTAATTCTTCTTTTTCCATTTTTAGATTTATTTTGGGACCATTTTAACTTCTTGTAGTTTCTTTTATTTAATTAGCTTTCTTTTAAATTCTTGTTCTTAATTTATGTTATTTTCATATTAATCCTTAATTTCATTTTTTCTTTACTTTGTTCTTGTGATTTTTCTTTGATAAATTTAAGTATTTCCAAAATAACTCTAACATTTAAGTCCACATTCTTATGTTTTATCCTCCATCTTCATAACGTTCTAACCGTTGTTCAATGTTCCTTATGAATAACATTCCATTGTTTCCATCCACTTTCGGAATCACAAACTGTTCTTGGATTCCGAAAGTGTAACTTTCTTCCCTTTACTTAAATTCTTGTTATTATTTCGGTTTACTTATAAGTCAATATATGTGTTGGTATTTTCTTTCTAATATTTATAAATGTGAATACAATCTCCATGTGTTTTACTTTTTAAATTTCATCTACTTCATATGTTTTAGTGCTTAACCTTCAATTTAACGCTAAGTGTTTATGATCGCTGTTCGGTTCACTTAGAATAGGGTTGAAGAGATTTAAATGTTTGACACACATTGAAATCAATAACGTAAGGTGAATCGTATTATAAGTGTTTATGACCGCTGTTCGGTGCATTTATAATATTGAAAAATGTATGCATGTATTTGAGATGATTAAGGTAGGATTTAGTGATTGGTTCAATATGAGCATGATGTTAGAGTGTTGGTAAAAATATGTGTTTGAAGAAAGGTCACTTGCACAAAAGTTAAAGTAGAAGTAGAATTAAGTTCTTAATTGTTTTTATTTGTTTTCTTTATTATATGATTACAATCTTTCAAACCCCCCCCCCCCCCCCCCCCCCCCCCCCCCCCCCCCCCCCCCCCCTCCATTTAATTCTTTATTCTTTTATTCTTTTATTCTTTATTTCATTAATTCTTTTATTCTTTTATTCTTAAATTCATTTATTCTTTAATTCTTGATTATTTAATTATTTAATTCTTTAATTCTTTAATTCATTATTCTTTGATTATTCATTATTCTATTTAACTAACATATTATTAATGTTCCCTAATTTCCCCCGTTAAGAACGATCTCTATTTACCAATACTACAACTACACAAAAAGGGTTTAAATTGCATAACACCTGAATTACGTGTTTAATTTAATGCGTAGTTTGGACGTTATCATGTCCCAGACACCTGGATGAGACCATCACATATCCTCATATCAAGATGGTATATGGAAAACAATTTTACAAAGACATTTCAAAACATCTCAAAGAGCCCGTCCCGAAATCCTCGTAAAACATCACAAATACATTTAGGGTCCCCGACCTGAAATCACGTTTATGAAACATAGGTTCCCAGACCCAAAATCACATTATAAAACTCAACTAGGCCTCATGCTCGATTTTGTAACCCAGTGGGCCCCCGAACTGATCTCATAACTCAAAAGGGTCTCAGCTGGATTTCATAAACCAACTAGGCCCCTAGCCCGATCACATAATTCAAAGGGGACTCATGCCCGAGTTCATCTTTACAAAAACAAAATTGTATCATAGAACCATTATTAAACTCACAATCACATAGCAGTGGCATAAACTCGTAACCTCAAAATACGTATAAATACGGGATTACCTCGAAATACGTGCCATCATTTAAATGACTAGTCCCACAATCATTAACATAGAAATCACGTATGTAAAATATATAAAATAGTTATGCATGCATCACATTTGAGAAAACGAAGTCCACTCATAGACCGTCCTACGTTGCCGCTCGAGACGCATGCCAAAAGCCCTCCCGGGGAACGTACTTGAAGAAGTACAGAGAGTTATCTTTCCTAGGGAGATCTCTCTTCTGCAAGGCTGAATCGTATCGAAAAAGTTGAACAGGTCAAGGCTCGATGGATTTATCAAGTCCTACTTTTTCGGGGCCGAAAGAGGAGCATGACTTGGTGAGGATTCAGAGGGTGGATGAGAGCTAGAGGCAGCTGTCCAAGACTTTCCATCCAACACGGTTAGATTTCATTAACATTATTATCTAACTCAGCTACACAGACCAAAGTTATTCTAACTCGGCTTATCTTGTTTGCAGCTCGGCTACACATCCCTCACGATGTGACTAGACAATGCGCATTGTGGGAACATGTAAGTGTCTCGGCTAGTTTACTTTTGTGCTTTATTTAACGTCCAAAGTTATTCTAACTCGGCTTATCTTGTTTGCAACTCGTTGGTGATGTCTTCACCACCTTTTGGCATGCGAGCCCTGTTTAACAGTAGGTGACTGAGGCGAAGAGAGACTTTGAGGGTAAACTTACGCTTCTGCCGACTAGGAGAAGATGATCAAGAAGGCCCTAGAGATGAAGGCAAAGCTGGAGATCAAAATCAAGGGGCTGGAAAAACTGGTGGCTTCCGAGGTAGCGGAAACCAAGATGAAAGAGCGGGAGCTAGAGACGGCAAGGGCTCGAAAAAAGGAGCTCGAATCGACCAATGCCAAGCTATTTGAGCAACTTGTGTCGGCCTAGAAAGTTGGCATCAAGGAATATAAAAATATTTGATTGCTTATCATAAGGCTCTCTAGAAATTTTGAGACCAAGCTTGAGGGTAACTTGTACAATAGCGTTCTAACATCGATAGTCCAATGGTCTTTCTTCGGCTCAAGTCTCCATCACGACTAGAAGACTACTTGGACGAGGAAAGTAATCCGCTCCAAGACGATGAAAATGTTCATGATGATGATCATGGGGATGCGGCCGATCAGAGAGAGACTGAGTAACCAGAGGAAGGAATTGAAAACCCTGAATTAAAGGTCAAGCAATTGGAAGAGGAAAAAGAGAGGAGAAAGGATGACCAACAGGAGGAAGAGGCCGACTAGCTGTAGAGTAGTTTTAATGGAGAATGTCCTTGTTCTATTTGATTTATTTGGACTTAGGCCTCGTTGTAATCAGACTACTTTTCATAAATATGAAAGTTTTATTTTCTATATGAAGTGTTTATTGGTTGATCAAACTATAAGTTGTGTTTTCTAATATATTTGTCAAGTATATTCTGCTCAGTTACGGGTGGCACCTAGCTAACGTAAATATTTTTTTGGCCGATGTACAAATTAGTTGAAACTGCGCCGATTGGTGGGTAAGGTCGATAAATGTAGGGCTCAATTGAGTAGGGTGTAGGTCGATAATGGTTTAGGTGTTTGGCCAATCAATAATGTGTTGTAATGGATGTGGGGATGGTAAAGGCCGAGACCCCTTGGGATGAGGCCAAAGATAACTGTCTTGTGATTTTTGTCGGTCCGTTGGCTAATTGTGATAATTCAAGTAAGGCCAAGAGGGAATGAGTGAAGTACCATTGCACACAATTTAAATGTGGCTTTATTCGAGGCGATTATGAGTTAGGAAACAAAAAAATATAATGAGTTTGCGTCGAGTGATAATAATCAATCATTCGATGTACTATGGGTGAAAGGAATGATAACAAAAGTTTTGTCCATTGGCCTATCACCTTGTAGTGTTTAAAATTTTTCTATTGATAGTAATACTTAAGGTTATGAATGTTCCATGGATGTGGAAGTGTTTTTCCTTCCAAGTTTGGCAACTTGTATGTTCCTTCTCTGCAGACCATGGAGACCTTGTAGGGTCCTTCTCAAGTTGAAGCGAATGTTCCAACTGACTTTTCCTTAGTTACGAGGCTGACCTTCTTGATTACTAAGTCTCGTGCCCTAAAACTTTAATGACGGATCTGAGAGTCGTAGTATCCTGCGACCCATTATTTTTAGGCAATGTTCTTTAGGTTTGCCTATTCTTAGCATTCTTCAAGGAGGTCGATGATGAGAGTTGCATGTTGGTTGTTTTCATTTGGATCATAGGAGATGACTTAATAGGATGTCCCTCCCACTTCCACTGGTACGACAGCCTGGATGTCGAATACCAATGCGAAAGAAGTCTCATCTATAGAGGTCTTGTAAGAAAGTTTAGTGGGACCAAAGGACGTCGTCGATGTTGTCTAACCATTTTCCTTTATCCCCATCGAGGATCTTCTTCAATTTGTACTTGATGTTCTTATTAATAGTCTCTACATGTGTGTTGGACTGAGGGTGAGAAGGGGAAACGAGGACTAGTTTAATGTCATAGGTTTTTTAGAATCCACAAAAGCGATTGCAATCGAATTGCTTCCCATTATCGGTGACGATAGTGTGTGGGATCTTGAAGCAGGATATGAGTAAGAGTAGTGGCATCTGCGAGCAAGATGGGCTAGTAGCAGCCTTGATAGGACCCATCCCTAATTATCCTAAGAGCCAAACAGGTCCTGCTTCTGCCAGACATCTTTGACAGAAAGGGATGTTAGAATTTTAACTTAGACCAAATATTCACTGAATAATGAAAATTAAATTCACTAAATAATCCAAATTAAATTCATAAAATAATCTAAATGAAATCCACCTTAGTCAAACATGCCTCTATGCAAGCATTGCAAGAACCCTGTTCTTGGACTCAAGGAGTGCTTAACTCTCATTCACCATGACAATTGGTCTGCCTCTGACTACCTGTAGGTAGTTCGTCTCCTTTCTGAAGAACTTAATGACATTGACGCCCCATAGTCAGATGATGACCTTCTACTCCATATTCTCAATTTAGTAGGCCCTACCTTCAAAGACATCACTACTGTAGTACCGTCTCGAGACACTCCTATCTCTTTGGAGAACCTCTGCGACCTGTTGATTCAGCATGAAACTGCATCCTCCCATGATGCCTTTGTCACCCCTCAACCTCTCATCACCGCCAACCCAGCCCAAGCCACAGGCGGCTACTCCAATGGTCGTTCCAACCATGGCTTCTCTAACCAACAATCCTTCTCCCAGTCTACAAACAACCTTCATAGTGCCTCATCCCTACGCTCCTCCAACCCACCAACTGCAGGTCCAACAACACCCTTGGCAGTGAATATATTGGATTCAGTCAGTGGTGTGGCACCTAAGTACACAGTGCCAAGTGCTGTCCCCAACTGTAGCACACCTCTACTACCCCACTCGGATCCAACCCTACCACCCAGAGGCCCTCGTGTCCTAAAATCCTCAACTCAAGAGCCTCCCATCATGTCACCTCCTCTCCTCACCACCTGTTTGCTGCCTCTAAGTACCATGGCCCTAATGAAATTCTAATTAGTAACGATACATGCTTGGGAATCACCTATATGGGCTCCACCCTCTTCCTTCTCCCTCTTCTAAACCTTTCAATTTCAATAATTTCCATTGTGCACCTTATATTACTCACAATATTATCTCCATTTCCAAATTTAAAAAATACCACAATACATCTACTAAATTCTTCCCTAATTTTTTTATGCGAAGCCCCGAGTAAAGATGACGCCTATGAGTGGTCGTCCACAACTGTCCCGAAAACGTAGGCAATGGTAGGTGTATTGGTTTCCCCTAATCTCTAGCATCGTCGCCTTTGTAATACCCCGTGTCTTAGGAAGACCAATGAACAATCCCACAATGCTCGAGGAGGAAAATGTGAAGTGTCTTATATGAGTAGACACGTATTTGCCTAGCATGAGGCCTTTTTGGAGCTCATTGCTTTAGGTTTGGTTAGAACTCTAAAATTCAACGAGGTTAGGCTAGAGCAATGCCATGATGGGTGATCCAATGGGAAGTTGAGTGTGAGTTCCCAAAAACAAAGGCGTGAGGGCTAGGCCCAAAGTGAATAATATCGTGCTAGGGGGATCAGTTCGTGACAAAATGGTATTAAAGGTGGACCCCGATCAGAAGTCTGCTAGCGAGGACACTAGGCCCCAAAGGGGTGGATTCTAAGACCCGTGTCTTGGGAAGAACGGTGAACAATCTCACATCACTCAGAAAGGGAAAGGTGAAGTGCCTTATATGTTTGGGCACGTATCTTTTTAGCGTGAGGCCTTTTAGGAGCTCACTGGCTTTGGATTTGGTTGAAACTCTAAAGTTCAACGATATTGGGCTAGAGCAATCCCATGATGAGTGACCCACTGGGAAGTTGTGTGTGAGTTCCCATAAACAAAGACGTCAGGGCCGGGCCCAAGTATTAAAGTAAACACAAAGTTACACTTAACACTTAAGGAAACCGTATGCAATTAAAAATCTTTTTTTTTATGCACGTAACGTTGGTAAGTATGGATCGTTCAAAACTAGGGATTGAGGGTACCTAAACATGATTAAAGTTTCGAGTTTTTAAATGGGGATAATTGATAGATTTTAATGTCCTATGTTAATTTGAATTAAACTAACCCTAATATAACCTAATCTATTATTTACACTTGGTCAACCCATTCTCTAAACCTTACCCATTCATAAATTATATTAACTTCAAAACCTATGAAATTCCATAACCTTAGTTCTACAAAATACAGGCATATTATCTCAAGTACATGCTCAGGAATTGCTCTATACATTTTCATAGATCTAGATTCGGAAATTGCTCTATATCTAATCAAGCATTAAACACACCATACAAGCATAACAAAAAATAAGATATTAGAACATATGGAAGATTATTGAAATTCATATAAAGTATAAAACTAGAATTATATTAGAAATCAATCCATAAAAATGATATTTAATAACAAAAGACAACTACAGGGAAAAGAGGTCGTGTTACATTTTTTCTCTTCAGGAATTGCCCTATGGATGCCAAGGGATTCGACACTCCATTGTGAGATACTCAGGAATTGCCCTATTTGTCACAGAGGATGCTAATCGATGGTGAAGTATGGTGTATTTGACCTTTGCAAAAGAAATCTCAAATTAAAAGGAAAGGGAAACTTGGTCAAGCAGAGTTTTGGTACAAAGAATAAGAGACCAAAATAAAACTGAGGAAAACAGCCCTTTAAATAGGGTTACAACTTCCTAAAAACCTAAAGAAATCAATGTCCTAATTAAAACCTAAAATATAGCTCAAATATTGATTTTCCTTAATTTACTTGGAAATTACTTCTTCTTCCTTTCATGGAAACCCTTCTAATTCCCCAAAGGAACTCTCCCACCTTTCACACGTAAACAAATCCTTATTGTTTTGGGTTTGAATAGCTGGGCATGGAATTTGGGCTACAGGTGATGGTAATATGAGCTGAAGTTGGTGCTGCTGGGGACATATTTTAACGACTCAGACGTTCAATGAGGGTAAAATCGGAAAAGTCTAATGAAATTGACCATTTTGACCAAAAGTCAAAGTGTTTACTTTTTTATCCAGAGCTCGTTTAGGTAATACGGGAAAACCGTTATGAAGGTCTCGACATCCTGAGTACGTCGACAAGGAGGCATACTGAAAATAGGGTTTAATTGGTTTCGTTCTTGGTCTAAGTTACATAGGGGTGTTTTAGTAATTTGGAAAGGAAGGGTCGGCCCGATTTTCGTAGAAATTAAGGACGGGTCCTGTCAACTTGGTATCAGAGCTAAGGTTTTGTTGCGTTGTTGATTTCATGCCTCCGAGATAAGAGCCATGTGCATGGCCTAGCGTTGAGATGAGTTTATTAGCCCAAAATAATTATAGGGTTGTTAATGGTTCTGGATTATTAGTTCAAAATGTGAATGTTGTACTCTTTTATAATAGAAATTGTGTGTGTTGGATAATGTGTAAGCTTTATTGTGATTGTTGATTTGTGTTTTAGATGAGATGGTACTATTGATGTGTATAACTCCCTGATATTCGTGCATTGTGAGGTGAGCTAAGAGTGAGTTATTTGTGTGGTATGCTCATATATGCGTTGGTTACGAACATGGTCATGTTGGATGAGGACTCAGACATGGGTCAGGATTATGGATTAGGGCTCGGAAGGAATCCGGCGCAATGATTAAGGCTCGAGGATAAGCCGAAAAGTGTGATTGGATATGGAAATTTCATGGTTAGTGTTGGATTCTGGTTTTGTGTTGAATGTGATTCATAAAGTATTGGGGTAATGGCCTACATGTAGGGTCATCGATGGATGTGATTGCTACTTGAGTTATTAGTTGATTGAGCTTGATTATGGACATGGTTTTGAGTTTTAGTCCTCTATATGGAATGAGAGCTTAGGAATGACTTAAGATGGTATGATCTCGATAAGTAGGTTATTGAGACGGAAGTGAGATTTTCTCAAATTCCCTTTAAATTGTGGATAGGAGTTGAGATATGGTGTGTGATGTCAATGAGGGATTCCTCGATATTGTTGCATTGTGTTGTGAACCATATGTGAACTAAGCGCTCATGTGTTTGATTTGGAGTTTCAATAAGAACTGAAATATGGACTCAGCTTAATTGAAAATTTCAAGAACGATTTTTTTAAGGAGGGAAGGTTGTAACGACCTAGATGTTCAACGAGGGTAAACTCTGAAAAGTCGGACGAAATTGACCATTTTGCCCCTAAAGTCAAAAGGTTGACTTTTTGACCAAAGTCAAAGTGTTGACTTTTGTATCCGGACCTCGTTTAGGTAATGCGAGAAAATCATTATGGAGGTCTCGGCTTCTCAAGTACGTCAACAGGCAGCATACCAAAAATAGATTTTAGTTGGTTTCATTCTTGGTCTAAATTACATACGGGCGTTTTAGTAATTTGGAAAGGAAGGGTCGATCCAATTTTCTTAGAAATTAGAGACGGGCCCTGTCACGTATGGAAAATGAAACTGGAAACTGGAGACGCGCGGGCTTGCGAAGATGGATTTAGTGCTGGCGGAAACTGGACTTATGGGCTGCTGCATAGAAATGGATTTTTGGTGAACAGCTGGCACACTGGACGTATATGGGCTGCTAAAGAATGCGGGCCATGCATTGGACTTGGGCTGGAGTTGGCAAAAAACTGGGATCTTGAGAGATGGGCTGCAGATAGCGCTTGGGTTTTTGGAAATTAGGGCTTGCAAGAAAGATGTGCACAATGACATGTGGACTGCATTTTAACCTTTAATATTAGTTCTTGAACTTAGTATTAAATCATGTAATTAGTATCAAATCATCAATTCTTCAGGTTAATAGCTAAGACAAAACAAAATGTAGGAAGAAAAACGATAAGAATCATGTAGAAAACGAGCAGACCCCACACTTAGACTTTCCTACTCCCTAGCAAATGCTGAGACAAACTAAGAAATGACAACGATTGTATGTTTGTTTTTTCTTCTTCTTTTTAGAACAACTAAGCTCTAATTCGATTCCCACACACATACATTGCTAGTTCCTTAGCAAAACTAAAAAGAAACTAAGACTCAAAACATTGTTTTAGTTAGTAAAACAACTCTATAGCCCTTAACCATATGTCTCGGGAATTTTTATAAGTATATGGCGTTGTGACATTTGAAAAATATGCATAGGTAATTCAAGAGATAATAGAGATACAATCATGCCATGAACAAGTAAGACTTGGAGAAAACAATGGTGATATTAACTCTATGCATGCATCGAACAAGTTAAGATCACCTCACAATGAATGCACTCATAATCTTTTCACCCGTGATAGGGTTTCACTCAAAGTCTACGTGAAAGAATAGTTCACATATTTCAACAATAAAAGCACTAAGACAATACATCATGATTGGACAAAATTACTTGCACAAATGAACCCAAACCATATGCTTACTAATACAACTTACTCAGCATATCATTAAGGTCTTTAATCATGAGTTGTAATGGGGCTAGGTCTAAGGTATTCAGATTTTGGATATGTGGTGGTAAAGAACATTCCAAAGACTTAGTCATTGCACCAAAACTGGATCAATTTCGAGCTCATCTTCCTCCAAAACGTCACCAAGAGCATGTGGGAGCCAAATGTCAACTTGTTGGGCTCATCTTCATTCTAAGATTCCATGGAGCTTTGTGAAAAGGATAAGGCATATATTTCAACTTGTGTGCCTTCAAATTATTGGAACTTCAAATCCATAAGTATGAGGGACTCAATCCAAATACTCACATTCAAAACTTATTACCAGAGAGCTAAATGTTTTTTTTCTTTTTAAACACTTTCTTTGCTCTCGAATTTATCTTTAATTTTTTATTTATTTTTTTGTCAATCATATAATACATCAAGTAATTTGGACAAGTTTATCCCCATACACACATCATCACCTTGAATAGAAGGTCTTCATGCCATCTTTATGTATGCTAGTTTTGAGATCTTCAACCAAGTCCTTAGAACAAAGGTAAGGATACCTATACTAGGATAAGTGCTTTGATATGTATGGTAAAGAAAGAAAAGGCTAAAGGCTCAAATGGGCAACTAGTGGTGTCGCAACTCGTGCACACTTAAGAGGACACATGGTTATTTGGCAAAGTGGTGGAAAACCTAGATGCCTTCAATCATATCCACAATGAAAATATGAATTGACTATAAGCTTTATAAATTGACATGAGTAAGTTCTAGCAATCTCTAGTTCATTAAAACTATTCCAAGCAATCATATGAGGCATATATACGCTATAAATGATTTTTACTCAGAAAAAAATAACATATAGGTCAAAAGCTAACATAGGTTAATATGATTCAAAACTCAATTCTAATATGCGAATTTTGTACCAAGTTTTACAAACCAAATCTACTACAAGTCAAAACACTCAAAATATCTCAATTAGCACAGGAATTCCAACAAAGTGATATGCAAACACCATAATGTGCTTGTTAGTTCCAATTTATCATCAACTAGTTAAGGGCATCCTAATACTTTTGAAAACATTAAGTTAAAAAACAATTTTGTTTTTTTTTGTTCGTTTTTTTTGTTTTTTTTTTAAAAAAAAAGTAATTAAAAACGATTTTGTGAAAAATAAGTTGGTGAAAACAATTTTTTTTTTAAAATAAAAACTCAACAAAGTTGTAAACCTCTCCCCCACACTTAAATCCGACATTATCCTCAATGTATCAAAGTAAAAGCATAGAATCAAGTATGAGATAGAGTTCTACGAAAATAAAACAAAAAATTAAAATCAAAATTAAATGATAAGGGAAGAGAATGCAAATCTGTTGTAGGCTCCTCCATTGGGTTGCCTCCCAACAAGCACTTTAAGTTTACCATCCACCCAGTCTAGATGGAGTGATTCAATCAACTCGTACGACACTCTTTCGGACTTCACATATTGCTCTCTAATGGCCCCTCGGTAAGACTTCAATCCATCTTGAATCCGAGGGTCAAGTTCATTTGTCATCTCTTTGACAAATGCATCACCAACTCTAGTTTATGGACCTTAGATTAAGTGAATTGTCATATTGAATGCTCCTTCAAAAGAGTTGGGTTAATGTTTACAAAGTTTTAAATGAACTAGGAACTAAGACATGTAAAAGGAAATAATATTAAAAAATTTAATCTATTCACATATGCACAACAAATACCAAATCCAAAATCGAACAACTTTGAGCATAGAAGCTTGTCAGAATGTTCCAGAATTATTGGCTAGTCTGATTTCAACTAAATTTTATAGGCATGTATTAGCCAGACCATCAAACAATTCTTTCACTTTTCAAAATTTTCTATGACCTTTAGCTATGTCAAATAAATTGCACAAACATGGCAGTGTAAAGTTCCGAAAAACTGAAATATAAAAACATATGCACAAGTATGATATTTTCACTATAAACATATTTACACAAACGTGATCACAAAAGATTTTTCAATCCTCGTCAACGATCTAAAAATTGATACGCAAAAACCAAGCATTAAAGTAAACACAAAATAACACTCAACATTTAAGGAAAACGTATGCAATTAAAAACCCCTTTTTTGTAGATGTAGTATTGGTAAATATGGATCGTTCTAAACTGGGAATTGAGGGTACCTAAGCATGATTAACGTTTGGAGTTTCTAAATGGGAATAATTGATAGATTTTAATGTCCTATGTTAATTAGAATTAAACTAACCCTAATCTAACCTAATTCATTATTTACACGTGGTCAACTCATTCTCTAAACCTTACCTATTCATAAATTATATTAACTTCAAAACCTACGAAATTCCATAACATTAGTTCTGCAAAATACATGCATATTATCTCAAGTACATGCTCGGGGATTTGCCCTATACATTTTTAACGATCTAAACTCGGGAATTGTCATATCTAATCAAGCTTTAAGCACAATATACATGCATAAAAAAAACTAAGATATTAGAGCACATAGAATGTTTTTTAAATTCATATAAAGTATAAAGCCATAATTATATTAGAATCAATCCATAAAAATGATGTTCAATAACAAGAGACAACTACAAGGTAACGATGTCATGTTACACTTTTTTTCTTTGAGAATTGCCCTATGGATGCTAAGTGATTCGACACTACTTACCGAGACTGTAACGACCTGAATATTGAGGGTTAAAATGACCATTTGCCCCTAAGTCAACAAGTTGACTTATTGACCAAGGAGAAAGTGTTGACTTTTTGACCGGGACGACTTTTGGCATTTTCGTAAACGCTGTTAGAAAGGTCTCGACTTCTTGAATTCATAGACAAACACCACGCCAAAATCGGAGTTCGGAGAGATTAGTTATGGGTCTAAAATGTTCAAAGGTGTTTTTGGTAATTATGACTTGAAGGGTAATTTTGTAATTTTGCCCATTTAGCATGTGATTTGTATGAGGAATTCTAGAAAATTCTCAAATTTCCCTCCCAATTCCTCCAACAACACACATAGTTATATATGTATGTGTGTGTTGTTAGACTGAGAAGGGGGGGGGGTGTGGTGGGTGGGGTGGACTTCGGTAGAGCAAGGCTGAAGCCATGGAAATTGTCCACCCGAGAGAGAAAAACAAGGGGAAACAAGAGAGTGATGCAAGGAAAGAGAGGGAAAAGGGAAGAAAAGGAAAAAAAAAAGAAAAGAGGAAGAAGATAAGAAGTTAAGGGTGAAATAAGGACCTAAGAACCGTGAAGTTTCTCCATGGCCATGAGTGTTTGATCTTGGCCGAGAAGGAATTTTTGGGTTAAATGATTGTAACTCAAAAACTAATGGTCCTAACAGTCTGTACGAGTCCTTACCATTTCACTGAGCTGAAACATGGAGGCTGTGACGCAGGAAGGTCGTGGGAAAGGACCTGGAAAGCATGGCCGAAGGACAAGGGATCAAACACCAATGTTGGGTATGTTTTTCTTAAGTTTGAGTATACAAATCTCTTCCTGGTTGCACCTAGAATAGTTTGGACATTAGAACACGTAAAATAGGGAAGAAATACGGGAGTTTGAATCAGGTCACAGCCGCAAGTCTGACGACCTGTATCGTAGGACCTGCGAGAGGTTGAAGAACACCTCTGCGCAGACGCGTGAGGCCCACCTCAGCCTCTGATGGTGTGTGTAGGCGCGTCGGGCATAATTTGGAAACACGATCAAAACAAAAAAAAAATGTTCAAAATGGAGTTCTGAGTGCAATGGTCCAAGACACAAGCTAATCGGACACCTAATGAGATAGTTATGTTTTTTCAAAGATTTCATGTTTTTTTTTCCAAGAATTTCCTAATTAATTCTAAAATATAGTAATGCGACGTATTACTATGGATATAAATTTTTCTCCTACCATTTATAATTGGTAAATCTTGATGGGAATTGATGGAAAAAGGAAAGGACGCAAGATACTCGCTCGTATGTGAAATGTGAACTTATTATTAAGGATGTAATGTTCTACTTAGCGTATAAGCTTATTATTAAGTAGGTAATGAACTAATGATCTATGGTTAAGTAGATTATGAAAGGCTGATTTTTGGAATAGGCTTGTATGTTTGCTTATTCATACATGGATCTTTATGTTCATTCATAATGTTCTAAGTTAATGAGAGCAAGTTAAGGTTTTGAATATGATTATGGTTATTTGTGTTTATGGTACTTTGGACTTAGGTAAGTTTGTAACTAATTATTAACAAAGAAATTCATGTGAATAGGGAGGAAATATTCAAATATATGGTTATTATCACATTAAGTTAATATTTAATTATGATATGACTACACTTTATGTTATTTAGCGTAAATTATCAATAACATCTAAATTACTTATTTTTACGAGTTATCCTAAAAATTCTATCATATGGAAAATTCAATAATGTAATTGGTCACAATAAATTCTACTACTTGTCGGGGTAAGTGGGTTGGATAAGGGAGGTGCCCGCATGTAATGAATTATGTTGGTTAATTAATATGTGGAATGGAACAAACAGTATACCTTGTTTGATAAGGAATTGTCAGATGAGAGCAGGACCAATCAGGTTTTTTTCTTAGAATTTTAGGATGGATCCTGTCACTGTGGTATCAGAGCATAGGTTCAAAAACAGATGGCTGCAAGATGGCTGCGCGCAATGACAAGTGGACTCGGTTGGGCCTAAAAAATGGATCATGGTGCAATGGGCTTACGACATGGGCTACATTTTAACCATGAATATTAATTATTGAACTTAGTATTAAATCATGTAATTAGTGTCAAATCATAAATTCTTAAGGTTAATACCTAAAAACAATAAAATAAGTAAAAACACACATTAATTACTAAGTTAATATCAAAACAAAATGTAGGAAGAAAAACGATGAGAATCATGTAGAAAATGGGTAGTTCCCCTTATACTTCTATTGATAATTTTTCATGTTACATCATATTTGTTGATCACTACACTAAGTACACTATTTTATACCCCCTTAAAAAAATCAGATTTCTTTTCAACATTCATTGATTTTAAAACCTTGGTAGAAAATACTTCCAACACCCTTTTCAATCTCTCTCCACTGACGGTGGTGGTGAGTTCCTCAAGCTCAAACCTTTGTTTTCCACTCACGACATCAACCACTACCTAACTCCCCCTTACACTCCCCAGCACAATGGCGTAGCAGAGCGACGCCACTGCCGCTTAGTGGGAACAGGCCTTACCCTACTCCATCAAGCCTCCTACCCCTATCTTACTAGACATACCCTTCCTTATATGTTCTGATAATTTAATACATGATGGAAAGTAGTGTTGTAATTTTTGTATGGAACCGAGTTAATAACCTGGTTGGTGAATTAACAGTTTATTGATTTCCTGCCTGCTTCATTTTGTACACCCCTTGCATGCTGGTTTTTTCTCCATATTGAAAAACGCATTATTGAGTGTGGTTGTAGTTGTAAGGTAAATCTCTGTTTTTCAATTTATTTACTATTAAATTCAATCACTTTTTCTTGCTTCATATGTGGAGTATATTAAGTTCTTTCTACGCTATTTTAAAACTCTTGCATGTTGCTTCATTATCAAGGATTGCATTAAGCAGTGCTGAGTTTTGGAGAATTTTGGGGTAATTTATGTTTCTAATTTATTGACAGTTAATTTTAGCTTCGCTTCTAAATTTTGTTCTTTTGTTTGCTCTTTATTAGATTCGGAACGAAAACCAACATTCTGTCCATAATGTACATATTTCAGCTACCAACTACTGATGGTATGAACATATTATATATTAGAATAAGAATTTTGTAGTTAATTATTAACTTAGACGCATCTTCAGTTTAGAATTTAAAAATGTTTGATTGCTTTTTCACCATTCAATATTGATTCTTTGCGAGTTGTCTGTGATATAATCAACTTCTCAAATTGGTTCCAATGATCGGCATTTGGGTTTTCAAATTGAGTTGCTATGATATTTGTAGGTGGATTTTGAATTTGTATTTTGAAGTTGTGTTTCAAGTCGTTAGTGTATGATTTACATATTTCAAAGCAGCTCTCAATCCCCTTCTAATTGTTCAACTGATAGCAATTAAGTTCTATTTGGTTCATGTTGCTGGCTAAGTCTTTCTCACTTGAACAGATTTTACAAAATTTGTACTCAAGAGAACAACAGTAAATCACCATGATCCTTCGTTTTGGGGCTTCAAATAGTTGTGTTCCAAAATGGTTATCGTCATGGATTTGGGGTCTTGATCGTCTTCCATTTTTTATTCTCTGATAGGACTAACCAACAAACTATTGACCATTTGAAGAACTTTGACAATCTGCATGGTAAGTATTGGGTTGTAGTCAACTTATGTTTTAGTGAAGCTTTCGTCAATCTCTCTTCAACATAGATGACATTCATCAATTACTGCAAATTCTAAGATATCTGGCCAAGTAATTGAACGACAATTGTTTAGTATTACGCTGAAAAACAGATAGTGCACAAATGGTCTTCTTAGTATCATTACTAACTGTTTTATTGATCTTAATTATTATTATATTTTTTTATTGATGATAGGAAATGGCAGTGGTCATCCATATTCATTTGACTTCCACATATTCATGCGGTATGCTCAAAAATAAATTGAGTATTTATTGACAACCAGCCGATTCTAATGTTCAATTCTTGGATTTGTATTTTAGATGAAAATGTAGACGTTATATATACTTGAGAGGTCTGATATGTGAATATTTCTGATTTTTCAAATACATGTGAATTTCTTCCTCCTATGGCATTGATTAAATATTGGATTGAATATGAGACTATGCCAACATTGAATTTAGGCTTTTTACTCAAAATGCCCCCTGAACATTGAGCGTAGCCTCAAAATGCACCCTGAACATGATTTTGACCCAAATTGCCCCCCCCCCCCCCCCCAAACACTGTTTCAGTTTCAAAATGCCCCCTAGTCGTCAATTTTCACGTTGGTCCGTTATCTGCAGGGGCATGATTGTCCTGATGAAATAGCACTTGCAGGTCTCAAATAATTGAAGGGGCAATTTCCTTGTGCGGGCGTTGCTGCAGAGAGGACAACTGAAGAGATCGGAGCAGAGTTCTGTGCGGGCATAATTGTCTCCCATGAAATCAGATCCAATTTCCTCCCCAATTATGATTTCATTAGCCCTAAATCGGTGCCCAAGCATCTGAAGGTGATTCATCGCCACGCTAAGTGTTGCTGCAATTTCGTCTGAAGGTGATTCCTCGGTGCCCAAGCGCGAACGTGTTTCTCTAAGACGCTGCCGCCGCCATAGAGCCTGCGAGCTCCACTCGAAGACGCCAGTTGTCGTCCTCCGTGGTGAGCAGAAACGATTCTGCCAGCAGTGTAGCAGGTTGGTTTGTTCATATTTGTAATAATCGATTTGATTAATTTCGCATTTTTTTTACATTCGACTTTGAGTTTTCTCGAATATGTTTACATATGATCGTATCAAATTCCATCTCACAATCGATTTCGGCTTAATTTCCATTATTTTAGTAGGTCTACTGTAGTTAGGGTTTTGAAGTTATAGCAGCAAACTTGTCTTTGCTGAAGATGACAAGGCATGTGGATTGGCATTATGATTCATTTCATTTATTAGTAGTCAAAATATCATAGGGTTGTGTTTGGATTAACTAATCAAAACTTATTAATCAAAATCTAGACTGCCATGATATCTGCATTTTCTTTCGGTACGATGGATTTTCTAGAGGATTTATATGCAGATTTTCTTGTCGGTACTGTCCATATAAAAAAAATGGTTTGGTTCAAACTTGTTTTGTGTTTATTTTGTTGGCTTCCTCTTTAATTAACAAATTAATTGGTGAGTATTGTAATCATGTGCTTATAATGTTTCTGTAATCAAAATTTTCCAGATGCTGCTGGTAATTGCTAAATTGACTCGTTCATCTTCAATAGCTTTATAGTCTCTTTAGGTTTAGAGAAGAAAACTCCAAAGATCATAAAATCCAGTCTTGAGGGCTTCTTGGAACATGTAATCCCGGTAATTCTGCTCAGTCCTGTTCATTCATTTTCATTTTCATTTTCATTCATTTTGATTTTGATTTTCATTCATTTTCATTGATTTTCATTTTCATTTTCCTAAATGCCCAATGTTGTATTTCAGCAGCATCTTCTTATTTCTTCGCTTGAAGGTAATTCCTCGCGACCCCAATTAGAGAAGAGGATGATTCCTCGTGACCCCAGACTCAAACAACCAAGATACGGTTCGTAATATGTTGTGGCTTTCTCGATTTTTCACTTTCAATTTTGTGTTGATTGCTGAAGAATGGTGTTCTTTCCATTGTTTGTCTGTTTGGTCTTGTTATTTTTCATGTTAGTATGTGTTAAAGAGATTTCCTTCATTCTCAACACAAATATAATGTTTCTGATGCTCCTGGCTCCATTTGGTTATTGGGAAAATTGGATATATGGAAAATGAAGGAAAGCTCCCAGCTTTTAATTCTTCTTTTAGGTCATTGGAGTTGGTGTTTGGTCGCTTGGGATCTCGAATAGAAAATAACAGCCGACAATAATTAGCTAGAACTTGTTTTTGTGGGAAGATTGTGATCTATTTTCTAGGTTGAGTTTTCTTGATATAATTATTTTCGTTATTAAGAATTTTTCCAATTGGAAAGTGATTTTTGCACTCCCCTGTTTTCTTATGTACTCGGTTTGCTTATGTCTTTTGATTTTTCTTTGATTTACCCAATCTGAACCTTCATAAAAAAGGAGGGGTACATGAGGAGACAATGGGAATGTAAAAATGGGTTGACAATTAGAGTGTATTGATGCTGGTGTGTGTGTGTGTGTGTGTGTGTGTGTGTGTGTGTGTGTGTGTGTGTGTGTGTGTGTGTGTGTGTGTGTGTGTGTGTGTGTGTGTGTGTGTGTGTGTGTGTGTGTGTGTGTGTGTGTGTGTGTGTGTGTGTGTGTGTGTGTGTGTGTGTGTGTGTTTCTCTAATTAGAGTGTATTGATGCTGGTTTTTAAGAAAGGGGGCAATTTGCTGAAACCGTGTTCGAGGGGCAATTTGATGCTGGTTGACAATTAGAGTGTATTGCTGCTGGTTTTTTAGATGATCCTAATTTACTCAGTTTAGAGGTGCATCATCATGGTGTGGTAATGGAAGGGGGTAAAGATGGGTTGACAATGTTGTACAAGGGGGGAAATATTAAATGGTATGATTTTGTATTGATTGATCATATATCAATGTTAGAGATGAAAAATGTGGCAATGGACTTGGGTTATGAGACTAACTCAGTGTCTATATATTCAAAAGATTGGAACAGTTCGGACTTGGTTGAGGTGAGTGGTGATCAACAATTGTATCTGCTTTGTAAGGGATATATTGAGTCAAAAGGCAAGATACTCTCTATCTACTTAAGACGTGGGGGTGGTGATGGGATTAAGTTACCCCAAGAGCTAGGAAAGGGGAAAAAAAGTTATGCAAGAAGAAGAAGGAAATGATGATGAGTCAGATACTGAAGAAGATAATGAGCTTGATACAGAGTTTGTTGACACTGAGTTTGTACAAACAGAAGAACTAGATGATGCTCTGTTTCAGAATTATGTGGACCATGAAGAAGCTGAAATTGATCAAAGTGTTCATGAACATGCTGAACATGTGGGAAATGAGGAAATTGGGGCCAATTCACCTAGGTTGATTAGCTTTGATCTAGAAGTAGAAGATAGTGACAATGGTGAAGGTTAGACTGGACGTATGGGAAGGAGAAGAAAAGATGGTCAGGCATATAGGAACTTCCATCCAGAAACTGATATGGAAAACCCTGTATTTGAACTTGGTTTGAAATTTCCTTCTGCTGCAATCTTCAGAGAAGCTATTAGAAGGTACTCTGTGATAGCTGGGAGGGAAATTAACTTTAAGAAGAATGATGCAGATAAGATACAAGCAGTGTGTGGGGATGGAAAAAGTTGCAAGTTCTATGTTTATGCTTCAAAGGTGGAAGGGAGAGAGTACTTCCAAGTGAAAACTTTTCGTTCAAAACATGATTGTAGCAAGGGTGTTTACAATAGGCATGCAAATACTCAGTGGTTGGTGAGAAAGTATTCAAGACAACTTAGAAGCAAGAAGTGGGACTTAGGGTAGTTTCAAGCTCTTGTGTTCCACGAATCAAGCTATTGGCCAAGTAAATCCACTTCGTATAGGGCAAGGTATATGGCCATAGAGTTGGTTGAAGGCACTTACACTAGACAGTATGAAATCTTACGAGATTATTGTGAGGAGTTGAAGAAAGTGGATGGTGAAAGCACCGCGGTGATTAAGGCCAAACTTGAGGATGATAGGGTGCCTAGATTCCAGAGAGTTTATGTTTCATTAGGGCCTTGTAAAAAAGGTTGGATGCAAGGTTGTAAGCCTTTTATTGGCTTAGGTGGGACTCATATTAAAGGCCCACATTCTGGACAGATTTTGGCTGTTGTTGGAGTTGATGCAAACAATGGCATGTATCCAATAGCATGGGCCATTGTGGAGGTTGAGAATTACAGTACTTGGAAATGGTTTCTGGACATTTTGGGTGATGATTTGAAGATACAAAATAACAATGGGATCTTTTTTATGACTGATAAGCATAAAGGATTGCTTGAAGCTATAGGTCAGTGTTTCCCACATGCAGAGCATAGACATTGCATTAAGCACCTATATGACAACTTCAACAAGCAGCACAAAGGCATGGCTTTGAAAGAGCAATTTGAAATGATAGCACGGGCCACTAATTTGGCATGGTTTGAAACGGAAATGAAGAAGATGCTAGGGCTCAGTGAGCCTGCCCATTACTGGCTAAGCCAACGGGATGCTAAGCAATGGTGTCGTGCACATTTCAACCCTGCCTTCAAATGTGACATCTTGACAAACAATTTAAATGAGGCTTTCAACAAGGTAAACATACCTGCAAGAGACAAGCCTATACTAACTAAGCTAGAGAAAATTAGGAGTTATGTGATGATGCTGCACTCAACGAGAAGGTTAGTATGTATTAGATTGGTAGTATATATGGTATTGACATGTTGTATACAAGCTGAATAATCTTATGTTGCTATGTAGGATGGCCCCCGATCATTGGCATGGGCATCAAATTGGGCCAAGAATTAGACAGTTGTTGGAAGAGAACAAGAAATAAGGACAACAATTTTTGTCAAGGCATGCAGGCGATTATATATTTGAAGTCAGTTCTGATACCGGAAGACAATTTAGGGTCAATTTGAGGGTGCAGTCATGTTCTTGTCGTAGATGGGATCTTAGTGGAATTCCCTGCCCACATGCATGTTGTGCCATTAGCAGATTGAATCGTAATGCAGCGGAATATGTGGATGAATGTTACAGTTTGGAGTCGTATAAGAGGTCTTACATAGGAATCATCATGCCAATGACAAGTGAAGACCAATGGCAATCAACTGGGAGGAATCCTTTGAAGCCACCCAAATACCACAAGCAACCTGGCAGGCCAAGGAAAAGCAGAAAAAAATCTCCTGATGAGCCCCAGAAGACCTCGAATACTAAAATGCCAAGATATCATGTACGAACAAAATGCAGCAACTGTGGTTCAATTGGCCATTATATGAGCAAGTGCCAGGTATTCTTCTTTATTTTTTTTATTTTTTTTTGAGTTTGGAATGCTGTTTTTCTGTTTGTTGTTGTGTTTGAGTTTGAAATGATATTGTAGGAACCAATAACCTCCAAAGCAGCTGCCCAAGCCACCAAAAGACAAGAAGCGCGTCGTAGACGCAAGGAAGCGAAGGAAAAAGCAGCTGATGGCACTATAGGGACAAGGTGATACCATAGTTGGTGATACCCAAACCGCAAATCAATCTTTGAGAAGCACTGCGCTCCCCGCAACTGGTCAAAAAGGTCATCGATCTTGGGAAGAGGGTACTGGTTCCTCAGTGTCACCTTGTTGAGTTGTCGATAGTCTATACACAAACGGAGACTCCCCTCCTTCTTTTTCATGAACAACACCGGTGCTCCCCACGGTGAAGTACTCGGTCGGACGTATCCCAAATCCACCAACTCCTGCAACTGAGTTTTGAGTTCTCGTAACTCGGTCGGCACCATCCGGTATGGTGCCTGGGATATAGGTCGGGTACCGGGGAGTAGTTCAATTGTAAACTCGATCTCCCGCGATGGTGGTAATCCAGGTAAGTCTTCCGAGAACACATCCGGAAACTCAAGTACCACTGGTATCTCGTCGATACCCGGAGTATCAACCTGCTCAGACACGACGTGCGCCAGATAACCCTGGCATTCCTTCCGTAGAAGTTTGGTAGCAGTAAGTGAAGAAATCACTTCAGGAGGCGAACCATCAAGCTCCCCCTAAAAGATAACCTCTGGCAACCCCGGACTTCGTAGAATCACTTGCCTACTACAGCAATCGATGAGCGATGTAACAACCTGTACCTTCGGGAAGGGTAAAAATGTAATTTTGTAAAATTTTGTGTAAATGGACGATTTTGCCCTTGTGAATAGTAGACGAAAAGTTGACTTTTTGAATTACCGATTGGTTGAGTGTTAGCCCTTGACTGTGACGTAGTTTAGGACGTCACGAGTCCGTAGACAGGTGGCAGGTTCGATTCGGACAACCGGAGGAAAAGTTATGACGTTCGGAAGATTGGGGGAGTTACCGTAATTTTGAGTAAACGAGGGAAATGTTGACTTTTTGGAGGACTTGTGATTTTCACGTAGACCGAGGACCGTTAGATAGGTCTCGACGTCCTGAGTTCAACGACAGGCGGCACGCTGTCATCGGACGTCGGAAGGGATAGTTACGGGTCTAGAATGTGAGTGTGAGTGTCAGACGGGAGCAGGGTTCGTCCCGGGTATGTCACCTTGGGGAGCACCTGTGTTGAGCTTGGCCGGATTCCTCTCCACGCGCCTCCACGCGCCGCCCAAAGTGGCTGCGCGTGGGCCTCACGCGCCTGCTACAGTGTCCTTCAACCTTGAGCAGACCCGGTTCAGCACAGTGGTCTGCAAACTGAACCGGCGTTAGCGGTTCTCCGCCATACCTGCACGATTCCTCTCCCTTCCTTCACCAAAAGCTTCGTCCAGTTCCAACCTATCCATTCCCCTCACTCTCCTGGTTCGATTCACCACTCAGCTTCACAACTGAAGCTCGAAAGAAACACACAGACGGCCCCTGTTTCACGATCCCGTCACTCCGGTCATCCCCCGTCACGGTGGCAACACCAGACGGTCCCTAGGGCCCTTCTACATCTAATCCAACTCGCCTTGACCGTCGACTTGTGCCCAAACGTCACGACTCGACGTTTGAACCCACGGCCAAAACAGAGTACAGAGTACTCTCCGTCGATTGGCTCCGCCGTGTACGTCCCCGTCACGGCGACCACCCCACACCAATCCTAGAACCTCCCTGACCACCACTGCACTCACCACTCCCTTCGATTCTCATCCTACCCTCACGACTTTGGAATTGAAAAAGCACAGGAAAACAGAGTAAAGAAGTTTACCCGTCGATTCCAGCACCGCCGTGAGAACCGCCACCTACCACGGAGCTCGTGGGACTCCCTGCAACCACCTGGACCTCCTACCGCCTTGGTTTGCCTCACCACACGGCACAACAGCCTCCAGCGTCCACTGCCTTCTCTGTTTTCCTCAAACGTTCGCCGCACCACCACCGTGCCGCCGTGCACGATTCCAGTCCCAAAACACGATCAGCACCTCACCCTCGTCTCTCTGTCACTCTCACCAGTCACTCCTCACTCTCCCTGGAACAAAATCGATCAAGCTCTCTTCCACCTCTCACCCTCTGTTTTCTGTGTTTCAAACCCAAACACGGTTTTATTTTTGTGCAAGGTGTGGCCGTGCACACTTGAGAATGGCCTGGAACCATCCAGCCACTCCCACGTGTCCATCATCCATAGGCCAACACAAAAAAATCTCTGCCACTTGCCCTTATCTGATTGGGCTGAGGGAAAATGACCAAAATACCCCTTATACAATTAATTATCGTTTTGCCCTCAAACATTCTAGACCCGTAACTATCCCTTCCGACGTCCGATGACAGCGTGCCGCCTGTCGTTGAACTCAGGACGTCGAGACCTATCTAACGGTCCTCGGTCTACGTGAAAATCACAAGTCCTCCAAAAAGTCAACATTTCCCTCGTTTACTCAAAATTACGGTAACTCCCCCAATCTTCCGAACGTCATAACTTTTCCTCCGGTTGTCCGAATCGAACCTGCCACCTGTCTACGGACTCGTGACGTCCTAAACTACGTCACAGTCAAGGGCTAACACTCAACCAATCGGTAATTCAAAAAGTCAACTTTTCGTCTACTATTCATAAGGGCAAAATCGTCCATTTACACAAAATTTTACAAAATTACATTTTACCCTTCCCGAAGGTACGGGTTGTTACAATCTACCCCCCTAAAAAGAATTTCGTCCCCGAAATTCAGTGAAATAAGTAAGGGTACTGTTCCCGCATCAAGGCCTCGGGTTCCCAAGTAGCTTCTTCCACTTGATGATTTCTCCACAATACCTTCACTAAGGGAACCATCTTCCTTCGTAAAACTTTATCCTTCCGATCCAAGATCGCAACAGGCTGCTCTTCGAAACTCAAGTCTTCCCTCAGTTCCACTGGTTGTGCTTCCAGAACATGCGAATCATCTCGAATATACTTCCGAAGCATAGAGACATGAAAGACATTATGTACCTTTTCCAAATCTGCTGGTAAGGCCAATCGATAAGCTACAGGACCAATCCGCTCCAAGATCTCATACGGTCCAATGTAACGAGGACTCAACTTCCCTCGTCTGCCAAATCGTACAATTCCTTTCCAAGGAGATAGCTTCAGGAAAACCCAGTCTCCAACAGCAAACTCCAAATCCCTGATCCTACGGTCAGCGTAGCTCTTTTGGCGGTCCTGCGCTGCCTTCAATCGATCCCTAATCAATGCCACTTTTTCCTGAGTAAGCTCTACCAGCTCAGAAGTAGTCAACCTCCTCTCACCAACTTCAGTCCAACACAATGGAGTCCGACACTGCCGCCCATACAAAGCTACGTAAGGAGCCATCCCAATGCTCTCCTGATAACTGTTATTGTAGGCGAACTCCATCAAAGGCAGATGTGATTCCCAAGTACCCTGAAACTGAAGCACACAAGCTCGCATCATATCCTCGAGAATCTGAATAGTCCGCTCAGACTGCCCATCAGTCTGAGGATGAAAAGCAGTACTGAAATGTAATTTAGTCCCAAAAGCTTCCTGTAAGCTCTGCCAAAATCGAGAAGTGAATCTCGGATCTCTATCAGATACTATCGACTCTGGAGTTCCATGTAACCGAATAATCTCATTAATAAACAACTGTGCAAACTGTTCCAACCTGAAGTTCTCCCGTACTGGCAAGAAATGAGCAGACTTCGTAAGTCGATCCACAATAACCCACACACCATCGTGTCCCTTCGGTGTTCTCGGAAGCTTGAACACAAAATCCATAGTCAGGTGATCCCATTTCCACTCGGGGATCGGCAAAGGTTGCATTGCTCCATAAGGTCTCTGCCGCTCGGCTTTTACCTGTTGACAAATCAAGCATCTACTGACATACTCTGCAATTTCACGTTTCATCCCTGACCACCAGTAATGCTCTCGAAGTGTACGATACATCTTGGTCCCACCAGGATGCATCGCATAAGCTGAACAGTGAGCCTCATCCAGTATCACCTTCTTCAAAGCTTCATCCTCAGGTACACACAACCGTCCATTCTTAACCAAGGCTCCATCCTCACGGATCTCAAAATCCTGTCTTTCTCCAGCCTCGACCTCAATCCGAATGATGCCTAGAATAGGGTCCTCAAACTGAGCAACAATCACCTGATCAATCAAAACGGGTCGCACATGGAAACTCGCTAGGAGTGCTCCCTGATCATCCACAGTCAACTCTACTCCCAACCTACGGAGCTCAACTAGCAAAGGTAACCGTACCGTCCTCAGATGCGACAAAGAACCAGCTGACTTCCTGCTCAGAGCATCGGCTACCACATTAGCCTTCCCTGGATGATACTCAATAGTACAGTCGTAGTCCTTAAGTAACTCCAACCAACGGCGCTGTCTGAGGTTCAATTCCTTTTGAGGAAACAGATACTTCAAACTCTTGTGGTCCGTGAAGATCCTGCACTTCTCACCGTACAAGTAATGTCGCCAAATCTTCAATGCATGAACCACCGCAGCCAGTTCCAAGTCATGTGTAGGGTAGTTCACCTCATGGGGTTTCAATTGCCGGGAAGCATAAGCAATCACTTTCCCGTGCTGCATCAAGACACAACCCAAACCTTGTAAAGAAGCGTCACTGTACACCTCGAACTCCCCACTATCATCTGGAAGGGCTAACACAGGAGCAGATGTCAACCGCCTCTTAAGCTCCTGGAAACTCTGTTCACAATTCTCATCCCACTCAAACCGAACTCCCTTCCGTGTCAACCCCGTCAACGGTGCTGCAAGAAGAGAAAAGCCCTCAATAAAACGCCGGTAATACCCTGCCAAACCCAGAAAACTCCGAAGTTCCGTCACCGTCTTAGGCTGTTCCCAGTTGGCTACCGCCTCAACTTTCTGAGGATCCACGCTGATGCCCTCGGCCGAAATCACATGGCCAAGAAATCCAACACTGGTCAACCAAAACTGACACTTACTGAGCTTCGCATACAACTGATGCTCCCTCAAAGTTTTAAGCACGATCCTCAGGTGTTTCTCATGTGCCTTCGCACTCTTCGAATACACCAAAATGTCATCAATGAAAACAATCACAAAACGATCCAAGTAGGGCCGGAACACTCGGTTCATAAGGTCCATAAAAGCTGCTGGGGCATTAGTCAAACCAAAAGGCATCACCACAAACTCATAGTGACCGTACCTGGTCCGGAAAGCTGTCTTCGGTATATCCTCCTCTTTAACCCTTAACTGGTGATAGCCGGAGCGAAGATCAATCTTCGAGAAATACTGTGCTCCCTTGAGCTGGTCAAACAAATCATCAATCCGGGGTAGGGGGTACTTATTCCGAATAGTTACCTTATTCAGTTGCCTGTAATCCACACACAATCTCAATCCTCCGTCCTTTTTCTTGACAAACAACACAGGTGCTCCCCAAGGTGACATACTCGGTCGAAAGGTGCCATACGATAAGGAGTCTGAGAAATAGGCTGTGTACCTGGTAGAAGCTCAATCGTAAACTCAAGATCTCGGTGTGGGGGTAGTCCTGGCAACTCCTCGGGAAAAACATCGGGAAACTCCCGTACCACTGGTATATCCTCCGCCCTTTCTGGCGTAGCACGCGTATCCACCACATGAGCTAAGTAGCCCTGGCACCCCTTACGTAACAGTTTACTAGCCTCGAGTGCCGAAATAACTCCCGTAGGAAGTGCACGCTGATCCCCCTGAAACGTAGTCTCTGATAATCCGGGACTCCGAAAAGTCACTCTCCTATCGAAACATTCGATAGAAGCATGGTGTCTCGTCAACCAGTCCATACCCAAGATCACATCAAAGTCCCGTAAATCCAAGAGTAACAAATCTGCCAGTAACTCCACCTGGCCTACCATCACCGGACACTCTCTCAAAACCTGAGTCACTACCAACACCTCCCCAGTAGGTGTACTCACTCCTAACGCACAATCCAAAGTAGACACCTCCCTCTCCTTAACCAGACTACAACTCCGAGCTATAAATGAATGAGTAGCCCCGGGATCTATCAAAGTAAAAACAGTGTGACCAAGTATGGTGAGTGTACCTGTCACCACTCCCGGTGCTGACCTAGCCTCCGGCAGAGATTTTTTTGTGTTGGCCTATGGATGATGGACACGTGGGAGTGGCTGGATGGTTCCAGGCCATTCTCAAGTGTGCACGGCCACACCTTGCACAAAAATCAAACCGTGTTTGGGTTTGAAACACAGAAAACAGAGGGTGAGAGGTGGAAGAGAGCTTGATCGATTTTGTGCCAGGGAGAGTGAGGAGTGACTGGTGAGAGTGACAGAGAGACGAGGGTGAGGTGCTGATCGTGTTTTGGGACTGGAATCGTGCACGGCGGCACGGTGGTGGTGCGGCGAACATTTGAGGAAAACAGAGAAGGCAGTGGACGGTGGAGGCTGTTGTGCCGTGTGGTGAGGCAAACCAAGGCGGTAGGAGGTCCAGGTGGTTGCAGGGAGTCCCACGAGCTCCGTGGTAGGTGGCGGTTCTCACGGCGGTGCTGGAATCGACGGGTAAACTTCTTTACTCTGTTTTCCCGTGCTTTTTCAATTCCAAAGTCGTGAGGGTAGGATGAGAATCGAAGGGAGTGGTGAGTACAGTGGTGGTCAGGGAGGTTCTAGGATTGGTGTGGGGTGGTCGCCGTGACGGGGACGTACACGGCGGAGCCAATCGACGGAGAGTACTCTGTACTCTGTTTTGGCCGTGGGTTCAAACGTCGAGTCGTGACGTTTGGGCACAAGTCGACGGTCAAGGCGAGTCGGATTAGATGTAGAAGGGCCCTAGGGACCGTCTGGTGTTGCCACCGTGACGGGGGATGACCGGAGTGACGGGATCGTGAAACAGGGGCCGTCTGTGTGTTTCTTTCGAACTTCAGTTGTGAAGCTGAGTGGTGAATCGAACCAGGAGAGTGAAGGGAATGGATAGGTTGGAACTGGACGAAGCTTTTGGTGAAGGAAGGGAGAGGAATCGTGCAGGTATGGCGGAGAACCGCTAACGCCGGTTCAGTTTGCAGACCACTGTGCTGAACCGGGTCTGCTCAAGGTTGAAGGACACTGTAGCAGGCGCGTGAGGCCCACGCGCAGCCACTTTGGGCGGCGCGTGGAGGCGCGTGGAGAGGAATCCGGCCAAGCTTCCAACATGAGTTTGATTCTAAATGTCTTAAGGAGTTTATTGGTATAGTTTTCGAGTAAATCGGACAGTGTTACGGAGTTGTTCGGGAATCCAGACGATTGAGGGTTTAGGATTAAAATATTATTTAATTCCTGAAAAATTGGGGAAATGAGGATTAGGATCCTTGATGTTTGTGTGACCCTATTTGGTGCATTTTGACAGGACGGGAGGTACCCGAGACGGTCGAGGAGCGCACGGAGCGCGACTGACTTGCTCAGATTTGTGAGTGGACTCTTTCTTACTTTCGAGCATGCCTAACTGTTTTAATTATGTTTTATTATTTTAAGTATGTTTTTATGCTTTAAATGATGGTTATACGTGATTGGAATGTTTGCACGTTTTTCGAGATATTTTCGAGATTTTGCACGTTTTTCGAGAAAAAGCCGGTTTTCAGATTTTGATGCCATATTTGAGAAATTCACCCTATAAATGTTTTCTGATGATGGTAAATGGGTTATGAAACATGATTAGGGATTTCCTATGGTTTTTGGTATGGAAATGGATTTTCCGGATTTGGGTTCGGAATGTCGGTTTGAACGCCGGAAAGGCTTCGAACCGGGGATTTCGAATTCGAGTTGGAATCTGGAATTAGAAATGGTTTTCAAATGGATTGGATTTTCTGGATCTGGATATGGGTGTAAAGACCCGGATATTGTTTGACGGGGGACGGGCCCGGATTGAGTTTAAAGACTCGGGAGTTTAAAGACTCGGATATATTGATTTTTCCCCCATAGGCCTATTGAGTTTAAAGACTCGGGAGTTTAAAGACTCGGATTTATATTTGAGGCCTAATTGAGTTTAAAGACTCGGATAGGTCCAGCAGGTTTAATCGAAAATGATGATTTGATATTGAACTATGATTTCTATATCCGCTTTATAGTGTATCTGTTTCTTATGGTATTTTTAGTGTATCTGTTTCTTATGGTATTTTATAGTGTATCTGTTTCTTATGAGATTTATAGTGTTTCTGTTCCTTATGAGGTTTCCTATTATGATTTTCTAGTACTTTGTTGGGCATGCCTGTGTTAAAAACGGAGGGAACACTGATTCTTATTTTCCTTAACCTCGAGTTAGTGATAAACTGATTTTACAACTTTTGGTTGTTCTAGTCCACTCACACTTTGGTTTTAAATTTTCCCTCCAGGTCGTGGTGATAGCGCTGGGGTGAACGTTGAGGCAGATATCGAGGCATAGAGCTGACGACGTTCTTCCGTTGCGGACTTAGAATTGTAGGACTTTTTGTGCCCATTTTGTAGAACTATGCTCTGACTTACTGTTGTATATATTTACTCCTTCGTCTGATAGTTATGCTTATAGTTATATTAAGGTTATGTTTAGTACTGTAAGTGTGAGTGTCAGACGGGAGCAGGGTTCGTCCCGGGTATCGAGGTGGTATTTGGGACGGGTCCTGACAAGCGACCCATGCTCCGATAGCCAATCCATCCCTAAAATTACATAGAAGTCGTGGATATCCAGAATGATTAAGTCCGCTGGTAGATCCACATCCTCAATTCTCACTGGGCACCTCCGAATCACCTAATTCACAAGGTACACGATGCCCATAGGGGTGCCAACACCCATCTCGCAATCTAAGGCTGATACCTCACAATCAAGCATACCAGCACAACTCCTCGAAATAAAAGAATGTGTAGCCCCCGCATCCATCAACACACGTACAAGAAGGTTTGAGATATGAAGTGTACCTGTAACCACGCCTGGGGCTGTCCTCGCCTGCTGCTGGATCATTGCAAACACATGAGCCCTAGGCCCTCCATTCCGTCCGCGCCCCGCGCGCGCCACGCTCAGCACCACGGTCACCTCCTTGACCTCGACCTCCGTTAGTGCGGGAAGTCGTGCTCTGCACCACACTAGAGCCCCCAGCGTCGTTGCTCCTGGACAACAGCGGGCAATCACAGGCATAGTGGCCCTCTTCTCCGCAAGCAAAACAGTTCTGGCCTCGACTTGTCTGAATGCCCACCAGAAGCACCGCTCCAAGATGAACGCTGCCCAGAGTTGAATCCTGATCCTGTTTTCTGAGAGCCCCCACGTCGACCTGACCAGCCACGACCCTTAAAGGATGAGGGTGCTCCCCTGTAGCCTCCTCCCTTAGTGTTCTTCGGGCCCGTCGGTCCAAGGTGTGGACGATCCCGACGTCGCCCCTCGCCCGAAGGCTGTCGTGTCTGGTGTGCCGCCAGACTGGCCTTTACACGAATCGCCGCGTCAACCATGTCTCTCAGAGAAGCAAGACTGGCAGCAGTCACACTTGCTCGAATCTCCCCTCGGAGTCCAAGCTCAAACCTCTGGCATTTGTCTTCCTCAGTGCTCACGAAAGATGCAGTGAACTGGGAAAGTTTCCCAAAAGTCTGCTCATAGTCTGCAACGGACATATCCCCCTGCTCCAGCCGCAGGAACTCTGCCTCCCGTGCCGCGCGAAACGATAGCGGGTAATACTGATCCAGGAATCGGGAACGGAAGACCTCCCAGGTAGTGGTTTGGACAGACCATCCAGGCATTTCAAGGCCATGCCACCACTGATAGGCTCCGCCTTCCAGTAAGAAGGCCGCCAAGGTCACCCGCTCGCCTGGAGGGCAGTGCATCACCGTGAAAATCCTTTCCCACTTGCTAATCCATTCATAAGCATCTTCGGGGTTTGATCCCCCGTTAAAAGGAGTGGCTCCCAAACGCTGAGCCCGTTCAATGCTTGCGCATTCCATTTCCCTCTCCAGATCCTCGTCAGTCCGTGTATGAGGATTCCTCCTTGGAGGCATAACCAACTGTTAAGAGGCATAGATCAGTAACATCATCCTTAAACTCGAAAAGTAACTAGTACTAATCGCTAGTCTAGCATGCTGACCACAACCTGGCTCTGATACCAAGCTGACATGACCCGCCCCGATCCCACGGGGACCACAAGGGGACGTGCCCTGCTCCCGTCTGACACCCAAAATAACATTCCAATTTTAACCTCAAAAGTTCAAAAGCATAAATAACCAAATTAAAGTTATACATCAAATCCAAATTTAACAGATGTCAGACAAGGGATGAAAACCAAAATTACAAATTCCGAGCACGACTCTAAAATAATCATGCGGGTCAAACCACCCGACAGGGGTTCAGATACGCAGAAGTAGATCTATGCCTCAGCCTCAAGATCATCCTCTACCTCGGTAGCACAGCCTGGAGGGGTTACCAAAACATTAATGGTGAGTGGGCCGAAACTCAACGTTTATAAAACCGTTTAATAAGTAAAACATATAATTTACCCCTTCGTTTTCCAAACATGCATGCATCAGAATTTAAAACCATAAACCATATAATATGAACCATAAGGCATGTAATAAAACCATAAACATAATTTTAGCCACTGCACTATACACTCCGATCCGGACATCCCAGATGTCTGACGTCCCTGACGTCCAATAAGGTCACAGTCCCAAGGCTACGCGTGCCACTCGGGGTCTCAATCCTGAATCCAATCCCCGAACCCCGTCCGGGTACGGCATCCCAGATGCCTAGCGTCCCAGACGCTCGACGTCCCAGACGTCAAATCATAGCAATCCTGTTCCTGAGTCATTTTACGGTCCGGTTCCTCCGTAGAATGATCCCTCACAGGCAATGCGCCGTGACCGCTCCGGATACCACATCCGGAGGAGACAGTATCTCATGAGTGGATCTATGCAGTGCAGTACCAAATACATTTTATCGATATCCACATGCAAAACATATATATATATATAATCCAAAACCATTCTTTAAGTTTCAGCAGACGGGTTTCAAACCCAAATACCGTGAAACGTGCCATAACCATAATTTCAATATCATCAAACTGTTATTTGTTTTTAGCATGTGAATATATAAGTAAACCAGAAAAATTTTATGCAAGCAAGGGTTTAATGAAATCGGACCCACTCACAGTACAATCCTACTGAAGACCGAACGTATACCCTTGTCCTGGTACTATTGTACAATCCCTGTCATGTCCAAAGTATACGTAAAGGTCAATATAAGCCCCTAACATTCAACCATGAATCCCTAGACTGAAACCGGCCCGGAAAAGCCGCCCGAATGCGCTTCCTGAGGCAATAAACCTCATTTTGACCAACTTAACGATCTCCGATCGACCCGAAACCACCGTCGTTGGATTCGGATCGTCGAAACCTAAAGAATGGTGGTGGTCTCACCAAAAATAATGTTCACATGCGTCCCCACGCGCCGGTCAACGCAGGAACAGTACCTGCTAACGTCATCGCTGACGTCATCTGACAGGTGCCACGTGTCAACACATGATTGGTCCACGTCACTGCTCTGTCAGTCCCACGTGTCATGTCTGACATGTGCCACGTGTCAGCACGTCACTGACATGTTAGTACTGACTGTGCACTGACATGTGACACGTGTTGGCTGATGGGTGGTCCACGTCACCTGACAGGTTTGACAGGGTGCCATGTCATCACCATCAACATCGCGACGGGTCGACCCGTTTCTCTGAAACCGGGTTGGTCAGACCCGCGAACTGACCCGGTCACCAATCCTTCATTTCTTGACCATTTTAACTCAGGTTTCTTCCTAATTACTCGTTTCAATCCCAGTAAGAGTTCTAACTAATTAAAATCATCAAACAAGCTCTGGATCAGAGGCTTACCTCGATGAATAGAAACTGGTTCTCCCGTCGCCGTTTACTCTCCGTTCAGGTCTCCTCTGATCGCGAAATCAAGTTCTAAAGGTTCCTATCAGTCCTTAGAATCGATTAGGGTCAATAGAAATCAAAGATTAACGTTTGAACAACAAGCTTCCATTTCTGAGTTTTTCAAAACAGTTCGGGTTTAGAACATCCTACCTCGCCGTCGTCAGCTGCCCAATGCCGCCGTCAGCCGCCCAACGCCGCCGTCTCTCAGCCTCACCAGTCCAATCCTCTCACACTCCACACAAGGGAATGGGTGATACGCTGGTGTGTTTGTCGAAATGGGGTTGTGAGTGTTTCGGGTACGAATTATATATAGTATGGGAGGGAATCTGCTGAAATGAAATGGACGGTCCAGATTCAACCTTGGGAATAAGATCAAGGGTTGAGATGTAATCTGGGGGTTTTAGATGGATGGTTGAGATTAAAAGGTGTTTTAATTCTTATTTAATTACCTTAGTGGAGCTTGATCCAATCTAGCCAATGGATGAGTGACACTTGTCACTCATCCAAGTGTCCTTCAACCACAATATCAGAATAAAATAATCGACATGATTACCCAGACGCAAACTTCTCGATTACACGTTTCAGACCATAACTTTTCCTTCAACCACAATATCAGAATAAAATAATCGACATGATTACCCAGACGTGCCGCCTATCAACGGACTCAAGGCATCGAGACCTACCTAACGTTCCTTGAGTCGTGTGAAAATTAGTTGTCAAACGAAAAGTCAACATTTTCGCCTCTATCGTCCAAATTACGTTAATGCCCCTGAACTTCCGATAGTCATAACTTTTTCCCTGATCGTCCGAATTGGACGTGCCACCTGTCTATGGACTCTTGACGTCCCGAGCTACGTCAAGGTCATCGGTCGAAGTCCGTTTGACCATCCAATCAAAAAGTCACCAAATTGGCAATACAATTCACAGAGGTAAAAACGTCAATTCATTCATTAATTTACAATATTGAAATCCTCGAATTTCTGGGGCGTTACAGATGAAGTGAAGCAGCAACAGAATCACAGCAGTCCATATAATCAATCCAAAGATATCATTTTGGGCCTAAGAAGCTTCTCAACCTGAACCAAATATCCGTTTACCACACAAACAAGTAATCAAATCTAAACAAACCAAAAAGGAAAAGCTTCTGCAATCGAAAGAAAGGAAAAAAACACATGCGCCCAGTGAATACGCAGTTTAAGAAAATTGAATAAATAAAGCAAATAACAAAAAACATGGATTCCTGAAAATGTGACATTTGATTATTGATTAGAGTCCAATTCAAATTTACGGGAAGTACTCACAAATCAAAATAAAAAGAAACTACGCACCGAGCAAACATGACAAATTGAGTCAGGCAGCAAGGTCATGGACGCCAAATATATAGCTCAAATTAAAATAAAAACGAATCTTAATTTTAACACCTAAAATGAATGAACAGGACTGAGCAGAATTACCGGGATTACATGTTCCGAGAAGCCCTCAAGACTGGATTTTATGATCTTTGGAGTTTTCTTCTGTAAACCTAAAGAGACTATAAAGCTATTGAAGATGAACGAGTCAATTTAGCAATTACCAGCAGCATCTGGAAAATTTTGATTACAGAAACATTATAAGCACATGATTAAAATAATCACCAATTAATTTGTTAATTAAAGAGGAAGCCAACCATATAAACACAAAACAAGTTTGAACCAAACCATTTTTTTATATGCACAGTACCGACAAGAAAATCTGCATATAAATCCTCTAGAAAATCCATCGTACCGAAAGAAAATGCAGATATCATGGCAGTCTAGATTCTGATTAATAAGTTTTGATTAGTTAATCCAAACACAACCCTATGATATTTTGACTACTAATAAATGAAATGAATCATAATGCCAATCCACATGCCTTGTCATCTTCAACAAAGACAAGTTTGCTGCTATAACTTCAAAACCCTAACTACAGTAGACCTACTAAAATAATGGCAATTAAGCCGAAATCGATTGTGAGATGGAATTTGATACGATCATATGTAAACATATTCGAGAAAATTCAAAGTCGAATGTAAAAAAAATGCGAAATTAATCAAATCGATTATTACAAATATGAACAAACCAACCTGCTACACTGCTGGCAGAATCGTTTCTGCTCACCACGGAGGATGACAACAAGCGTCTTGGAGTGGAGCTCGCAGGCTCTATGGCGGCGGCGGCGTCTTAGAGAAACACGTTCGCGCTTGGGCACCGAGGAATCACCTCCAGACGAAATTGTTGCAACACTTAGTGTGGCGATGAATCACCTTCAGACGTTTGGGCACCGATTTAGGGCTAATGAAATCATAATTGGGGAGGAAATTGGATCTGATTTCATGGGAGACAATTATGCCTGCACCGAACTCTGCTCTGATCTCTTCAGTTGTCCTTTCTGCAGCAACGCCCGCACAACGAAATTGCCCCTTCAATTATTTGAGACCTGCAAGTGCTATTTCATCAGGACAATCATGCCCCTGCAGATAACGGACCAGCATGAAAATTGATGACCAGGGGGCATTTTGAAACTGAAAAAGTGTTCGGGGGGCAATTTGGGTCAAAATCATGTTCATGGTGCATTTTGAGACTACACTCAATATTCAGGGTGCATTTTGAGTAAAAAGCCTTGAATTTATCCACATGTGATTAGGATAGAAATATAGACATAGTTGAAACTTGAGATAAACGGTTTAGCATTTCGAGTAAATTTTTTATTTTCTTCCTTTTATGAGGGACTGAAGGGAGAGAAACTGCTGTCAAGTAATTTCCAGTTGATATTCATATTTGTTATTCTTATAGTTCATCATATAATGCATGTAGGTACGATTATGGATATGGTTATCACTCTCCTATGCAATGCATTGGCTACTTATGATATGCTCCTTAATTGTGGTATTGGATATGCAAACTGCCTTAAGCTGTAAATGGCCTTAGGTATGGAATGACCTCCAGAGAAGTGGAAGAAGCAGGGTGGAGGAATTGGCCGACTCATCAGGCTCATACCATTATTGAACTCTTAATTATACATTTTCTTCATAATGGTTTATCGAATATAATGTACTTATTATTTTGTTTTTATCATAATTCACTATCAGTTATTCAAATTTGTATTCCTACCATTTAGCACCACCGCGGCACCGCGCGGGTGCCTTTGTACTGGTTAATACTACGGAACAAAAATCACATTGTGTAAGTTTTTTTATGGGGAAAGGAAATAAAGTCAAATATAGGTAGTGATTAGTAAGCAACTGGCACGTGGAAATCTATGAGTAACACGTGTTTTCCGGTGATAGCCTCAAACACACATTGCGTTATAGCGTGGCAACTCATGTGCATGCAAAACACTAGTGCCCTCCAGATATAACCACCCACCAATACATTTTTTGGTCCCCACAGTTTTCGTTTGAAACAAATTCTTACACTAAAAAAGCATTTGAGAAATAGGTTTCCGGCCGGCGATGTCGACCATGATGATGTCATCGTCTTGGCCATGTCAAGTAGTTCTTGACCTGATTTGTCACCGTCTTGACCCTAAAACCCTAGCCGTAGCCTCATGCGTTTCCAAGTCGTGGCTCATTTGCATGTCCTCCGACCACCTCTGGAACCCCATTTGCACCACCCATTTTCCTAGTCTCTCCGCTCTCAAGTTTACAAACCCCACCGTCCCCTACTACCGCCTCTATGTCATAGGACTGGAGGCGGCGAAACGCCGTGCCCAACGGACTCCAAAACCCCAGCTTTCTCTTAGCAATCTCATCTTCACGATCAATATTTTCGAAAAAAATTCATCGAAGAGTTTGTTGGCGGTTGAAAAGGCCGGGAAGGAGGTCACCGCATCCACCATGGAGCCCAACAACGCCGGGAACGGGGTTTTCAAATTCGACATTGATGTTGATAAGGAGAATGTTGCGTTGGAAGGTGATGAGAATGAGACGGTGAGGGTGACGTGGAATGTAGTGTTGGAAGGGTGGAGGGGCATTTTTGGTATGATGGATTTTGAAGGGAAATGGGCGGAGGGGTGGTTTTGGGAGGAGCTTCCTTGGGCGGGGTGTTGCTCGAAGGTGGTTGATGGTCAGATTATGGCGGACGTGAAGTTGGGGTTTTCATTTGGTGGTGGTGGTGGTGGCGGTAGTGGCGGCGGCGGTGGCGGTGGGAGTAGGAGGAGGGTGAAGAAAGTGAGCGTGGGAATGTTGAGCGTTGTAAATTGGAGATATGTGAGTGTTGATGATGCTCTCAGATACTTGCAACATTTTCTTCTGCCTTGTGTTGTGCCGCCCAAAAGTAATTATTAATATCAATTTTAGTGGCTTTGCAATCTGACAAGAATCACAAACAATCTTATAATTATTAATTACGACGCAGGTTTCAATTATTGATATCCTCTCTTAAGCTCTTAATGACATCACAATATCGTAGAAGAGTTATGGGCACTCATAGGGTGTCACGAGTTCTGATTATAAAATTGTTTCTTACCTTAACCACTCTACGCTACGAATTATAAGATAATATAATCGGCTTAATAGGCATCAAAGAGTAGTAGTTAAAATAGTATTCAGAACTAATATAACATGCATATCAATTAAAACCAAGAGTCAAAATAATCACATTCTTCCAAGAATACAATGCAAAATCCGAAAATTGTAAAATAAGTAAAATTGTTTTTGCGGCTAGGTCTAATTTAGGGCAAAGAGGGGACCCTTAATCATGCGTTAAGAGGTTCCTAAAAAGCGACTGATTTCTTTATGGTTTAGGAGAATAATTTGGAGAAGAATCCTTGAAAATCGGACTAGACAGTGGTTACTAGTTGGATTCTAAGAAACCAGCCCATTCCTAATAGAATTAGGTCTCTATTTGCGGCAAGAAGAGATGATAAGTGAAAGAAACCAGCCCATTCCTAATAGAATTAGGTCTCTATTTGCGGCAAGAAAAGATGATAAGTGAATCTTGTTCTTTTTTACATGCCAATGAAGGTTCTAGAGGGCGATTAGGACATCTGGACGCCATCCTTGCAGTTGGAAATTTCTTTTGACGCTGGAAACAAGCTAGAACGCATTTGGACCCATTAACAACCCTATTTGGGCTTTATCCAGAATATTCTGGAATTGGGCATTGCCACAGACGTTAGCTATTGAGCCAAACCACATGTTTGCTTGGCTGTGTCATTAGTAATAGTGTTTAGGCTCACAACTAAGTTAGAAATGGGCAAAGACATCGAATCCCAAATATGGGCTTAAAACCTTGGCGTAGGACATGTCTCGAGCCTCATTGAGTCATTTCTGGAAGTTTCTCCAAAATGGGGCATGCGAGTGTGCTTGGCTAGTGCCTATGCTTAGTGTTACAAATGCATTATTGGTAGGAGAGATGCTTAGATAGATTTGCAAGAACATTGGATAGAAAAAAGGGTAGTATTAGCAGTGGCGTGCCCAGGACATGGTCTTGGTGCAGGCGCATGCGCAGGTGAGTACTTGGATGAAAAGTGCTAGTATAGGTCTGGGATAGCCCTAGGACATGAACTCGGACAAGTTTAGTGACATCGGTTTAGGAACAAGTCCAGAGACATGGTTAAGGTCCTCTGGTTGGGGCTCAATTTTCCTTTTAAGACATCTTCTTCATTCTAATTCCAAATTTAGCCATTTCTTTTTGCATTATTCTCATAGTTAACCTCGCTTTCCAATTTTTCACAAGTCTCACAAAAAGGATGATTTTCTCCTATTGATGGTATGAATTAACTCAAAAGGTATGTAAAAAGGGTATTAGATGACATCAAAATGATGCATGAATAATTGATGAACAAATACCCACAAACCATCCTTTAGCTAGTCCTCTAGCAAAACTGAAAAAACAATAGTCTCAATCTAGTTAAGATAAAACATTTAAACCCCTAAGTTCACTTAGTAGGAGGAGTTTTGGTTCTTAAGTGCTATAGTAGAATGATGCCATAAACGTTTTACTTAAACAACTAAAATTCTATAAACAATACATTAACAAGTTAATAGGAACCAAAGTTAGAAAACATGCTTTGTAAAACCAAAAGATATCCCACAACCATGAGTTTCATGTGTAAGACCCGTGTCTTGAGAAGAATGGTGAACAATCCCACATCGCTCGGGGAGGGAAAGGTGAAATGCCTTATATGTATGAGCAGGTATCTATCTAGCGAGGCCTTTTGGGAGCTCGCTAGCTTTGGGTTTAGTTGGAACTCCAAAGTTAAGAAAAATTGAGCTGAAGCAATCTCAGGATGGGTGACCTATTGGGAAGTTGCGAGTAAATTCCGAGAAAAAAAAACCATGAGGCCATGGCCCAAAGCGCAATATCATGCTAGGAGAGTTGGGCCGTGACAGAATGGTATTAGAGCTCGACCCCAATCGGAAGTGTGCTAGCGAGGATGCTGGGCTCCAAGGAGGGTGGATTATAAAACCTGTGTCTTGGGAAGAATGGTGAACAATCCCACATCGTTCGGGGAGGGAAATGTGAAGTGTCTTATATGTGTGGGCATGTATCTATCTTCCGAAGCCTTTAGGGAGCTCACTAGCTTTGGGTTTGGTTGAAACTCCAAAGTTAAACTCCAAAGTTAATAGAGATTGGGCTGGAACAATCCCAGGATGAGTGACCTACTGGGAAGTTGCATGTTAGTTCCCAAAAACAAGACCATGAGGGCATGGCCTAAAGCGGACAATATCGTGCTAAGGGAGTGAGTTCATGACATCATGTGTCAAGTGTGAGTGCTAACATTTGAAGTGATCATGCTTGAAAAAAAATTCATCTAAGCACCCTAGAAAGATTTCGACTTGTCTCTAATCCTTAATAGGCGTTTCTCAATATGCTCGAATCATGGGCTTTCACTTGTTCAAGCATATGTGATAATGTTATGTTATGGAATTCATGTTTAACCACATATGAAAATCAAGGAAAAATAGCACTTTATAGAATAAAGATCTCATGAAAGGAATTGAAGTTTAAGAATATAGACACGTGCCTTAATCCTTGGCATGGTTTTCCATAAAATTATTTAGGTTTTCCATCAATGGTTGTAACAGGGCTAAGCTTTTGGGGTTTAGAAAGGAAGGATAGGATTTAAAGAACTTGAGTTGTGCCAATGCTTGAGAAGTCGTGACTTGAACTTTGAATTCTGAGCTGAATCCTTGCTTAGGGCCCACGACATTGTACTTATTTATGGAAAATCATGAGGTTCTTGGCTCACTTTTCTCAATTCAAAATGATTTTCACTTCTTCTTTTCATGCTTTTAGGTTTTTTTTTCTTTTCTTTCAGGATTTTGATGTACCCATTTTTTTCAATATTTTTCTTTCATTCTTTTGAATTAAGCCAAGATCAATGACTTCCTCACCCTTCTAAATCGGCTGTCACCTATTGCAACTTTGTTCGTTAAATGGAATTGTTGTGGAATTGTGCAACACTTACTCTTACACTTCTCATCTCACCATGATTCCCATTTAATACAACCTCAACACAAACTCAGATTATAAGGTGTGACCTTATTGAATGGCTAAATACTTGGGTAGGTTATAACTTGGGTGATGAACTAAAAGGCTGAGTGTTTGGTTTCAAAGTTAGCTTATGGAGAATGCAATTGGAAAGGATAGGGCCTTTGGAGGTTTAAGCACACAAAGCCCACATCACGTCTTATGAAAAATCACACATCAAATCAAGAATATCTATATGATATTGTCCTTTAAACATCAATGCAAACATATATAATGAGATTATACCGCTATGAACGAAAGTGATGAGTGTTTAAGAATAGAAACAAGAAGATCACTCAGAATGATTAGCAATTAGACTCAAGAATCCCACAAGGAAGTCTCCACTAATTTTATATGGTCGCTAAAATTCAGTTCCTTTTTCTTCTTAAATCATTCAAAACATGGCATTTGTGAAGTGCAGATTATGAACGTTGTGGACATGGCATGACTCTTAGTGAAACATAGGTAGTTAACTCAGCATGCATGTTCCTACTAACAAGTAAAAGCACTTAGAAAAACAAAACAAAAAATTGTATTGAACCAAACAAAAATTATTGCCATGTACACCCCCAAACCTATTGGTTTCTATACGCAAAGGTTACTCCCACACCCGCAAACCTAAACTAAACATTGTCCTCGATGTTTGAACAACAATTAGATCATTTCAATATTTGAGTTTAGTGAGGTATAAATGAAAGGATAAGATAGGGATACAAATCAGGGCTAGATTGCCTCCTAGAAGCACTTTATTTAATGTCTGGGCAAGACCATGCTGGCTCAGTATGGAGGAAACAGAAGCTGTGCATTAGGTGCAAGTGGTGCTAGTTGTAGAGCTGTTGTATCCGTGGCTTGATGGACATGAGATGGAGTGTGGATATCCACCTCTAGGGTGGGTATAACTTGAGGTAGGCAGAGCCTTGCATTATTGTGACCCTCGTGATCATCTTGGCCTAGTGATCCTCTTATCATGACATTTTGTGATGTTAGAACCTGCAATTCTATCCTGCAATTAATAATGCATTAGTGATAATGGAAAATCATTAGGAGGTGCATCGGGGTACCATATGACATCATGGTTGTTGAAGGTTATCGGCTTGTCCCAAACATGGAAGGTTGTTGCCACGTTTCACGTTGATGTCACAATCCATAGTGGCCAAAATAGGCTTGCCAAATATCATTGGTGAATCTGCCCTTGGACTTGGTCTTTCCATCCTCAAAACATAAAAATCTTCCACAATGCAAGTATCTCTTATATGCACACTAACATCCTCAATAACACCCATCAGACTAGTCACAGAAGAATCAACTAATCTAACGCATAACTTAGTGGGCTTTAATTACCTTAAGTTTAGGGATTGAAAGATATGGTAAGGAATGATACTTACCACAACAAATGAATCACGTAAGCATTGACTAAACCTGTATCATGTAATGATGCAAGGGAGAGAGGGGGGCCTGGATCTTCAGCCTTGGGTTGCACACCATGTGGAGCATTAGAGTGGCAAACGTCATGTCCAAAGTTTTGTTTGGCTTAGCTCCATGCCTTCCAGAAATCAAGTCCTTTAAAACACTTACAAAATGGGTACATGGTCGATTAGTTTGTCGAATGCTAGTGCAATCTGTAGATTTTGTAGCATGCATTTTATCTGCTTGTCAAACTCCTCTTTCTCTTTGGTTATATCCTACAACTTACGAGGAAAGGGTATCAAAACATCATTATTCAAATCAACTTGTACTCGTTCAGTTTGAGTAGGTGCTATAGATTTTAAATATTGAGGACTAGAGGGAAGGTCTTGTGTGAGCTTTAAAATCGAGGGTTGATCTTGAATTTAGGGTCGAGATAAAACTAGGGTTGTGTCATGGTGCTAATAATTAGGTGCTAGAGTCTGCAGATAGTGACCCTTAGGTGTCCCTAGCTACTGTGCCACTGGCTAGAATTCAGGCTTTACCGCTGGAGGGAATTCAAGGACTATCACTGATAGGAAAGACTGAGGAACCAGGTCCTAAGATAGGGCATGGGCATGTGTCTCGGTATGTAAGATGGAAGTGTATGCATGGTAATTGACAGGACTCGTTCATAAAATCATTTTCATAATCACACCTAGTTCTACTCTCATCTGACAATAGCCCAGTATACCGATATTGTCCCTGGCTATAGTCAGACAAGGAATTTTCTTAAATTTTATCCACATTCACATTTTGACATGTCAACCAAACATAGTCCAACCTCGTGACGCCCACATGTAACATATATCGTACATGTAATCATTTTGCTTCATCCACGCCTTTAAAACAATTTCCAAAAGTTATCCATTCATCATAATCCATCATTAATTGTCATAAATACCCAAACTAACCTTTTTTTTTTTTACATTCTTTAATATTTGAAATTAAAATACGATTTTAAAGTTAGACATAAGACTTCAAATAGTCAAAATTGGCCCTAGAAGATATATGTTCGTCTCGAAAATTATACCATTAGACTCGAAATATCAGAAGCGTAAAGTTTCGTGTTGACCGGACGGCGGAGGACCACCACACACAGTCTCACGTGTCGCCACAGTTGTGAGGACTTGTACCTTGGGGGCATGGTTAACAATCCAACATTCCCCAAGGGGGATGTGGAGGATACACTTTATATGTGTAGGCGCACATCTATCCAATTGGAGGCCTTTTGAAAGCTCACTAGCTTTGGATTCCTGAGGAACTCCACAGTTAAACGAGTAGGAGCTGGTGCAACCATAAGATGGGTGACCTACTAGGAAGTTGGACGTGAGCTCCCGAGAACAAAACCATGAGGGCTGGGCCCAAAGCGGACAATATCTTATTGGAGAAGGTCGGGTCGTGACATTTTGGTAACAGAGCCCAACCCCAGTTGGAATTCGGTGTGCCAATGAGGACGATGGGCCCCAGGAGGGGTGGATTGTGAGGGCTTCTGCTTTGGTGGCATGGTTAGCAATAGAAGGCTTGTGCTTTGGGGGATGCGTCTTATATATGGGGGCGCACATTTACCCAATAGGAGGATTTTTGGGAGCTCACTGACTTTGGTTTCCTGGGGAACTTTAAAGTTAAGCGAGTAGGGGCTAGTGCAATCCCAATATGGGTGACCCACTGGGAAGTTGCACGTGAGCTCCCGAGAACAAAATATTGAGGGCTGGACCCAAAGCGGACAATATCATGTTGGAGAAGGTCGGGTCGTGACAACAGTCCCTTGTGCATGGTGGACACGTTCCTGAACACTGTTCACCTTCCACCTCTGAATAAATCGAGTTGCTCTGCAACTCGAGTCGTTTGATCCACGATCCTGGCCCAATGGTAACTCACCTGTTTCTCACCTATTTCTTATGATTTAAACGTCCAGATTCATCAACCGGATACTAGGAGAAAATCTACATGTTTAAAATGAAGAAAACTTACCTCGAAATTCTTGGCCCAAGCCTCCAAGCTTTCGGCCTAAACCCAAATCTTCGTTCCTAGTTTTCTTACGTCCAAACTCATATTTTTATAACCCTAAACACTCCAAGTACTTCAACTAGAACTTTAGTAATTGCAGCTTCAAGTTTGACAGCCTCCAATTGTTAAAATAACTGTTTTACAGTTTTTGTTTTTTTGAGAATTCGGTCCTCAGGTTGCGATTCGTTTAAACCTCCTTAGATATTCTCCTTTCTCCCTTTCTTCCTTTTTTCTTTTCTTTCTTTTTCTTCTTCTTCCTTCCCCTTTTTCCTTGGTTCTCTCCTTCTCGGGTTGGTCCTTCCATGGTTTTTTTCCCTTTTTGGACTCACTCCCCCCTAACACCATACACGCACACACACACAACACACATATATATACACACCAAGGTCGATGGAAACAAATAAAATATGGGAGGGAAATTAAAAGAATGTACAAGACTACCCTAGATCTCTCTTGAAAAATTACCAAAACACGCATATGTTAAAATTACCAAAATGCCCCTAGAAAATTTGACCTGTATCGAATTCATTTAACCTCCAATTTTAGCATGCTACTTATCGATAAACTCAAGAGTCTGAGGCCCTCATAACAGTCTTTGCAGAACATCCAAAAAATGCCCAGGTGAAAAAGTCAACTTTTGACCTTTTAAGGGAAAAATCGCCATTTCTATTTAATCTTTTCCAATTTTTACTTTTCTCGAATTTCCGAGCCATTACAATAATAGGATGATGTGTCAAGCTGTGAGAGCCAAAATAGTTATACATACCTTTTTCTAGAAGCCTGCGAGGAAAAGGTACAATAACAACATCATTTGACTCACAATATACCCCTTTACGTTTTTCTGTGCTGGAAATATGAGTTTTAAAGTTAGAGCCTTAGGCTGGTCCAAAATTGGGCCTGTGTCCTTAGACACGGGCTATAAAGATTCATGTTGTGCCAAATTATGCACCTGTGCTCAGTTCTGATCTTCCCCCTTAATTTTTACTCTCTCATCCTTATGGGTAACAATGGGAGGAACTTGAATTGTTTCCCCACGTTGTAGAGTTATGAAAAATTATCGTGGGATGCTGAAGTCCACTAAAGCTAACCACGACTTGGCTTGGGAGCCTTCGTGGCTCTCGTTGTCTGGGATGACTCGCAATGTGATCCAAGTGATTCTCCATGGAAGTTAAACGGTTCTTCATGTCTTTATGAAGCTTTCATGTCTATGGATGAAAGGAACCACGTTCATAGCAATGGTGGTCACTAAGTCAACCAAGCTCTTAGCCATGGGGTTGGAATTTGATGAGGCACCCTCTGGGTGCATTGGAGGTGTTACAGGTTGTTGTTGGAATCCAGTTGTGGCACCAGGTTCTGAGTATTTTGATTGTTACTCCAATGGAAGTTGGGGTGGTTCCTCCACCCATGGTGATAGGCATTGGAGTAAGGATCGTTTCGAGGTCTCGATCTATCACCAAAAATGCCAATCATGTTGGCCTCTTCCACCATTGGACAATCTTGATAATTGTGCCTCTGAATTGAGCACACATCACACACTTTCAAGCCCTAGGACTTTTCATTACATAACTATTTGACCATTTCCATGAGCTGGCAATGGTGTCATCATTTCCATAGACACACTCCCTATAGTCCGGAGCTGATAATCTCTATAATTGAACTACTTTCCCCGTTCGGAAATGCTATCAAATGTTTCCCTAGCTTTTTCGGGAATGCTTTCCAAGACACCTTTAGATTGAGAGTCTACCATTGCATTGCCATGTCACTATTTTTCAGCCCTCTATAGAAATACAGAATCAAATGAAAATTGTCAATGTTATGATGTGGGCCTGATTAGATAAGTTGATTGAATTGTTCCCAGAATTCACAAAAAGACTCATCTTTAGCTTGATGTGGGTCAACGAGCTCAGTTTTCAACTTGTTGATCTTAGAGATCAGATAGTATTAGGCGAGAAACTAGGAGGACAAATCTTTCGAAGTTGTGATAGAGGTAGGGCCAAAGAGTGGAACCATGCCTTTGCTCAGTCCTTGAGGTTGAAGAGGAACAATATGAATCAGATTTATCACTCTATCATTCCATTGATCCTCAATGTATAGAATACCTGTACAAACTCCTCAACATGTAGATGAGGGCCCTCCATGGATAATCCGTGAAACTTGGGGAGCATATTGATGGTCCTGGACTTAAACCCAATTTTTTTTGTAATAGTGGATGGACTGGTCGATTAGGTTGGTCATGTTGTGGTTGAAGGACACGATCTGCCATCTTATGTTGAGATGGAGGTGGGAAATTGTGCATTGAAGAGGCCCTCGAAGATAGGGTGGATATGATTCGTGAAGGTGGGCTAGAACCTTTCAAAGATCCGAGTGGACATAAATGAGGTGCCTGAAGATATAACAAAAAGAATATGGATTACAACGATCTAAACAACTTAGACACCATTGAGGGACAAGTCCATGGCAGCGGAGCCAAAAACTTATTGGTGAAATTATAGCACACAATAATGCACTCTAAATTCAACAGTTAAACCCTTGCATACGTATAAATCGAAAAATAGTAAGGCCGTTTGTTAAGAATCGATGCCAAAAGGACTATGTATCAATGTTATGTCCAATTAAGTCTAAATCATTTTAACTCATATTATCACGTACACACACATGCAAGGGAGGGTTTTGATGTATTTTTGTGAATGAGAATTAACGATCCAAATGTATAAATAACAAAGAATAAATGTGCTTGGTTGATTTTATTAACTAAGGGGAGCTAGGACTTACTGTCCACCCTAACCGATTATGTTATTAGATAGATTTACCTGATAAAAATATTATGCAAGTTTTGAAATAGGTGCCCACGCAAAGGACCTAAAGTTGATTGATGTTTACATAGAAATTCTATCACCTACCGTTTGAGATGGTGTCTTAAGTGCTAAGAGGATTTAATGACACCATAGTAGACTAGAAGAGTTATGTGCATTCCGAGGATGTCATGAGTTCCGATTACAAGATTTTTTCCATTCCCTTAATCTCTCAATGCTACGAATTACAAGATAATACAGTGGTCCGTCAAGTAATTCCATCAATAATTTATGAAAACAAGGTAGTTAATCTTATAAGCACAAAAGAGTAGTAGTTAAAACAGTAATCATAATGAATTCAGTATCTCTAGAAACCAAAACCAAGAGCCAAATTTAACTAATCATGCATCATGGCTAGGGCTTCAAGCAGCCCTAATTCTATAAAGAACTACTCGCACATAAATTTGAAGAACAAAACATAATAATATAAACAAAAATGAAGGTAAACAAGGGAAGAATTAAGCACTTTGAATCCACAACAGAGACAACAAGATGCTCCTTCCTAAGCTCCATATTTTGATCTTCCTCCAAGATTACAAAGCAAAACTAGAAATTGTAAAATAAGTAAAACTATTTTTGTGGCTAGGTCTAATGTAGAGCAAAGAGAGGACCCTTAACCATGCCTTAAGAGGTTCCTTAAATATGGAGAAGAATGCCTTGAAAGTCAAATTAGATAGCTATTCCTAGCTAGATTCTAATCATACAACCAACTCCTAGTAGAACTAGGCCTCTATTTGTCAGAAGAAACATGATAAGTGAATCTTGATCTTTCTTGCATGCCAAGAAAGGTTCTAGAGTGTGATTAGGACATCTAGATGCCATCCTTGCAGCTGGAAATTGCCTTAGACGCTGGAAAAAAGCTGGAACACATTTGGGCCCAAAAACAACCCTAATTGGGCTTTATTAGGAAATTTCTAGAATTGAGCATGCCACATGCCTTAACCACGTAGAAAAATCCCCCCTTGGGCTTGGTTATGTTATTAGTAATAGGGTTTAGCCTCATATCTAAGTTGGAAATGGGAAGAGATATCGAATTCTAAATATGGGCCCAAAACCTTGGCATAGGACATGTTTCGGGCTTTCTTAAGTAATTTCATAGACTTTCTCTAAAATGGGCCCCGAGAGTGCACTTGGTTAGTGCCTATGAAGAGTGTTACAAGCGCACTATTGGTAGGAGAGATGCTTGCATAGATTTGCAGGCGCACTGGATGGAAGAAGGGGCATTGTTGGTCGTGGCATGCCTAGTACATGGTCTTGGCACAAACGAGCACTTGGCTAGAGTAGCACTATAACAGGTTTGGGATAGCCCTGGGGCAGGTCCAGTGTAACGACCCGGACGTTCAAAAAAGGCAAATTTGGAAAATTTGAAGAAAATTACGATTTTGCCCCTAGATAATGGGCGAACGGTTGACTTTTTTCTCGGGTGGTCAAACGAACTTTGACCGATAACTGTGACGTAGTTCAGGACGTCACGAGTTCATAGACAGGTGGCACGCCCAATTCCGACATTCGAGGAAGAAGTTATGATGTTCGGAAGTTCAAGGGCATTTTCGTAATTAGGACGAAAGGGGGAATTTGTTGACTTTTCCAACGACATGGACTTTGCATGTAAGCCAATAACTGTTGGGTAGGTCTCGAGACGCTGAGTCCGTAGACAGGCGGCACACGTCAATCGGAGTTCGGATGACCGAGTTACGGGTCTAGAAGCGTGAAGGGCATTTTGGTCATTTTGTGAAGGAGGGGTAAAATGGTCATTTTGAGGGTGCAAGTTGAAACAGCCGTGAGTGGGTACTTTTGAATTGAAAAATAGAGTATGGGCTGAAGGAATTGTTTATGGAATGGCTGGTTGGGCTGAGTGCTACTGCATTCTTTATGCAGTGAGTAGGAAACATGTACGTGCCGAAAGCAGTGCACGGGTTGAATTCTCTAAGGCCGGGTGCTGTTGGAAATGGAAAAACAGAGCACTTGATTTTGTTTTTACAGGTGAGCAGAGCACGGGTGACTTCGATTGTGGGATTGAAATAATTAACTGGGAAGGAGGGGAGCAACAGAGAGAGTGAAACATGAGAGGAAAACGGGGAGGAAGGCCCCAGGAAATACTGAACCGCCTGAAAACTCCAATTTCGAATTTCATTTTCAAATTTTGATTTGGACGACCAATTGATGGAATTAGAGGTGAGGTTGAGCTTCTAGACGTCCAAACGAGTCGAACGGGATTGACAGTGAAGGAATTGGTGAAGAGATGAGCCCAGACGACTTGTGAGTTCAGCTTTAGAGATTCCAGTTGAGTTGGAATGGTTCGAGGGATTCGAGCTTGCAATTGAGATCGAAGACAGGTTTCTGGTAGTCCTGAGAAGCTTTTGGTTCGATCAATTGCAAAAAAACGATGAGGATTGATGAACTCCAAGGAATGAACAGGGGTCGGAGGTTCATCGGAAACTCAAGCTGGAATTGACGGTTTACGGTAAGGTATAATGAAATTAAAGTTACAGACCCGTAATTAGATGCATAATGATGCTTTCAAATGAATCAATTGAAGGAATGGAGTGGGATTTGAGCAGGATTGAAACGGGTCATCGCGCGAGTTGAACGACCCGTTTCGCAGGTAGCCGGGTGAGAACGATGAACAGTGTGGCTACTGTAGCAGGCGTGTGAGTTTCACGCGCAGACGCTTGCGGCGGCGCGTGAGGGCTTGTGGGCTCGATTCTCAAGGTGAGTTAAACACGACTTTTATCCTATACAATGTAACGAACATATTAGCGTTGGTGTCGAATTAATCGGACACCGTTTCGATGTTGTTTCGAGGGTCCGAAGGTTTATGTTACGTTTTTAACTAAAGTTTAATTTCCGGAAAATAATGGGAACGTAGTATGATTTTATTTGGGTCCTTAGTAACACTAAAGAATGATTTCGGACAGGAGTCGAGATTTTTGGAAAATGCCAGAAATTACGGAAACGCGTACGGCGCGAAAACGAGCGTTATGGACGGTGTGTGAGTGGACTTTGCTTTCTAAAATTTAATGCATGCATAAATGTTTCTATGATTTATATGATTATGATTTGTGATAATTACGATTTTTGTGTTTATACATATTTTGATATGCCATACGTAATTACTCGTATTTCGAGACTATGGTTTCTTTTATGCTTGGTGATGTTTTGATGAACGATTTTACATGATCTGTGTGTATGATGTTTTAAAGATGTTGTGATTTTGATTGTGAGTATGACCCACGGTTTTGACACGTATTTCGAAACTGATACGGATTTGCACGTTTTACGAGATTTCGAGTATGTTGTGGTTTGACCGTGATTTTGGTGATTTGATTATGGTTTTGATGTTTTGACCTTGGGATTTGAAATATGATGTGATTTCAAGGATTTAAAACGAATTTTGAAAAAGGTGATTTCGGGCTTGATGCCCAGGGCGTAAAAGTAATTTTGATGAACGAGATTTCGATTTTCGAAAGTTTGAAAATGGATTTTTGGTTTGGGTTTGGAATGACGGTTCCGGATGCCGGCTTACGGAATCGTTATTGCGAATTCGAATTCGGGAATGGATGATGGTTTGATAAAGTGATTTGATATGATTATACATGTCACGTTTTTAATGATGATTTGATTATGTTTTGTGAAGTAAGATTTTGGGGATTTGAATGTAGAAATTCGGACATGAGTCCTGTTATGACAAAATGTGATTTCGGATTGGATTTGGAATTTGGATCACGATGGATCCTGGATTGTTGTGATTTACAAATGGTTTTGGGTTTAAAGACCCGGTGCTATCGCTGGATAATGTTTTGAGTTTAAAGACTCGGTTAATTGATGATGGGGGAGGGCCCTTAATGAGTTTAAAGACTCTGTTACTGTTTTGAGTTTAAAGACTCGGTTATTGTAATACCCCCCGAGGCCTATTGATTATGTTCTGAGTTTAAAGACTCGTTGATATCCCAGGAAGGCCTGATTATGCGCATGGTTTTGAGTTTAAAGACTCAGGCGCACTTGAGATCCAGCAGATTATTTGACTTGTGAATTACTGTTGATTGCTGATGTTTCGGATGTGTTGGGCAGTGACCCGGTTTATGTGGTTTGATGGATTTTGGATTATATTGTGTACTTGGAATTGATTCATGATTTTGGGCTGAGGCCCTGTATTTATGATTACGGGCTAAGACCCGAAGGTTAAGAAAATGAAATAATGATTTTGATTTTCATACACGGTTTTCTTGTGTTGAAAATGTAACGGATTGCGAAATGATTTCTTGAATGCATGCATTGGTTTTACGTGGAGGGTAGAAATGTATTTCTATAACTGTTTTATAAACTGATTTATTTTTGTCCACTCACACCTTTTATGTTTTTATTGACCCTCCAGGTCGTAGCGCGTTGATCGAGGCTGATCGAGAGGCGGAGGCATGAGTGAGTACGTGTGTGGCTATCCCTAGTTTGGTAAGCACTGAGGGTAATTTGGGAATTTCAGTCGACTTGTCAGACGGGAGCAAGACCGGGCACGGTTATCAATGTCCCTTCGGGGGCGGTCCTGTCATCCAATGACATCGGTTTAGGAAAACGGGTCTAATGACATGGTTTAGGACCTCGGTTTAGGGTTCGATTTCCATCTTAAGACATTTTCTTCATTCGAACTCCAAATTAATTTAGCCATTCTTTTTGCTTTATTCTGATAATTAACCAACATTTCCAATTCTGCCCAGGTCTCACAAGAAAGATCATTTTCTGTTATCGATGATAAAAATTAACTGAATAGATAAGTGAAAAGGGCATTAGATGATATCAAAATAATAGATGAATAGTGACTGAACATTGACCTCCACACAAATTTCTAACAGTCGTAGCCAAAAAGTCGCACGTAGCGTTTGAGGGTGGATTGTTCATATATATGAAGTAGGTAACTTGTACTAAGGTGCATTGTTCATATACACGAGATTAATTAGCCCTAATCGCTAGCAACTGACTGTCATGCAATCTACTAGCAGCTTTGCCTCTACAGAGCTTCGACGATTGTCATATTTTGGATAAGTACACATCGACATAATTTTTTAAATATAAATAAAAATTAAATAGAAGAATAAGATAAAGCTTAATTTCCAGGATAAGTACACATGGACATATTTTGTAAAATATAAATAGAAATTAAATAGAAGAATAAGATAAAGCTTAATTTCCAAAGCAAGTGTGGGTAGCTTAATTGATGAAAGAAAGCAATTGTTTCAATCAAACCTGGATAAAACAATTCTGGAGTGAGAGAGTCACGCATGAGTGGACTGGATCGCGTGTGCCTCCTACTTGATTAGTTTTGTTTGCATAGCAGCAAACAACATCACTCAATAAAATTAAGAATAAATCATTGTTAAATCCTTAACGACTTCTACTTTTATTTAATAAAAAAATCCGTTTAATTTTTTCCTACTTGGATCCGTGCCGGATTCCAACAGAAGTTCATGTCAAAACTCATTTATATTACTATTGTTATAAGAATTCTCATATCATAGAATACATGTTCTGCAAACAATTATTTGGTTAGACAAAAAACTTCAACATGTATTACATGTAAAAACCTTATAAACCCAATTTACATGAGATCTTCCATTACAAAAAAGCTAACCAAATATATATTACACTCATGACCAGCCAATATGAATATGACATGAACAAAATGAACCAAATCAATACGCAGCAGCTAAATCATCAAAAAGAAAACGAACTGAAGAAAAAAAAAATCCTTGTCAATTTCACCAACTTATCCAATTCAAAGAAAACAATGTGAATTGTAAGCGTTAATTAGAAAACTCCAACTCCATCTCCAACACATATGAACAATTTAACCAATATATCAACTATGTGTCAATAACAACAATCATATTATGACTTCCACTGGTTTTCCTTCACTTTTCTGAGTAACTGAAAATAGAATTGCCCTCATGACCAACCAATACGTACGTAACGTACGAACACTAAATGAACCAAATGAAACAACTCAAGAATTAAAAAAAAAAATAGCAAAACCAATCATTCAAAATTTCAAATCATCAATAACCAAACAAAATCAAAATCATTTCTTAAAAATAAATCTCAAAATGTTTTTAAAAAATTAAAATTTTATTTTGAAAATAAAATAAATAGTAGAGAATTGCCTCGGTCGCTGACATCACTATCCAACTTGTATACCACAGTGTTTACAGCCTTTAAAGGTAATTTATTAATCAAATATGAATTGAAATGTTTACAGCATAAGCTAAAACATTAAATTACCACAAAGGCTCTAAACCCTCCTAGCTTGAACAACGTTTAGAACGATGACAAAAGGCAGCAACCTCATGTGCAACTGCATTGGCTTTCCTTGGGTTGTGCCTGACTAACACGCTCTCAAACATAGAATGCAGAGTAACAATATCAATGACTAGCCCCTCAATACCTGCATCCGTACATAACCCTAATTTTATACTACACACCAGGGATTATGAGTCAGTTTCAATGAATATACGCTTGCAATCATAATCAGCACATGCTAACTTAGAAGCTATCACGGCTTCATCTTTAGCATGAAGGTTGTTGCCACAATCAAAGTCCCCATCACCGCCAGCAACAAAAAAAAGGCTCTGAAGAGGACCTCCTTACCCGGTCGTAGGCACTTCGCCCCACTGCCTCCGGGTAGGCACCATCACAATTAATTTTAACAAATCTCGCAGGCTGCCTAGTGCAGCAAACACGACTAGGTTTTGAAGGATGTGTTAGTGTATAAGCTGCAACTGCAGCAGGACTGATCATGGTGCATAGCACCTGATCTAAAGCCTCATTTAATTGGTGACATCTGTCCTAGGCACTAGTGTGTGTGTGTGTGAGTGCCAGCATGGCAGGTTGTTCTAACTGTTTCAAGTGAGGTGTGTGTGTGTGTTTCTTTGTGAGCAAGAAAAGAGAGAAAACCGTGTGGATGATGCCATGTGGCCTCCTATGATTCTGTGAGTGTAAAAAAGGATCAATGAGTGTTGTAATCAATTAAGAAAATCAGTGCATACGGTTGTGACTCTCTCTAGAAGGAGAGAGCACTAAGATCAATCAGAAAATCTGATTGATGCATTTCTACGAATACTTTGTGTGCATTGAGAAAGATCAATAGAACAGTGTCATCACTGTGATCAAAACCTTTCCCTCTTCAATTCAAATCAAATACAGAAGTAAACACAACCTAAAACCTAACCTAAACCATTCGATTTCAGCTAAGGAGTAAAGAAGAGAAGTATACCTCACTGAGAACACCATCGCAGGTTCTCTGCACCAAGCTCCCGTGCTTTCTTCCATGCGATCCTCTGGGGTATCTGAAACCAACAGGATGTACTGTAGAATCTGCTGCACCAGTATCGATTTAACCTATAGTGCAGTGGTAAATTCACCTAGATGTTGCAGCATCACGTGGATTTCCTCAGTTGGTTCAATAATCTCACCAATAAAGCACACCAAATTGTGACACTTCCAAATCCTCCAATGTCCAAACACCAAGGTTGTATCACCTCCTGCCTTGTTTGTTTAAAAATATTTTGAAAGTGGTTCCAATACCATTGAAATTTCTCACCATGCACATTCCTTAAGCCCAGTTGCAAAGGACTACCAAACTAGAAGATATGAGCATATTGACATTGGAAAAACATATGAACTTGAGTCTCATCCTCGCCACCACAGTGAGGGCATACATTGTCACCAAAATTCTTCTCTTCACCAAATTAGCACGTAACCAGGAATTGCCTACAACACTTCCACAAGAAAAGCGAAAGTTTAGGAGGCACTTCAGCTTTCCAAGTGGACTGCCAAAAGTGCATATCTCGTGGATGGGCACTATGTTGAAGTATAAGCTGCCTGCTGGTTTTGAAAGCGTTTATGAGGTGGATAACAGAATTGAAAGGGATCGTGCATTCGTGTGTGACTGAGCCGTGAAGGTTCTTGGAATCTAGTAAATGAGGTGGCATTGTTTGATTGGTCATGAGTGTAACACCCCGGAAATTCGAGGATTATAATAATGTAATTTATTGTATGAATTGACATTTTTACCCTTGTGAATGGTATGGCCAAATTGTTGACTTTTTGATTTATGGGTTAGATGGACTTTGACCAATGACCGTGACGTAGTTCGGGACGTCACGAGTCCATAGACAGGTGGCACGTCCAATTCGGACGCTCAGGGAAGAAGTTATGACTATCGGAAGTTCAGGGGCATTACCGTAATTTGGACTTTAGGGGCGAAAATGTTGACTTTTCGTTTGGCAACTAATTTTCACATGACTCAAGGACCGTTAGGTAGGTCTCGATGCCCTGAGTCCGTAGACAGGCGGCACGCCGAAATCGGACTTCGTATGGTTGAGATACGGGTTTAGAAAGTGAAGGGCGTTTTGGTAATTATTGAACCAGGGGCATTTTGGTCATTTTGCCCTGGTTACTGTAGAAAACCGTGGGGGACAGCGACTGCACCACCGTGTGCGGTGTTTCTGTCAGGGCCCACCCCTAATCTCCCGGGATTAAGGGCTAAACCCCGCTCCCGTCTAACGTACGCATGAGATCTATCTAACCATCCTAGGTCAACACCTCATAAGTCCCGTATCTCACACCTCATAAGTCCGAAGAATACGTGCCGCCTGTCATCGAACTCAGGACGACGAGATCTATCTAACCATCCTAGGTCAACATCTCAAAACCCGATTATACAAAAAGTCAACTATTCCCCCTATTTTACCCAAATTACGGTTATGCCCCCAACCTTCCGAACATCACAACTTCCTCCTCGGATGTCGGAATCAAGCATGCCACCTGCCTATGGGTTCGTGACGTCCTAAACTATGTCCTGGTCACCGGTCAAAGTCCACTTGACCACCCGAACTAAAAATCAACTTTTTGCCCGAACTAGGGGCAAAATCGTCATTCTAAGCCAATGACCTTATCGGGACCAACTAACCACCGATTAGCCCTGCTAATCCCACCTTAATCACTCCACTAATCCCGGCTCTCGGGACGGGTTGTTACAGTTTCTGTGCAATCTTAATAATTTTAGGCTGTGATGAACTGGAAAGGGGAGAATTAACTAAGCATTTCAGACTGTCTCAACGTGGGCTGAGTCACTCTTCATCAGTGGACACAATTTTTAATTCTAGATCGAAGCTTTTTCGGGGAACAATCTCAGTGGACAGATTGGACTTCCACGAGCCTCTGGGACGGCTTAGGTTGTTTAAAATTGATTAGAACGTGTGTGAGCATCACTCTGCCATTGAGAGAACTAAGAATTGGTGAGGAACCAGAGAGAAACCACTTCGGGAAAATTTGGAGGGAAATCGGGTTTTGATTTCTGGTGCTCGTTGGGCCAAACCAAGGCCTGGTTTAGATTTCTTGGAGCGATTGGAACTTAGCCATATCGAATTCAAGAGAAACCAGCCACTGTTGGACTAGAACTGAGGTTCCTGTTTCAGTGAAGTTGCAGAGACTTGAACGATCACTTCCAGGTAATTCCTTGGTAAATTGATCACTTGTTTCAGTTCGTTTTAGCCTTAGGAAGCTTACTGGGAGGTTAATTTGATTTTGGTTTGGAAACCAGTGAGTTCTGGTGATTGACCCGATTGGTTGATCACGGGTCGATGGGTCGATTGGGGACTTGTCGAGGTTGATTAATGTCTCAGAACCTAAATTGGATAGTTAATGAACATGTTAGGATCAAATACGAGTGAAATCAAGTGGAAATAGAGGGTTAATTACCCGGGTCTGGACGCGGGTTGAAGGTCCGAATAGTAGGGCTATCGGGTGAAGAAGGTGACACTGTAGCCACTACAGTGTCAGGCGCGTGACTTTCACGCGCAGCCACTTTGGGTGGCGCGTGAGAGCGCGTTGGGGCTTATCTCTGACCACGATCAACATGACTTTTGTTCCTCTCATCATTCAGAACATTTTTTTATGAATTAACCATGTTGTTCTGAGATAGTTAGGAGGGTCAGTCTAGGGCCGGTTGTCTCGGGAAATGTGTTGACGGTTTCCCCGAGCCGGTTTCTGTTTCGGACTTTGTGGATAAATGTTTAAGACTTGTAGTGACCCTTACGTGTGATTTGGACTGACAGGAATTGTACGATAATCCCGGTACAAGTTCGTACGCGCAGGTTCACCGCGGGATTGTACTGTGAGTGGGCCCGATTTCATTAACCCTTGCATGCTTAAATGTTTTTTGATTTACTTATATATTCACATTCTGGAATCAAGAAACGGTTTTGATGATGTTGAAATTATGGTTATGGCACGTTTCACGGTATTTGGGTTTGAGACCCGTCTGATGAAACTTAAAGATTGGTTGGATTTTTATCTATGTATATATATATGTTTTGCATGTGGATATCAATAAAATGTATTTGGTACTGCACTGTATAGACCCATTCTTATGATACTGTCTCCTCCGGATGTGGTACCCCGGAGTGGTCATGGCGCATTGCCTGCGAGGGGTCATTCTACGGAGGAACCGGACCGTAAAATGATTCAGGAGCAGGATTGCTTATTTGACGTCAGGGACGTCGAGCGTCTAGGACGCTAGGCATTTGAGATGCCGTACTCGGACAGGGTTTGGGGATTAGACTCGGAATTGAGACCCGAGTGGCACGCGTAGCCTTGAGACTGTGACCTTATCGGACGTCAGGGACGTCAGACATCGGGGATGTCGGGATCGGAGTGTATAGTGCAGTGGCTAAAATTTATCTTATGATTTTATTGCATGCCTTATGGTTCATACTATATGATTTATGATTTTAAATTCTAATGCATGCATGTTTGGAAAACGGAGGGGTAAATTATATGATTTACTTATTAAACGATTTTATAAACTTGAGTCTCGGCCCACTCACCCTTAATGTTTTGGTAACCCCTCCAGGTCGTGCTACTGAGGTAGAGGAGGAACCTGAGGCTGAGGCATAGATCTACTTCTGCGTACCTGAACCCCTGTTGGGTGGTTTACCCGCAGGTTTACTTTAGAGTCGTGCTCGCAACTTGTAATTTTGGATTTCATCCCTTGTCTGACATCTGTTTAATTCGGATTTGATGCATAACTTAAATTTGGTTATTTATGCATTTGATTATTTGAGGTTAAAATTGGTATGTTATTTTGGGTGTCAGACGGAAGCAGGGCATGTCCCCTTGTGGTCCCTGTGGGATCGGGACGGGTCCTGTCAGCTTGGTATCAGAGCACTAGGTTGTGGTCAGCATGCTAGACTAGCGATTAGTACTAGTTACTTTTCGAGTTTAAGGATAATGTTAACTGATCTATGCCTCTTGACAGTTGGTTATGCCTCCAAGGAGGATTCTTCATACACGAACTAACGAGGATCTGGAAAGGGAAATGGAATGCGCAAGCATTGAGCGGGATCAACGTCTGGGAGCCACACCTTTCAACGGGGGATTAAACCCCGAAGATGCTATGATTGGATCACCAAATGGGAAAGGATCTTCACGGTGATGCGCAAGCATTGACAGTTGTGGTCATCAACGTCTTGAAATGTCTGGATGGTCTGTCCATACCACTACTTGGGAAGTTTTCCGTTCCCGATTTCTGGACCAATACTACCCGCGATCATTTCGCGCGGCACGGGAGGCTGAGTTCCTGCGGCTGGAGCAGGGGGATATGTCCGTTGCGGACTACGAACAGAATTTTGGGAAACTTTCCCGGTTCGCTGCATCATTCGTGAGCACGGAGGAGGACAAATGCCAATGGTTTGAGCTTGGACTCCGAGGGGAGATCCGGGCAAGTGTGACTGCTGCTACTCATGCTTCGCTGAGAGATATGGTCGACGCTGCGGTGCGTGTCGAGGCCAGTCTGGCGGCACACCAGACACGACAGCCTTCGGGCGAGGGGCGACGTCAGGATCGCCCACAACGTGGGCCAACGGGCCATAAGAACAACAAGGGAGGGGGCTACAGGGGAGCACCCTCATCCTTCAAGGGTCGTGGCTGGTCAGGTCGACGTAGAGGCTCTCAGGGCAGAGGATCAGGATACAACTCTGGGTAGCGTTCATCATGGAGCGCTGCTTCTGGTGGGCATTCGGACAGGCCGAGGCCAGTAACCTGTTTTGCTTGCGGTGAGGAGGGCCACTATGCCTGTGATTGCCCACTGTTGTCCAAGAGCAACGACGATGGGGGCTCTAGTGTGGTGCAAAGCACGGCTTCCCACACTAATGGAGGTCGAGGTCAGGGAGGTGACCGTGGTGCTGGGTGTGGCGCGCGCGGGCGCGGACGGAATGGAGGGCCTAGGGCTCAAGTGTTTGCAATGACCCAGCAGCAGGCGAGGACTACCCCAGGCGTGGTTACAGGTACACTACATATCTTAAACCTTCTTGTACGTGTATTGATGGATGCGAGGGCTACACATTTTTTTATTTCGAAGAGTTGTGCTAGTATGCTTGATTATGTGGTATCAGCCTTAGATTGCGAAATGGGTGTTGGCACCCCGATGGGCATCGTGTACTTTGTGAATCAGGTGATTCGGAGGTGCCCGGTGAGAATTGAGGATGTGGATTTGCCAGCGGACTTGATTATTCTGGATATCCACGACTTCGACGTAATTTTTGGGATGGATTGGCTATCGGAGCATGGGTCGCTCATCGACTGCTGTAGCAAGCAAGTGATTCTGCGAAGCCCGGGTTTGTCGAAGGTTATCTTTCAGGGGTAGCAAGACGGTTCACCTCCTGAAGTGATTTCTTCACTTACTGCTACCAAACTTCTACGAAAGGGATGCCAGGGTTATCTGGCGCATGTTGTGTCGGAACAGGTTGATACTCCGAGTATCGACGAGATACCGGTGGTACGTAAGTTTCCGGATGTGTTCCCGGAAGACTTACCTGGATTACCACCATCACGGGAGATCGAGTTTACGATTGAACTACTCCCTGGTACTCGACCTATATCCCAGGCACCATACCGGATGGCGCCGGCCGAGTTACGGGAACTCAAAACTCAGTTGCAGGAGTTGGTGGATTTGGGATACGTCCGACCGAGTACTTCACCGTGGGGAGCACCGGTGTTGTTCGTAAAGAAGAAGGAGGGGAGTCTCCGTTTGTGCATTGACTATCGACAACTCAACAAGGTGACACTAAGGAACCAGTATCCTCTGCCCAGGATTGATGACCTTTTTGACCAGTTGCGGGGAGCACAGTACTTTTCGAAGATTGATTTGCGATCTGGGTATCACCAACTGAGGATTTCGAAGGAGGATATTCCAAAAACTGCTTTTCGAACCCGTTACGGACACTACGAGTTCCTGGTTATGCCTTTTGGTTTGACGAATGCTCTAGCAGCATTCATGGATCTGATAAACCGGGTCTTCCGACCCTACTTGGATAAATTCGTGATTGTGTTCATCGATAATATCTTGGTGTACTCGAGGAGTGTCCGAGCACATGAGGAACATCTACGGTTGGTGTTGAAGAAGTTGAGACAAGAACAGTTGTACGCCAAGCTGAGCAAGTGTTAGTTTTGGCTGAGCAGTATTGGTTTTCTGGGACATGTGATATCAACGAATGGGATTAGCGTGGATCCCAAGACAACGGAAGCGGTGACCAACTGGGCTAGACCGACAATAGTAACGGAGGTGCGGAGTTTTGTCGGGTTAGCAGGTTACTACCGGAGATTCGTGGAGGGTTTCTCCAAAATTGCTGCACCATTGACTCGATTGACTCGGAAGGGAGTGAAGTTTATTTGGAACGAGCAGTGTGATCGGAGCTTCCAAGAGTTGAAGGACCGATTGACCACTGCACCTGTCCTTGCATTGCCGGATGACAGTGGAGAATTCGTGGTCTTTAGTGACGCATCACTACAAGGTCTGGGCTGCGTGTTGATGCAGACTGGCAAGGTTATCGCCTACGCATCCCGGCAGCTAAAGACTCATGAGTTGAACTACCCAACCCATGATTTGGAGTTGGCAGCGGTGGTTCATGCTCTAAAAATCTGGAGACATTACCTATTCGGCGCAACGTGTCGGATATACACCGACCACCAGAGCCTAAAGTACCTATTCACTCAGAAGGAGCTTAACATGAGACAATGAAGATGGTTGGAGCTGCTGAAGGATTATGACTGTACAATTGAGTACCATCCGGGTAAGGCCAATGTGGTGGCAGATGCACTCAGCAGGAAGTCAGCGGGATCTGTTGCACACCTAGGGATGGTGTATCTTCTTTTACTGGTGGAACTCCGGAAGGCGGGAGTTATTTTGGATACAGATGAGCATGGAGCTTTGTTTGCCAGCTTCCATGTACGACCTGTACTGATTGATCGGATCATCGAAGCACAACTTCAGGATCGGATACTCTGTGTTTACAGGATTGAGGTCGATGCGGATGGGAGACAGGATTTTACCATCCGGGATGATGGAGCACTTGTGAAGTTGGGCCGTTTGTGTATACCTGCAGTGGCAGAGTTACGGGCCGAGATTCTTGAGGGGGCCCATAGTTCGGCTTATGCTATGCATCCGGGAGGTACAAAGATGTACCGTACCCTCCGGAACCATTATTGGTGGCCAGGAATGAAGAAGGATATTGCAGAGTACGTGAGCAAATGCTTAACCTGTCAGCAGGTTAAGGCGAAACGGCAGAGACCTTATGGGGCTATGCAGCCACTTCCGATTCCCGAGTGGAAGTGGGATAACATCACCATGGACTTCGTCTTTAAGTTACCAAGGTCTCAGAGTGGAGTTGACGGAGTATGGGTGATCGTGGACCGGTTAACCAAGTCAGCCCATTTTCTGCCAGTTCAGGAGACCTATAAACCTAACCGACTGGCTCAATTGTTTGTAAAAGAAATCATACGATTGCATGGTACGCCGGAATCGATCGTGTCCGACCGTGATCCGCGTTTCACTTCCAAGTTCTGGCGGAGTTTGCAAGCTACTTTGGGAACAACCCTACGTTTCAGTACTGCGTTTCATCCCCAGACCGATGGACAGTCTGAACGGACCATTCAGACCCTGGAGGACATGATGAGGTCATGTGTGCTACAGTTTCATGACTCATGAGATACTCATTTGCCATTGATGGAATTCGCTTACAACAACAGCTATCAGACAAGCATCGGGATGGCACCCTATGAGGCACTGTATGGTCGACAGTGCAGGACACCTATCTGCTGGATGGAGATAGGGGAGCGCGGCTCTAGGGCCAGAATTGATGGACTTAACCATGGAAACTGTTCGTGTTATCAAGGAAAGATTGAAGGCGGCACAGGATCGCCAAAAGAGTTATGCCGATCGAGGGATTCGAGACTTAGAATTTGAAGTGGAGATTTTGTCTTCCTGAAGTTATCTCCGTGGAAGGGGATTATCCGTTTATGTCGACGGGGGAAACTGAGTCCTCGTTTTATCTGACCGTATGAGATTGTGGAAAGGATTGGCAGGGTTGCTTACAGGTTGGCACTACCTCCAGAACTTTCTAGAGTTCACGATGTTTTCCACATATCGATGCTGCGGAAGTACGTACATGATGCTTCTCATGTACTGGAGGAACAACCTATCGAACTCCGAGAGGATTTGAGCTTTGAGGAACAACCAGTGCAGATTTTGGATCGGAAGGACAAGGTACTACGTCGGAAGACTATCCCTCTTGTGAAGATTCTCTAGAGAAACCAGAATGTGGAAGAAGCCACATGGGAGCCCGAGGCTCAGATGCGAGAACAATTTCCTTATTTGTTTCTTTGAAATTTCGGGACGAAATTTCTTAAGGGGGAAGGTTGTAACACCCCGGAAATTAGAGGATTATAATAATGTAATTTATTGTATGAATTGACGTTTTTACCCTTGTGAATGGTATGGCCAAATTGTTGAATTTTTTATTTATGGGTCAGATGGACTTTCACCAATAACCGTGACGTATTTTGGGACGTCACGAGTCCATAGACAGGTGGCACGTCCAATTCGGACGCTCGGGGAAGAAGTTATGACTATCGGAAGTTCAGGGGCATTACCGTAATTTGAACTTTAGGGGCGAAAATGTTGACTTTTCATTTGGCAACTAATTTTCACATGACTCAAGGACCATTAGGTAGGTCTCGATGCCCTGAGTCCGTAGACAGGCGGCACGCCGAAATCGAACTTCGTATGGTTGAGATACGGGTCTAGAAAGTGAAGGGCGTTTTGGTAATTATTGAACCAGGGGCATTTTGGTCATTTTGCCCTGGTTACTGTAGCAAACCGTGGGGGACAGCGGCTGCACCACCGTGTGCGGTGTTTCTGTGCAATCTTAATAATTTTAGGCTGTGATGAACTGGAAAGGGGAGAATTAACTAAGCATTTCAGACTGTCTCAACGTGGGCTAAGTCACTCTTCATCAGTGGACACCATTTTTAATTCTAGATTGAAGCTTATTCGGGGAACAATCTCAGTGGACAGATTGGACTTCCACGAGCCTCTGGGACGGCTTAGGTTGTTTAAAATTGATTAGAACGTGTGTGACATCACTCTGCCATTGAGATAACTGAGAATTGGTGAGGAACCAGAGAGAAACCACTCCGGGAAAATTTGGAAGGAAATCGTGTTTTTGATTTCTGGTGCTCGTTGGGCCAAACCAAGGCCTGGTTTAGCTTTCTGGGAGCGATTGGAACTTAGCCATATCGAATTCAAGAGGAACCAGCCACTGTTGGACTGGAACTGAGGTTCCTGTTTCAGTGAAGTTGCAGAGACTTGGACGATCACTTCCAGGTAATTCCTTGGTAAATTGATCACTTGTTTCAGTTCGTTTTAGCCTTAGGAAGCTTACAGGGAGGTTAATTTGATTTTGGTTTGGAAACCAGTGAGTTCTGGTGATTTACCCGATTGGTTGATCACGGGTCGATGGGTCGATTGGGGACTTGTCGAGGTTGATTAATGTCTCAGAACCTAAATTGGATAGTTAATGAACATGTTAGGATCAAATACGAGTGAAATCAAGTGGAAATTGAGGGTTAATTACCCGGGTCTGGACGCGGGTTGAAGGTCCGAATAGCAGGGCTATCGGGTGAAGAAGGTGACACTGTAGCCGCTACAGTGTCAGGCGCGTGACTTTCACGCGCAGCCACTTTGGGTGGAGCGTGAGGGCGCGTTGGGGCTTATCTCTGACCACGATCAACATGACTTTTGTTCCTCTCATCATTCTGAACATTTTTGATGAATTAACCATGTTGTTCTGAGATAGTTAGGAGGGTCAGTCTAGGGCCGGTTGTCTCGGGAAACGTGTTGACGGTTTCCCCGAGCCGGTTTCTGTTTCGGACTTTGTGGATAAATGTTTAAGACTTGTAGTGACCCTTACGTGTGATTTGGACTGACAGGAATTGTACGATAATCCCGGTACAAGTTCGTACGCGCAGGTTCACCGCGGGATTGTACTGTGAGTGGGCCCGATTTCATTAATCCTTGCATGCTTAAATGTTTTCTGATTTACTTATATATTCACATTCTGGAATCAAGAAACGGTTTTGATGATGTTGAAATTATGGTTATGGCACGTTTCACGGTATTTGGGTTTGAGACCCGTCTGATGAAACTTAAAGATTGGTTGGATTTTTATCTATGTATATATATATGTTTTGCATGTGGATATCAATAAAATGTATTTGGTACTGCACTGTATAGACCCATTCTTATGATACTGTCTCCTCCGGATGTGGTACCCCGGAGTGGTCATGGCGCATTGCCTGCGAGGGGTCATTCTACGGAGGAACCGGACCGTAAAATGATTCAGGAGCAGGATTGCTTATTTGACTTCAGGGACGTCGAGCGTCTAGGACGCTAGGCATTTGAGATGCCGTACCCGGACAGGGTTCGGGGATTGGACTCGGAATTGAGACCCGAGTGGCACGCGTAGCCTTGAGACTGTGACCTTATCGGACGTCAGGGACGTCAGACATCGGGGATGTCGGGATCGGAGCGTATAGTGCAGTGGCTAAAATTTATCTTATGGTTTTATTGCATGCCTTATGGTTCATACTATATGATTTATGATTTTAAATTCTAATGCATGCATGTTTGGAAAACGGAAGGGTAAATTATATGATTTACTTATTAAACGATTTTATAAACTTGAGTCTCGGCCCACTCACCCTTAATGTTTTGGTAACCCCTCCAGGTCGTGCTACTAAGGTAGAGGAGGAACCTGAGGCTGAGGCATAGATCTATTTCTGCGTACCTGAACCCCTGTTGGGTGGTTTACCCGCAGGTTTACTTTAGAGTCGTGCTCGCAACTTGTAATTTTGGATTTCATCCCTTGTCTGACATCTGTTTAATTCGGATTTGATGTATAACTTAAATTTGGTTATTTATGCATTTGATTATTTGAGGTTAAAATTGGTATGCTATTTTGGGTGTCAGACGGGAGCAGGGCATGTCCCCTTGTGGTCCCTGTGGGATCGGGACGGGTCCTGTCAATGAGAGAGTCATGAAAAGTGTGCGTGTGTGTGTGTGTGTGTTGTAACCGTGAGTGAGTGAGTGAAGTGTGAGAATGATTGTAACTTCATATATACGGGTTACAATGAATCAAATGATATGATGATGAGACTATTGAATTAAAAAGTATGAAATCTCATATTGAATTGAGAAGAAAGTGTTAGTTTTCTTCGCTGGACATTTCATCGAACAGTTGGTGTGCATATCCAAACTGTGAGAGCTTAATTCATTCAATCATCATCGATTTCCAGTTTTTTCCCTAAACACTAATCATCCAAGAATTTCAAAACACATATATTCACAGGCTAGCCCTGATACACAATCAGTTTTCAGCTAGGAGATCAAGTAAGAACACTTACTTGATTGAGAAGTAATTCACCCGCAGCATTCACCCGCAGCCTTGATGAACTCTGTGATGAATTTCAACATGGTATCAGAGCTCTCACGATAATTATGATCTGGGGCGTCTGAAGGTGTGAAGCCATTAAAAGAAAAGAAGAAAAGAAATCCTTGCTAAGATGGCAGGATCTGGTGGTGAGCTGAGAGCTCCTGTGTTCACAGGAACCAACTATGATTTTTCATGTGTAAAGATGAAGACAATTCTGAAGGCATATGATCTGTGGAACTTAGTATCAAATGGTATTCCTAAGAGAGTCGTGAGACGTGAAGGAACTGAAGAAGTTGAGATGTAGTCCTCTCATCAAGATCAGATTCGAGATGCAAAAGCCTTGAGCATACTGCAGAATGCAGTAGCTGATGATATTTTCCCAAGAATTCAGAATGAAGAAACCTCAAAAGGAGTCTGGGATCTTCTAACACGGGAATACAGAGGAGATGCAAAGGTGAGATCTATCAAACTTCAATCACTTAGACGTGATTTTGAGTATACTAGGATGAATGACAATGAGAGACTTACAACTTACATTTCTAGGTTGTATAGTGTAGTGAATCAGATGAATCTCGCCGCCCAGTAAGTGTAGTACGTTATGCATTGTGGTGTAGGGGTGTCGTGTGACTTCGTAGCCGTGAAAGTTGCGAAGCAGGGATCGGGCTTTGGCCAAGTATCGGGTCATGGAGGCATCCTTAGCATCATAGTGGCTATTGATCTGGTGGACGATGAGTTGGGAGTCGCTGTAAACCTACAGCTGTTGCGCTTGGAGGTCGATGGCCAACCGGAGGCCAGGCAGGAGGGCTTCGTACTCGGCTTCATTGTTGGAAGCCTGGAAACCAAAACGCAGCGCGTACTCCAGCCGTTCCTGGGTAGGTGTGCTGAGTAAGAGGCCAGCACGAGAGCTAGTATGACAGGAAGACCCGTCCACGTAAAGAGTCGAAATTGGTTGGGCAGGGTCCAAGGTGGACGGGGTTGACGTCTTGCAGATGGGAGCGGTGGGTGCCGCAGTGTTGGGATCAAGAGTGTCGGGCATGTGCTGCATTGTGTTGTAAGTGAATTTAGAAAGGAAGTCAGCGACAACCTGCCCTTTGACCGCTGGTCTCGGGGTGAATGTGATCTCGAACTCACTAAGCTCCACTGCCCACTTGATGAGTCGCCTCGAAGCGTCCGGCTTTTGGAGCACCTGGCGAAGGGGTTTGTTAGTAAGGACTAACATGGGATGTGCCTGGAAGTATGGGCGGAGGCGCCGGGCCATCATGATGAGGGCGAAGGCCAACTTCTTCAGGTCGTTAAACCGGGTCTCCGTGTCCTGGAATGCTTTGCTGACATAGTACACCGGGAACTCCGCGCCGTCCCGGCTGGTGACGAGGACAGAGCTGACAGCGGATGTGGAGACAGAAAGGTAGACAGTGAGCCGCTCACTGGTGGTAGGTCTGGTAAGTAGGGGTGCGGTGCTCATGTAAGTTTGGAGGGCTTCAAAAGCGGCGTCGCACGTTTCATCCCAGTTGATGTGCCTACCCTGGGTCTTCATGACCGTAAAGAATGGTAAACACTTGTCTGTCGCCTGGGAGATGAACCAGGTGAGGGCGGCGATCAGCTAGTAAGGGTTTGGGCTTCCTTGAGTGTGCGTGGGGGCTTCATGTCCAGGATGGCCTTAATTTTCTCGGGGTTAGCCTCGATGCTCCGTTGGCTGATCATGTAACCGAGGAATTTTCCGGAACGGATGCCAAAAACACATTTGGCAGGGTTGAGCCGCATTTTGTACTGCTTCAGGACCTAGAACATCTTGTGGAGATTAGGCACGTGTTCGTTGGCCGTCCTAGTTTTGACAAGCATATCATCCACGTACACCTCCATGGTCTTGCCAATCTGATCCGCGAACATGAAGTTGACGAGCCGTTGGTAGGTGGCACCGCCGTTCTTGAGCCCGAAGGGCATAACATTGTAGCAGTAGACCCCCAAATTAGTGCGGAAACTGGTGTGGATTTGGTCATCGGGGTGCATCCTGATTTGGTTGTAGCCAGAGTACGCATCCATGAAGATGAGGAGTTCATGGCCAGCCGTGGCATCGGCCAAGAGATCAATCTTTGGAAGGGGGAAGCTATCCTTCAGACAGGCCTTGTTGAGGTCTGTGAAGTCGATGCACATCCACCAGGTTCCGGAAGGTTTTTTGACGAGTACGACGTTTGCAACCCAGGTGCCATAAAGGGCCTTGCGCACAAAGTGGATGGTGCTGAGCCGGATGATCTCCTCCTGCATGGCGAGCTGTCGCTCGGCATCATAAGTCCGCTGCTTCTGGGTGACTGGTTTGAAGGAGGGGTTTATGTTAAGCCTGTGGCAGATGACATCCGTGGATATGCCGCGCATGTCGGCGTAGGACCAAGCAAAGACCTCGCTGTTGTCCTGGAGAAACTGGATGAGTTGTGCCCTGATTTCTGGGGTGAGTGTGCTCCCAATTTTCACTTGCAGCTCGGGGTTACGCGCGCAAAGGGTGATCAGCTCCGTATCCTCCACGGGTTGCGGCTGTGAGACAACGGAGAGGTCGTGAGGATCCTCGGGGGGACTCGCCCCGTATTTGCTCAAGGAGCTCGGAGTCGACGGGGTCGGCCTCGTAAGCAGCCTCGACGATGGCCATGGTTTCTTGCTTGTCACATGGGTTGAGCTTTGTCAAGGCGGTCTGGTAGTAGGAGCGGGCGGATTGTTGATTACCGCGGACCTGACCAGTGCCCATGATGGTCGGAAACTTCATGAGAAGGGACCGAGAGGAGATAACGGCGCTGAGCTGGTTGAGAAGTCCTCTACCCAAAATGACGTTATAGGCGGTGGGGCAATTGACCACAAGGAAAGTAGTGATGGCTGTTGCGATCTTGGGCGCGCTTCCCAGGGAGATAGGCAGGGAGATGGTGCCGAGGGGCATAACAGAATCGCCTGAGAAGCTGAGTAGCGGAGAACCAGCATGGGTGAGGCTTGTGGAGTTGATGCCCAACTGGTTGAAAGTGTCCATGAAGAGGACGTTCATAGAGCTGCCAGTATCCACCAAGATCCGCCCAACATCGAAATTGGCTATCTGAGCGTGAATGATCAATGGATCATCGTGGGGAAAAATGACCCCCCGTTCTTCTTCCTCGGAGAAGGTGATGGGTGTCCATCCCGCCCGTGCGACCTTGGCAGCGCGTCCATCTTCGATGTTGAAGATTTGGTGGTTGGACGTCGTGGCGCGCAGGCAGTTTTCTTGGCCCGGTTGGAGGTGTAGGAGGAAGAGATTGTAGGGCCCCCACTGATCGTGTTGATTTGTGGCCGACCCTGCGCAGGGCGCGCGTGCTGGAGGAATTGTTTGACCTTCCCCTCTCTTACAAGCGCCTCCACGATGTCGCGGAAGGCCACGCACTCGTCGATGGTATGGCCGTTGAACTTGTGGTACTGGAAATACAGGTTGGATTGGACGCCCGGGCGGGGGCCAGGCGGTCGCGCTCGTGGCTTGGGTATTGTGCCCTCGATGCTTATCAAGACATTCTCGAGGGAGGTATTCAGGATGGAATAGGTTTCGTACTTTGAGGTGGGCACCGTTGATAGGTCGTCAAATAAACATTATTTTATATTATTTTATACCTTTTATACTTGACTTTTAATATTAAAATAATAAATAATTAGATAAATTAATTTATTTTGTAATATTTTTGTTTAAATAAATAAAGCTTGTAATTTGGAGCGTTTTGGCGAAAGAATCGTCCCAATCGGAATTATAACGAAGAAATTATGGACGAAATTCGATTGAATTATTTATATATTAATTATTATTAATTTTGTGCAACCCAAATTCTTGTTTTTAATCTCCAGCCCATTTTTTCTTATGCAGCCCAAATTAATAAACAATGCAGCCCAAAATGAATCAAGACTCAGCCCGCGACCCGCCCGCGTCTCTAGTCGACCCGCTGCAAGCCCAAGTTGCGCTGCCTGGTCCATCCGATTTGCTCCCAAGCCCGTACGCCAGCCCATCCGCAACTCCAGCTCAGCCCGCTTCCACCCAGTTGACTGATCCAACTGTTGCAGCCCGTACAGCCACCTGCTCCCCAGCCCATCACTCCAGCTCTGAGCAACAGCCTTCACGCCAGGCCACCTACTCGGTCCAGTCCCTTCAGCAACCAGCCTAACCACTCTTCAGCCCGTACGCCTGCATCCATCTAACCAGTCCAGCCACCTACCCAACTATTTATCAGCCCATTTTCTGCTGCCTCCTCTGATTTCCTGCTCCAATACAACTCCCAAAATTAGTTTTTTCATCATTTGTCATCATTTTAATTATTTTTATTTTTATACTTCTATTTTATATTTTTATTTAAATATTTTAGGCCTCCTTCTATAAATAGGGAGGCATTACACTTGTAAGGGGGAGTCCCTATTTTGAGTAGTTTTAGTCTTAGTTTAGTTCATGTTTCTCTCTTCTCTCATTTCTTCTTTTTCTATTTTTAGATTTATTTTGGGACCATTTTAGCTTCTTTTAGATTATTTATTTATTTAGCTTTCTTTTAATTCTTGTTCTTAAATTATGTTATTTTTATATTAATCCTTAATTTCATTTCTTCTTTACTTTGTTCTTGTGAGTTTTCTTTGAGATCTCTTAAATACATTTTTATGCTTTCCTTAAGAAATACCTAGGCCAAGTATTTCCGAAATAATTCTAGAATTTAAGTCCGTATTCTTATGTTTTATCCTCCATCTTCATAAGGTTCTTGCCGCTGTTCGGTGTTCCTTATGAATAACATTTCATTGTTTCCATCCACTTTCGGAATCACAAGCTGTTCTTGGGTTCCGAAAGTGTAACTTTTCTCCATTTACTTAAATTCTTGTTATTGTTTTAGTTTTACTTATAATTCAATATATGTGTTGGTATTTTCTTTCTAACATTTGTAAATGTGAATACAATCTTCATGTGTTTTACTTTTTGAATTTCATCTACTTCATATGTTTTAGTGCTTAACCTTCAATTTAACACTAAGTGTTTATGACCGCTGTTCGGTGCACTTAGAATAGGATTGAAGAGATTTAGATGTTTGACACACATTGAAATCACAAACTTAAGGTGAATCGTATTATAAATGTTTATGACCGCTGTTCGGTGCATTTATAATATTGAAAAATGTATGCATGTATTTGAGATGATTAAGGTAGAATTTCGTGATTGGTTCATTATGAGCATGATGTTAGAGTGTTGGTAAAAATATGTGTTTGAAGAAATTTCACTTGCATAAAAGTTAAAGTAGAAGTAGAATTAAGTTCTTAATTATTTTTACTTGCTTTCTTTATTATATGATTACAATCTTTCAAACCCCCCATCTAATTCTTTATTTTTTAATTCTTTAATTCTTTATTTCATTAATTCATTAATTCTTCTATTCTTTAATTCATTTATTCTTTAATTCTTTATTATTTAATTATTTAATTCTTTAATTCTTTAATTCTTTAATTCATTATTCTTTGATTATTCATTATTATTTCTCACTAACATATTATTAATGTTCCCTAATTTCCCCGGTTAAGAACGATCCCTATTTACCAATGCTACAATTACACAAAAAGGGTTTAAATTGCATAACACCCGAATTACGTGTTTAATTTAATGCGTAGTTTGGGCGTTATCAATTTTTGGCGCCGTTGCCGGGGAAATTGAAAATAATTTTTAATATATTGGTGTATGTCTATAAATTGTGCATATCATACTTGTTTATATTTATTTTATTTTATTTTTGTTCATATTTTAATTGTTCATAACTTTAATATACTTGGTTATAAGTCTTATACTTGTTTATATTTTACTTAGCCATCTTATTTTCATTCTTATTATTTGTTTATTTTTATATTTGTACATATTACACTTGTTCTTAATGTTTATCTTTATGCATGTTCATATTATACTTGTATATTACTTTTATACTTGTTCATAACTTTTATTTTTATGTTTGTTTATACTTTTGATTCTTGTATTTGTTCTTATATCATTTGTTTATAATGTTCATACTTTACTTGTTCTTTTTATATTTGTTCATAAATGTTCATAATTTTTTTATATACTTGTTCATATTATAATTGTTTATGTAAATTTTTATTTTTATTTTACTTGCTCATTTCATACTTATACATACTAGTTCATAATTAACTTTCATTTATGTTTGTTTATAAGTCTTTTACTTGGCATTTTATTCATGTTCACTCTTTTTATTGTTCATAAGTGCATATTGTACATGTTTACTTTTCCTGATTTTTTTTTTTTACTTTTATCTAGTTCTATTAGTTGTTGTAATTATGAGAAAAAAAAAATTTAATAAATTTTTTTAAAAAAAACATAAAATTCGTAAAATAAAAAAAAATAAAAAAATTCTTCATTTATTTAATTATTTAAATTCCGGAAAAAAAAAATTAATTAATTAAAAAAAATTAATTAAATATTTATATTTACTTTCCAACTTTCTTTAGTTTTAGCTTCATGTTAGTACTAATTCATTTTGTGAATAAATGTTGTATATATGTTGCTTGTTATTCTTCATACTTGTTCATAATTATTATACTTGTCTTAATTTTCATTTGTATGCTTGTTCATACTTGATTTATACTTCATACTTTGTTTATAATTGTACCTCTTTTTTCATACTTGTTTGTTTATACTAGTTCCTAAGTTGTATATAACTTGTTTATTTTATTTTATTTGTGGATATATTTATTTAAGTTGTATATTATTTGTGGATATATTTATACTTCTTTGTCTTTTTAATTCAATAATTGTTCATAACTTGTATAAATTGTTCATATGTAAATTGTCATGTATATTTGTAAATTGTGCATAAAAACATACTTGTAAATAATTCGTGCATTCATGCATTAGTCTCGGCTATATGTAGATCACTTGTGCTTCAAAGTTTAGATTTTGATCTTTAATCAGTGAAGACTCTTTTGTTAACTCTCACCTACGGCGATTGTTAACACTTGAGTTATCTTAATTCCTTTGGAGTAAGAAATTTTCGAGGGTGATGTCTAGGACAAGAGACGGTACTCATAACGGGTTTTGGGTCTAAGAAAGGGACATCAATGGAGTTTAAGCCTCGGGATGTCTCGAAATTAGCCCTGCCTCTTGTGTTTATTCTTTCTAACCTGGTCACCTTTGAACTTGCCCAAACAGTTGAATTAATCCAAGATATTTACTTGGGCCGCACGGACGTATAAGTCTCTATCTAAACTTTGAAGCTATGTGAACTATATATATCTTTGACTTCCCCCAACATGTAAATATTGTTTATATCTTAACTTATATTATTTGTCATGACAAATTTAATTTGCATCTTCCGTTTAACTGACTTAAATCCTTCATTTAACTTGCATCCTTAGCTTAAATTCGCATTACTAACTAACGTGCATCTCTGTCTAGGCTGGATGGACGTTAAACTTCAAGCACTTGTTGGGAGGCAACCCAATGTATTCCCGGGATGTGAAGGAGTCATCAACACAGATTTGCTATCTTTTAACCCTTCACTCTCTTTATTTTATTTACTTAATGTTTTTCTTATTTTATTTTCGTAAATCACTTTCCTTACTTCAATTTTATGTTCAAATACTTCTTATTTCGTACATTGAGGACAATGTAGAATTTAAGTGTGGGGGAGTGGTTTACAATTTTAATTGTGCAATAAAATTGTTTAAAATATATATTTATAATCAAATAAAAAAAATTCAAAAAAAAATAAAAAAATTATTTGTTTATTGCTTTCTTAGAGTCTTTTTGTTTTAACTTAGTGTTTTTACGAATATTAAGTTACCCTTTAACTTGTCAATGATATAAATGAACGAAAATGAATATGTTATGGCTATAAAGATGATCACTATAACTTGAATTTGTTTGTTAATATTTTGTGATTAAGTGTTATAACTTGTAGATAATGCATGTAAATTGGTCAATAAACAAGCATGTTAAGATAAGTATGAATCATTTGAACCTTATGTGAGCTTTAGAGCCTTATATACGTCTTTGATGAGTGATTCATAAAGTTCTTTGTTTAAATTGATATACATATGCCTCATAACTACTTGCAATAGATTTTAATGAACTCTAGAGTACTAGAACTTATTCTATGTGATTTTCAAAGCTTTTAAGTCAATAAACTCTCTGATTTTGGATATGATTAAGGCATTAGGGTTAACACCACAAATTCAAACATCTATATTCCCTATTTTGTGCGCACAAGTTGCGACCCCCTTAGTTTTAACCCCTTTGAGCCTACATTAAGCCTTTCTTTCATCACCATGATTATCTAAACACTTGAGCTTAGTATAGACATCTTTCACCCTTGTTCCAATGACTCGGTTGATGACACAAAGATTGTGTGAAGAGAAATTGATGATGTTTTGAGATGTTTTGAAGACTTTTATGTATATGGATTTACTTACTCAAATTTTGTTGTATTATCGACACATGTTATTACCTTGATATATGAAGAAAAAAATTGAAATTGAAAAAAAAAAGAAAAAAAAAAGAAAAAAAAAAGAAAAAGTGTATTGAGTTTCTATCAAGGTAATAAGGTTTGATTATGTAATGTTTGAGTTAAGTCCTTTATAGTTGTAAATTCAAATGAATTCGAGGCCCAACATGATGAAATTTGGCCTATGTTCGAAGGGATGAATTCATTATATCATTGCACTAAAGCCGGGAAGCTATGTTATGTTTTGGGAGTCTTTTGAGTCTTGGAACGAATTTGAGCACCACTTGTCCTATATATTCCTTGCCTCTAACTTAACCCCATTACAACCTTCGTAAAGACCTTATGATCCTTAAGATGGTAAATTTTGATTAGTGGAGTCAATCACTTGAGTAAGCTTATGGTTTTGGTTCATTTGTGCAAGTATGTTGTTGTTTTTATCTTGAGGTGTTTGTTTGAGATTTTGCAAAAGTACTTCATTTCTATTATGTGAGCATTTTTTTCTCACATATTTTGAGTGCAAACACAAACCCTTACAAAATTGAGTGAATTTATGAGTGCATATCCTTGTGAGTTGATTCATACTTATTTTATTCATGTTGAGATCCATTTCACCATATTTACTCATTATCTTACTTGTTAAAATATTTTGTTACCATGTATTAACTCTTGAATTCCATATGCTTAATTGCTTTAAGTGAAAATTTTTGATGCCATGATGAAAATGAAATATTGAGACAAATAGTTAAAGGTTTACTTGTTTTGAATTCGTAGTTTAATTTTAGTATTTGCTAGGGACTAGCAAAGTTTAAGTGTGGGGGTATTTGATAGGTCGTCAAATAAACATTATTTTATATTATTTTATACCTTTTATACTTGACTTTTAATATTAAAATAATAAATACTTAGATAAATTAATTTATTTTGTAATATTTTTGTTTAAATAAATAAAACTTGTAATTTGGAGCGTTTTGGCGAAAGAATCGTCCCAATCAGAATTATAACGAAGAAATTATGGACGAAATTCGATTGAATTATTTATATATTAATTATTATTAATTTTGTGCAACCCAAATTCTTGTTTTTAATCTCCAGCCCATTTTTTCTTATGCAGCCCAAATTAATAAACAATGCAGCCCAAAATGAATCAAGACTCAGCCCACGACCCGCCCGCGTCTCCAGTCGACCCGCTGCAAGCCCAAGTTGCGCTGCCTGGTCCATCCGATTTGCTCCCAAGCCCGTACGCCAGCCCATCCGCAACTCCAGCTCGGCCCGCTTCCACCCAGTTGACTGATCCAACTGCTGCAGCCCGTACAGCCACCTGCTCCCCAGCCCATCACTCCAGCTCTGAGCAACAGCCTTCACGCCAGGCCACCTACTCGGTCCAGTCCCTTCAGCAACCAGCCTAACCACTCTTCAGCCCGTACGCCTGCATCCATCTAACCAGTCCAGCCACCTACCCAACTATTTATCAGCCCATTTTCTGCTGCCTCCTCTGATTTCCTGCTCCAATACAACTCCTAAAATTAGCTTTTTCATCATTTGTCATCATTTTAATTATTTTTTTTTTATATTTCTATTTTATATTTTTATTTAAATATTTTAGGCCTCCCTCTATAAATAGGGAGGCATTTCACTTGTAAGGGGGAGTCCCTATTTTGAGTAGTTTTAGTCTTAGTTTAGTTCATGTTTCTCTCTTCTCTCATTCTTCTTTTTCTATTTTTAGATTTATTTTGGGACCATTTTAGCTTCTTTTAGATTATTTATTTATTTAGCTTTCTTTTAATTCTTGTTCTTAAATTATGTTATTTTTATATTAATCCTTAATTTCATTTTTTCTTTACTTTGTTCTTGTGAGTTTTCTTTGAGATCTCTTAAATACATTTTTATGCTTTCCTTAAGAAATACCTAGGCCAAGTATTTCCGAAATAATTCTAGAATTTAAGTCCGTATTCTTATGTTTTATCCTCCATCTTCATAGGGTTCTTGCCGCTGTTCGGTGTTCCTTATGAATAACATTCCATTGTTTCCATCCACTTTCGGAATCACAAGCTGTTCTTGGGTTCTGAAAGTGTAACTTTTCTCCATTTACTTAAATTCTTGTTATTATTTTGGTTTTACTTATAATTCAATATATGTGTTGGTATTTTCTTTCTAACATTTGTAAATGTGAATACAATCTCCATGTGTTTTACTTTTTGAATTTCATCTACTTCATATGTTTTAGTGCTTAACCTTCAATTTAACACTAAGTGTTTATGACCGCTGTTCGGTGCACTTAGAATAGGATTGAAGAGATTTAGATGTTTGACACACATTGAAATCACAAACTTAAGGTGAATCGTATTATAAATGTTTATGACCGCTGTTCGGTGCATTTATAATATTGAAAAATGTATGCATGTATTTGAGATGATTAAGGTAGAATTTCGTGATTGGTTCATTATGAGCATGATGTTAGAGTGTTGGTAAAAATATGTGTTTGAAGAAAGTTCACTTGCATAAAAGTTAAAGTAGAAGTAGAATTAAGTTCTTAATTATTTTTACTTGCTTTCTTTATTATATGATTACAATCTTTCAAACCCCCCATCTAATTCTTTATTTTTTAATTCTTTAATTCTTTATTTCATTAATTCATTAATTCTTCTATTCTTTAATTCATTTATTCTTTAATTCTTTATTATTTAATTCTTTAATTCTTTAATTCTTCTATTCTTTAATTCATTTATTCTTTAATTCTTTATTATTTAATTCTTTAATTCTTTAATTCTTTAATTCTTTAATTCATTATTCTTTGATTATTCATTATTCTTTCTCACTAACATATTATTAATGTTCCCTAATTTCCCCGGTTAAGAACGATCCTTATTTACCAATGCTACAATTACACAAAAAGGGTTTAAATTGCATAACACCCGAATTACGTGTTTAATTTAATGCGTAGTTTGGGCGTTATCACCCGTGTGGGGTTTGCCTGACTGGTGGTGGCCTGATCCCTGCCCCTTCTTATGGTACTTGTCCCTCCCGCGATGATCATTGTTGTACGTCCCCTTCCGCTTACCAGAGTGTGAGTCAGAGCGGTGATCCGTATGCGCGTTGTTGATTGGTGGAGGTGACTGTCTGCCGGTTGCTGGGAGGTGAAGGGCGCGCGTTATTCACGTCAGGTCGGGGCGCTACCTGGGGAGAGTTGAAGTGCTCTGCCTTGGCGTGTATTGCCGCTTGCTGCATGAGCTCATTGTTATCGTCCCAACCCTGGGTGAAGGCATGGTACTTGAAGGTGGACTCTCGCTGCCCATTGCGGAAAGCTCGGTAGGCGGCCTTGTCATCCGTCTCGTGGCATTTGGAGTATTCCAAGCTGAATCGAGCGGCATATTGGCGTAGGGGCTCGTTATTTCCCTGTCGGAGGGTTCCCAAGTCCTCGGTTGTGAGCAGTCGATCCGTCTGGATCATGAACTGGTTCAGGAAGACCGTGTGTAAGCGGTCGAACGAGTCGATAGACTGTGGTTCCAGACGATAGAACCAGTTGAGCGCGGCCCCAGTGAGGGTGGAGCTGAAAATCAGGCACTGCGCTTCGTCAGAGAGATTTCTGAAGGCAAGCGCGGAGTTGTAATTGTTGATATGGGTGTTTGGGTCGCCCTGTCCATCATATAGGGCAATCTTCAGGGGTTTGACCTCTGCTTCATGGTGGTACCGCATGATGCGGTCCGTAAAGGGACCGATGTTGGTCCGAGGTCTGGGTAGTGTCCCAGCCTTGGGTCTGGCGGCCTCCAACTCTCGCACGCGCTAGAGGAGTTCCTTGACCACCTCGTCTGATCGGTCGGGCCGATCTGTCCCAATCGGTCGGTCGCCGATTGGATGATTTGTGTTGCCGCCCCTGGGCTTCCCGGGTTGTGTCGGTCGCCTCCCAGACGAGGCCGTGGTCGAGCTGGCATTGTCCTCCGGCTGGTTCCTGCTGACCAGCAAGGAAGGACTTCCTGGAGGCTGGGCAGAGGGCCACGGATGCTGTGCTAGTCGGCGGGCCGACCCGGACCGTGATCGGGCGCTCTGGGATAGTACTGGCAGAGGCGGTTATGCCTGGATGCGGGGGTCATGCGTGGGGTAAGTCAGACGGTTGGCCGGGGTCTGCGTCTGTCTTCTGTCGAGTCGTTCACGGGCGTCACGGTAGATCTGCGTTCCCGAGGGGCCGGGCAGGTCGGTCTGGTGGAAGAGCAGGCGACCGGACGCTTCTGGTCGGCAGGTGTCACCAATCTCGACTCGGCAGGCATCGAACTCCTACCGACAAAATGCAGCGGCTAAGGCCCGTTTGGTTGCCTCCCGCTGCTCCTCCAGTTCCTCGCGGGTGGATTGCAAGATGGCCAGGGTGCTTCCATGTTGCTCCCCCCACACGTGGTTCCTGCTCTCGATGGCAACGTTGCTTTTCCTGAGTTCGGTAACCTCCGATCGGAGGGTCCTTAGCATTTCGAGCATATCCTCGGAAGGCAGGTGTAACGCCCCGGAAATTCGGAAAATGTAATTTTGTAAAATAATGAATAAATGACATTTTTACCCTTGTGAATAATATGGTCAATTTGTTGACTTTTTGATTGGTGAATCAAACAGACGTTGACTGATGACCGTGACGTAGTTCGGGACGTCACGAGTCCATAGCCTGGTGGCACGTCCAATTCCGACGATCAGGGAAAAAGTTATGACGTTCGGAAGTTCGAGGGCATTTTCGTAATTTGGACGAAAAGGGGGAAAATGTTGACTTTTTGTTTGACAACTAATTTTCACACGATTCGAGGACCGTTAGGTAGGTCTCGATGCTCTGAGTACAACGACAGGCGGCACGTCGAAAACGGAGTTCGGATACGAACGTTACGGGTCACGGAAGCTTAGGGGCAAAATGGTAATTTGTCCCACCAGGGGAAAATGGTCTTTTAACCATGTTCAGACAATGACACCTGTCCTTTGTCTTCATCTTGCCTCAGACAACACGGAAACCGGATTTCATGGAAAACACAATGATATACACTTTTGACATTTACCCCTAAATCATGGATTGGCCTCATCATTTTGTTCAATTGATCCGTGATAAACCACTAGCTCAGCGTCATTGTGCAATTAAGAGCTTAAGGAAGCTGAATTGAGAGAAAAACTCGAGAGACAGAGACGCCTCTGGGAGAATTTTGAATCGAAAATTCTTGAAATTAGAGGGAAATTCGAATTCGAATTTGTGAGCTAGGAGAAGGGAAATTGAGGATTGAGTTAAGCTTCTGGGATCAAAACGAAGCTCCCTGCAACAAAAACGAAGAGGAATCGTGTCGAATTGAGGAAGAACAGAAGCTTCCATGGCTGCTGAAAATCGAGCTTGAGTTCTACCAGTTGGAGGTAAGGAATTCTCAAATTGATCTTGTAAAAACGTTCCTTACACTTTCACGAGACTAACTGAATGAATTAATTGGAAAATCAGTGACGAAATCGAGAAACCCGAATAGGAGACCCGTCGAAGTTCGATCGTGAGTCGTGAAGTTTTAGACCTTAATTGAGGTAATTGAACTTACAGAACTTAAATGGAGTTGGATTAGATGGGATTAGTTGAAAGCATGGATCGATTTGAGGTCGAATTGACTGAGATTGAGTTGGGTTCTATCGCGGATTTTTCAACCCGTTTATCAGACATTCGGGTGAGAACGAAGCACTGTAGCAGTACTATGCTACGCGCGTGGCTTTCACGCGCAGCCTCTTGCGGCGGCGCGTGACGGCGCGTGGATGGGAATCTGGCGAAGTGATCAACATGAAACTTGATGTTCTCGATGATACGAACCTATCCGCGTTTATTTCAGGTCAATCGGATATGGTTTCGGAGTAGTTTTGAGTACCTGACGCATTTAATTTATAATTAAATAATATTATAAAATTCCGACGATTAAGGGATTCTTATATGAGGATCATATGATGGTCTAGTAACCTTAAATCACTTTGTTTGACAGGCTGGAATATTCCCGAGACGTCGGAAGAAAACGAACAGCTCGAGGCTGAGCAATCCGGACGGTGTGTGTGAGTGGACTTTTGGTTTTCTAACCGTGATGCATGCATATATGCTTTAAAATGCTTTATTATATGATTTGATATGATTTGTTATTATTGATGTTTCAATCCGGTGATTTCTCGATTTTCTCGGTTTTATGATTATTATATTATATTTTGGCACGATTTTCAAGAAATGATGTTTGACTCGGGTTATGAGTCAAGGAATTAAAAATGATATTTGGACTCGGATTATGAGTCAGTAATTGATTTTACGGATTTACTGATCGTGGCAACTCGGGTTTATGGTTGCACGGATTTGCGTGAAAATGAGATTTTGGGCTTGAGACCCAATGAAATTGTGATTTTGGTTGGGTTCGTATTTCCATGTGATATTATGATGATATTGATGATTTGCGGAAATATAATGTAAATCGGGACTTTGGCTTTTCCGGATTTGAGGACACTATATTTTGGGGCTGCGACCCTATGTTGTTAAATGATTTTGATTTCAATGCAACTGTTTTTCACTGGTTTTTGTGATGATGATATGTTGCGGATATTTAGGGCTTTCGGGGTGAAAATATGTTTTTCCCTGGAGTGCACCCTGGAGATGACGCTCACCTTCGGGATGGAAGTGTTTACCCCGAAGAGGTCACGTAGCACGATCTTTGTCGAGCAGCCGAGGGAGGCTTGACTCAGATCAGATGTGCTGGATATACATAGATCGGTAAGTGATGTGTTCACTAGATCTGGATTGCCGGCTGGTGATGTGTTCACAACGGCGGATGCTTGGATTTTGAGCGGTCCTTGAGCCTATTGATATGCCCGCGTTGCAGGGATAAACGTGACTCTAAGCAACAGGATATGGAAATAAGTCCCGTGATTTTGTGGAAGATGTTTTGATTTTATTGGTCCACTGAACATATTTGATTGATTTCATATTATTACTCATGTTTTCTGTTATGCATGCACGTTTGCGAAAACTGGAGGCTAAGAAATGTGTTTTGGTAAATGTACTTATCAAACTTTATTTTTGTCCACTCACACCTTTACTGTTTTATACACCCTCCAGGCCAGTGCACAGGTACGGGGGCTAGAAACAAGCAAGCGAGGCAAAAGAATAAGTAGACCGTTGCGCACTCAGACACTCTACAGAGTAGGAATTTGATCCCTATCTGTAATAGTACCTATGCTCTGTATTGTCTTTGACTAGTCAAACTTGTGACGTCATTGGTCTGTAAAACTTAATTATCCCTTGTCTGACAATGTTTTCGGGATTTGTTGTGTGGTGTATGTATATAAGTTTGGTTACTTTTGGTATTTTTAGTTATTGTCAGACGGGAGCAGGATTCATCACAATTATCGAAGGATAAACGGGATGGGTCTTGTCAGCAAGCTAGCTCGGGCTCGGCTGCGGTCGACTTGGGGGGTGTTGTTGAGCTCAACGTCATCCCGTTTGGCAGACATGGTGCGTCGGCAGGGGGTTGAGCGAAGGTATGTGAGTAAGTGGGATGTATACTCTTTCCCACAGACGGCGCCAATTGTTTGATCCGGGAATGACCAACTCGATGAGACCCGCTGGGGGATCTAGGACCAGCCGTGTGGTGTCTTGGGCCCGCTGGGGGCGTTGTTGTTCGGCAGGGATCCTGCAAAGACTAGACATCGGTGTGGTGCCGGCCAAAGGGGGCTCCGATGCCTAAGTTAGTATCTGAGTGCCGAGGGGCAAGTAAATACAGTGTTCTGGATCGGTTCCGAGTGTCTTACCTTTGTGAAGGGTTTCGAGGTATTTATAGTGGCCATAACTGCGGTAGGTGGGCTACTGTTGCGGGAGCAGGTGGTGCTTTGTGGCTGAGAGTTGTCTGACAAGCCCTGGACATCCGGAGGAGGCGCCAGCTGGAGTCCCAACATGCCTCCGTTAGGGAGTTGGTATGGCAGAGTTGGTTAGGTGACTGTCGCGGCCAGCTGGCGTCTGTACCATATCAGGTGCCGAATGACAGGCCTGCAGGTCAGTGTCGATCGGCGGGCCACGGTGGGGTGCCGATCGGAGAATCGGTGGGTGTCCTTCCTGTCCTGGCGGGCCCTGTGCTTAGGTGGTCGGTCGATGTGGTATCAACACTATTTATATCCATAAGTAATAATTCACTTATACCCAATTTTTAAAGTTAATTAGGAAGTTATAGAAGAAAAACATGAAATCTTTGAACAAGCATAACTTTCTCAAATGGTGTCTGATTGGCTTGATTCTTAGACCATTGCACTCAGACTTCCACTCTGACTATTTTTCATGTTGACCATGATTCCAAAACCCAGATAATTCTCTCACACGTGCCACCTCTATTCCCTGTGCGTGGTGGCCACGTGCCACCATTGTTCATCTTCTTCTTCACATTCAACCTGGTTTTTTGCAACAGGGTCTCCCGCGACCTACGACATAACTCGACTAGAATTTCATCGTTTCTTACCCATTTCTTTCATTTCAACCACTAGAATTAATCTAATGATCTTCATGAGAGGACGTATAGGTTCAGAACGACAAGAACATGCCTCACAAACATGACCCAACTTCCTAGGTTTCGGTCGAAGTCCCAGAATCGTTCCTGCAGCTTCTCCACTTCCAAACTTTGTAATTTCCTTCTTAAAATGAACCTAAGATCTTCGAAAGAACAAGAGGTTTCTGGGTTATCTGTTTCCATGCCCAACACCACGAAGTTAAAGTAGGAACATTACGGTTCCATGTTTTCCCCTTGTACCCTACTCTCTTCCATCACTCTTCCTCCCTTTTTCTCATCAGTTCTTATCCTCTTTTCTACCTCATCTCTTCTTCTTTTTCTCTTCTTTTCTTTTCTCCTCCCTCGTTTCTCCTTCATCTTTCTTTTGTTTTTTCCATCGACCTTTGTCTTCTTTTTTCTCTTTTTTTCTTATTTCGGTGCCCCTCCACTGATTCCTCAAACTCTCCTGCCTTCAGCTTACTTACAGCCACCAATGTTGCTGAAAGAGAGAAAATGTGAAGAACAAAGACAATTCTAGAATTATCTAGGCCACCATATTTCAAATTAACAAAATGCCTTTTAGGCCCAAAATGACCAAAATGCCCCTAAACCATTCATGACCCATAACGAATTTATCCTACCTCCAATTTTGACATACTGCCTGTCTATAATCTCAGGATCTCGAGACCTTTACAACGGTCCTCTCGGTAAGCTCATAAGATCTCTCAAACAAAAAATCAACATTTTGACTTTTAGGTCAAAAGTATACTCTTTGACATTTCAGGGGTAAAATTGTCTTTCGATTCAATTTTTTTCCAAATTTACGTTTTCTCAATATTCGAGGTGTTTCAATAGACTTATATAGCAAGAAGGCTATGGCATGAGAGGTGAAATGTAGGTGGAAGTACTTACTACACTAGGATGTTAGGTGTTCAGCATTCATTTGAGTTTGCGTTTATAATGGGAGTAGAAGTAGACACCACTAACTATCATTAAATGTAAATGTACTAAATATGGTTAAAAGGTGTCAACATGTACTGCCATGTCATAATGAGGACAAACACACTGTCACAAATAAAAGCACCTAAAACTGCCTAGACTATTATGTTACTATCAAATTATGAGGACACTATCAGACTATAGGGATACTATTAGACTACGCATAGAGCAAAGAGCCCTAGTTGAATAAAATTTTGAAATTTACAATGCAGTTTGCTTGACGGATTATGAGGACACCACCTGACTACAAGTGCATAGTAGAGCACTAGTTACCATAAATCTAGAAATAAACACCCAATCCAAAAATAATCATGCAATCTGAAATGAGTAAACATCACTGTAAACATCACCCTATAACAATATATGCATCATCCTAGAAGCCTACCAGTAAGCCTCTTTTCGAAAAGCTTCAACTGCCAACTTCATCCTGAATGCGGGCACTTCCTGCTGGGCACAAGCTGTTGAAACTGGATTCCAGCAGGAAGAGGTTTCTAACTCCTTTCAAAGATGGAACGTCATAGTCCAATCCCATGGAGGTCCAACACAATAACGACCCAATGGTCATCCCCAGCATATATTGGCGAATATATTTGCCTCCCTAATTTCCAAGGTGAAGCAAAGTATATTGGCAAAGCTCCCGAAACATAGCTTTGTACAGCCTTCATACTGAGGGAGAGAGGGCGTTGTACCTTTATTGAGAAAATCTGCACCTCTGGGATGACTAGATTGTAGTTCATACTTGACTTGCATAATCAACCAATCAACAAATGAGGTCGCTACTAGACTATATGAACACTATCAGACCATGAGAACACTATTAGATTATAAAGACACTACTAGACTATAAGAACACTACTAGACTATGAGAATACTACTAGACGATGAGGACACTATAAGATTATGGAGAACACTATAATACTATGAGGAGGATATCAGACTGAGTTTGAAAAAAAAAAAAGTGTATCATTCTCATATCGAAGCGAGTCTTACCTCCAAATTGAGTGTAAAAAAACCTAGAGTGTCAAGTATCAACTCATTGTAAAGTCCAATATCAGATGAAATCACTCAGCTCAATCCTACAAACCTGGAAAAGTGTAGCAATAATATGATAAATATGAAAAGATAAAATTGATTCATGATTCATACATATAACAATGAATTCACTAATAAAATGTCAAGAGAGGAGACTCTAGGGCATTGACATCCATGATAAGGCATAATTTCTAATACAAGACTACCATTCTTCCTTGAGACTCCCTAGCCCAAGGACAACTCTAACGGAAATATAAAAGTTGAAAAAAAAAAAAAGTAATCCAACAAACATTCAAATCACACAACATCCACGAAAGCCAGAGGTACCTGTTGCATAAGGTCGTGAGCCATGACTCGACTAGAAACCAACCAAGATCTTTTGTTGGGATCAAGGATATTTTGGATACTTTACCATATCAAAATGACAACAGAAACAACATCATATGATCTCTATCTACGGCTACAAGGCTTTGAAGCCATGACACACTACGAGGAGCTATACACAAGACAATATGAAATTTGGTACCAGATCTATAAGGTTCCTAAGAATCTCTATTACCAAACAATCAAATCATTAAACCAAAAGATGATTTTCAACACAATTTTCTGTATAAAGCAGCACAGAATATTTTATATTGGATAACAAAACGACATTGCCAAAATTCAAGGAAAACAACAAAGATACTTCACATTCTAAAAAGAAAAATTTCCCAACGACAATTCATAAAATTCCAACCATAACTAACTGACTACAAAAACCATAGGTGATCTTCAAACCAAATAGATCACAAACCTCATGGTAATCAACAACTTAATATTGTTGAAACTCATCAACCAAAAACTGCAAAATTTTTATCAATAAGCTAAATTTCATTATGCAGCAACAACAATTAGAACAATATCGTGGTTCAGTTACAGCCTTTAATTTTCCAAACTAAAATATCACAAACCTGAAAGGGAATCTTCATCACAAAGTGCTAAAGCACAATCATAGCAAAACTACAGGATTTTGACAATAAACTGAAACCATTCCATGGAAAAACAAACTAAATAATATATGGTTCAACCATGTTTCCAATTAATCAAAATGAATTTCTCTTTCATAATTAGGCTTTGGCAAAAACAGTTTTCAAACACAAAATGAAAACATCTCTTACTCCGACTGATCAAGATTCTACAGCATACCCATCTTCACTAAGATCAATTGAAGAACAAAACACAACTAGAATAGCGGACCAGTTGTCCCAAAAGATCAAATTGACATAAAATATAAACCTTTGTGAAAGACCATCAACCAAAATAATTTGTACATTAATCATTAATTTCTAATGTATTAGAAAACACCAAATAAGTCAGTGAATGTGAAGCTCAAATATATTTTTTTTTAAATTCAATTCTCAACACTCACTAATTGGTTACTTTACCAATGCCTTTCAAAAATATATTAATGAGGCAGATCACAATGTAGTGCTAAGAATAAAATTGAGAAATTGTTAAAAAAACAGAGCAAGATGTTCAAGTACTTAGAAAGTTACTACAATGATTAATCTTAAAACATTACTGTCTGCCCATCTTAAAATAAATTCATTTCAAAACTCATCCTAGTGAAATTTGTTTGTAAAGAACCTCAGCGAGTCTAAGATCTCGTGGATTGATTTGCAGAACACCAACGTATAAACAAGATGGTAGATGAGTTCCAAAAAGCAAAAGGTAAATAACAAAGATTTCATGAAAGTTAACAATATTGAACTTCACCCATTGTCAGCTATCCTCAAGTGTCCAAAGTAATTAGAATTATTGGTCTCATAAAGTAGAACTAATGTTCAAGAGTTCACAACATGAGAACAACACCATTGACATAAAACGGACCTTATTAGCCTTGAAACATAAAAGGTAATACAAATAATTGGTCTTTACTTTCTCTTGCATGTTATCAACTCCATGTTTCAAAAACACATATAAAGCCCAAGCTAATTAAATTGTGAGGTTAGTTCACTTCTAACACGTCATTCACACTTGTTGTAACGGCAACATTTTTTTATAATTGTATCAAATAGTCTGTTTCACCACACTATTTTTCTAAAGATTTAAACCAGTCAAACTAACATATTAGAACTCAACACCAAAGCGATGCTCAGGGGAGGAGACTCTAGGGCATTGATATCCATGATAAATGTGTCAATTATCAAAAATAAGTTTTTTAAAAAAATTAACTTTCTTCATCTTAACATGCTAAGCAAAGAAATGGCAAATGCCCAATTATACAATTTGAAATTTTCAACAACCCAACCGAGATTTCAAAGTTATAATTAAGCTAATATTCAAATTTTTTGAGCTAATATTCAAATTTTTTGAGCTAATATTCAAATTTTTTGAGCTAATATTCGAAGACAAATCTGCTCACCTAGTCGTAATTTCTTTCTTGGTGCGTAGTGGATTATTGCAATAAGGATGAAGAACAAAAGAGAACACAATCGGCGCGGCTTATAGAAGAAGGTGGTCACGATTTGGAGAAGAATGTGGTCACGATTTCTTTCTTGGTGGGAAATGGTTTGTTGCAATGAGGAAGAAGAAAAGAGGAGAAAATGGTTGTCAAGATTTAGAAGAAAAGTTCATCGCAATTTTGTCCTCAATGGATATTGGGTTCTTGGGATTTGAAAATTTGAGGAAGAACAAAGTAGGAGCGATTTGGAATTTAGAGTTTCTTCTTGGTAGAGTATTCCATTGCATAAATTACGTAACTATTAAATTACTATAAAACTTGTATAGTGTTAATTTGTAAAAATATTTCAGAAGCCCCTATTTTTTAATATTTTTTTGCCAAACCACATTTTCACCAATTTTGCTTCTTTTTAAGAGTGAATTGAAGATATCCCATATTATACATTGGATAGAAATACAACTAGAACTGGATAGGAATACAACTAGAGCATTACTGTATAAGAATACAACTAAAGTATTACTGGATAGGAATACAACTAGAGCATTAAACTAGCTGTAACGACCCGTCCCAAATTCCTAGATTAGATTAGTGACTAATCACGATTAGTGAGGCTAATCCGTGATTAGTTGGGCGAACTCGGACGAACGATGCGAAATGACCGTTTTGCCCCTAGTGGTGGCAAAACGTTGACTTTTTGTTCGAGCGGTCAAATAGACTTTGACCGATGACCGTGACGTAGTTCATGACGTCACGAGTTCATAGACAAGTGGCACGTTCAATTCCGACATTCGAGGAGGAAGTTATGACGTTCGGAAGTTTAGGGGCATTTTGGTAATTTTGGTTAAAAGGGTCAAAATGTTGACTTTTTGACCAGGAGGTCCGATGGCCGAGGGCCGAAGACCGTTACGTAGATAAGGACGATACGAATCCGTAGACAGGCGGCACGTCGAATTCGGACATTCGACGGCGAAGTTACGGTTCACGGAAGTTCAAGTGCACTATTGCACGAATTACGAAACGGGTTCACTTTTGGACTCCAGTGGGCCCAGATATTTGTCTTGATGTCCAATGGATGAGTGACAAGTGTCACCCATCCAATGGACACCATATTCCTTCATGCACCGTGCAAACCATTTCCTTTTCTTCATTCAAACACACCAACCCGATCTCATCCATTTTCCACCCAAAACCCATCCCACCTTAACCCATGACCAGCCATGAGGACCAGGGAGACTAGGGGAGCTGAGGTGACCGGCCTGGAGGCCTGAGCCGCCGCCCACGGCGGCGAGAGGAGGAGGAACCCGTGAGGTTCACGGTAAGCCCATTTTCAATCCAATTTCCATTTTTATTGCTATGGGTCATTTTGGTTGCTTCCAATGAATTAAATGGATTATTAGGATTGTGTTAGGAAGGTTTTAGGAAGCTTGGGAGGGCTGTGAAGCCATGGGTGCAGTTTTGAAACTTTGAACCGTTTGGTTCAAAATCGAACCATAGGATTTAGGTGTTTTTAGATAGTTTTAGGGATTGAAATGGATGGAAAACATCAAAATAGGAAGAAAGGAATCGAAAAGGAAGAACTAGGATGACAAATGGGGTGTCTAGGGCTGTGAACCGGTCACGCCGGTCCAGTTGGACCGGCCAAACCAGGTGAACCGGTCCAGCACAGGAAAACCGGTCCGCTGGAGCTTGCTGATGATGAACAGTAATCTGGCTCTTCTTGGGGCGCGTGAGGGCGCGTGGTCCATAATTTGGGGAAGTGTTCAACATATGAAATCTTCTATTCGATGTAACGAAGATTTTGGGACTGGTCTCGCATCAATCGGACATCGTTTCGATAGTTTTTGGGGTGTCGGAAGGTTTAGGGTCGGTTTAAAAATAGTTAAAAGTTCGGGAAAATTACGGGGTTTTGATGGGAGGTTAATTAAGTAGTTATTAACCTTCTATTAAAATTTGGACAGGTTTGGGAGTCCCGGTAATGGTGATCGGCTCGGGGAGCCGAATGGCACGCAAATCGATGCGGCAGCTCGGACGGTCTGTGAGTGGACTTTGTTTTCTAAATTGGTGCATGCATAAATGTTTATTATATGTTTTATTACATGTTGGATGATGCCATGGGTGCATTTGTATGTGGTTACGTATAAGCACGTATTTCGAGGTTTCTGCCTTATACGGGTATGTATTTCTTTATTGACTTAAATGATTTGGTTTTGGATTTCTAAAAGGATAAACTCGGGTATGAGACCCATTTGGTTTTGTCTCGGGCATATGACGCTATTTACGACCTTCGGGTCTAAATCGTGGTCGCGACGGGTGCTATGTGCACGGCGATCGACGATACGACGCTTGCCTCCGGATTGGGATGTGTTCCTTCCGGAAAGGTCACGATGCACGATTCGTTGTCGGGCAGCCTGGGGAGGCTCGACTTCGGAGTGTTGACGGTTAAGGATAGCGATCGGTGAGGAGTGCACCATGATCTTGTGGTGGTCGCGTCGGTTGATTCGTTCACGGCGACATACCAGGATTGAGAGCGGTCCTGGATGGATGGTTGCACGCATCACTATGATCGAAGTCGTGACTGACCCTTAGATATCGGGCACGGTGCCCAGTTGAGTCATATGTTCGGGCACGAGACCCAGTTACTTTATGGTTTATGATTTCGGGTCAGGGACCCTACGTGGATTTCCAAGTTCATGACGGTTTATGGGAACCGGCATGAACCTTTGTCAGGTCATTCTGGTTCTTGACGGTTTATGGGGACCAGCATGAACCCTGGTTATGTTATTACGGTACATGACGGTTTATGGGAACCGGCATGTTACCTGATTATGGATATTATGGATCATGACGGTTCAGGGGGGAACCGGACATGAATGTTTATGTTATGTATATATATGTTCATCTACCTTCCTTTACATGTTCTACTATCTCCTCCGGGGAGGGTCGTTGGCCTGGGTGGACCCCGGAGTAGTCACGGAGCACCGACTGAGTAGAGTCACCCCCCAGTTGGGTTCCTTACTCTCAGGAAGGCTATGGTTACTATTACCTCGGGTAGGGTCAGTGGTCTGCGGACATTGACCTTGACTTTGAGAAGACTCGGATTGAGACCCGGGTAGCACGCGCATAGCTTTGGATACCGTGACAGGATTGGTTGTGTGACTTATGTATATATGTGATATAAATACGAGATATATGATATTATATGTGGTGTGTGGTATGCACAGGTGTGCACAGGAGTCGAGCAGTGGCTCGGGTACTTGGCTTCTTTATGGTTTGGGGCCGAGTCCCTTATGGATTTGGGCAGTGGCCCGTATGGTCGTTTTCATTGTGGTCCTTCCGACCTTGGTTTATATCTGTTTTGGGCTTAGTCTCACATATGGTTTGTTTTTGGATAAATGGTTTTCGAATGCATGCATGCTTTTTAGTGGAGGGTACAAATGTCTTATGAAATGTTTTTATAAACTTTTGTTTTGTCCACTCACAGTTTTTAATGTTTTGACTGTCCTTCGGGTTGACATCGGATGTGGACTGTAGCAGGGACCGAGATATCACATACCTCCTCCGGATCCTGGCGTACTCTGATAGCCCGGGAGGGCAAAGGTCGAAATTATCCCTTGTCTGACACTCCGTGTCAGACGGGCAAGGTCATCCCGCACTAATCCCGGGGGGATTGGGATGGGTCCTATCACTAGCCATCACCATTTGGCCCATAAGCCGACGGGCTTGTGGATACTCAGTAGGCCCGGTGACAAAAAGCCCGATCTGGCCCGCTATGAACTATTGGCCGACCTAGCCCGCACGTTAACAGGCTGGACTTGGGCTTAGAGCATTCAAACTCGATAGCCACGATAGGCCTGAGCCCGATAAGGCCCGGTAAGCCTAGCCTAACCTGCCCATGTAAACCTGACCCATAAACCCGAATATATAAAATAATTATAAATTAAGAATTAATACCTAGTCAAATCTTATTACTACTATTTCAGCCCAAACCCAAAACTCCAACTCAAGTTCAACTTAATTTTTATAGAAGTGCATGTTTTTATATACAGCTCCACATCCCACTGTTCCATCTTTAGCGAAAAGATTACTTGGATCATTACAATTTGATATAGGGAATTCACCAAATTCACTCTTTTTGACCCACTTTGATTCTGATACCTTTACTACACTGAGTGACAATTAGGAATAGCATAACTCCATAAAGAATCTCTCAGGAGCTAACTCTTCAGGTAATTATTCATAGAACTTATTACAATTCAAGTAGATTTGTGATTAATGACCACCTTACCATGTCTCAATTTTGTGGTCGAAAAGTTAAATCAATTCTCTAAATCCAATAGGTCCCCTCTTTACCATGTCTCTCAATATTCAATAATGATATTTAAGCACAACTCACACTTTTATAATTAAGTAAGTAGAAGTGGACTTAATAGACCCTACCCAAGTGGGCATAGTAGGGTCAATCCATAAAACCTAATAAAAACCCAACCCAAACCCTACCCAACAAAAGACATGGACTTCTAGATTTATGATCTAAATCCGCCCGACCCGACCCGATATTTTTCAAATTATGAAATAAGCCAAACCAATCCGGTATTTTTTAAATTATGAAATAAACACGACCAAGCCCCGGTTCAAGCCCAAAAATTTTGGGCCGGACTTGCCCGACCCGGGCCAATGATGAAGCTTACATTAGACTAGTAGTACTAGTAGCTAGGTGGATGCGTTCTCAACAAGGGGATAAAGCTCATAGATGCCAAAGCTGAGAGATTATAAAGCAACATACAAAAAGAAATTTGCAGCATATGCAGTTTCAGCCATGTAGCATTAGAGAAACCGCAAGCTTTATCTTTGTCTGCGCCCTGTACTATACAGATAACACGGTATTCCTTCACAGTAAAATTGCAATCATTATTGAACATGGATATAGTCAATCAACCAAAACAATAAATGAAAGCTATCCAATTGCAAGTAAACAAAAACACTTATGAATCATCCTATCTGAACAAAACAGATTAGGAACTTATCAAACGTCAAAACGATCAATGCATCCAGCAGAGTCACAACAGTCTCACTTCAGAGCAATCTCTGGAGTTTTTCCTTATCCAACCGGGTTTTGCAGGAGAATAGAAGTTCATATTGAGCTCCAAATATACGCTGACGTTTTAGCCAAAAGAACTTCTTCTGCAATTCATGAGCTTCTGTATTTATTACCAGATACTGTTTCTTGATCTTCATTTCAAACTGTTCTCTGGACTTTTTATCAATATGAGGTGATCGCAGCACAGTGTATAAGACGCGGGATTCAGGCAATGCAACCCTCCGTGTGCAAGGTGGAAGCCCCCACAAAAGGTTTGGGTGATGAAAGGATCGAATCACTACAGATATCTTGGCAGACATTACTTGGGAGGGTGTTTTCTTTTTGGCCACTCCTTTTACAATCATTAAACAAACTCTAGTTAGAGGGTGATATCAATCTGAACTAACCAGCAATTCAAATAAAACACACGAAAAGATGTTTATATATTTAACAAATCATAAATTTTGCACATATGACATAAGAAGAAAAATTATCCGCCAAATCAGGCCTTTCACAAGTATTCAATTTGATTATGCTTAGAAGAACAAAGTTTCAAAAAGATAAAAATCAGCCACACAATAAAAATAATGATAACAAAACCCCAAATTCTTAAAACTAAATAGAAGCAACCTGGTTGTCACTGAAAAATCAACCAATAAAAATGAATGGGCAAAAATCATACAACAAAAAACATGAACAAACTGTATAAAAATTATGAACACACATCTCCATCAGATTTAGAGAACCAAATCAGAATCAGAATCAGAACAATGAAAAAAAAAAAAACTAAATATTATTAGACTCTGAAAAAGTGGGGAACCCCAAATTAATGAATTATAAACCCAAAAATAAAATAAAAAAATAAAAAATCAATCATTCAAGAATTTAAAAACTATGTTCATTAGACATACAGAATCATCAGATCAAAAACAGGTTGATTAGAGTACGAAAATAACAAATTGGTACACCAAGCAGCAGCCACTGAGGAAATAAAAAGATTTAAAACAGGTTTTAAAAATATGATTCAATTGATGTGAAGATTCTACCATAACTGATTTTAGGTACCTCTCTGGCTCAATTAGCAGCACTACAAGTAATAACCCTTTCATCAAGTTGCAAACCTTTAGCATCTACAATTTTCAACAGGAAATTTTAAAAGGCTAGCCATCATGTATCAATCACTACACAACCATTACAAACATAAATAATGACGTGGTTAGGCTACCGACACAATCGATTTCTTTGAAAAAGGAACTGTGTGTTACATACATGTCCTGATTATTGATACATGAACTAAACTAAACTAAAGATTAATATATGGACCCCAAGGCTGAGTCCCTCACTGATATTTACAGATTAATAACCTACTCATACAACGTTAAAAACCATCTTATTAGACTAATAGTGATGAATCAATCTATTAATTGATAGTATAACAGATACGCAGTATATACCTAAATAATCTTGCAACAAAGTGATGATATAGCAGAGAAAGACACTATAATATTAATAATTCAGTCGTGCCAACTTCAATGTTTGTTTTTAATTATTAAAAAACAACTAATTCAGAGGCAATAATCTGCATTTACCAATATCAAATCAACTATCGAAACTCAAAGAGAGTAACAAATTGATAATGTTCAGATCCTGCATAAATTATTTTATTGAGGTTAGAACACAATCAATTGAATCCAGCCCCTAAATTCCACAATTGAATAAATAGTTTTTTTTTCGGTTAAGTAAAGGCATATTAAAGAAAACCAAGAACACTCCCAGGGGATGCCTATGACACCAAAACACATGATACATCATCAAAATCACCCCCGGAGGCAAAAGGAACCATCAAGATGATAAGGATCCAACAGAATCAAAGGAGATTGAGGATCAATCTCCTTGATTCTCCGATATCCTAAGTCAATGGAATCATTCTGATTCCTTCCTAAAACTGCACATAAATCTCTGTAGATACTTCCCTAGTGTAGGCCTAAGATTTCTTTCCTAGTCTAAACATGTATTTCCTACTTAGTCTCTACTAGAAACAGTATATATAGGTTATCTCAGCTGTAAAGATTTATTCAATTGAACATACAAACCATATTAACAACGTTCCATGGGAAGCCACCTCAAGGTTTGCGGCTTTGGGTTTGAAGGAAAGAGTACCGAGCCATCATCTAAATCGTTAAATACCACTAATTTCCACTAATTGAATCAAGCCACTATCGACAATCAACTAATTCCCACTCCATAAATTAATTAAACTTATTGAACTAAACTAATTTCCATCGAAATGTTTTGAGCAACAATAAAACCCATAATTTCTGCAGACTGGCCAATGAAAAATACAAGAAGAGTTGAACTAGTTTAATTGGTGTTATAATAAACGAATGGAAGGTGTATTTTCTGCATAAACCATTTTTGTCCATTTTTGTTGAGTTTTTTTTTATTTCCTTTTTTGTTCATGTTTATCTGACATTAAATCTGATACCTTGTAATTCTCTGGCCCATTTGAAATCAGAATTTAAATAAAATTGACAGCAAAGAAATTTCAAAGGAAATACTTAGGTTATACGCATGTCTCATACTCTGAGTCTTCACTCACTCTCTCTGCAAGTCCCATTAACTTATATACATGCATCACACTCTCATTGGAAAGAAAACAACATAACATAAGTTTCAAATAGTTTTTTCTTCTTTTTTTTCATTTGATTAACTAATAATTAACCAGACTCGAAATCAAATGATTTTGAATATGAGGATAGATCAGGGGACACAAGACAAGTGGCCCAATTTTCAACCTAGAATCTCCCAACCACACTGTACAATGTTACAAACCATGAAACATTGAAACAGGACTTCCTATATGCAAATCCAATTAAACATTCAATTAGATATATAGACATCACTACCTCAGTGTATAGTTTCTTCTCTGAGTAGAAAAGTACCTTTCTTCTCTTTTCTTCTCTTTTACTCTAAAGGGCTAAGGAGGAGACTTCCTGTTTAACTTACTTTGGCTTATGCTCCTCTACCTTCCTGCAGCAACCAACAATACAACCATACAGTATGAGATACAGCAGAATTTGATGAGTCAAGATAATCTAGCAGCAGACCTCAACATACGCTATAACCAAGACAGGATTTGACTCCACCTTAGGATCAATGGGTTTACACAGAATACAAAGTGCTGCATCAAAGACGGCAATGACAGAAGCAGGAGAAAATGTTATTACTCAGCAACCCAATATCTAGAATTTTTCCATTCATAACCATCTTATATGCTTTACAACCATAATCTAAAGACCCCAGCCGTATGACCACGCATACTAATAAAGGTATGAGCATGTAATTATCCTATATCAATATTGGAGAAGTTTGGTAGGGTGTATGACTAACGACATCTAGATTAGCCCTAGGCACGGTTTGGTACAGTTCGGTATTGGGTCGATACTGGAACCATACCATTTAATTTTAACCAATTCGGTACATTTCGGTATTCAACAATTTAAAAATGAAACTGGATCATACCATATCGATTGTGTTTGGCATGGTTTCAGTTGTCAAAATTTTATTGAATTGTGAAAGAATGATTTCAATATACAACATTATCACAATCTTCTCTGCCAAAATACCAAATCAACATATAACACAATCCTTCCATATCAATATATAGCACAAGGTTACAATCCTTCTCTAGTTCTCTGTCATCATCAACAATTCAACATATAATCCATCAACATATAACAAAGGTTACAATCCTTCTATAGTTCTCTGCCATCATCAACAATTTAACATATAATCCATCAACAAACCAACATATAACTGAGGGTTACAATCCTTCTCTAGTTCTCTGCCATCATAAACAATTAAACATATAATCAATCAACATATTATAAACATTACAAAAGTACATCTTCAAAATGGCAGAAGAACCAAAAACAAAATTCAATGCTGCTTCAAAATGAAAGAATCAAACCAAACATTTGTAGTTCAGAAGTCCCTAAAGCGAAAATAAACGGGAATTTCATATAGAACATACAAGCTGAGAGACAGCTTTATTCTATATTATTATGCAATCAGTAGTATGTATGCTGATACAAATGGGAGTAAACAGAAACATCAAATATTCAAATGCATTTGTCTACATATTGAATTTATAATCAAAACAAAAATAAAAGGGATACTTCCACAAAAAAGAATACAACTTTGTAGGAATACTTCCTTCCTACAACATTAAAACCTATAATATCCAAAGTAAATTATACAAGCAATCTATGATCATAAAAATTTGAAAAATGCAGCGCTCACCCTGAAACACGACTCAAATCACCCTAGTCAACCACTACAAAAAAATAGCCCTAAAACTAGTCAAAAAGCAATCCAGAAAATCATAAAACAAAGCTAATATTGTAAGAAAATGGCTTCAAAATAAGCACACTAAACATCATCAGCGCTCAAGAAACATCAATGCCGGCCTAGAAATTTAAGAGCTTAAATTGGTAAGCAAATGTAGATAGAAAAGGGCCAACCCCAGAGAAACACATAGGGACTAGCTCAGAAAAAAACAGTAACGTGGTAGCCTAGAGAAGAAAAAAAACAATAAACACCCTTCTATAATTCTATTACATATTACATATGCATCCCGTTTGAAAAGAAAAGGCAGAGGCTTTATAAAAGCCATAAAGAAACTCAAAGCATCCTTCTATTACATATTATATATGCATCCTTCTATGTCACATTTTCTACCACTGTACATAATTGTAGGAAAATCATCTGAGATCTAACTAGGACCTCTAAATGGACCTCAAATGACAACACAATAAGAAAGTGCTGGAAATTTGCGGAATCTGCTATGACTAAAGCAATTGAAGGTGCTGGAAATTTACTAAAATTACAACAATGAATAAAATTTCATTAGTTGGGTAAAACTAACTAAAATTAGAACAATGATTACAATTTCACCTAGCAAAGCAAGAAAATAAACCATCAAATGTTGAAAATGTTGAAAATGTTGAAATCGATATTTGGAAGACATTTGTAAGAACCAATCCACCAAACAGCTCATCGGCAGAACAATGAATACAATTAGTTCATTATTTTATGTTTCCCCATGACAAATAAATGATTCACATAACTTAAAACTGCTAAGTAAAACCTTTCCTTCATCAAACAATAATTTTTAACAGTTGTTATATTCCAAGAAAAAACGTAATGTAAATGCAGTATAAATAAACACCAACCGAATTATCTACAAATATTTCCTTCTTCAAACAATGTTTTTAAATGCATACAAATCCATGAAAGATGATATATATTGTTCATTTTAAAATAAAAAGATATACATGAAAAATTTCTCATTAATCCGCAGCTTTTAGCTAGAATATGGATTCATCTAATGATCCTTTTAAATCCTTTTCAATCAGTTATTTTCATTTTGATAGTACAAATAGCAATATGAAAAAACAACTGAAAGTTCTGTGTTTTCTCCTCTTTTACCCAACTAAAGCAATTGAAGCTGCTGGAAATTTGCAGAATCACTTACATCAGCCATCAAGAGAGCTGGCGGAGTGAGACTGCGGATGGAGAAAGCGAGCGGCGGTGACCGGTGACCACTGAGACTGAGAGAGAGAGAGAGAGAGAGAGAGAGAGAGAGAGAGAGACCGAGAAGATGGATGTGAAGGCCGAAGTGAGGATTCGAAGGCCGACGTGTGGGTGAGGAGTCGAAGGCCAAAGTGGCGAAGTGCGGGTGCGGCGGCTAGATGTTTATTCCTTTCGGTATTTTCCTTTTGTGCTGAAGAGTGAAGACAGTGAGTGAAGGGAGGTCCACCAGGCCTATTAGGGTTTTTTTTTGGGATTTAATTTAATTTTTTAATAATCAAAAAAAATTAAAAATCGATTTGGTTTTGGTAAGGATGGTATACTCCAATACCGACATCGATTCCGTACCGGTTTGATATCGGTACCGTACCGACTACCTATTCGATTTTACTATTCAATTTTTTTCTAGTTTGGTATGATATGCAACGAGACGGTTTCGGTATTTCAGGACGATATGCCCAGAGCTATGGTTAATCATATACTAGAAAATATAGTATATAAGATTGCCTCAACAAATATGAAAATGATTTTTTATTATATAAAAAATAATTTGATTCTAATTTTTTTATTTTATTACAGAGAAGAGAAAATTTTTGGAAATTATCCATACAACGTGCCATCGGGGTTCAAAATTGAGATTAATTGTCTATAAGTTAACACTAGAACCAACTTAACTAGATCCACTTGACATGTTTAATTCTAATTCAGTATACGGTATTTTAATATTTGGAACCGAAACTATTTACCACATCAAACTTCCATTTTGTTTAACTATTCAATATTTTTTCAGTTTAGTTCGATCTGAAACAATATTGATTTCAATATTTTTGTTTTGTATGTGTTGAACGGGAATGAATCACTTGAATACATTGTAAAAATCACGTTCGTGATGTTGTGTGTGTAGGAAGCTTACCTAGAATGGGATTTCTACCTAAAATAGGTTTCCTACTTAGAATAGAACTACAAGTCTTCTCCTTATATACATGCTCGCTATATAGTTGAATGAATACACAAGAAAATAAGAGATTTTCTCTTCACAACATATTCTTGCGTTTACACCCATTTTAACATGGTATCAGAGCACTAATCTTGGTGACTCGAAACCCTAAACACTTCCGCGAATACACAGTATCACCACTACCATGGGCATTACCAAAATTTCTGAAACACCAGTGGGCAGCAGTCTTTCCTCTATGCACCCTACAGACCCCTTCTCTATACACCATTCAGATCATCCAGGAATTGTCCTAGTCTCCAAAATACTCGGAGGAGAACTATAGCACATGGTGTCATGCTATGCGTGTCAGTCTAAGCGCAAAGAACAAACTAAGCCTCATTGAAATTGAATCTACTAAGCCTTCTCCCATAGACCCAAAGTTTTTGGCATGGAGACGATGCAACAACATGTTACTTTCATGACTGCTAAATTCAATCCATCCTGACATTGCAAGCAATGTCATATATGCTGAGACCACAACAAAGGTTTGGACAGACTTGCAAGAGCGTTTCTCATAAGGGAACGATTCTCGAATTTACCAAATCAAACGAGGGATTGTGGAGCATCGGTAGGGACAACAATCTATCTCAACTTACTATACTAAACTCAAGACACTTTGGAACGAGTTAAGCTCTTATCACACGATCCTCACTTGCACTTATGGAGTACTCAAGAAGATTCATGAGCGAGAAGAAAAGGAAAAGGTCATGCAATTTCTCATGGGATTAAATGAGAAGTATTCTACCATCCATGGGCAGATCCTATTGATGCAGCCGTTACCAAATACAAGAAGAACGTACTCCCTTATGCTACAACAAAGGAAACAGGTTGAAGTTGCTATCAACCATGAGAACACCAACCACCATGCCATGAATATGAAAAATGGCAGAAAATGACAAGAGAACACTCGATAACCGCAAAAAGGGAAGGCTCCCCTCCACTGCTCTTATTGTGATCAGGATCGACATAGCATCGAAAGGTGCTTCTTTTTGCATGGCTTCCCACCTGGTCACAAGCTGCATAGTAAGAAGGTCACACCCCTAAACAGACGCAACATGGCTGCAAACCAAGCAAAGGTGGAACCAGAAATTCTCGATGATGCAAACCACAAACCACCAGATTTTAATGACGTCCCAAGATTCACAATTGAAAAATACAATCAGTGTAACGACCCGTCCCGAATTCCGGGATTAGATTAGTGACTAATGAAGGATTAGTGTGATTAATCGATGATTAGTTGAGTGATTTCGGACGAACAGTGCGAAATGACCGTTTTGCCCGTGGATTTGGATAAAATGTTGACTTTTGACTCAAGGAGTCAAACGTACTAAGACTGATGACCGTGACCTCGATTGGGATGTCACGAGTCCGTAGGCAGACGGCATGTCGAACGGAGAATTTATGGTCACAGGATCGAAATCGGGAACTTACGCCTCGGGATTCGAATTAAATATTGATTAAACCTGATTGGCTGATTTTTTAATGTGGGACCCTTGGATGAGTGACACTTGTCACTCATCCCATTGGTCCTTGCCCCTAGATTGTGGATTTAAATGTGATTGGATGGCTAGGATTAAAATAACATTATTTTTAATTATTTTATATTTCCCTCACATCCCTCTCTCACTCCCAGCCATTCATTTTCCCTCAGCTCCCTCGTCCTCACCGTCTATTCCTCCCATCTGATCATTATCATCAACCTTCATCATTCTTCCCTGCAAACTCGTGCATCATTTCGCACAAACACCATAACCACTACCCCATCCTCATCATCCTCTCTTGTGAGTTTGTGAGAGACTGAGAGTGGCAGAGAGGCAGAAGGGACGACGGCGACGAGCTAGGCACTACGGGGACCACGTGGAGGTATGAACCTGAAACCCAGTTTTTTGGCCGAAAATGGAAAACTAGGATTTGATATGTGTTGATCGATTTGGTCGATCCTATTGTGTTCTAGGGATTGAGCCAAGTTCATAGGACTTGGATTCGAAGAAGATGGTAGCTGGGATCGTGACAAAACGACGGTGGAAGGACGACCAATTTATGCCCGATCGGGAAGGTGAGTTTTACAGTTGTTTTTCATGTTTTGACGTCGTAGATCGAGTATAGAGGTTGGGACGATGGTGTAGGAAGAAGTAGGACTGAAAACTGTTGAGACCTGGGCCAAAACCGAGAACGCCGGTTCGGGTTGGACCAGGTTTAACTAAGGATAAGGACGATGAACAGTGTCGCGTGTGGGCGCATGGGGAAGTTTCTGGGAAAGTGTTCAACATGACTTTTAATCTATTTGATCTAACGAACATTTTGGGACTAGTTTCGTGTTGATCGGACATTGTTTCAATATAGTTCGGGGTGCCCGAAGGTTTAGGATCGAGTTTAAATACGTTTAAAAATCCGAAAAAATTACGGGAATTTAATGAGAGGTTAATGAAATGGTTAGTAACCCTCTAATATAGTTTGGCCAGGTTTGGAAGTCCCTATAATAGTGATGTGGCTCGGAAGGGCATATGACATGCATATCGAGGTGGCATCGTAGGACGGTCTGTGAGTGGACATTGATTTCTAAATTGTGATGCATGCATAAATGTTTTATATGTTTTATATATATGATTTCTACAAATATGATTGTGGTACTGGTGATTTACATATTTGCACGTATTTCGAGGATTACGATTTTAGACTGTGTTTATACGTGCTTGTCATTAATGGTTTGATGAACTGATTTCGGATTTGGAAATATGGAATCGGGCTTCAGACCCATTTGATTTACGAACTATCGGACTTCGAGTTTATTTGATTTAATAAGGCATCGGATCGGGGGCCCAGTTGATTTACATGATCGGGCTTGAGGCCCAAGTGGTTTACGATATCGGGAATGAGTCCCATTTGTGGTTTATAAAATGTGATTTTGGGTTCAGAGACCTTAAATGAATTTGGATTTGGAAAAGTGGATTTCATGATTTATGACGGTTTTATGGGAAACCGGGCATGGACCCTTTGAAAGGTTTGAAAGGTTTTGGAATGATTGAGAAATGTTTTTCATATACCATCCTTTTATTTAAGGATTGTCTCATCCAGAGAGGGTCGTTGACCTGGGTGGACCTTGGAGTAGTCACGGCGCACTAATTGAGAAGTGTCACCCCCGTGGGGTAACTCATTCTCAAGAAGGCATTATGATTTTACCTTGAGCAGTGATCCGGGATACCGGACACTAGTGGACCTAGAAGGGGACTTGGGACTTGAGACCCCGAGTAGCACGCGTAGCTTTGGAAACCATGACAGTACTGATTGTGACATCGGGGATGTCAGGCATCAGGGATGCCGAGGATTGGTTATATGATATTTGGTGCACATGATTTATTGGAATTATGAAATGGTATTTTTGTGCTTACATATTTGTATTTATGGTTTTGGGCTGAGTTCCCACATATGTTTGGATTCACGATTTTGGGCTAAGACCCTAATGTTTTATTGAAGTAAATGGTTTGATTACTGGTTTTCAAATGCATGTATGCTTTTTAGTGAAGGACATAAATGTCTTCTTATGAAATGTGTTTTACTAAATTATTGATTTTCGTTCACTCACAGTTTTTAATGGTTTTATTGCCCTTCAGGTTGATCAAGGATGCGGGCTGTAGCAGAGACCGAGACATCGCACTCCTCCACCGATCCTTGCGCCCTATAGATGCCCTGAACAGGTCGAGGGTTGAGTTATCCCTTGTCTGATACTTCATGTCAAACGGGAGCATGGCACATCCCGCCTTAATCCTGGGGGGATTGAGATGGGTCATGTCAATTAGATCATGGCCATGCTTCAGAATGATGGCACTAGTGGAAATCCACATCAGTTTCTAATATCACAAGTACCATGACGTCCACTTGCAATATGTCTCAGGAAATCTCGAACTCCAAACTTTATTAGATTATCAATAGCGGGGCAACATACCATGTTTCTAGTGCTAAAATACTAATATTTTATGCTCGTTTAATGATTTACGACATCATGCTAATATAGTCATTATGTTCATTTAATGAATTACATATGTCAATTTTATAATGTTTAAATGGATTAACTCTAGGAGAAATTGAGGCTACAAATACTAGTCATGGTCGTGGTGCTGCTCGTCCAATTACTAAGTGGGGGACAGGTACAAAGATACATATTGACTTTGATGAAGAATGGAAGCCAATAAAAGAAAATGCAAGAAGGTTTAGTACACAGCTTGGTGTTATGGCACGAGATGGTCAAAGGGTTCCTCTGACATATACTTCATGGAACGAAGTACCTCTTCATATATTAGACGACATTTGGAGCGATGTCCAAGTAAGTCGCATTTCAAGATGTGAACTGAGTATGGTTTTATTTTATTAATAATTATTTTCTGATAATTGTAGGAGAACACAGATGTCCCTGATGCATATAGATTACATTGCTTAAGTGTAGTTGGTGATAGATGGAAAGATTGGAAATGTCGGCTTAAGAAAAAATGGTATGACAAATTTAAGACTGATGCAGAGCGTTTAGCCATCACTCATCCTCAGGTGACTACAGATCAATGGAAAACACTTGTATGTTATTGGAGTGTTCCAGATGTCAAGGTACACAAATATGAAACACAAATACTAATGTCATAATAATATGATGAATTATGATAGAATCTTCAAATTTTGTAGGAATGTTCCAAGGTAAATAAGGCTAATCGTGCACTAGGAAATGCCCCTCATAGGACTGGTCGTGTTTCATTTGCTCAAGTGAGACATAAAGTAGGAGCTCCAACTGAAACAACGTTTGACTTCTTGTTTCATTATTTCATCAGTTTAATTAGATTTCTTTTATTATCATTAGTTTCACCATCTTGTTGCTTGCTTGATTATGCTCATATGATGGTTGATAACATGTGTCTGGTTATTTCCTGAATATAGAAAACTAGGTGAATGGTGTTTAGAATAAAATAATTTTGATGAATTGTATGGCTTCTTTTACAAACACACCTTTCCACAGGATGTCCTGAATAAGAATACTTTTCATGGACAAACACACTTGATTGAAAGATTGAAAGATATTGACTTTGTCTTCAGCTGAAAGAAACAGGAAAGAAGACAGATCGGTTGAGCATGTTCATGCAAACACGAGCAAAGAAAAGAAAGAATGGTGATGAGGAACTTTTTGATGAAGATAGTGGAAATATTATTGTAAGTATGATTTTCTTTTCTTACTTGGTAGGAAGTATATTTATATCACATTATTTGTGTTGTGCCTATACTTTATCTTATAGCTAACTCATCACAATATTGTAGAATCAATTCAATCAGCACCTTGAAGAGAGGGAAGAACATGAACAAGATGATGAAGCTTTTCGAGAAGAGGTGTTTACCAAAGTTATGGGACATGATGAGCATGGACGTGTTCGTATGTATGGGGCAGGTATAACTCCATCTCAAGTTTTTGGCCGGAATTTTGGAGGTTCTAACATCAATGAGAATAGCATACGAGATGAGCTAGAAAGACAATTTAAGTCCCAACTAGATGATATTAAGTCCAAACATGAAGCTGAAATTAAAGATCTTCAATCAAAATACAAAGATGTGAGTGCACAACTTCAGCTCGTGATGACTCATATTGGTTTACAAAATAACCCAGCGGAAAGTGGAGGTGAACAACAGGTACTATAACACTTTAATTGCTATTTTATCCTTTAACTTCATTATTTGAGAATTAATTAGTGCAAAGTTCAAAAAGGTTTTCATCACTTCATCTACTTCTACAGATTTAATATTATTTCAAAATTGCATCCTATAATAATCTACTATGCATACATTTTTGTGCGCTTGATAGATTCGAGATGTCTCAAGCGTGGACCAAAGAGGACGTAGTGTGAGTAATGGGCTGGACCATATTTAGACGAAGAAGTACAAACGCAATTGTTTTATCACAGGTTTGTAACCAATATTATAAGCTAGAAATACAAATTAAATGTTTTTCAACATTACACTAAGTCATATTTTATGTCCTTTTGAATTTTCAGGTTCGGGTGAAAATTTAGAGTCAGTTAAGTCAACAATACCTCTTTTACCCAATGATTTACTCCAGGAGTTTCACATCAATGATCGATAGGGTTTTAGATGGATTTGGAACAACTATTGATTTATTTTGAAGTCAAATGCTTGAAGGCTTGAAGTTTAAATTCATAGTATAATTTTCTTTGTTCGGAAATTTAAAACCAAAAATACTTATATTACCTTTTGAGATTCGAATGATTATGAAATTAATCCTTTATTAGGTGATTTTTTTTAAGTACATGAATGATTTCTTATTGTTTTAGTGCCTCTATAATATGTTATGGAAAATATTATAGAGGCTACTTCTATAGAAAATGAATTTTTTTTTTCTTTATCACAATTGCAACCCTAAAATTTCTGCCTAAAATACTCTTTTTTGCGACGCCCATAACGGTTGCAAATAGGCATTTTAAATCTGACCCTCATGTTGTGGCGACGGAAGAATTCCGTCGCAATACCGTAGCAAAAACATTTGCGACACATTAATCCGTCGCTATAAGCACCTAATTTTTTGCGACGCCACTTTGTTGCGACGGTTTCATACCCGTCGCAGCGCCGTCACAAAAGCGCTTTTACGACGTAATAAGAACCTAATGCGACGGATTTGACCCGTCGCTTATGGCCTATTTTTTTGTAGTGTCAGCTCTCACCCGAGATTCAAATTGATGGATTTCTATGTGTCCCTCAATTTCGAGTTAACATACACTACGCTAGAAATGCCTTATTGCAGTAGTCGAAAAACGCTACAGTAGCATTTTGTAACGTTAACGAAACCGCTATTATAGTCGACGCTATTATAGTACAAAGTTTATCTTTTATAGTGCTTTCCAAGTGCTGTTGTAAATGTTTTTTTTACAGCGATTTGGAAATGCTATAATAGATTATTTTCTATAGCATTTTTAAAACGGTATAAAATAGTTTTCATAGCATTTTTTGAATGCTATGAAAAATTTTCAGATTTCTAATTGCTATTGCTATCTAATAGTTTTCCAAATTTTCTTCTAGAGCTTCCTAGCTTAATTGTCTACCATCAAACAAAAGATATCATAAACTCATTTTATAATATTAATAAAACTTCACATTCAATCAAGTAATCAGATACAAAAAACTTCATATCCATTATACTCAATATAAAGTTTCATATCCATTCTACTCAAACATAAAGTTTCATATCCAGAAATCATAAATTTCATGACCATAAAAGTATGTCATCAACCTTACATACATAGACTATCATATATAGCTTAATTTGCTGATAGTGTCCCTCCAATTCCATCATCCAAAATCCATGACACATGCATTCAAGCTGCAAAATAATTCAATAACATCAACTGCAGAAAATGAAACTACAAAAACTGCATAATTTTTTTTTTCAGAAAATGGATATGCATATGCAGAAAATTCAGAGAATGAAGAAAGTGCAAAAAATGAATATGCGTATATGCAGAACCTGTAGAAAATGATATTTATTGCACATTGACCTAAAAATACTAATCATGATTGCAAGTTAGAAAAAGTTCCTTATTTATAATCTTTACAATAGTGTCATACCTAAGTAATCAATTAACACATTTTTTGATTCAGTTCTATACTCAAGTCCATACTCCTTTAAACTTTGATAAGTAAATGAGTTGTACAATAAAAACAAATTTCAATAAAGTAAAGAGAACAAATTTCAATATAATCCGTACACCTTACAACAAACAGAACTAATAAAGAGAACAAATTTCAGTATATTCCATTCTTTATGATACTATACTTTTAGTCATTAGTCTAGATACTTACAAGAAGACGGAGAAACTATAGATTAAAAAAACAAAGATAAATATGTTAACGGTTAAAAATGTCATCTTTCGACTTCAACTACACCTGCTACGTATTAGCAGATGTTAATAGAAAAAATTATTAATGTCAAGTAGCTAGTGATATAAATGATTCATGTTAGTTTGGATACATGGGCAGTCAAATACTAAGTAATCATCATCCAATCGTCCAATGCCTCTGTGATCCACTCATCTAGATTGTCTTCCAAGTGTCTTCGTCAAGATTAAAGCCAATCACCAAAGAGGTAAATTTTTTAAAAGAGAGATCACATCAAGCGGTATAAATGATTCACTGATTTTGTCACACGTAAACACTCAACATCGGTAAGCCAAGGGCAACACTCACAAGTGGAAGCAATATACATCACAGGAAAAGTAACGAACAATTTGAAAAAAGGATACTCCATGTAGTATAAAAGTCTACCATTGGGACCCAATCCAAGCTCCTCCATAACATCATCCAAGGAAATAAGCTCCTTAATATCTATGAGGGAAAGATAAAAGTTAGTACAATGAATGAAACTAACCAAGCGAGAAAATAAATAAATTGGCTACTTACCCACAGCCACAAGGTAGTTAATTTTCTACAGTAGGATCCAAGTTAACAAATGGATACTCCTCCCAACAATCGAACAATGTTGGTGCAAAGTAGAGCAATAATTCGACTAGTTCCAAGAAGCAAACAAAGTTATCAAACTAATAAATGGGCAGCCAAGAAAACATCATAACATATCAATAAGTCACACATAACCACCTTCAGCAGCTTTTAAGTAGCATCTTGCTTGTACGAAGAAAAGAAAACTTTACCAATGAAGATTCTGAATATCATGTTGAGCTGATAAAGGAACACACATTTCCTAGTAATATTCACAAAGACATGCATTCTGATGATCAAGTGGGTATGTCAACAGCTATGTAGACAATAATTCATACCTCAGCAATTGAAGATTTATTAGAGGAGCCTAACCTCCCACAAGCAAAGCACTGATGTTGTTTATACTACAAATAATAGAAACACAACAGAACAGAGAGATACGAGTTTTAAAATAAAAAGGGGAAGAAAAGAAAATTATACATATTATAAACAATGCTAACATTGAAACTATTATCCTAGAAATTAGCCAATATAAGAACATACCACACTAGCTGGCCACTATTATCACAAGCAGCACAAACTGAATCAAACAAGTTGTCATCTTCATCATCTGACTCATCTTTACCATTGTCAACAACACAATCAATATTCATAAGTTAAACAATACCCACCCGCTCTGATATAGTACCAGTCAGGGTCATAAGGAGCCAGTTCCTTCAATGTACCAATCATGACAATATCAGTCCATGGAGGAAGCTCAGTCTGCTCAAAGCTATCACAAAGAAATTATTTCATAACTCATGGTATGAAAATTAGCACAAAGCGTAAACAAATCATATAAATTTATCTCAAACTTCCATCAACATTTAACTGGCAATGTCACATTAACATAAAGCATCATGCACAATGTAATGTACAATGAGAAATTATTGGTCTGGTAGATACTAGTTTATTATGCAATTGTTATTCGCAAAACCAATCATACTCCCGTTAAGTAAATAAAATAAACGAAAAAGACAGATAATACTAGTAAAATTAAGAATAATATTAAACACAAGATTCAATCAAATATATATACTTATCAAAGAAAAGAATGTGCTTGAGACCAAATTAATCAAATCAAACTAAACAACCTCAAAATTAATTTACCACTTTCATTTGTTAACACCCCCAATTTTTTTTTTCAAATACGAGCAACTAAATAAGAAAATGGAACCTTAAGAAGATGTAATTTTTTCATTTGTTACCACTTTCATTTGAGACATATATAATTGTAAACCAACCTTAATCAGAAAAGCTACATAAAGTATCCAACGTAAATATTATAGTTTTGAAGACATTAAATCCAAGTAATATCAAAGCTTCGAAGATCTACTACAAAATCAAGCAAAGTGAATTTTGAGTTTCTCAAATGAGTTAAATTTACCTTCCTTGAGACCAGAGCGAACATCTCCAACTTCAAAAATAACAGGGGCATCCACTTTCAGCTCAGAGCCCTCTTCCCCCCTCACAAGTACCAAATTTAGAATCTTTTCAGTTTCTTCGTCCCTATGAATCTAATAGGAACCCTACAATTAAATTAGGTCATAAATTTCAAGTTTGTATGAATTGGAAAAAAAAGTAATCGATAAATTGAAATCAATTCAGAAATGAAGGAACATAAACTTGCTTTGATATAAGGGACATGATTCAAGCAAAGACGATGACCCAGACCCGGTTTGGATCTGGAAAGGGAACCTAGTGAAGCAGAAAAATGGGAGTTCGATAGACTCGAGTATCGCTTGAATCTGCTTCCATTTGTGGTCAGAAGCCACTGGTGCTACGATTCTGCTACTGTGAGAAAACAACAGTTGGGATTCTACCGTGGGCTCTGTCTTTGACCAAGACTATTCCCAGTAACCTCTTTTGAGATGGCTTGGCTCATGTAATCTAGAGAGATGAATGATTGAAAGGGTGGAGGCGACAAAGTGAGAGAGGCTGAGAGAAAAATGAAGTTTTCGGTTGATAAAATGGAGGCTAAGAGAAACTTTGATTTTGTTTTCCCTAAGAGTGAGGCTGCTTAACCTAGGCGAAATTTTTTTCAAGAAAGGACGCGGGCACCAAATTTTGGTTTCCCGTTTCATTTTCCTAGCTGCGCATTTTCTAACCTTTTCATAGCATTTAGGTTTGCCTTTTTTTTTTTTTTTTTTTTAAACTTTCGTATTTCAGGGTGCAGGAACCAAACTTTTGGTTTCCCCCTTTCATTTTCCTAGCTGCGCGTTTTATAACCTTTTTTATAGCGTTTAGGTTTGTTTTTTTTTTTTACTTTCACATTTCATACCACTTTTGTAGAAGTGCTATAATAAAATGCTGTGAATGAACATATTTCTTGTAGTGTTATTATCTGTTAGTAAACTTACTCAAGGATTACACTGCATAGTAATGTTATTTTCCCACTTTTTTGTTACACAGGACGTTGCTACGAGGAGGATGATTGGCCTGGGCAAGAAATATAATGGGCTCTATTACCTCACACCTAACCAAAACCCAAAACTAGCCTACCATGTCCACCAACATTCCACCCTTTGGCATTAGCGGTTAGGACACCCCTCTGGTGGTCCTCTTCACACTTGGCCAAGATTGTTCCTGAGATTGTTTTTGATCCTCAACACCTACGTGATGTTTGTCCTCTTGTCAAACAAACTCGTTTATCTTTCCAGTCTAGTTTTATTTCTTCTTGTGATCCTTTTGATTTAATTTATTGTGATATTTGGGGACCCCATCGAGTCAATTCCCATTCGGGGGCTCGTTATTTTTTGAAAATTTTGGATGACTTTACTCGTTATACATGGATCCACCTTATCCAATTCAAATCTGACACTCAGGATTTATCACAATCCTTTATAGATTGGGTTCACACACAGTTCCATCGAGTTATAAAAACTCTTCGTGCTGATAATGGGGCAAAGTTTATGTCCATCCGCCCCTTTATTGACTCCCAAGGCATTGTCTTCCATCACTCTTGTCCCTCGACACCCCAACAAAATGAGGTTATCGAACGAAAGCACCGTCACCTCTTGAATGTTGGGCGCGCACTTCGTTTTCAAGCCAAACTACCCGTAACTTTCTAGGTGGTGTGTTCAAACTGTATGCTACCTAATCAACCGTTTACCTACACCACTACTCTCCTTCAAGTCCCCTTACGAGTTGTTTCACCACAAACCCCTTTCTTACCAACATCTCCATATCTTTTGTTGCATGTGTTACACGACCAATCTTCACCCCCACCACAAATTCGACCATTGTGCCTCCCGTTGCATTTTTGTTGACTATCCCCTCGGTCAAAAGGGCTATCGGGTGTATGATCTCACTCATCACAAGTACTTTTCTACACGTGATGTCGTTTTTCATGAGCACCAGTTCCCTTAAGCTGCTCACACCCCTGATCATCAAACAGACAACCTTGTTCTCCCCTTACCCCACTATCTACACGATGACACACCTATCAACCCTTCACCAGATATTCCTCCCCCCAACTATTCTCGTCAGCACTTCACCCGTAGATGTTTCCCATTCTCCACCCTCTTCATCCTCTCCTCCGCTTCGAACATATCCCTCAACCCTTTGTTACTTTACAGGATTACCATGTCTACCATGCCTCTCAAGTTGCTCCCAGCATGCCCTTCTCCTAGCTAGGTACACGTCACCCTCTCTCTTGGTATGTTTCTTATGCTAACCTCTCCTCTTCTCATTGATCTTTTGCTTGCGCTATCTCCACCTCGTTGGAGCCCACTACCTTTGATCAAGCTAACCATGATCCTCACTAGCGTAAGGCCATGAACGCTGAGCTACTTGGCCTTGAGCAGAATCACACTTGGACGCTCACTCCCCTACCACCAGGACATCATGACATTGGTTGCAAATGGGTCTACAGCCTCAAGTATCATTTTGGTGGCACCCTAGAGCGCTATGATAAGTCACGAATTAAGTATTGTTTCAATGTTAGTTCTAATCTATTTTACTTATCTTTTTATTATAATTGCTCAATCAATAGGAGAAAATGATCTCTTTTGTGAAGTTTGTGCAGATTGTTTAGTTGAGGTTTAAATCATGTTTTTGCAATGAAATGTGATCTTTCCAAGAATAATTCTTCAAGAAATCATCAAGGACTCACAAAGGGCCACATCATCTCTCATTCACATGGCCAAGATATACCAAGACTACTTAAAGCCACGGCCTATCCCTAAAAGTCCCTAACATGCGATTAAGGGGATTACTGGGATTACTTGTGCAATAAGTTATCCCTCTAGCCACATTTACCTTCCCTTTTCAATAAGTAATGGAGTGAATTGACTTGGAAAAGAAGACTCAAAGGTTTCCTAATCAAATCTGAAGTTAAGATGCAAGAAACAAGGAAAAGGAATTTTCTTGCAAGCCAAGAAACCTGAAGTCACGACTAGGGTTAAGGAAACTTTACCCTAGCAACATTTTTATGCTCTCCCTTTCTTTTTGGACTCTTGTGATCTGATTTGGCAAGATAATTAAATGAATTCCTAGTTAAAGTGAAAGTCAAGAAGTCGATTAAAGAAGGAAAAAAGGATTCCTTATGCAAGAAGGATTTAAGAATGCAGCAAGATGGTTTTCACGGCTAGGATGTGTTTTCTTCCCTAGTTTTAGGTTTGTTTTCCCTTTTCTTTAGGGAAAAGCTAGGGCAGGTGTGAGGCCTATATATAGTTAATTTTCTCTCATTGTTTGGACGTTCAATTTACCTCCCAAGGTCCCAAAACTCTTTCTAAATTCATATTCACTTTTATATACAAGTTAGCCGCAATTTTCATTGTTCTTCAAGCTTTTGGTTTCAATTCTTGCACCTTCATTGTGACATGAAGCGTAGGAGAAGAAGAAGTGTTGTGCCTTTTCTCACGCCTCATCCCTCTTAGTATTTATGTTTCTTACTCCTTAATCTCTTTAAGTTTATATGAATTCAATTTTGTTGTTTGTTAATCTAGTTATGTGTGAGTAGTTTCTTTTAGGATTGGGGTTGTTTGAAGCCCTGGCCATGTTAGTTCATATTTAGATTTCTGGCTCTTGATTATGATTGTTATGCATGACTGAATTTGTTGGATTACTATGCTTCATGAACTCAATTTATGCTTATAAACTTGATCACCTTGTTTGTGTATAATTGTAGATGTAATTGTTTGACGAACCATAATATCATCTTGAAATTTATAGCATCACATTTAAGAGGAGGAATTTTATTCGTAATCTAAACTCATGACCTACTAGAATTGCACATCACTTTTCTAGGGATCGTGTAGTGTCATCAAATCTTCTTTGTGTTTCATGCAATCACACGCACTATTAATAATAGATGTTTTAAGAGAGGGATATCACGCTTAAAACATGCTAACTAAGAGAAGATAATAGGTGTGGGTGAGTGTAACGACCCGTCCCGGAATTCGGGATTAGGTTAGTAACTAATCATGATTAATGAGGGTTAATCGGTGGTTAGTTGGGTGGAATCAGATGAACGATGCAAAATGACCGTTTTGCCCCTAGTCGTGGGTGAAACGTTGATTTTTTATTCGGGCGGTCAAATGGACCTTGCCCGATGACCGTGACGTAGTTTGGAACGTCACGAGTTCATAGACAGGTGGCACGTTCGATTCCGACGTTCGAGGTGAAAGTTATGACGTTCGGAAGCCCAAGGGCATTATCGTAATTTGGACGTTATGGGGGAAAATGTTGACTTTTTGATCGGGGGGTCCGATGGCCGAGGGCCGAGGACCGTTAGGATGGTCTCGATGCCCCGAGTACTACGACAGGCGGCACGCGTCGATCGGAGTTCAATTGACCAAGTTACGGGTCACGGATGGTGAGGGGCAATTTGGTAAATTGTCAATTGAGGGTAAAATGGTAATTTTGGCTGCTATTTTGTGCAACAGCCGTGTATGGGCTTAGTGCATTTTTCTGAATTGAAAAACAGAGAGTGGGACTTGGCGTGCAGTGCGTGATGAATTGTTTAGGCGACCTTGATCAGTGTGGGAGACATGGGTTGGAAATTTGAAGCCACGGGCATGAAGTTGTGCGCCTGGAGTGGGAGTGCAGGCCACGGGTGCCATTTTTAACTGGTTTTGGGAGCTTGCGGGGGACAGTTGCACAGGAGGGCCAGAGTGACTTCCCACGGGTGTTGGGGTCTTGTTTGATCATCAGAGCAATTGGATGAGTGTTGGGGATCATTTCCAACTAAAGGGAGGCCTGAGTGTTGAGAGGAAACCGAGTTCGAAGAAAACTGATTTTGGGAGGGAAAATCCAATTTCGATTTGCAGGCGAGCCCAAGCCGATTTGAGGCTAGAAAAACTCTTCTGGGACCTCACTTGGTCGATCCAAACCTTGGGATCGAAGCGTGATGCCCTGGGAAGCCAGGGACGGACACGACAGGTTCAGAAAAATTTGAAGTTTGAGTCGTGGAAGTTGAGGGGCTTGAGGACGCAATTAAGATCGAAGATATGTTCCTAGGGACTGTACAAAGCTTCTGGTGTGATTAATTGATGAATGACATCGGAAATCATGGGACATTGTCGACTGAGCAGAGTCGGATGTTCTTCGGGAAACCAGACTCGAATTGATGGTTTGAGGTAAGTGTTGATGGACTTTACATTTCAGACCTGTACTTAGACTTGAATCGAAGGTAAATAAATGTTCAATTGAAGTAATCGAGGCTGGATTGATAGGAATTGAACCGGGTTGTCGCGCGGGTCGCAGGACCCGTTTGCAGAGGAAACAGGCGAAGAAGACGAACTGTTCACCGTCACTGTAGCAGGCGCGTGGGTGTCACGCGCAGCCGCTTGCGGCGGCGCGTGACGGCGCTTGGGTCCGATTTTCAAGGTGAGTTCAAAATGACTTTTGTCCTACACATTGTAACGAACATTTTAACGTTGATATCGAATTTATCGGACACCGTTTCGATGTTATTCCGAGGGTCCGAAGATTTATGTTACGTTTGTAATTAACGATTAATTCCCGGAAAATTATGGGAAATTAGTATGTTGTTATCTAAGCCCTTAGTGACACTAAAGTATGTTTTCAGACAGGATTTCAATTTCTGGAAAATATCGGAAATTACGGGCATGCGTGCGGCGCGAAACCGAGCCTTAAGAATGGTGTGTGAGTGGACGTTGCTTTCAAAATTTAATGCATGCATAAATTATTTCTATGATTTTATGATTATGATTATAAGTTGTGATTGATTTTGATTTCTGTATTTATACGTATTCGATTCCCGTATTTATACGTATTTTTACTATACCTATGAAATTACACGTATTTCGAGACTATGGTCACTCGTGTGCTTAATGATGGTTTAATGAAAGAAGTTATATGAAATGGGTGCAAAATGATTTAAGAAGGTTGTTTATGATTTGCGAGTGTGACTTATGATTTTGACACGTTTTTCGAGAACGTTCCGAATCTGCACGTTTTACGAGATTTCGAGTTATTGTGATTTGATCACTGTTGATGTTTGAATCGGGGAATTAAAATGAGACTTGTGATTTTGAGGATTTTAAAAATGGGTTTTGAGTATGTTTTGCTTGGATCGTGATTTTGGTGATTATGGTTGTGGTTTTGATGTGTTGAAAATGAGATTTGAGAAAGACGTGATTTCTAAGAATTAAAATGGATTTGAGAAAGGTGATTTCGGGCTTGATGCTCAGGGCACAAAAGTAACTTTGATTTACGAGATTTCGGTTTTCGAAAAAAAAAACGGATTCTTGGTTTGGGTTCGGGATGATGCTTCCGGATGCCGGCTTACGGAATCATTGTTGCGAATTCGAATTCGGGAATGAAAAAGGATTTAATAAAGTGATTTGGTATGATTGTACATGCCCTGTGTGTAATGGTGATTTGAATATGTTTTGTGAAGTATGATTGGGAATTCGAAAGTGGAAATTCGGACCATGAGTCCTGTTATGAAAAATGTGATTTTGGGATGAATCCCACGTTGTTGTGTTTGACAAATGTTTTGGGGTTTAAAGACCCGGGTGCTATTGCTGGAGCACGTTTTGAGTTTAAAGACTCGGTTAATTGATGACGGGGGAGGGCCCTTAATGAGTTTAAAGACTCGTGAGTTAAAGACTCGGTTACTGTGATACCCCCGAGGCCTATTGATTATGTTCTGAGTTTAAAGACTCGTTGATATCCCGGGAAGGTGAGTTTAAAGACTCGTGAGTTAAAGACTCGGTTACTGTGATACCCCCGAGGCCTATTGATTATGTTCTGAGTTTAAAGACTCGTTGATATCCCGGGAAGGCCTGTTTATGCGCATGGTTTTGAGTTTAAAGACTCGGGCGCACTTGATATCCAGCAAAATGATTGACTTGTGATTTATTGATGATTTCTGATGTTTCAATTGAGTTGGGCAGTGGCCCAGTATAGGGTTGTTGGTTTTGGATCATGTTGTGCATTTGGTTTTGATTCGTGGTTTTGGGCTGAGGCCCGGTGTTTATGATTGCGGGCTAAGACCCGATGGTTGAGAAAGGAAAAATGGTTTTGAGGTTCATACGAGTTTTTCCTTATGTTGAAATTTGATACACAGTTTTTCTTATGTGGAAAATCTTAACCGATTGCGAAATGGTTTTTGTATGCATGCATTCGTTTTTACGCGGAGGGTAAAAACGTTTGTTGTAACTGTTTTGCTAAACTGATTTATTTTTGTCCACTCACACCTTTTGGTTTAATTGACCCTCCAGGTCGTGACCGCGCGTTGTCCGAGGCTGTACGAGGGGTGGAGGCATGAGTAAGTACGTGTGGCTATCCCTGGTTTGGCAAGTGCTGAGGGTAACTTTGGATTTTCAGTCATCTTGCCAGACGGGAGCAGGACCGGGCACGTTTGTCGATGCCCCTTTCGGGGGTGGTCCTGTCAGTGAGCCTTAGCTGGACCCCTGCACAGGCACTTAATTCAGAAATATGCATAGTAATCAGATCAAGGAAATCTAAGGAGAACTATAATTGATAAAGGTGGATAATAAGCCATAATTCGTTCTAATCAATCAATCTAGTTTTCTTTGCTGTTTTTCATCATTTTACACTTTATCTTTATCATTCAATTTTGTGCTAATCATCACTCAAACCCCCAACGTTTTTGTACTCTTTCACCAAGTTGTTTCATTCTAAATTAAGTTGATTCACGTTAAACAAGTCCTCAAGGGATTGACCTTTGCAAACCTACTATACTCTTTATATGATTTTGTGCACTTGCAGTATTACATTAGGTGTTATCATTCATAATCTCTTGTTTGATAAAACTTCTATCATGTTTTTGGCATTGTTGTCGAGGACTTATCCCTCAACGGTGCCCAAGGAAAGGTTTGTTCTTCGCTTCTAATGGTGATTTATTACTGACTGGATTTTGCGATACAGATTGGGCACGCTGTTCTACAACGAGACACTCTGTCACTGGTTATTGTGTATTTCTTGGAGGCACATTATTGTCATGGAAAACTAAGAAGCAAAACACGGTGTCACGGTCCTCGGCTGAGTATGAGTATCGTGCCATGGCTTCCATCACATGCGAACTCACTTCGATGCTAAACATGTTAAATGATATGTGCATAAACCACCCAGGCCCAGCCAAGTTGTTTTGTGACAACAAAGCAGCACTTCCCATAGCCAAGAATCTCGTCATCCACGAACGAACATACCACATCGACATCGACTACGATCTCGTTCGAGAACGCATCCAGTCTGGTAAGATTGCCATAGCTCATGTATCCAGTCAAAGCCAACTGGTTGATATGTTCACCAAGCCTCTTGAACAAGCCGCATTCCATTCCCTTCTTGGCAAGTTTTTTTTTTTTTCATAATTTTCTTACTATACTTGTTTATATTCTTTATACTTGTTTATTTTATATTTTTTCTTATTAGGTTTGTTTATTTTTATTTTTATACATATATATATATTATACGTGTTCATAATGTTTATCTTTATATATGTTCATATTATACTTGTATATTATTTTTATTTATTTTTATACTTGTTCATTTGTTTATACTTGTTCATATATTTTTATACTTGTTCATAACTTTTATTTTTATGCTTGTTCATAATTTTGATTCTTATAATTGTTATTATTATATTTGTTTATAATATTCATACTTTACTTGTTCATAATTTCTAATTTATACTTGTTCATAAATGTTCATATTTTTTTATATACTTGTTCATATTGTAATTGTTTATGTAAATTTAAATTCTTATTATACTTGTTCATTTTATACTTGTTTATGATTGTACATACTTGTTCATTTTACACTTTTCATATTTTAATTATTTATAATTGTTGATATTTGTTATACTACTATACTTGTTCATAAATTGTATATTATACTTGTTCACTTTTTCTTATTTTTATTTCTTTTAAATTGTTTTCATAAATTAAAAAAAATCTTTAAAAAAGATCTTTTTAAATTAAGTTTATCTTTTTCTGTATTTATTTATAAAAATAAAAAATTAGGAAAAAAATTAAAAAAATTAATAAAATTAATTCAAAATTTTCTAGTCTTACTTTATGTTAGTGTAAATATATACTTGTGAATAAATCTTGTCAATATGTTAGTGTGAATATCCTTACTTGTGACTAAAACCATAATTGTGAATAAATTATTCATACTTGTATAAATTATTCATATGTAAATTGTCATGTTATACTTGTAAATTGTGCATAAAAACATACTTGTAAATAATTCGTGCATTCATGCTTTAGTCTCGGTTATATGTAGATCACTTGTGCTTCGAAATTTAGATTTTGATCTTTAATGGAATAAGTGAAGTCTCTTTTGTTAACTCTCACCTACGGTGATTGTTAACACTTGAGTTATCTTAATTCCTCTAGAGTAAGAAATTTTTGAGGGTGATGTGTAAGATAAGATACGGTACTCATAACGGGTTTTGGGTCTAAGAAAGGGACATCAATGGAGTTTAAGCCTCGAGATGTCTTGAAATTAGCCCTGCATCTTATGTTTATTCTTCCTAACCTGGTCACCTTTGAACTTACTCAAACAGTTGAATTAATCTAAGATATTTACTTGGGCCGCACAGACGTATAAGTCTCCATCTAAACTTTGAAGTTATGTGAACCATATATATCTTTGACTTCCTCCGACATGTAAATATTGTTTTTATCTTTTTACATTTGTTTATATCTTAACGTACATTACTTGTCATGACAACTTTAACTTGTTTCTTTCATTCTAAGTTGCATTGCATCTTTAATTTAAAATTGCATTTCTAAATTGCATCTTTAACTTGCATTTTTAACTTAACTTACATCTTTAGTTTAACTACATTGTACCTTTAATATAACTTGCATCTTTAACTCAAATTGCATCACTAACTTAAATTTGCATATCTAACTTGCATTCTTGACAAAGATGCATCTTTGACTAACTTACTTGCATCACTATCTAGGTTGGATAGACGTTAAACTTCAAGCGCTTGTGGCAACCCAATGTGTTCCCGGGATGTGAAGGAGTCATCAACGCAGATTTACTATCTTTCTACCCTTCACTCTCCTTTACTTTGTTTATTTATTGTTTTCTTGCTTTATTTTCGTAAATCATTTTCTTTACTTCAATTCTATGTTCAATTACATCTTATTTTTCTACACTGAGGAAAATGTAGAATTTAAGTGTGTGGAATGGTTTACAATTTTAATTGTCCAATAAAATTGCTTTATAAAAAATATTAAAAATATATATATTAAAAAATTAAAAAATAATAATAATTTGTTTTTATTGCTTTCTTGAATCTTTTTGTTTTAACTAAGGTTGAGAAGTTATGATACGTTTTGGGAGTCTATTGAGTCTTGGAACGATTTTGAGTACCATTTGTCCTATATTTTCCTTGCCTCTAAACTTAGCCCCATTACAACATTTGTAAAGACCTTATGATCCTTAAGATGGTAAATTTTGATTAGTTGAGTTTATCATTAGAGTAAGCTTATGGTTTTGGTTCATTTGTGCAAGTATGTTTTGTTTTTATCTTGAGGTGTTTGTTTGAGATTTTGTAAAAGTACTTTATTTCTATTATGTGAACATTTTTCTCACATACTTTGAGTGCAAACACAAACCCTTACAAATTGAGTGAATTTATGAGTGAATATCCTTGTGAGTTGATTCATACTTGTTTTATTCGTGTTGATATACATTTCACCAAGTTTACTCATTGTCTTACTTGTTGAAACTTTTTGTTACCATGTATTAACTCTTGAATTCCATATGCTTAAATGTTTTAAGTGAAAATCTTTTATGCCATGATAATAATGAAATTTTGAGACAAATGGTTAAGGATTTACATGTTTTGAATTCGTAGTTTAATTTTAGTATTTGCTAGGGACTAGCAAAGTTTAAGTGTGAGGATATTTGATAGGTCGTTAATTAAGTATTATTTTATATTATTTTATACCCTTTATACTTGACTTTTAATATAAAATTAATAAACAATTGGAAAAAATAATATATTTTGTGGGATTTTTATGGAGTTAAATCAAGCTTGGAATTTGGAGCGTTTTGGCAAAAGAATCGTCTCGATCGGAATTATAACGAAGAATTTATGGACGAAATAAGGGAGGCTACCGAAAATTGCAAGAACATTCAGTGGATTTCTACCGAATCCAAATATCCAATCAGCAGCGGCGACCCATTCGCTCAACCCAAGATATTGTCGCAGACCAAGTCTTCGTGCGGCCCAACGACTCGTCCAGCCCAACAAATTCGTTCGGAGCGCGCTTGCCAAATTGGCTTTCTCGAGTTTGGTGCACGTGCATCGAATCACCCTTTTTGCTTTCAGCGCCCATTGCGCTATTAGAACCTGCTCCTCCTGTCAGTCTCTGTTGACGCTACCAACCTCCTGTTAGCCTGCACCTGCCGAGTCACTTCAAGCCAACTTTGTAGCGCCTTGTCGATGGTCAGGCCCTCCATGCTACAACCTGCCACCGAGTTCCACCTGCTTCCACCTGCTCAAAATGCCCACTTTTGTGCAGATTTCCTGCACAAATTAACCCCAAAATCATCATTATTCATCATTGTAATTGTATTTATTTTTATATTTTATTTTTTCATTTTATTATTTGAATTTTTGCACTCTCTCTATAAATAGGGAGGTCATTTCATTTGTGAGGGGCCCCCATTTTTCCCCTTTCTTCTCTTTAGTTAGTTCATTTTGTCTCTTTTATAGTTCTATGTTTAGTTCATCTTTTCCTCTTTATAGGTTTATTTTTAGGGACCATTTGTAACTTCTTTTAATTTTATTTTTATGTTTTCTTTTAATTTTTGTTCTTAGATTTTCCTTCTAAATTCTTTGACTTCTCTTTTAGGTACAATTTTATACCTTCTAAATGTTTGAGACTATCAATACAATCTCCATGTGTTTTAGTTTCTAAATTTCATTTATTTCATAAGTTTTAGTGTTTCATACTTCAATTTGATACTAAGTGTCGGCCGCTGTCGGTGCACTTAACATTTGATTGAAGAGATTTTAATGTCGGCCGCTGTTGGTGCATTTAATCACGAACTCAAGGTGAATCATATTGTAAGTGTTTGACGCATATTGATGTTTGACGCATATTAATGGTTGATGCATTTATAATAATGAAAAACGTATGCATGTACTTGAGATGATGAAGGTAGAATTTCGTAATTTGTTCAATATGAGCAAAAATTAAAGTGTTGGTAAAACTTGTGTTTGAAAGAAGTCTATTTTAGGAGTAGTTTAATTATTGTAATTGTTAATTTTAATTTAATTATTAGTTAAAATGTAATTTAGATTACAAATCTTTTCAAACTCCCTCTTTGATTCTTTATTCTTTGATTCGTCTCTTTGATTCTTTATTCATTAATTTATTTATTCTTTAATTCATTTATTCTTTTTATTCTTTAATTCATTTATTCATTTATGATTTTATTCATTATTCTTTCTCACTAACAAATTATTAATATTCCCTAATTTCTCCAGTTAAGAACGATTCTTATTTACCAATACTACATCTACACAAAAACAGTTTAAATTGCATAATGAACCTCTCACGTTTCTTGCCTAGCAGATTTGAGGTTGCTAGCTTGCGGTGACGTTTCACTGAAAACTGGGGAAAAGGAAATCACGACCAAGAACTTCCTAGGATCGTAGTGTCGAAGGTAGGTAGAATCTCGACCTTTAGAGTAGATATTTGGAATCATGGCTCAAATAAAAAACATTGGACTATTTGCTTGTGAATTTTGGTTTAAATTGGAGGAATTTAAGCCTCGCCAAAAAGCTGAATTTTTCAGGCAAGTTTTCCAGAACCAGCCGTCGGCACTGGCAGCAGTCTAGCAGCCTTTTCCGGCGAGGCTCCAACGACAACCAGTCAGCGTCATTAAGTTAACGTTAGTTAACCGTTAGGTCTAACGATCAACATTAGTTAACCGTTAGACCTAACGGTCAACTAAAGGAATATTCTAGGAAATATTTCATGGAATATTCTAGGGAATATTTCATGGAATATTCTACAATGAAGATTCTAAAATGTGCACGTACTTATTTTGGAATGTTTTCTAGCTGTTCGAGCACGTTCTAAACCCGTTTTAAGCCATTTTAACATTGTTTAACTTGATTTAAGTGAGATTTCTTATCTTTTTACTTGGAATTCTTATAGTAACCTCACAATCTGAATTATTTAGGATTTGGGATGAGTTGGAGCATACATGGTTTGACACGTCAGGTGATTTCGACCAGGACCGGCCTTTAAGGAGGGCAACATGGGCCTAAAATAAAATAGGGCCCAAATTTTCCCGAATTTTCTTATATTAAAAGAAAAAGAAAAATAGGAACGAGAATGTTTCAGAATTTGAGATGGAAGGAATACGAAAGGTCGACTGCAAAACCAAGAAGGTGTTTCCCCTCAATCTGATTTCTTCCATAAATATGGCATGGAGTCCAATGTTTCAATCAATCCCACTTCCCAGGTTAATGTTAATACACACTTATATCTTCTCACTTCTCAGCATATGACCTAGAAAAAATTCAATCTGAACTATAAGAAATTTCAATCTTCAAGATATGGGTAAAATCTTGCACAAATTTACTTAAATTCATTATTTTGTTTTGAATTCTAAATGTTAAAATTTGTACTTACTCAAGAATTTCTACTTTGTACTCTCTCTCTCTACTGCTTTGACCTGTGTCTCGCTCCGGCTCAAACTTCAGACTCTAGAGGTAAGTGTTATTTTTCCCTTTTCTCCTCCGATTTCCTTTGATACATGATTGTTTGCTGCGAAAACGTGGGGGTTAAATTGTTTATTTCTTGTTTCTAATTAAACATACGTGGTTTGATGAATTTCTAATTTTCCCTTTTCAAATTTTGAGTTTTTTGGTCAAATTTCCAATAATTGATTGTTCTTCATTTGGTTACCTACGAAAGAGAAGATTAAGAAACTGAAATTTCGTTCAAAACTAACTTCATTCTCTTCTTAATAACAATATCTCCTGTTTTATATTATTTAATATTAATAAATTGATTATATAATATATATATATATATATATACATATTAAGATATGTAAAGTTATATAATCTTGAATTGCACTTCAAGAATCAAAATTCAATCTAGATACATCTAGGAAAGTTAACCGAGGATAGTGGAAATTGAGTTTAATTTTATAAGTATCTGCTCACTTTCTATCCATTTTATTCAAGATTAAATAAATTTAGATGGTGTCTTGAGGTTTAGTGGATGATGGGTTTGTTTTGTAAAGTAAGTTTAATGGGTTTTAAGTGTTTTTTTCCTTTGAAAACATGTTATCATCCCTTTTCACGAGATTCAATCACCTAGCACTTATAAGCCCGTGTTTGACTGCTTCAAGTATCCTGTATTGAAAAGAAGAATGGTAGAACTTTGAATCTTGCTCCAATTACTCGTTTCACAAGTTACATAGTATGTGGATTGTGGGGATCTAGGACTCTTATTGAGTTTCTGCTCTAAACAACTCATTGTTGAATCAGCATATTTTAGTTGTTCTCATTTTATGGCGTAATGATGATTCTTCATGTTTTATTAATTGTCTGACATAGATTCCTCTTATGTTTGTTTTCTAAAGAATTTCATATTGTCTGTAGGGTATTGTATTGTAATTTATTATTAGAATTATTTTGTAAGGAGTAATAACATATTGATGGATTTTAATTTTAATTTTTCTTCATATCTTGCTTACACATAAAATGATAATCAGGTTTGGGTTTACAAGAAAACATCATAATAGAGGTTCGAGTGTAGGGTCATGCTCCATGCCTGATCCAATATAGGGTCATGCAATATCGACTCTGTAAACCCTTCCAATATCTTTGATAGGAGTTTTGGGCCTCCTAATTTAGGAGATCAGTATAGTGCAGATTTTTGAGCAGCCTATTGCCACTGTTAGAAATTATGTTTCTAGTTTTAGATGTTCTAGGGAGGATATGTAAGGTATAAGAGTAGTTGCCTTTTTACTCTTTTTACTTTGGGATTTTTTCTCAATGGGTTTTTCCCCGATAAAGATTTTAAAGAGGTCTCCTAATATAATAATGATATAATTAATTTATAAAAAAAATTATTTTTAATAATCAAGTATATAATTGAGGGGCAATTTTCTATTCTTGCCCTCCCCTCGGCCTCCATATGTTTGGACCGGCACTGATTTCGACTCCCCAGCCAGTTAATGAGTGGACCCCCTTTCCTAAACTGTTTTATAAACTTATTATTGCATGTTTTATGATGTTAGATCATATGATTCCCAAACATGCCTGATTGCTTATTTTACAATTAAATATGATTGATATGATGTTATGCATACTCTATGTTATATACTCGGACATGTTATCATGATATAGGGCAAGTAAGGTACAAGTGTGTGCAATGAGGTGAGAAGTATTGTTATGTGGCAAAGTACACTCATGTATGCATGATCGAACTAATTATTGCATTACATAGTTGTTTGGCATTCTTGGCATTTGTGCATGCTAAGTCCGGGGACATATCGACTCTGTAAATCCTTCCAATATCTTTGATAGGAGTTTCGGGCCTCCTAAATGAGGAAATCAGTATAGTGCAGATTTTTGAGCAGCCTATTGCCACTGTTAGAAATGATGTTTCTAGTTTTAGATGTTCTAGGGAGGATATGTAAAGTATAAGAGTAGTTGCCTTTTTACTCTTTTTACTTTGGGATTTTGTATCAATGGGTTTTTCCCCGATAAAGATTTTAAAGAGGTCTCCTAATATAATAATGATATAATTAATTTATTAAATTTATATTTTTAATAATCAAGTATATAATTGAGGGCCAATTTTCTATTCTTGCCCTCAGCCTCCATTTGTTTGGACCGGCACTGATTTTGACAGGACCCATCCTAATCCCCCTCGGGATTAGTGCGGGATGACCCTGCTCCCGTCTGACACGAAGTGTCAGACAAGGGATATTTCCGCCCTTTTGCCCTCCCGGGCTATCAGAGTACGCCAGGATCCGGAGAAGGTATGTGATATCTCGGTCTCTGCTACAGTCCACATCCGATGTCAACCTGAAGGGCAGTCAAAACATTAAAAACTGTGAGTGGACAAAACAAAGAGTTTATAAAAACAGTTTATCGCAGACATTTGTACCCTTCACTAAAAAGCATGCATGCATTCGAAAACCATTTAACCAAATGGAAACCATATGTGGGAACTAAGCCCAAAACAGAATATAAACCAAGGTCGAAAGGACCACCATGAAATCGACCATACGGGCCACTGCCCAAATCCTGTGCACATCTGTGCACACCACATATCAAATCTCATATATCATATCATATATCATATATACATATAAGTCACACAACCAATCCTATCACGGTATCCAAAGCTACGCGCGTGCTACCCGGGTCTCAATCCGAGTCTTCTCAAAGTCAAGGTCAATGTCCGCAGACCACTGACCCTACCCGAGGTAATAGTAACCATAGCCTTCCTGAGAGTAAGGAACCCAAATGGGGGGTGACTCCACTCAGTCGGTGCTCCGTGACTACTCCGGGGTCCACCCAGGCCAACGACCCTCCCCGGAGGAGATAGTATAACATGTAAAGGAAGGTAGATGAACATATATATACATAACACAATATCCATGCCCGGTTCCCCTGAACCGTCATGATCCATAATATCCATAACCAAGGTAACATGCTGGTTCCCATAAACCGTCATGTACCGTAATAACATAACCAGGGTAACATGCCGGTTCCCATAAACCGTCATGTACCATAATGACCAACAAGGGTTCATGCCGATTCCCATAAACCGTCATGAACTACGATACCATAACAAGGGTTCATGCCGGTTCCCATAAACCGTCATGAACCTGGGAATCCAATTAAGGTTCCATGACCTGAAATCAAAACCGTAAAGTGACTGGGTCTCGTGCCCGAACATAGGACATCAGTTGGTCACCGTGCCCAATATCTGAGGTCATATGCCCGAGACAAAACCAAATTGGTCTCATACCCGAGTTTATCCTTTTAGAAATCCAAAACCATTTCATTAAAACCAATAAAGAAATACAGACCCGTATAAGGCCGAAACCTCGAAATACGTGCTTATACGTAACCACATACAAATGCACCCATGGCATCATCAAACAAGTAATAAAACATATAATAAACATTTATGCATGCACCAATTTAGAAAACAAGGTCCACTCACAGACCGTCCGAGCTGCCGCCTCGATTTGCGTGCCATACGGCTCTCCCGAGCCAATCCGACCTCTCTGGGTCATCCTGACCTGTCCAAATCATAACCAAAGGTTACTACTAACCTATACAAGTCCATATTAAGAACCCTAAACTTTCCCGAAAAAGTCAACGTGCCCCATACACGTTTCCCGAGGTGAAAACCTCAATTTTACCAACTTAATGATCTCCGATCGACCCGAAACCACCGCCATTGGATCCGGATCGTCGAAACCTTTAAAATGACACTGGGACCACTCAAAACACTGTTCATACGCGCCCCCACGCGCCTGGTCAACACGTGGGTCAACGCTGCTACAGTACCTGCTGACGTCATCGTTGACGTCATCTGACAGCTGTCGAGTCTGACATGTCAGACTCTGACAGGTGCCACGTGTCAAGCTCCCATTGGTCCACGTCACTATGCTGTCAGTGCCACGTTGCAGTCTGACATGTGCCACGTGTCATCACGGCACTGGTCCACGTCTGTGCCACGTGTCAGCCCCTGATTGGGCCACGTCACTAACATGTCAGTGCTGACTGTGCACTGACATGCGACACTTGTCGTACTCCTATTGGCCCATTTTTTGACATGTCAGCTGACATTGTCAGATCTGACAATGCTGACATCATCCCTGACATGATGACGTCAGCAGGATGACGTCACCTGTCATCTCTGTCCTCCCGCGGGTCGACCCGAATACCAGTAACCGAGTCGCCGTGACCCGCGGCTTGACCCGGCCGGTTCTCCGCCGTCCGACCACCAAAACTCCTCCCGTTTGTCCTATTTTCCTCCTCTAATCCTAACCTAGGGTTCTATGACATTAAAATGGAAGAAAAACATCAAAAACTCGTACCTTCAATTCGGCCATGGCGGCCGTGACTTCTCCTGCCGTTCACGGCTGTTCCAGGCCGTTCTAACCTTAAAAAACAATCCCATTTCTCTCCTAGGTTCCCCAGAAGCACAACTCAATCATTAGTTTCAATTAAAACCTAACAAAAACAAAACTTGGATTTTTAAATATTTTCACCTCACGGGTCGAGCTCCTCCGCCGTGTCCTCCGTCGTCCGTCGCCGTGACTCGCCGTCCCAGCCTCTCTGTCCTTCCCTCCACTCACTCACGGTCACACCCAAGCAATGAATGGTGATGGGGTGTGTGTGTTTCGGTTTTTGAAAGAAAATGAAGAAAATGGGGTTATGGGGTTTCAGGCTGTGAGGATGAACAAAGATGAGGATGATGAAGGATGAAGGCTGATCGGATGTGAGGGAGATGGGATGGAGGGTGTGGATTTAAGGATGAATTGAAATGGATGGCCAAGATTGAATGGTGGGTGGATTTGATTAAAAAATTAATTAAATAATATTATTTTATTATATAGATCCACATTTTGGGGGAGTTAGCCAATAGGATGAGTGACACTTGTCACTCATCCATGGGACCCACCAAAATATCTGCCCAAATCAGATTTCGCCAAATCGTCCCCTTCTCGAAGTTCATGCATAGTGAAATCGAACTTCCGTGACCCATAACTCTCCCGTTCGAAGTCCGATTTCAGTGTGCCGCCTGCCTATGGATTCGTATCGTCCTTATCTACGTAATGGTCGTCTGCCCTCGGCCATCGGACATCCATGTCAAAAAGTCAACTATTTGGCCCTTTTTACCGAAATTACCAAAATGCCCCTAAACTTCCGCACGTCATAACTTCTTCCTCGAATGTCGGAATTGAACGTGCCACCTGTCTATGAACTCGTGACATCACGAACTACGTCACGGTCATCGGTCAAAGTCCATTTGACCTCCCGACTGAAAAGTCAACGTTTTGCCACGATTAGGGGCAAAACGGTCATTTCGCATCGTTCGTCCGATTTCGCTCTACTAATTACGGATTAACCTCACTAATCGTGATTAGTCACTAATCTAATCATGGAATTTGGGACGGGTCATTACAGATTTCGACTCCCTAGCCAGTTAGTGAGTGGACCCCCTTTCCTAAACTGTTTTATAAACTTATTATTGCATGTTTTATGATATTAGATCATATGATTCCCAAACATGCATGATTGCTTATCTTACAATTAAATATGATTGATATGATGTTATGCATACTCTATGTTATATACTCGGACATGTTATCATGATATAGGGTAAGTAAGGTACAAGTGTGTGCCATGAGGTGAGAAGTATTGTTATGTGGCAAAGTACACTCATGTATGCATGATCGAACTAATTATTGCATTACATAGTTGTTTGGCATTCTTGGCATTTGCGCATGCTGAGTCCCGGGACATCGTTGAGTTATGATATTAGAACCACGTAGGAGTTGCCTGTATCATGTACCCTGTTTGAGTGGCCACATACGCAGCTTCCACGTGCTTGTTCACCCTGCGCAGCTCGTAATACTAGTTAAAAATGGGCCCAGCTTGTTCCCCGAGCTCAAGGGGAACATGTGGTGATTGTGCTTAGCACCCAACTTTCATGTGGATGTGGTACACGAGTAAAGATACCTAGCCTGACATGAGCATTTTCCTTGTGCGACTAATGAGCAATGAGATTGTGGTTCATACATATTATTTCATACTTTAGGTTGCTGCTAATATTTATGATTTTAACATGGCTCATTTGAACATAACGATTTATAATCATTTTATTATATTTCTCGTAGAACGGTCAAGTCAAATCTACTGTGTTGTTTTTGGGAAAAACGAGGGGTTAAACTTATTTTACTAAAAATGGTTTTACACTAAAATAAAGCTTTGGGTCCACTCACCTTTGGTTTTTGAACCCGTCAAGTATCGTTAGTGTGCACGAATTTCGATGAGGCTTAGTAGTTTCATTGGCATCCGCTCCCTAGTTTTAGGGTGACGTGACGCTGATCGGCTACATCAAGTAGTAAGGTTTAATAATATAATCATTAAACTTTGACCCCGCTCTATGCTTCCGTTGTGGAGTGAAATGTGATCGGTTTCGATCGATTATGTTTCACTTGACTCATAAAACAGTATCATTTTATTCAATTGGCTCTCGACATCTGAATGTCGTTATCCGAATGTCAGGTAGCACACCTCAATCTACGTGCCCTCAGTGGATTTTTCGGTTCGGAGTGTGTCATCTATATTCCTAACTTACATTAATGAAAATATCCACATTCAAGACTAGTAGATTATAATTTTCATATTCAATACAAGCAGTTAGTCTTCGAACAAGAACTCTATGATTTAAAGTATTTGAACTAATAGCAAACTTACATGTTCTTATATTATTTATTTCTCTGCATATTTTATGTATCTATTATATATAATATATTAATAATTTTGGACCTAATTTTGCGCCTCGCCCGCCCAACTGATGATAGGTATAAACACAAAAAAAAAATAAAAAAAAATAAAGCCAAAGGAGATTGTAGGTTGCATCTGCTTATAGGTTTTTAAAAATTAAGGACTTTCACCAGGAGAATAAATAGGAAATTTTAAGTTTTTTTTTTTGTCGAAGAGAATTAAAAATTTTCTATTATGATAATTAATAGGCATTTTTGTAATAGATAAATATGTTTTTTTTTGTCTTTTTTTCAAATAAGTAGATAATAGTCTTTTATTTTATTTTGTAGAATGTGTTAAAAATGGCATAATATGTAATTTGTGATTTAAAATATGGATAAAAGTTTATTTATTTGGCTGAATATGGTAAGTTATGACACTTATTGTCAGGACCCGACTCATCTAGCACCATATTTTCCGCTTTGGGCCTCCTTGCCCTTGCCCTTACGATTTTGTTTTCGGGAGCTCATGGTGCAACTTCCCAGGGGGTCACCCATCATGGAATTGCACCAGCCTCAACTCGCTTAACTTTGGGGTTCCAATCCCCCCCCCAGGTCACTTGAGCTCCCAAAAGCCTACTGCTAGATAGGTGTGTGCCTACACCTTTAAGGCACACCACCATCCTCTCTCAGACCATTCCCCCTCGCAGGAATGTGGGATTGTTCACCGTTCTCTTCAGGACACGAGTTTTACAATCAACCCCCCTTAGGGCCCAGCGTCCTCGCTGGCACACTTCCCGATCGGGGTCTGGCTCTGATACTAAGTATCAGAGCACTAGGTTGTGGTCAGCATGCTATACTAGCGGTCAGTACTAGGTACTTTTCAAGTTTAAGGATAATTTTATCTAATCTATGCCTCTTAACAGTTGGTTATGCCTCCAAGGAGAATTCCTCAAGCACGGACTGACGAGGAAGTAGAGAGAGATATGGAATGCGCAAGTATCGAACAGGCTCAGCGTTTGGGAGCCATTCCTTTCAGCGGGGGATCAAACCCCGAGGATGCCTATGAATGGATTGCTAAGTGGGAAAGGATCTTTACGATGATGCATTGTCCACCGGGCGAGCGGGTGACATTGGCGGCCTTCCTACTGGAGGGCGGAACTTATCAGTGGTGGCATGGTCTAGAAATGTCAGGATGGTCTGTCCACACCACTATCTGGGAGGTCTTCCGTGCCCGATTCTTGGATCAGTACTACTCGCGATCGTTTCGCGCTGCACCGGAGGCAGAGTTCCTGCGGCTGGAGCAGGGAGATATGCCTGTTGCGGACTATGAGCAGACCTTTGGGAAACATTCTCTGTTTACGGTAGCTTTTGTGAGCACAGAGGAAGACAAGTGTCAGAGGTTTGAACTTGGACTCCGAGGGGAGATTCGGGCAGGTGTGACAGCTGCCAATCACGTTACTCTGAGAGACATGGTCGACGCGGCGGTTCGTGTCGAGGCTAGTCTGGGGGCACACCAGGCGCGACAGCCTTCAGGCGAGGGGCGACGTCGAGATCGTCCATACCTTGGACCAATGGGCCAGAGGAACACAAAGGGAGGAAGTTACAGAGAAGCACCTTCATCTTCACGAGGTCGTGGCTGGTCGGGTCGACATGGGAGCTTTTAGAGGACAGGATTGAGGTTCAGCTCAGGATAACATTCATCTTGGAGTGGTGCATCTGGTGGGTCTTCGGACAGGTCGAGGACAGTCAGCTGCTTTGCTTTTGAAGGAGCGGGCCACTATGCCCGAGATTGCCCACTGTTGTCTAGGAGCAACGATGCAGGGAGCTCTAATGCTGTGCAGAGTTCGGATTCCAACACTGTCGGAGGTCGAGGACAGGGAGGTGACAGTGGTACTGAGCGTGGCGCGCGTGGGCGCGGACAGACTACGGGGCCCAGGGCTCGCGTATTTGCAGTGACTCAGTAGCAGGCTAGGACAGCCCCAGGCGTGGTTACAGGTACCCTTTATATCTCAAACCTTCTTGTACGTGTATTGATGGATGCGGGGGCTACTCACTCTTTTATTTCGAGGAGTTGTGCTGGTATGCTAGATTGTGAGGTATCAACTTTAGATAGCGAGATGGATAGCGGCACGCCGATGGGAATCATGTACTTGGTGAATCAGGAGATTCGGAGGTGCCCGGTGAGAGTAGAGGATATGGATCTACCAGCAGACTTAATCATTATGGATATCCATGACTTCGATGTGATTTTAGGTATGGATGGGTTATCGGAGCATGGGTCACTCATTGATTGCTGTAGTAGGCAAGTGATTCTGCGAAGTCCGGGTTTGTCGGGGGTTATCTTTCAGGGGGAGCATGACGGTTCGCTTCCTGAAGTGATTTCTTCACTTGCTGCTACCAAACTTCTACGGAAGGGATGCCAGGATTATCTGGCGCATGTTGTGACGGAGCAGGTTGATACTCCGAGTATCGATGAGATACCAGTGGTGCGAGAGTTTCCAGATGTGTTCCCGGAAGACCTACATGGATTACCACCATAGCGGGAGATTGAGTTTACGATTGAACTACTCCCCGGTACCCGACCTATATCCCAGGCACCATATCGGATGGCGCCGGCCGAGTTACGAGAACTCAAGACTCAGTTGCAGGAGTTGGTGGATTTGGGATTCATCTGACCGAGTACTTCACCGTGGGGAGCACCGGTGTTATTCGTGAACAAGAAGGAGGGGAGCCTCCGATTGTGTGTAGATTATCGACAACTCAACAAAGTGACACTGAGGAACCAGTACCCTTTACCCAGGATCGATGACCTATTCGACCAGTTGCGGAGAGCACAGTGCTTCTCAAAAATTGATTTACGGTCTGGGTATCACCAGCTGACAATTGCGGAGGAGGATGTTCTGAAAATGGCATTTCGAACCCGATATGGACATTACGAGTTCCTAGTGATGCCTTTCAGCTTGACAAATGCTCCAGCAGCATTCATGGATCTGATGAACAGGGTCTCCTGATCTTACTTGGATAAATTTTTGATTGTGTTCATTGACGACATCCTGGTGTAATCAAGGAGTGCCAGAGCACATGAGAAACACCTACGGTTGGTATTAGGGAAACTGAGACAGAAACAGTTGTACGCCAAGCTGAGCAAGTGCCAGTTTTGGCTGAGCAGTATTGGTTTTCTGGGACATGTGATATCAGCTGATGGGATTAGCGTGGATCCCCAGAAGACAGAAGCGGTGAGTAACTGGGCCAGACCGACAACGGTGACAGAGGTACGGAGTTTTGTCGGGTTAGCGGGTTACTATCGAAGATTCGTGGAAGGATTCTCCAAAATTACTGCACCATTGACTCGATTGACTCGAAAGGGGGTGAAGTTCATTTGGGACGAGCAGTGTGAACAGAGTTTTCAGGAATTGAAGTATCGATTGACCACTGCACCCGTCCTTGCATTTTCAGATGACAATGGAGAGTTCGTGGTCTTTAGTGATGCATCGCTACAAGGTTTGGGCTGCGTGTTAATGCAGAATGGTAAGGTTATCGCTTACGCATCACGGCAGCTAAAGACTCATGAATTGAACTACCCTACCCATGATTTGGAGTTGGCGGCGGTAGTTCATGGTTTAAAAATCTGGAGACATTACCTATTCGGTGCAACGTGCAGGATATACACCGACCACCAGAGCCTAAAGTATCTATTCACCTAGAAGGAACTTAACGTGAGGCAACGGAGATGGTTGGAGCTAATAAAGGATTATGACTGTACGATTGAGTACCATCCGGGTAAGGCAAATGTGGTGGCAGATGTACTCAGCAGGAAATCAGCGGGATCAGTTGCACATTTGAGGATGGCGTATCTCCCTTTGTTAGTGGAACTCCGGAAGGCTGGAGTTATACTGGGGACAGATGAGCAGGGAGCTTTGTTAGCTAGTTTCCATGTACGACCAGTGTTAATCGATCGGATCATCGAAGCACAATTTCAGGATCCGATACTTTGTATCTACAGGATTGAGGTCGAAGCAGGTGAGAGGCAGGATTTTACCATCCGAGGTGATGGAGCACTAATGAAGTTGGGCCGATTATGTGTGCCTGCGGTGGCAGAACTACTGGCCGAGATTCTGGAGGAAGCCCATAGTTCGGCTTATGCTATGCATCCGGGAGGTACAAAGATGTACTGTACCCTCCGGAGCCATTATTGGTGGCAAGGGATGAAAAAGGACATTACAGAGTTCGTGAGTAGATGCTTGACTTGCAAGCAGGTTAAGGCGGAGCGGCAGAGACCTTACGGGGCTATGCAGCCACTTCTGATTCCCGAGTGGAAGTGGGACCATATCACCATGGACTTCGTCTTTAAGTTACCAAGGACCCCGAGTGGATTCGACGGAGTGTGGGTGATTGTAGACCTGTTAACCAAGTCAGCCCATTTTCTTCCGGTACAGGAGACTTATAAACCCAACCGACTGGCTCAACTGTTCGTGAAGGAAATCATTCGACTTCATGGTACGCCGAAGTCGATCGTGTCTGATCGCGATCCGCGTTTCACTTCCAGGTTCTGGCGGAGTTTACAAACCACCTTGGGTACGAATCTACATTTCAGTAATGCTTTCCATCCACAGACCGATGGACAGTCGGAGCGGACCATTCAGACCCGGGAGGACATGATGAGGTCTTGTGTGCTACAGTTTCACGATTCGTGGGATACTCATTTACCGTTAATGGAATTCGCGTACAACAATAGTTATCAGGCAAGTATCAGGATGGCACCCTACGAGGCACTGTATGGTCGGCAGTGCAGAACGCCTATCTGTTGGATGGAGATAGGAGAACGAGCGGCAGTGGGGCCGGAGTTGATGAACATAACCCAGGAAACAGTCCGTATTATCAGAGAAAGATTGAAGGCGGCGCAGGATCGCCAAAAGAGTTATGCTGATCGACGGATTCGAGACTTGGAATTTGAGGTTGGAGACTTTGTTTGCTTGAAGCTATCTCCATGGAAAGGGATTATCCGTTTTGGTCGACGGGGGAAACTGAGTCCACGATTTATCGGACCATACGAGATCATTGAGAGGATTGGGCGGGTTGCTTACAGATTAGCACTACCTCCAGAACTTTCCAAAGTCCACGATGTTTTCCACGTGTCGATGCTACGGAAGTACGTGTATGATGCATCTCATGTACTAGAGGAGAAACCCATCGAACTTCGAGAAGACTTAAGCTTTGAAGAACAGCCGGTATAGATTTTGGATCGGAAAGATAAGGTACTACGTCAGAAGACCATTCCTCTAGTAAAGGTTCTCTGGAGGAACCAGAATGTGGAGGAAGCCACATGGGAGCCCAAGGCGCAGATGCGAGAACAGTTTCCTTACTTGTTTCCTTAAAATTTCGGAACGAAATTTCCTAAGGGGGGGAGGTTGTAACACCCCGGGAATTCAAGAAATGTAAAATTGTAAAATAATAATTGAAATGACGTTTTTACCCCTGTGAATAGTATGGTCAATTTGTTGACTTTTTGATTGGTAGATCAAACAGACGTTGACCGATGACCGTGACGTAGTTTAGGACGTCACGAGTCCACAGACAGGTGGCACGTCCAATTTCGACGATCAGGGAAAAAGTTACGATGTTCGGAAGTCTAAGGGCATTTTCATAATTTGGACAAAAAAGGGGAAAATGTTGAATTTTTGATTGACAACTGATTTTCACACGACTCGAGGACCGTTGGGTAGGTCTCGATGCCCTGAGTCCGTAGACAGGCGGCACGCTGAAAACGGACATCGGACCGTTGACTTACGGGTCTAGGAAGGGAAGGGCATTTTGGTAATGTTTGAATAGAAGGGCAAATGGTAAATTTGCAGGGGTTACTGTTTGGAAATCGTTGGAAACAGAGCCGCACCACCGTGCTTGGTGGTTCTGATCCAGCATTTGTTTAATCTGGTTAGTGGACTGGCTTGGGCGATTGTTTAATGGTTTTGAGGCAGTGGAGTGGACTGAACCAAGCACCAGGCACAGACACCATTGTTTAATCGATTTGGGTCTGTTTTGCGGGAAACAATTTCAGAGTGGGACTGAGGGGATTCCCACGGGTGTTGGCTCACGGTTCAGTTAACAGAGAGATGGGAATTGAGGGGAGTTCATTTTCTGTGAAGGAAGGGTCGAAAACTGAGAGAAAACAGAGAATTTGGAAATCTGGAGTTTTGGAGGGAAAAATCAAGTTTAATTTGTGAGGCAAGTTGGACGAAACTAAGGACTTAAACGGCCTTCTGAGACCATTTGGAGTTCAACCATACCGTCCCTGAAGTGTTTCGACCACGGCTTGGCCAGGAACCCAAGTTCCATTTTCGAAAAAATTTCAGAGTTGTGGACGACGACTTCCAGGTTAGTATTCATTCAATTGTTTGTGTGTTTTGGTTCGTATTGGTCATAGTAAGCTTCATGCTAGGTTAATTTGAAAATGGGATTGAAACTAGGGAAATTCGATGATCGGCCCGTTTGGTTGATCACGGGTCGAAAGGATGATATAAGACCTGTTAAGGTTAATTAATGGATCAGACCTGAAATTAAATGGTTAAGGAAAGTCTTAGGTTTAAAAATGAAGGAAATCGAGTAGGAATTGGTGGTTATTTGGCCGGGTCGAGTCGCGGGTTGAGGACCCGTTTAACAGACTTCTGGGTGAAGGAGACGACACTGTAGCTACAGTGTCAAGCGCGTGGCTTTCACGCGCATCCACTTTGGGCGGTGCGTGAGGGCGCGTGAAGCCTCATCTCCGGTCATGGTCAACTAGAGTTTTCATCCTTTCAGTGTACTGGACATTTTGAGTTTAATAATCAAGTCGATCAGAGATCGTTAAGTTGGTCAGAATAGGTCCGGTTACCTCGGGAAGCGTGTTCCGGTGGCTTTCCCGAGCCAGTTCCAGTTTAGGAATTCTTGGTTGACTGTTAAGAACTTATAGTGACCCTTACATGTGATTGGACTGACAGGAATCGTACGGTAGTTCTGGGACAAGATTATACACGCAGTTTCGCAGCAAGATTGTACTGTGAGTGGGCCCAATTTCATTAAACCCTTGCATGCATAACTGTTTTCACTTTTATATATATATATATACATACTGGAATCAAGTAATGGTTTTGATTATCTTGAAATTATGGTTATGGCATGATTTACGATGTTTGGGGATTGAAACCCGTCTGGTGGAATTTAAGTATTGTTTTGGATTTCATATATACATATATATATATATATGCATGTGGATATCGATGACTATCTTTGGTACTGCACTGTATAGATCCACCCGTGTGATATTGTCTCCTCCGGATGTGGTACCCCGGAGTGGTCACGGCGCATTGCTTGCGAGAGGTCATTCTACGGAGGGACCAGGCCGTAGGATGACTCAGGAGCAGGATTGCTATGATTGGACATCTGGGACGACGAGCGTCTGGGACGCTAGGCATCTGGGATGCCGTACCCGGACTGGGTTCGGGGATTGGACTCGGGATTGAGACCCCGAGTGGCACGCGTAGTCTTGGGACTATGACCTTATTGGACGTCAGGGACGTCAGACATCTGGGATGTCAGGATTGGAGTGTATAGTGCAATGGTTGTGGTTATATTTATGGTTTTATTATATGACTTGTGATATCTTACATAATTTTATGGTTTTAAATACTAATGCATGCATGTTTGGAAAACGGAGGGGTAAAAGTATATATTTTATTTATTAAACTGTTTTATAAACTTTGAGTTTCGGCCCACTCACCCTTAACGTTTTGGTGACCCCTCCAGGCCATGCTACTGAGGTAGAAGAGGATCCTGAGGCTGAGGCATAGATCTACACTGCGCACCTGAACCCCCTGTTGGGTAGGTTTACCCGCAGGATAGCTTAGAGTCGTGCTCGGAATTTGTATTTTGGACATTATCCCTTGTCTGACATCTTTTGAATTCGGATTGTATGTATAACTTTATTTTGAATATTTATGCATTTGAACTTTTAAGGTTAAATTTAGAATGTTGGTTCCGGTGTCAGACGGGAGCAGGACACGTCCCCTTGTGGTCCCCGGGGGATCGGGGCGGGTCCTGTCACTTATTAATAGAATAGACTATATTAAAAGTTCACCTGGTCCTATAGATAATTACCTCTTTAAATAAATAGTTAAAGTATAACTATACCATTTAATATAAATGATTATGGTTGATTGGCCCATCCTTACTCCCGCCAATGTAGCTGGTGGTAGCCCTCGACATTAGGTCGGATTGGGCAAGCCCGGTCTAAATCTTTTGGACTTGGGCCGGGCCGAGCCAGGTTTATTAAATAATTTGAAAAATTTCGGGTCGGGTCGAGTGAGTTTAATTACATATATAAAAGCTCAAGTCCTTTGTCGGGTAGGGTTTTTATCTGATTTTTCGAGTCGGGCTTAATAAGCTCACTCGGGCCGAGCTCATGGGAGCTTTTAGAAATAACCTATTTTTCAAATTTTAAAGTTGTAAAAAAAAATATATGAATGATAGAGCCAAAAATAAATTCGTGTGCGATTGTTTCCAATAGCCTCATTGTAAGCTATATAATTTGGTAGAAGACTTCGTTTGTAAACTTTGGGCGTTCTTCACTTTAATAAAAGGTTTCCTTATATAATTTTTTTGTCTTGTTTAACTGGGAAATATAGTTTATTTATTTGTATTTTAGGTAATAGAAAGTACAATTAATGGGATATTGAAGAACCATTTATTTTTCCATCTCTAGTGATTTGATTCTATAAATTCTTGTCGATTTTGGAATGCAAATTTCATACATAAAATTTTATTTAAATAGGTAGGACTAAAGTGGCTAGGACTTGTATACTATTGGTGCTTTGGGCTTCTTAAAGTGAAATATATTGCACTTCTTAAAGTGAAATATATTGCACTTCTTAAAGTGAAATATATTGCACTTCTTAAAGTGAAATATATTGCACTTCTTAAAGTGAAATATATTGGGCTTGAGTGAGTTTAGAGTTTTTGGGTTGAAATAAAATTATCTGGACTCGTAATAAAAATGGACTGACATTAAATACTTAATTAATAATTAGTTTATATATTCGGGCTTACGGACCGAGCTTATATAGGCGGGCCGGGTTGGACTTACGAGACTCGAGTCTATCGGGTTTGAACCCCTTACGTCCAAGTACATCCCGCTAACTTTCGGGTCGGACTGACCCACGACCTATAGATGATCGAGCCGGACTTTTGTCCACCGGGTCAATCGGACATTTACAAGCTCATGGACTTTTGGGCCAAATGATGAGGACTAGGTGGTGGCTATCTGCCACTTGAAATGTGGTGTGCCTGTGGTAGGTAGGGGGTATTGTGAGTATTTAGTTGGGATGACAAGGGGGTTCTGAGGAAAAATGTATATTTGTTTGTGGAAGCTGGTCCAAACAACAAATTCTTTGTGATCCATTCAAATTCGGGAAAAGATAATCTCAAAATTCATGTGAATAGTGAGCATATATAAATTCTCAACTATTTTTCAAAATGTCAATTTAAATAAAATTCTTCAAAATTCTCTGAAAATTGAAAGTGAAAAAACCCCTCCTTAGATATATAGTCGTGCATTTATATTTGTATAAATAGCCCACTAACTTACATTAAGAAAAATGGTTGTTGCAGTACTTGAACTTTATATGAACTTACTAATTATTTCAGAACTTCATTATTAGTAATGGATGTTACTGAACTATGTTTAAACATGCTAGTATAATCCTTTCATTAAATTTCTTTATTAGTAACGGATGTTACTAAACTATGTTTAAACATGCAAGTATAATCATTTCATTAAATTTCTCAATGAATTCTGTTAAAAATAAGGATAAAATTATTCCATCAGACTTTTATTTTAACAGTCAAAAAAATTTAATGCAAAAATTATTCTCGCATATTTAGACATAATTTAACGATGTCTACTATTAATAATGAAATTCAATAACGATAGTACAAATTATTTTAAAATTCTTGGACAATAATTCAATAACACTAATAACCATTTTCCCTTTTCATTAAAAAGTCCCAAGATTTAATGCAATTGTGATCTACTAGAAGTAAACAAATAAATTGTATCTATGCAATTTTTTTTTACTACTTCCGATAAGATGTAAAATTTACGTTTCACTTTTCCGACCCATTAAGCCAGAAAATTGAATTTAAAAATTGTAAAACTTCCGCCTACAAATTTACAACGTATTATTTGAAGATGCTGTATGCAACAAGAGGGAGTTTATCCTTTCTAGTCAATCTCCATATCCTTTCGCACTGCTCGTCATCTCTCTCTCTCTCTCTCTCAATCTTAAAATGTAAAACTGAAATCCAAATGAAAAGAATTCCATCTCGAACAATATAATATTTGCATTGAGGACAGAGGAAACAATGACATTCCCATTTTAGTTTTGGCAAGGAATACTAACACAATGACAAAATGAGTAGTGAAATATTTGGAGCAGGAGCTAAAGCAAGAGCAAGAGGAAGAGCCAGTCCCTTTGGATCTTTGATTTCTCCAAAGCTCTGGTGGCCCGTCCATTGGTAAGAATGTTTCAAAATACAAGACTAATTAATCAGTTGATATCCTTCCACATCAACCACATTGTTCATATATGATCAGCAACTACAAAACCAATTCACCTACTCGCATTTTACATACTGGATCGATCTAGCCTCACTTCCTCCAAAACTACCAGGTTTCCTCATATTGGCATTAGCATACTTCCATGGTTGTTCCATTGTTTGGGTGGTGAGGGAACAAGATGAGGTTTCACAACGCATCAACTACACGACGAAGACCACAATAAACTTCTTTCCGGATCAGGGGATGCACATCTTTGGTTAGAACCTCTGCATCCAACTTCTCAACGTGAGGCCAAATCTGCCAGCCAGAGACAGGTCAGAGACTCAGTAGCTATTAATTCATATTAAGCATATCGCCTATATTCATAGATACAGATTTCAATTGATCACTTTAGCATTACTTAAACGAGAATTAAAAAGGTGCCACTGAAAATCAGCGCAAGAATGATAGATACAGGACTCTTACCAAAGCTGGAAAGTTTCACTTGAATAGATATTTTTCGCAGATTTCCATAAAATGAGGGTCAAATTCCAGAATCTTATTTATAATGGTCATGTTCTTCATTATTCCCATCATTTTTTATATATTTCATGAAACATTTCTGATGTTACCCTTTCGTCAAACATAAACTGTTAATAGTACTCCAATTTCATAACCCATCAAATCTTTAACTTGTTCTAGTATACCCAGAAAGGGAGAAAACACAAACCAGATGAACAAAACATACTACCAAGTCTTCACCAATAGAATATAAAACAACAAAAGGCAAAAGTCAGAAAACGAAGACCCACAACACTGCATTTACCTCAGAAGCATATTGCCTTGAGAAGGCCTTGAGGTAGCCTAAAGTTGTTAGACACCACTGCTCTTTTTCACCTACATTATATACAGTACTCGTCTTTTCACCGTTCAATTCACTGCCAAAATTAAGAAAACAAGTTCAGTACAGTTTAACTAAATACCATTATCCATTTCAATAAAAAGCAAGAAAATTTATGAAAATAAAGGGGCCTACAAGACAAGATATACAAGTTCCACCAAACTAGTCAACTATTAAGGAGTGACAAAGGACTTGTACAATCAACTCAATTTCCTCCCAATCAAAGATGGATTACACAGTAAAAAAAACTTCCCCAGACTTAAGACAATAAAACCTATAAAGAGGCTATATGTACGTCTCCCAAACTGTACCAAAGAGAAAACCGTTGTCCCAAAGAAGCTCCACCTCCACCTTGCAAGAAAGTCAAAACACATACAACAGTTTCTTCGACAACTCCAATTGAGTAAAAACCATATAATAGTCTCCTAGAAGGATGCATAGAGCAACATAAAAACATCTGATGAGCACTCATCTTCCCATAAACAATTGGACTTCAGTAGTGCACCAAACTTCCTAAACATTTCATCAGATATGAAGACGTCATACGTTTTCCCTTGCATGGATCAGAAAAAGATACCAGATACAAGAAGCTCAACAACACAATGTAACACAAAAAATTCTACATTTCCTAGTGAAGGGCAAGATATACCTTATTTTAGGTCTTCCATTCTCAACGTCCACCTCCATGGCTGATGATTCTTCAAGGTCGACTGCCATAAACTCTGGCTGAATTGATTTCAATCCCTCTAAAGTAACACCTTTGGTTGCCTCAGGAAGCCGCTCAGTCAACACATTAACGAAATTTTTGTACAAAGAGAAGAACAATGCCTGAAAATGCCCATTCTGGTTACTAAAGAAACAAACGAGTGACTTTAAATCAAAGAAGAAGAAAAAAACATATTTGACCAATGAAAACATAAAAATCGCATGATTATTTATATATCAATTTTCAAACCATTCCACAAAATATTGGAAAGAGACCAAGAAAAAAATTATATGCAAAAAAGTTAGAAAATTTGTAAAATGCTAGTAAGCTATATCAATCATATGATCATTATGATTAGTAGTGACAATTATCATTGGTAAAGGTGCCCCTCAAAGAAATTGCACAGTTGATACAATAAAACTTAAGTTTAGCCAATTGGGTCAGAAACTGCCTTTCAGTGGCGTGCTTCTCTTGCCCATCTTCCATACTAGGACACAATGCAATTCTTCATAGAATAAGATAGAGAAACCCTAATATAGGTAGTAGAATACCTAATTTCCTTATATGTATGTTACTGCTCACAAGAAAAACAGTTTGGTGCTGCAATATTTTCAGAAAGACACATTGGTGCAGCAGATAGAAATCAATCTATCATTGTTGGGGGCTGGTGGGTGGAAGGGCAAGTAGTGCATAATCGTCTGTAAACTACCTAAGCTGAACATAGGCCCGTAGTAGCGTTGCAATGCTCTTCTAATTCATAAAATAAAAGTAATTATTATGTACCTACTGTTGAGATGTGAAGAAAATATCCCACATTGGAAAAACACAACTACAATTTGTGCCTTATAAGATCTTGGGCTACTCCCTCCATGGCCAATTGGTTTTGGGGTGGAACCTCAAATCCTTACATGGTATCAGAGCGGGATTATCCCACGTAAAAGCTTAACCGTCACACGTGTCACACGTACCCATCAAATCGTCACGTGATAGGCTGTAAAATCCGCCACACGTGAGGGGGCGTGTTGAGATGTGAGGAAAATGTCCCACATCGGAAAAGCACAACTACAATTTGTGCCTTATAAGATCTTGGGCTACTCCCCCCATTGCCAATTGGTTTTGGGGTGGAACCTCAATTTCTTACACCTACAACGCCAAAATATGCTTCATTTTTAAATTCTGTACCTCAAATTCATCAAGGGCTCGACGTAGAAGAGCCTCCTTAGCCTCTAGAGATTCACATACAGACACCTCCTCCACCTTCGCCTTTTCAGCATACGATTTCAAACGCTTCAGCCTCACAGGACTGTCCCCCAGAACAGGTTCACCATCCATAAGTGAAAGCTTTGATTCAGCAGCCACTAACTCTGCTTTTGCTGTTGCTGCAGCTTTTTCAGCAGACATAACACTCTTTTTCAGAGACGAAATCTCATTCCTCAGATCACATACACGGTTATATGTCTTGCTAACTGCATTTCTTAAAACCTGGTAGGATGGAGAGACAAAAACACAAGCAATCAAAATAATAAATAACCACACACATTATTTGGAGATTATATAATACAGAAAGGCACCCAAATGATAACACCTTCCGATAAAAAAAAAAAAAACTATAGTAAATTAATTTAATTTCACTTCATTAGTTCGATAGGACGGGTGATAGGAAGAGCATATTAGTAGTGTTTAATTCTGAGCAGTACATAATTGGAGTGAACATATACCCATTTTATGCACATCCACACACACATACACAAAGAGACGTACATTTTAACCAAGTTTAAGAAATGTTAAACACTAAAATGACTGTGGATTGGCTTTGAGTTATAATTGATTCCAGAATAGTTCCAAATATTTTGAAAGTGAGATGATTAACATGTCTAGATCTCTAAAATGGTAATTTCCAACTGTAAATAACTAAATCTGAAATCATGTAACATTGATGGTAAGAATGGTGAAGTTTGAGGCTACATTAAATACGATTTTGATCTGATTGTCTAAACCATTTATTCTAAAATCAAGGCTATAAATCATAAAATCCCACATGAATTAAGGGAACATTGTAGTGTGCATAATTAGTTGAAGTGTCAACCACATCAGCGTAGGAAGAATCTGGAAATCTATTCAGGAAAATCTTGAGAGTACATATAACCAACAAGAAAACAATTGAGAAGAGCAAAGTGTATGTATGAACTTACAAAAGCACCGCATTATAACTTTTCCTTTTGCAGTGTTATAAGTCTCTTGGTTTCATTTTATTGACATGCATATGCCAGATGACGATGCAAAAATATTTAGATCTGCTAGTGCAGTTAACTCGATGGAATGTGGACATCTCATATATTCAAACTTGCGATTGAGAAAACACTTCAGGATTCCTTCATATTGTACTACATTATTTGTTAAAATTCTAGAGATATGTGGTCTGATGGCTGGGTGTTCCTTGAGGGAAATAATCTCTTCAAAGTTTAGGAACCAACCATGATTTGTTGCTTATAAAAATTTGGAGGCTGCCATAATCTACAAGGGCAGTTTATTGTACTTTCAGTTTATATGTTTTATTGGGTAGCTGTTATGATTCCTTTTCAGATGATTTGCCCCCTGCAACTTATTCTATTTATACCCTAGACTACAAGAAAATTTGTTTCTATACATAAACCTTTGCCAAAAAGTGCCAACAATCATCGCTTTTCCACTAGAAAGTAGCATCACTCTGCGAATCCTGTATTAGAATAACAGGATACCTGATAAAACCTTATTTTAATGCCTGCATGTGTTTGAATAAGGATAGGTTGCAAGTTGTTTTTACTTTGTCACATTGAAAGCAATAGTATTATAAGTTAGCCTGTCTGTGATTTTCATGTTCATATCCTTTTAATATGTGTTCTGATGCTGTAAATCGTCATTCATCAAAAATAAAAAACTAAAAAAATATAAAGAGGGCCCAACACTAACTACATGGATCCTTAATTGGGACAAAAGGAAATAGGAGATAACAGCAGAAAGAATTGATGATGGCATACCTCCCATGGACGATCCGATACATGAAATTGCTCAATGTTTTCAGGAGAAAAGACCCATCTGACAATGGCCAGATTAGATAAAAGTCGATAGCCCATCATCCTATCTATTGCAATAGCAGTCATTTGAGCATTGTTCCTCCAGTAAGAATCGATCTCACTTATCAGCATGACTTGCTTGTCCTGGTCAGCACACAGTTTTGCAATTACTTGACCATATCTCTCCAGCACAGTAATTAGATGAGTGAAACTTTTAGATCCAATGTCGAGTAGAGTTTGCACAACCACATTGAGGGTAATTTCCATCCCATGAACAGGAAACACGCTTTCCTCTATCCATACAATCATTTCACGAGAAGATACCCGCCCTTTCACCATGGTTCTGAGGTCAGCAGAAAGTGCATGCTGTCCAGTTCCTTCAAGGGTTTCTTCAACACTGAATTTGAAGTCTGGAGCTCCCTTAGGAGGAAGCAGCTCTTCTAACCCAGGGGCATTTTCAATACTCTAAAAGAGATAATTATAAATTAGAGAAATTATAATCATGTGAAACATCCGCAAAACAAGAAAGAAGGAGCTTGTTCCATTTAGCCCCGACTATTTCATTGAAATAAAAACTTCTCAAATTTGTACAATAACGATACTTATTCTTCACTTAAATCAAATTGTCACAACCCAAATTACAATTCAATCAAATTGGTCCAGTAAAATCCTCTATCATATTAAATCAACTTGCAAAATGGGATTCAAATGTAACACAGGATTCAATGAGACATCATGTGTGTCAGAATTAATTTTTGAAAAACTGATTCAGGAAAGGGAATGAGGAAAAGAAGAAAAAAATTGAGCCATTAATATATAATAAGAACAAAAAATAAAACACATTCTATATTTTTTTGACGATACGGGTGGTAAGTCTAGCGATTCAATACTGAAAAGACTAAATATATATAAAGTCAAATATGGTATTGAACAAAAAGGGTTTCCAAATCAGTTCCACCAAGGCATAAACCTCGCAAGATGAGGTCAATATTTGTACAAGAAGCAAGCTTTGGAACACGCATTTTTTGGGGAGAAATGATGGTAATGAATTCATGCCTAAACTGTATAAGCTCAAGCAACTTCAATACCTCAGTCTAGAACAATCATTGGGCTGTTAAAACCTCTCTCAAATTTATCAACACACTTAAGAATGACTGGGTACCTGCTTCACTTTGTCCCAGTAGGATAAACGGACTTCTCTCTCCAGAACCTCCTGAACAAATACACGTTGTGGGGCCCATTTTGGCAGGTCTAACACATAACTCCACTCTTCCCAAGGCCAGATGAACTGGAAGTTTGATCTGCATGATCAGGAATCCATACTAAACATGAACAAATCAATTTTATAGAAGGAAAACAATATGGTAAAACAATATACTAGAAATCAATTATGCAAGTACATTAATTTTGAATATATTTTCTAAATTTTTATATATACCATAAGCTTCAGAGGATAATGAAAATCTAGGTAATTATGAATTTATAAGACCCATGAACAGATTCCACGACCGTCTAACAATTTATGGAAGAGAGTAGCTACTTATGTAGCCTATATAGGCCTAGCGTGTGTACACACCAAACAAAAATTACAACTAGTGACAACAATGAATAGAAAGCAATCTTTCCAGTCAAAGTGATTTTATTTAACAAGATAACATGCCGGGAAGCAGGATTCCAAAATGGAAAATGATAAATTATACAGCTCATTTGGTGCTTAGGATTGCTTTTGATTGAATAACTCCTAGAATTCAAGGTATCTTAAAGGTAGAGGCGAATGATATTTCAACATTTAAGGAAATTTATCCCTTCAAATACTACCCATTATGTGGGGTAGTGGAAGGTATATGTTTCCTTCATGAGTAATCCATCTCATAACTTTTTACTTTGAAAAACCTTAGCTTTTTCCTAAAACAGAATTTAAAGAGCTATCCGATCGAATACAACCAAAGGAGCATGAGAAATATTCATCAGGTAGAAGTAGCACTGCTGATGTGGGACTTACAAGTGGTGTGAAAACCAAAGTATGAGCCGTGTTCTACATTCCATATCTAAATCAGCTATTTTTTCAAAAAGAGCTCGTACAGCACCAGCAACAACAGCAGGAAAGGCTCCAGGAAGAGCCTAAGAATTAAACTTCAAGTAAGATTGATTTACAACTGTATATTAAACTTGAGAAAGAATCCATTAAATCAGATAAAGGACGACAAATAATATCATCTATATTACCTTACAGAGGTCAATAATAACTAGTGTGTAACATATTGGCCTGAAAGGGGGTTCTGGTAGCATAAGTAGCTGCAAGAATATTAAAAACATAATCAACTCTCCAATTTACAATGAAATACCTAAGTCAGGGAACAAATAAATCCATAAAAGAGAAAAAGTTGGAGGCATAAGCATTATTGAAAAGAGAAAGCAATAGAGTAAGGAAATAAGTGATGATAAAACAGGCAATAAATAACGCTAACGCTAATATGAAAAGGCCATAAATTTTACCTGAGAGAAAATTGTCTCTGCCATAAGATACTCATACCTAAAGGGCACAGGTAGGCCAGCCATGTATGAAGCGCATTCCTTTCGACTAGCTTTCCATCAAGGAAGAAACATACATAATAAATATTAAGCCCAAAACTAATAATTAAATAAAGAAGTATTCTAGGTTCAAGAACTCAAAAAGTAAAACTAGAAAGCCGTAATCCAGAAATTAAGTACAATTACAGCAGATGTAAGAACATCCTGTTAAATGATTCAGTACAGTAATAAACAAATATCACTGAGAACATTTATTGAAAAAAAAAAAAACTACGTAAAATTAAATGACTAAAATAGGCATGAATACAAACTCAAGCATTCCAGCTTATACTTTAAATTACTGAGACAATTTAACTTAAATTATGCTTCTTTGCACTTAATCATCAACTTGCTACAACAGCCAGGATATGACCTGCATGCCGACAATATACTGTCCAACATCACAAAATCTACTCATCCCACACACTTATATCAATTTTGAAAGCCGCATAAAGGTTCTACCATTGCGACTTAGGAAGCTAAGGCTATCCTAGGGATCCTAGAGAAGGATTGTACACATTGACCTTTTATTCTAGATTAGTTGATCCATCGGTGTCCATACATCCCAAAGACCAAACGGATGATGCAATCAATAAAATAAAAAATACCAACTCCTTAACACGGATATATATATATATATATATAAAATTTGACTCAGTACACTAAATAATAATACAATCCTGCCGTTCATTTTGTAGTTCCTCCTTCACAGATCACCCCTACAAAATTCATCCAAATTGATAAGCATTTAGTCATTCGATCATTAGCAAGAACATTATTGTGTTATCAGGCGAACTATGTTCGCCAATGTATTTGACTATAGTGTTAGATAGCCAAACGATTACCAATTTGGATGACTTTTTGAAAAAAAGATCTTTGAAGGAGGAACTACAAAATGAAAGGTTACATGCTAATAGTCTTTGGTACAGTGAGTCCAATCAGGTAGCCAATCACGTAGCTGGTTCCTTATTATGGAACCAACCAGTTGGATTCTTAGCATTACCCTATATATATATATATACACAAACATATATTTTAAGAGGATCAAAAGAGTGAGGTATATTTATTTTTAACAAGTCATTGAGAGGTACAAACCATCCATTTAAGAAGAAAAGCACATCTAGCAGATACTCTTCCACAATGAAGCGATCCATTGGTTGCATGTCCTGCTGTTAAAGAAACATGCACATCAGGAAAAGGAATATAACTTTGGTAACAGGTTAACAACATTATAATTTAAATGTGAGATACAGGAAAAAAGATATAAGAATGATTCCACAAAAAATAGCAATCTGTGCCGCTCCCATTTCTCTAGCTGCCAAGGAAGCCAAACTAGCTCTAAGGTAGCTATCCAAAATAAATAGCCTAATTCAAATAAACAAGAAAGACGAATATCTTTTCACCCTTCACCTAAAAGTATAATTCCATAATAAGGATTACAATAGTTAAAAATACTGGAGCATACTACTACAAAACATGGAAAGGCAGGGTGAAAATTCAGAGTTGTCTTTCGCACATATTTTTTTAAACTACCTTCCAAACTAGGCCTTATTTTTTGTTCTCCAACATTATCGTAGCTTTAAATTGAAAAGTGTTCCTAGAACAAAGAAAAAAAATGAGAGAGAGCATGAACCATAAAGTGGTAGGAAATTTCCTTGTATTTCTTAATTGATAACTTTACAGCATAGGAGACAATTATATACTGATGCTAGGTAAGACTAAGTAGGAATTACATGCTTAGACTAGGAAGGAAATCATAGACCTAGACTAGGAAAGTATCTACAGGATTATATGTGCAATTCTACGAAGGAATCAGGGAGATTCCTTTGACTTAGGATAGGATCGGATCAAGGAGATTGATCCTCAATCTTCGTGGATTCTGGGGGATCCTTATTACTCCCCCGCAAGACGGTGGTGCCATCGGCGACGCCTATCTTGGTGCGTAGCAGTTGAAAGCACTGGCGGGGCAGTAGCTTGGTGAGTGCATCAGCTAGCTGATCATCAATGGGCACGTGATGGACTTGGAGGAGGCCACGGGTGACTTGGTCACGGACGAATTGCAAGTCAATGTCCACGTGCTTCATCTTGGAATGTAGAGCGGGGTTTGCACAGTAGTAGGTGGTGCCGATATTGTCACAGGAGATGGTCAGTTTCCCAATGGCTTGGAGGCCAAGTTCTTTCATGAGGGACTGAACCCAGAGGAGTTCTGTGGTGGTGGATGCTAATAATGATTCCCCAGAATCCCCGGAGATTGAGGATCAATCTCCTTGATCCTGTGATATCTTAGGCCCAAAGAATCTCCCTGATTCTTTCCTAAAATTGTACATACAATCCGGTAGATACTTTCCTAGTCTAGGTCTCTGATTTCCTTCCTAGTCTAAGTATTTATTTCCTACTTAGTTTAACCTAGCATCTATATAAATACTCCTCTCTACTGTAAAGTTATTCAACAAGGAAATTTCCTACCTCTTTATGGTATCAGAGCCTTAGGCTCCACCGAGCAGAAAAACCTTCCGTTTTCCTTTTTTTTCAAATCTTCCTTCAATGGCGGCTCAACCCATTGCACCTGCCATCCAAACTCCACCACCAAACACTGATAGCACCAACCCCTTTTCCTCCTTTATCTCCATTAGCGCTGCTCAGTTTACACTCAAACTCACAGCAACTAAATTTTTCCCTTGGAGAGCACAGTTTAATGCTCTCTTGCAAGGCTATGACCTTATGGGATATGTTGATGGCACCCGCCCCTGCCCACCCCCTACTGAAACCCTCCCTCATGCTCTCTGGTACCGCCAGGATCAGCTGATCCTCCATGCCATTCTTGGCTCTGTCTCTCCTCAGGTTGTTACCCTGATTGCCGCTGCAAAAACCTCTGCAGCCGCCTGGACACGCCTCACGCGCCTCTATGCCAACAAAGCTAGAGCTCGTGTTTTAGGCCTCAAAGAGAAGCTGACTCTCCTTCGCCGTGACAACCGACCAGTCACTGAATACTTGCAGGAGGTTCGCCTCATTTTAGACGAACTCGCTGCTATTGATGCCCCACTTTCCGACGATGACCTACTCCTATATGTCCTCAACAGTGTTGGCCCTGCCTTCAAGGACATCGCAGCTGCCGTACGCTCTAGAGACATATCCGTCTCGTTCAAAAACCTCCATGATATGCTAGTCCAGCATGAGGCAGCCACTTCCCGCGAAGCCCCTGCTTCCCCTCACTATGTCATCACGGCCAATGCCGCCCAAGCCACCCGCAGCTCCTCCTACAACGGCCCACAACGTGGCTCATCTGACAACCGCACCTTCACCCCTTCTTTTGACAGCCGTGGCTCTGCTTCTCAGCGCACGGGCCAGCCCCAGACCTACCCTCGCAGGACCAACAACAACCAGAGTAGTGGTTACCGTGGTTTTTGCCATGGTGTGGCACCCAAGGGCATAGTGCCAATGTTCTCCCCAGCTGCAACGTCCATCTGCTGTTCCACTCGTGGCCAATCCCACTTTTCCCGGTCCCTCCTCTTCCCCATCCCCATGGCTCCTTGATTCTGGTGCTTCCCACCATGTCACTGCTTCCCCCCCCAACCTCTCTGCTGTTTCCGAGTACCAGGGGCTAGATGAGATTCTGATTGGTAATGGGACAGGGCTTGACATCACCCATGTCGGCTCTGCCACTCTTCCCTCTCCCTCTTCTAACACTTTCTCTCTTACTAATGTGCTGTGTGCTCCTAAAATAACTCGCAACATCCTTTCTATTTCCAAATTTAATCAAGCTCACAATACTTCTATTGAACTTTTTCCCAATTGTTTTCATGTTAAGGACCTGAGCACGGGGGCGGTTCTTCTTCAAGGCCCAAGTAAGGATGGCGTCTATGAGTGGTCGTCTACAACCCTGTAGCAGCCTCAAGCACTGGTGGGCGTAGTGGTCTCTCCCAACCTCTGGCATCGTCGCCTTGGCCATCCTTACTCCAAAGTTCTCAACACCATTCTTCGTCAATCCTCCATCAAACTATCCTCCCATCTTCCAGAAACTAAGTGTCTGTCATGTCTATGTAACAAAGTCATCGGTTGCCGTTTGGCACTTCTTCCCTTAAGAGTCACCGTCCCCTTCAATTGATATATACTGATGTTTGGGGCCCTGCCCCCTACAATTCTGTTGATGGTTTTTCCTATTATATCATATTTGTTGACCATTTCACTAAATATACATGGCTATACCCCCTCAAAAAAAAATCAGATGTCTTCCCCACTTTCATTGACTACAAAAACCTCGTTGAAAAATACTTCCAGCACCCCATTCAAACCCTATATACAGATGGTGGTGGTGAATTCACAAAGCTCAAACCTTTCCTTGCACTCATGGTATTAATCATCTCCTCACTCCACCTCACACTCCCCAACATAATGGCATGGCTGAACGTCGCCATCGCCACCTTGTTGAAACCGGCCTCACCCTCCTCCATCAAGCTAACTTTCCCCTCTCCTACTGGACCTATGCCTTCAAAACAGCAACCTACCTCATCAACCGTCTCCCCACTTCCACTCTCAAAAACCAGTCCCCATACACGGCTCTCTTTAACCTTCCACCCAACTATCACCGCCTCCGTACTTTTGGCTGCCTCTATTTTCCCTTGTTACGTCCGTACAACTCCAATAAAATGCAACCCCGTTCCACTCCCTGCCTCTTCCTTGGTTACTCTCTCAATCAAAATGCATATTTGTGTTATGACACTTCTGCCCATCGACTCTGTCTCCAGTCATGTTCAATTTGATGAGTCCACCTATCCGGGTCTCCAATTGTCCTCCAAGTCCCTCCAGTCACCCACAAAACCTCCAAAGTTGGCTCCTTCCCTGTCCCCCGTCACCTTCCTCCCTGCCCCTCTCTGCTGCTCCACAGTGCCCACACCGGCTGCCACATCAACAGAAGGACCCTCTGACACGTCCTCCTCATCAGGTCTTGACGCAGCAACGGTCCAGCCCGTCCCATTGCTCACCCGGTCACCCAACACCACCACAGCAACCGGCCTACCGCCCCAACCTGCTACCACCACTGATGCACCTTCTGTCCTGTACCACTTCCTCCTCCTCTTCGCACATACACAAGGCGACCCCCTCGGCCACCTTCAACATCAACCTCATCACCACTGCTAGCCTCTATCCCTGCACAACCTGTGCCCACGACCCCAGCTCTCCCAGCCACCCCACATCCCATGCTCACCCGCAGCAAAACAGGTTGTCTCCTCTCTGTGCCCACCTATGCTCTCACAGCCACTGCTCATCCTCTCCCAGACCTCCCTGAACCTACCTGTGTCTCCCAGGCCATGAAACACCCACAGTGGCGTGCAACAATGTCCGATGAGCTCAATGCTCTTATCAGCAATGGCACCTGGACCCTGGTACCATCCACAGCCCAACCAGAATATTATAGGCAACAAATGGGTCTTCCGGATCAAACAAAAGCCCAATGGCACCGTGGACAGGTTCAAGGCCCGCCTAGTGGCTAAGGGTTACCACCAGAGTCCCGGCATGGACTACTCAGCCACCTTCAGCCCCGTGGTGAAGCCTACCACCAGCCGGATCATTCTTCATCTTGCTGACCCAAGGCTAGCCTATACGTCAACTGGACGTAAATAATGCCTTCTTGCAAGGTACCCTTCATGACACTGTCTACATGGCCCAGCCAGCTGGGTTCGTGGACCCCCACAACCCAACATATGTCTGCCAACTCCGAAAAGCCCTATACGGCCTCAATGGGGCCTGGTACAAGGAACTACACTCCTTTCTTCTGGCCCAGGGCTTTGTCAATGCCCTTTCTGATGCTTCTCTCTTCCTACTCAGGCAAGGTTCACACACCACTTATTTTATGGTTTATGTAGATGACCTTATTGTTACAGGAAGCAACCCAGCACTCATTTCCAGGTTCATCTCTGCCCTAGCCAGCCGGTTCTCAGTCAAAGACATGGGCCCCTTGCACTACTTTCTTGGTGTGGAAGTCATCCCTACGACGAATGGCCTTTTCTTATCACAGCACCAGTACCTCCAGGATATCCTAACCTTGGTGCACATGGAAGGAGCCAAACCTGTCTCCACCCCCCTTGCTGTTTCACCACCTCCAAGATGGCTCCCCTCCCGCTGATGCCACCCTATTTCGTAGAGTTGTGGGCAGTCTGCAGTATCTAAACCGCACCAGGCCTGACATTTCCTTTGCTGTCAACCGCCCCTCTCAGTTCATGCATACTCCCACAAAGCTCCATTGGCAGGCCTTGAAGCGTGTGCTTCGTTACCTCAAAGGCACTTTACTCTTTGGCTTGCACCTTCATTGCCAAGCATCCAACCAACTTCATGCAGTTGCCCACTCCTTCAGTACTCTCACTGCCTTTTCTGATGCGGATTGGGCAGGTGATCAAGACGACCACAAATCTACTACAGCCTACCTCGTCTACCTTGGTGGTAACCTGATTTCATGGAGCTCCCGCAAACAGCGGTCGATCTCCAGTTCTTCCACGGAGGCAGAATACCGCGCAGTTGCATCCACAACTGCTGAACTCCTTCGGGTTCAATCTCCCATGAAGGAACTTGGCATCACCGCCAAAGGGAAACCCACAATCTCCTGCGATAATATAGGCACTACCTTCTACTGCGCAAACCCAGCTCTACATTCCAGGATGAAGCACGTGGACATAGACTTTCAATTCGTCCGTGACCAGGTCACCCGTGGCCTCCTACAAGTCCATCACGTGCCCACTGATGACCAGCTAGCAGATGCCCTTACCAAGCCCCTGCCCCGGCAGCGTTTTCAACTGCTCCGCACCAAGATCGGCGTCGCCGATGGCACCACCGTCTTGCGGGGGCGTAATAATGATTCCCCAAAATCCCCGGAGATTGAGGATCAATCTCCTTGATCCTGTGATATCTTAGGCCCAAAGAATCTCCCTGATTCTTTCCTAAAATTGTACATACAATCCTGTAGATACTTTTCTAGTCTAGGTCTCTGATTTCCTTCCTAGTCTAAGTATTTATTTCCTACTTAGTTTAACCTAGCATCTGTATAAATACTCCTCTCTACTGTAAAGTTATTCATTAAGAAATACAAGGAAATTTCCTACCTCTTTAGATGCGACGGCGCGGTACTCTGCCTCCGTGGAAGAGCGGGAAACCGACCGCTGTTTGCGGAAGCTCCATGAAATCAGATTGACACCGAGGTAGACAAGGTAGGCTGTAGTGGATTTGCAGTCGTCGTCTTGATCACCTGCCTAATCCGCATCGGAAAAGGTAGTGAGGGTGTTGAAGGAGTGAGCAACTGCGTGAAGTTGGTTGGATGCGTGGCAGTGGAGGTAGAGGCCGTAGAGGAGTGTGCCTTTGAGGTAGCGAAGCACACGCTTCAAGGCTTGCCAGTGGAGATCCATGGGAGCATGCATGAACTGAGAGAAGGTTGACAGCAAAGGAAATGTCTGGTCTAGTGAGGTTCAGATATTGCAAGCTGCCCACAACTCGACGGTAAGGGTGGCATCAGCAGGAGGGGAGCCATCGTTGAGGGGAAGAAAGGGGGGGGGGGGGGGGGGAACGGCAGGGGGTAGAGACAGGTTTGGCTCCCTCCATACGCACCAAAGTTTTGATGTCCTAGAGGTACTGGTGCTGCGAGAGGAAGAGGCCGTCCTTGGTAGGGATGACTTCCAAGCCAAGGAAGTAGTGCCAAGGACCCATATCTTTGACTAAGAACCGGCTGGCCAGGGTAGTGATGAAGTTGGATATGAGAGCCAGGCTGCTTCCTGTGACAATAAGATCGTCAACATAAACCAGAAAATAAGTGGTGTGGGAACCTTGCCTGAATAGGAAGAGGGAAGCATCAGACAGGGCATTTACAAAGCCCTAGGACAGAAGGAACGAGTGCAGTTCTTGGTACCAGGTCCTTGGGGCCTGTTTGAGGCCATATAGGGCTTTTTGAAGTTGGCAAACATATGTTGGGTTCTGGGGGTCCACAAACCCGGCTGGTTGGGCCACGTAGACAATCTCATGGAGCGTGCCCTGCAGGAAGGCATTATTCACGTCCAAATGACGTATGGGCCAATCCTGGGTCACAGCGAGATGCAGAATGATCCGGATGGTGGTGGGCTTGACCACGGGGCTGAAGGTGGCTGAGTAGTCCACGACTGGACGCTAATGGTAACCTTTAGCCACTAGGCAGGCCTTGAACCTATCCACGGTGCCATTGGGCTTTCGTTTGATCCGAAAGACCCATTTATTGCCGATGATGTTCTAGTTGGGTTGTGGAGGGACGAGTGTCCAGGTGCCATTGCGGATAAGAGCGTTGAGCTCATCAGACGTGGATGCATGCCACTGTGGATGTTTCACGGCCTGGGATACACAAGTGTGTTCAGGGAGGGGATGAGCAGTGGCACTGAGAGCATAGGTAGATACGGGCGGAAGGGGGGGGGGGGGGGGGGGGGGGGGGCACAACCTGTTTTGCTGCGGGTGAGCATGGGATGAGTGGGGGTTAGGGGAACTAGGGTCGTGGAGGTTGGTGGCACAGATGGAGAGGCCGTTGGTGGTGGTGGGGCTAATGTTGGAGGCAACCGAGGGGGTCGCCGTGTGTATGTGAGAAAAGGAGGAGGTGCAGGGACAAGAGGAGCAGCTGGGGTGGTATTGGGTGGCAAGTTAAGCAATGGGACGGTCTGGACTATTGCTAGAACAGTTGCTGCGTCAAGACCTGGTGGGGAGGACGTGAGGGGCCTTCTGGTGACGGGGCAGCAGAGACTGGGGCAAGGAGGAAGGTGACGGGGGGCAAGGAGGAGAGCCAAGTTTGGATATTTTCTGGGGGTGACAGGGCGGACGTGGGAAGACAGGTGGGAAGAAGTGTCGTAACACAGATATGCACTTTGGTTGAGAGAGTAACCAAGGAAAAGGCAGGAAGTGGAGCGGGGTTGCATTTTGTTGTTGTAAGGACATAACCAGGGAAAACAGAGGCCGCCAAATGTACAAAGGCGGTGATAGTTTGGGGGAAGGTGAAAGAGAGCCGTGTATGAGGACTGGTTGTGGAGAGTGGAAGTTGGGAGTCGGTTGATGAGATAGGCTGTTGTTTTGAAGGCATAGGTCTAGTATGGGAGGGGACGGTTAGCTTGATGGAGGAGAGTGAGACCAGTTTCAACAAGGTGGTGTGGCGACGTTTCGGCCATGCCATTGTGTTGGGGTGTGTGAGGTGGAGTGAGGAGGTGATTAATATCGTGAGTGGCAAGGAAAGGTTTGAGCTTTGTGAATTCACCACCGCCGTCTGTATATAGTGTTTGAATGGGGTGCTGGAAATATTTTTCAACGAGGGTTTTATAGTCAATGAAAGTGGAGAAAACATCTGATTTTTTCTTAAGAGCGTTATAAACATGTATATTTAGTGAAATGATCAACAAAGATGATGTAATATGAAAAACCATCAACAGAATTGTAGGGGGCAGTGCCCCAAACATCAGTATATATCAATTGAAGAGGACGGTGACTCTTAAGGGTAGAGGTGCCAAACGGCAACCTGTGACTTTTGTTACATAGACATGACAGACACAAAGTTTCTGGTAGGTTGGAGGATAGTTTGATGGAGGATTGACGAAGAATGGTGTGGAGGACTTTGGAGTAAGGATGGCCAAGACAACGATGCCAGAGGTTGGGAGAGACCACTACGCCCACCAGTTCTTGAGGCTGTTGTAGGGTTGTGGACGACCACTCGTAGACGCCAACCTTACTCGGGCCTTGAAGAAGAACCGCCCCCGTGCTCAGGTCCTTGACATGAAAACAATGGGAAAAAGTTCAATGGAAGTATTGTGAGCTTGATTAAACTTGGAAATAGAGAGGATGTTACGAGTTATTTTGGGAGCACATAGCACATTATTAAGGGAGAAAGTGTGAGAAGAGGGAGAGGGAAGAGTGACAGAGCCGACATGAGAGATGTCAAGCCCTGCCCCATTACTAATCAGGATCTCATCTGGCCCCTGATACTCGGAAACAGCAGAGAGGTGATGTGGCAAGGCAGTGACATGGTGGGAAGCGCCTGAATCAAGGAGCCAGGGGGATAGGGAGGAGGAGGTGCCGGGAAAGGTGGAATTGGCCACGGGTGGAACAGCAGAGGGGCGTTGCAGCTGGAGACAACGCTTGGCACTGTGCCCTTGGGTGCCACACCATTGGCAAAAACCACGGTATCCACCGCCCTGGTTGCAGTTGGGCCTGAGAGGGCAGGTCTGGGGCTGGCCTGAGCGCTGAGAAACAAGGTCGCGACTGTCAAAGGACGGAGTGGAGGTGTGGTGGTCTGAAGGGGTGCGGGGAGGGCGGTTGTAAGGGGAGCCACGGGTGGCTTGGGCGGAATTAGCCGTGATGGCAGAGTGAAGGGAAGCAGGGGCTTCAAGGGATGTGGCTGCCTCATGCTGAACCAGCATGTTGTGCAAGTTTTCAAACGAGACAGATGTGTCTCGAGAGCGAACTGCAGGTGAGATGTCTTTGAAGGCAGAGCCAACGCCTTTGAGGACATAGAGTAGGAGATCATCATCTGAAAAAGGGGCATCGATGGCAGCGAGTTCGTCTGAAATGAGGCGAACCTACTGCAAGTAGTCAGTGTCTGGCCAGTTGTCACGGCGAAGAAGAGTCCACTTCTCTTTGAGGCCTAGTACACGGGCTCTAGCTTTGCTGGCATAGAGCCGTGTGAGGCGAGTCCAGGCAGCGACAGAGGTTTTGGCAGCGGCGATCAGGGTAACAACCTGAGGGAAAACAGAGCCAAGAATGGCATGAAGGATCAGCTGATCCTGGTGGTACCAGAGAGCATGAGGCAAGGTTTCAATGGGGGGTGGGCAGGGGCGGGTACCGTCAACATATCCCATAAGGTCATAACTTTGCAGGAGAGCATTGAACTGTGCTCTCCAGGGGAAAAAATTTGTTGCTGTGAGTTTTAGTGTAAACTGAGCAGCATTAATGGAGATAAGAGAGGAAAAGGGATTGGTGGTATCGGTGTTGGGTGGTGGAGGTTGGATGACAGGTGGGGTAGGTGGAGCAGCCATTGAAGGAGGATAAGAAAGAAAATGGGAGGTTTTGTTGCTCGGTGGAGCCTAAAGGCTCTGATACCATAAAGTGGTAGGAAATTTCCTTGTATTTCTTAATTGATAACTTTCAAGCATAGGAGACAATTATATACTGATTCAAGGTAAGACTAAGTAGGAATTACATGCTTAGACTAGGAAGGAAATCATAGACCGAGACTAGGAAAGTATCTACAGGATTATATATGCAATTCTAAGAAGGAATCAGAGAGATTCCTTTGACTTAGGATAGCATAGGATCAAGGAGATTGATCCTTAATCTCAGTGGATTCTGGGGGATCCTTATTAAACCAGAGGGAGCATAAGGAAAGAAAATCCTAGATTCCCTCAATTAGTCGGGTAGCAAAACTGTGGTAGAGAATTGGTTTTAATTACAGGCAGACACTACCATACAACATATACACATTCTTTTTATGATTAGGACAGAAACGCCCCTTAAAATAAGCAAATATTTAATCCCAAAAACATCAGATCTACGATTTCCTAGGTGCTTCTTAAATGCAAAAATCTGTCCTAATAGGGAAAGCCTCGACCCTATCAATCAATCAAGTAGGGAAAGGACACACTTGTACAACCAGTGCTGTATTTAATTTGATAGTTTAAGAATTCATCTTCGTATTTGCAGCTTGTTACCATTATACTAAAGACACCTATTGTTCTATCATAGGCAAATATACATTTAACCATACATCATGAGCTACCTTGGTAACTCTACCACAAGATCATTCTCAATTGTAGTTGCAGAGAACATATGCATACCAACTAGCTCATGACGAAAAAATTGTACCAAAATTTGATGTACTACATACAGCAGTTTCCTCGACAACGCCAAACCATTACGGATATAATTTGATCAATAAATAAGCAGCATTAAAATTATGAAATTGGAAGAACTACATTGTCTTTCAGAAGATCAATTATTATTCAAATTTTATGCATTGAAGGGGGAACATAAAATGTTTTCATGCATCACAATTGGAGAGGGTCTCTATAGTTCTTTTTGTGCCAAAAAGAGAGCTATGAAACACAAGAAGTCTTAACTTGAGAGGTTTTTGGGTCATGTTAAGTAAATGTGAAACCATTGGTTGGTTATCACATGTTAGAATGTACTTTTTAGATTGCAAATTACCTCAGTTTTGCTTGCAGGAAATATATTCAGCCTTCGTATCCTTTGAGGATAGATCAGCTCTGCATCATGCTTTTGTTTACCACAATTTATACTAGTAACTGTTGAAGGCAGAGCAGGTTGGTCAGGACAGCCGATGGGCCCAAATTCATGAGACTTTCCACCAACTAGCTGTGCTTCAAATGATAGGTGAGGTCTTGGAACTAACAAGTGAAGAGAAAGAATTGATTAAACAGTGATATCAAACTCATGAAAACATATAAAATTTACGGACATCCCATTATTGCATTTTGTTTTCAAAGAAATTCATGGGAATTTTAAACATTACCACTATCAAGTTTCCATCCATTGCTAGATAAAACTTGTATCCGGTCCCACAAGTCTTCCAAGAAATCCTACCAGGAAAGAGAAACAAAAGTGTGAGAAGATGCAAGACAGGGAGAGACAATGAAATAAAGATGTTGACTAGCGGCAAGGAGCAATTTAAATGTGAGAACAAAACTAACATGGAGAAGATAAGATCAATCCAGAGGTCAGAGAATTAAATAAGAAGATGGGGGAGAATAAAGTAACGCACCAGATACATTCCATACAGGTGCGTGGTAACTCTCAGAAATGCAACATCATTTAAGTATAACATAAACTTTAATAAAAATACGTTCAAGGGACAATGTCAAATGAGCAAACGATAAGGACTATATTACCACATTCTTAGAAATGCATCATCATTTAAGTACAACAAAAACTCCCATAAAATTATGTTCAAGGTACAATGTCAAATGAGTACAAGATAATGACAATGAGAGAGAGAGAGAGAGAGAGAGAGAGAGAGCAATCGGGGAATTTATACAGGGACTAAATTGATGAGTCACATTATGAAAGTTTGGGACACAGTCCCAGGATGAGTAAGAAAAGAAAGAGTGTCAAGTATCCAATTTGAACTTTTGCAAAGCATATATCCGCTATGAAAGTCGTTTATCAGGAACTTTTTCAATAACTTGAAACGACCTTTGATTGAGGATCAAGATATATATATATATATATATATATATATATATATATATATTACCGGCCTCTGCAAAGAAAATGAGTTCCAATAAATTATATTCAACTCAACCCATTTGAGATATATAATAACCAGAAACTAGTGTTTCTAATGCATGTGCAGCAACCAGTTACTTTTCAGACCATCATCCGAAGAGTCAATACTAAGTCCTCTCTTTACCTTATCACTAGATTCTTTCACATTCTCATCATCATCCACAAAAAAGGACAATCCAGTGTCAGCAACACGCTTTCTTATGCTCAAATAGGCTTCGACACCAGCCATAACTCTCTCAATTTCCTCAGGGACTTGCTGCATACAAGAGACAAAGACAAATAATGATTCACAAACGAAACGTTTATACAAATAATGACGAGAAGAAAATATACATAACTAAAATTGAAACGAAAAGTAAGAGGAATAAACTCGGGCATACAACCAACGATATTCCAATTAGCTTGACTACAACTAAAAGGGCTATGATATATGTGTTGGTTGTGTTACAGACAGACAGCCCTCTGACCTAGCTACTATATGCTGATGCCGTGCACCCATATGTGTCAGAATAAAATCAACACTTCAGGACCAGATGTGGCATAGGCACATCTTGGGCACAACTTAAAAGGTACAAAGTAAATTTTTCATTTTAAAATGTGTGCTGGAATGAAAATAAGACAAGAAATCGTTAAGGCCCACCTTAACAAAGAGTTGAAGAAGAATCAGAGAGTAGAGTAAGTGCAGCAGATGACAAGAGGAAGAGATGAGAAAGACATAAGGTTGAATAGATGAAGAGAAAGAGAGAGAGAGAGAGAGAGAGAGAGAGAGAGAGAGAGAGAGACATACCACATCTGTCATGAAACAGATTTTAATAAGTTGAACATTGACCTAGACTCTATAAAAACAATGCAGTAACAAAAAGTAAGGGTATAAGACCAAACAGTAAAAATTACAAAGTGAAAAAGCAGACTTCAATTTTGAAAAGAAAAATGCAAATAAAGAATTTAGAAGAAATGTTAAGAGATGCCCAATCTATGTGAAAGAATGCGGATAATCTCAATTTCTTAATAATGAGAGGGTATACGAGCAAACACTTTACCAACATAGAAACATTTTTTTCATCCAGTAATATTATAACAGTACCTCAATGAGTTCCGCCCCGCCCCATGGAAGACATGATAAAATACATGTTATGTAAAAGTCAGCTCGTGATTGCCAGGATGGATTCCCTTTCTCCTCATCGACTGTTGTTGCAGCTGAAGATAATAATGTCTCAAAAACAACCACCAGAGAACTGGGATGAATAACTTTACTGCACATCTATAAAACAAGGAAATTAAAAATAAATTAAGAGAATATATCTTACTAAAATAAAGGCATATACACATAAAAATGCACATAATGGTAAGAGAATTTGTTTCCATGAAATATTAAAGTTTATTTCATGATAATATCAACATATGAATGGAAAGGGTCTAAACATGCACTTAATATATGCTTTTTAAAAGCCTTGTTCCAAATGAAGAACCAAACATGTAATTGAAACTCAGTAAGTTTGAAGTAAATGGAAACAATTGCATTCACTTCAGTTAATCCAGTGCAAATGTTGAAAGATACTGAGGGCTATGATGAATGATATAAATGTTCTCAATTTTTTTGCTCTCAGTATATTCCTGAATTTCATATCAGACACAAAAGCAACATGTTACATACCATTGCAGTCAGGAACCTCATCAAAATACGAATCCCATTGCAATTTCCAGAATCTAAGGCATCCTGAAAATTAATCACAAAGAGGGTTATTTTCTCTTACTTTTTATTTTTCAATACCAAATAGAGGCTCAAAAAGTATAATAAAGAGTCAGCTTTTCACAAGTATTGACAATTCCATGATCGATAACCTAACAAGTACTCATAACTTTGGAGGTGCTTCAGCCTTCAAATCATAAGAAAGGGGTTGGACGAAGCGAGGATAAATCTTCAGTCAGCTTTTCTTGTACATTATTTACACCAGATACTAATGAAGATTCCATTGTCCAGCACCTACTATCAGGTCTATATGATGTAAAAGTAAACATTTTCAAACACCAAATTTCTGATTTACACTCGTTTTTGTCTTCATCACCATCATATTATTGTCTTCATCACCATCATATTATTGTTCTCATTCTAAATGATAAGGTTTCGAATCATAGGTGGCAATACCTTATAAGAGGGAAACATCCATAAAGCCAATTTCAACCATGGACTAACTCACCTGAAAGTTATTTTGAGTGTTCTCCACTAAGTTCCTGACAAAATCCTCCCTCTCCAAGTTTAACAACCCAATCTGGAGAGAGAGAGAGGTCAATTTCAATCCGAACCAGCGCACAAAAATGTGATCATTTTACAAAACAAATGCAGCTCAAGAACATACAATAAACAGAAGAAATTGCAAAATATATAATACGCATACAGTAGACACAAGGATGACAAATAATAGGAAGTCCAAATTATTATACTGGTGCAGTATGTAATAGTATAGTCCTAATATACAGTACCATGAAATATGTGCACTCCAGTTTTTTGTTGCACTGTTTTCACATTGTATTTTTATAGAATATGAATTCACTCTGTATAGGGAAGTATACACCACCTCATAATCAATCCGAGGGAGACAAAATTCTTAGACTTGGGTTGGGCAGCCAATTTTCATGATTAAAATTTTCTTTCTTCACTCTTTCCCACACATACTGAATACAATGAGTTATTTTGAATGCCCTGGAAAAATATATATTTCATAAAACCTTTTATTTACAAATGAATGTGATTATTAAAGCGTTTTACAGTTCACTTTCCCTTTCAACAAGCAGTAATTTCTAAATTTATCATCCAATTAGAGATTACTTTCTAAACACTTGGTTTCTTTACAAATTCATTTCATACTAGCAAACAGTAATGTGATTGCGCCAATATAATTCATAGTATGAAAACTGTGTAGACCAATATGGTACACTATATAAATATATCCAGAGGCTATAATGTAACTTCACTTGCTAGGAAATGGAACCTTTTATTCTTGTCATAGTCAGTTCATGGGTTATTTAAATGCTTGAAAGTGGAAGTTAAAGAAATTTTTTATCTTACTAGTAACAAGTTTCGGTTGCTCGTATTATAGAAACCTTTATGCATATGTAGACATAATAAGGAAGCCAAGTAAAACATCCTCAAGGGTATGTTTGGATGAGGAACCTCAAACTAGCTAGGGATTTATACTATATTACTAAAAAAATCACTAAAAAAATTGAGTACATAGAATTAAATAGGTATTTAGCAACTAGTAAGGAAGCACATACACCAATCGAACTAAACAAGGGATTCAAAGTAGCACCTATCAAGGTCTTACTTACATTACCCTCATAATATCTTGCATCCAGTAATTTGAAAATTCCTCCATCTAATGTTAAGTTCCTCATTTTAACTAATTTTGCCTAAATCCCATAAACTTTGAAGTTCCTCATCCAAACATACCCTAAGTGAAAAAAAAAATCCATTACATACATAGAATCTGCTACAATAGGAGTGAGAGGATAACACCGGTAGACATTAAGAATTAGAAATAGATTGCGATGGTATTTAGAGACCCTACCAGTGTCCCATATAGAGGAGTCTTGTGAGGCAATTGTTCGGCGCACTGGAGAATGAACTGTAAGGAAAAAAACAACATTAATGTGTATAAACAGAAGAAGTAACTATAGTGCAAAACATCTACCATCAATATGTAAAACAAAATGCAATATCACTGAATAGATATTCCTCTAGCACACTGCAAAGTACAGAAGCACAAGCTCACAAATAGATGGGAAGTTAACCATGACTAGCATCTGAAGCAAGAGAAATCCAAATTGTAATCCAAATAATTTCAACAATAAGAATAAAAGGGAAAAATCCCTGTTTGAATAGAAATGAAGATAAGCGTTTCTTCCCATGGTAGCTAATAAACAAATCAATAGGAAACACATAAAATTTTAGAAACAAGCCCAGCTATCCCAAGAATCTTGCAGAAGGATCATATCTAATAATGAAAAATTTTAGAAACAAGCCCAGCTATTTCCTATAGCTAGTCAACAATATGAAAGATCTCCCTCTAATATACATAAGGTTTTCATGTACTACACAAATTTCCCCAGAGTTCTAAATGTATCTTTGCAATCGAGTTTAAATTCTTTTTTCTTGGAGGGTTTGAAATGAAAATATCAACTAAGCATCAGCAGAAGAAAATTGTCAAATTGTTCTCTCTACTCATTCTGGTCTAATCCATTCCATCCATTCCATCCTAAAAATAAATAAAAATAAAATAAAATAAAACTAAAAAATAAAAATGAAAAGAACTAGCATACTTGTGAAACATCATTGGCAGAGTGCTCCAGTTCTCTGCGAAGCACGCCAAAGCAAGTTTCCTGCCAACCCAAGACAATAATCGATGAAGCAAAAAAATTAGAATTCGGGGGTTTGAAACATAAAGCAAATTAGGGTTTTGTAAATCGTAAAAAGATATGCACAAAGAGCGAGAGAGAGGGGGTGGAACGAACAATATGTTCTTTGAAGTCGGATGAGGTGCCATAGTCGGGACATTTCTCGCCAATTCGAAGAAGAAGACTCTTCCAACTACTCATGCTCTGTTCTTGCCTAACAATGACAGAGAAAAAGAGCGGCTTCTTTGCACAAAATAGAGGGCGGGCACTACTCACAACGAAAAGAGAACTAAGCTTCAGCAAAAGTGCAAAAGAGGGAAAGAGACGAGGACTTAGGCTTTATTTGAGAGCAGATTCGGACCGGAACCCTATTCCAGATACCTCAGATGGCCAGCCCGGTTCAGCCACACTCCACCCTTTACATTGATACTAGACTCTCTAGCCATTTACATTAAACTCTCTAAATTTTTTATCAAATTTAATTTAAAATTACCCAAATTATTAGACTTTTTAATCAAAATGCATCTAAAACCACACATTTAATCACATTTTACATTCAAAACACTCATTTATCTCACCTACCACCTAAAACTCACCCTCTACATACAAAAATTACACCAATTTCTTTAACCCCATCTCAATAATCGTCAATATCAAGAGTAATCTTATCATATCAAGTAGGCCTCAACATTGGGCAGGTTCAGGTAAGTCTAGCCCATATTTTTTGGGTTTGGGCCAAGCTGGATTTGTATCAAATTTTGAAAAGTACTGAACAGGACTAGGTGAGCTTAGTGACATATATAAAAGTCTAAGCAGGGGTCAGCCCGAATTATTATTGGGCCCTACGGGGCTTGGCCAAATAAGTCCACTCTAGTCAGACTCAATTAAGCTTTTGAATTACTTGGAAATAGAAAGATAAATATTAAAAAACGATACACGAGATTATACTAATTACTTTAATGACTATATTACAAATTAATTAATTAAAAAATATATTATAAATTTATCCTCAAATTACTTCACTTTCACTTTCAATTTCACTCTCAAGTCAAATCGCCTCACTTCTACTCTCAAGTCTCAAGTCCAAGTTTGGTTAATAATATGTTTTATATATTTGGGCTTCAGGGCTAGCTTATAAGGATAATCAGGGCTAGCTTATAAGGATAAACCGAGCTAAGCTTTATCAAGTCAGGCCTATCAGGTATATCAAGTTTAAACACCTAAGCCTGAGTCTGTCGCATTAAATATTAGGTCAGAGGCAACCTACGACCCATAACAGGTGGTGAAGCAGAATTCGTTCTTTAAACTCAAAAGATTCAAAGATCCTTACAAACAGCAAACATTAAGTTATCGTTCATTCAATGATCGAGACACGGGGGGTTGTTCGACCAAAAACGCTCTGATGCTTAATTCAGCTTTAAAAGAGAAATCTCAAGAGCTTAAATAGCGTTGAATCGAATTACCTTGAAAATGAAATGAGCTCTGTTATTTATAAGAAAACCTTAGGAGCCTCGGAGTGTTCTGATTGGTCGGTTGAATTTGTAATTAATAAATAATATATTATTAATAAAATATATTATTTAATAATTATAATAATTGCTCATTATGATAATAATGATAATTATTGCAATTTAATATTAATATTAATTGCCCATTATTAAGAATAATGTCAATTAACTCTCGAGGAGAATATTAATATTACGGAAGCTTCTAACCCGATTAAATAACGTATTTAGCTGGTAAATAGATTATTTGATGTGCTGATGTCTACAAGCCATTAATATTGTTGTCATGGGCAATTTGGTCATTTTTGGGATTTTGAGCCACGTGGCAGTTCCACAATTTTCCAGTGTTTTATGGTTCCACAAATGCTCCCACTTCGCTTAGGAATTCAGGGAATCCTAAGGGAAGTAGGTTTTTGGTAGTCCTAGTAAATCCTTTTAAAGTAGTACTCCATCTTGTCTTATATTATTCTTGTGTAGGATAAATTTCACTGAATTTGAAATATTACTTCAATATGAAAAGATTCCTTATGAGAGTATGACTCCATGAAATAATGAGTTGGTAGGAGTTACTATCTCCCAACGGTCGATCAATTCTTCTTTTAGTAAGGAGTCTTCATTTTTCTTGGAACAAAATTTATGATTCCAAAAGTAACTTCTTGTTGAAATGATGAGTGGTGGCAGTTACTCTCTCCCAAATTGAATTGAGGAACCGACGCTTCCTCTTTTTATTAAGGAGTCTTCACGACATAGGGAAAAGAAAATCCTTTTTATCTTCCCATGTTCTGGACTGACAGGTGAAGGATTTGCATTTCCTCACTTTATTGTTTTTTCTTTGTTGAGACGAATCATAAAAAATTCCACTTATTTTCTCTTAATATTGTGCACTGCAACATTTTTTGGTGAGTGGGTAGGAAATGGAGCTGACAAATGGCAGAGATGGTGCGGAGGTATGCTAGCAAAAATAGTTTTTATCTCTATTTTTATTTTCTTCCTTTTGTGTCTTTGCAAGTGATGTGAAAGTTCAAGAAGCTGACTTGGTTTGTTTTGGCTTAAACCCACCAATTCCACTCATCCATGTCGCCTCCTAATCTTGAGAATCGACATCAGGAGGGCTAGGCTTGCGTTAAATGCGCATGGCTGATATGCATGAGTGCTATGCTGGAGTGCACAAATTGAGTCGAGTTATTGTGATTGACAAGGCAGGTTAGACTAGGTGCACAGTTGGGGAGTGGCACCTTTTTTGAATGTAATTGCTGATGGTACGTGGGAGGCAGTGACACGCCCCATCCCAATCCCCCCGTGATTAACGCGGGATGAGACATACTCCCGTCTAACACACCTACCACCCGAGGTAACACGGGGGCCAGACAAGGGATAACCCGAAATCTCAAGCCCAAAGGGCCTCCAGAGTGCGCCAGGATCCAGTGGAGGAGTGTGATATCTCGGCCTCTGCTACAGCCTGCATCCACTATCAACAACCTGAAGGGCATTAAAAACTATTAAAAGCTGTGAGTGGACGAAAATAAATAAGTTCATAAAAACACGTTTCATTAAAAGACATTTATGCCCTTCACTTAAAATTATGCATGCATTCAGAAAACCAGTTCATTTCCAATATAATAAAAACGTTCATAAAACCCAAATTATTTTCCTTTCTCAAATCACTGGGCCTTAGCCCAAAATCATAAAATCAACCAAGTGTGGGAACTCAACCCAAAGCTGTAAAATACCAAAATCCGTAAATCCAAATCCAAGTGGGTCACTGCCCAAATCCATAAACACAAATCCATAACACATAAATATCATTTCACAAATCTAATAAATCATGTTTACCAAATACCTATCCTCGGCATCCCAGATGCCTATCGTCCCTGACGCTTGATGTCCCAAACGTCATATCATATCACGACTAAGCAACGCGTGCTGCCCGGGGTCTCTCCCGGTCCATATCTCTTACATCCCAAATGTCTGACGTCTCTCTAATCATAGCAATCCTGCACCTCAGTCACTATACGATCCGGTCGCTCCGTATAATGAACCCTCGCAAGCAATGCGCCGTGTCTACTCCGATGTCCCAAACATGGAGTGAGACCTATCCACATACCCTCATCTCAAGATGGTAAATAGGAAACACCATTTTTAAAACCATTTCAAACATCTCAAAATATCTCAAAGGGCCCATGCCCGGACTTTCCATAAAATCATCATAAATTCATAAATCTAATATATGGGTCCCTAACCCGAAATTGCATTTATAAACCACAACTGGGCCTCATGCCCAATTTCGTAAACCAACTGGGCCCCTGAAATACGTGCAAATATGTAAATCATAAATACCACAAATATACGTATTCAAGGCATTCAAAACATAGATATAAAAGATATAAAATAGTTATGCATGCATCATATTTATAAAACAAAAGTGAACTCACAGACCGTCCTACGCTGCCATCTCGATATGCGTGTCATAAGTCTTCCGGCTAATCCACCATCACCAGACTTCCGGAACCTGTCCAAATCACATTCTAAGATCACTAACACTTCCAATAACATTAGATCCCCGTAATTTTCCAAGATTTTTAAATGTATTTAAACTCGATCTTAAACCTTCGGACATCTCGAACTATATTGAAACGGTGTTCGATCGACTCGAGACCAGTCCCAAGATGTTCGTTACATCGAAAGGATGATTTCATGTGTTGAACACGACTCCCAAAACTTCCCCACGCGCCGCCCAAAGGTGTTGCACATGGGCTTCACGCACGGGGGGTACTGTTCATCGTCTTCCTCGATCAAACTGGTTTAGACTGGTTCAATTGTTCAGCTGGTCCAACTTAACCGGCATGACCAGTTCAGGGCCACAACTCCTATGTTTTCGGTCCGTTTTCATCTATTTTCATTCCTAAACCTTCATCTCATCATTCCTAATAGATTTATGACTTCAAAACTAGAAAATAAGAACTGGAAGTTACCTTCCTAATCGACGATCAAACCTTCAAACTTCCTCATCTTTGTTCTCGTGACTCCTGCCACCGTTGGCCTCCGTTCCAAGCCCAATAGCTTCCTTGCAACCTCCAAAACACGTTCCAATCAATCAATACGATTAACAACTACCAACACGTGGTTTACCATTTTTTAATTCAAACAGAAGTTTCACGACAAACTCACCCTATTGTCGTCGTCGTGCACCACCGTGGCCACCACGAGCATCGTCTCATCTTCCTTTCTCATTTTTGTTCATAGAGCACCAGCAAACGACGAGGTTTGAAGGGGTTTGGGTTCACGAACACACACACACACACACACACACACACACACACACACACACACACACACACACACACACTTTGTTTTCCTCTCTCGACTATCCCTCACCGAACACCAGTTTCACACACTCACCACCATTAATGGGGATTGAAGGGCTTATATAGAGAGGGGTTCACAGTTCCAGAAATTTCACGGGGTTTTGGGAGAAAACGGAAGAGATGATCGATGACGGTGAGGGAAAAATATCCCACCGTGTGGGGGAATGAGCCAATCAGATGAGTGACACTTGTCACTCATTTGGTGGGTCCTTCCAGAAAGTTCCTCCAATCCAAACCTGCCACATGTCGTCTGTTTCTCAGTTTACATGAATAGTGCCGTAAAGCATCCTAGACCCATAATTTTCCCGTCGAAAGTCCGATTTCGACGTGCCGCCTGTCTACGGACTCGTGCCATCCCGATCTACGTCACGATCATCGATCAAAGTCCATTTGACCGCCCGGGTCAAAAGTCAACTTTTCACCAATTCCCAAGGATAAAATCGTCATTTCACACCGTCCGTCTGAAATTCTCCGACTAATTCCCGATTAGTCCTACTAATTCACGATTAATAACTAATCTAATTCCGAAATTCGGGACGGGTCGTTACATGCAGAGCTCATCACTTTTTCTTTGTCCTATATATATAGGAATATATATATATATATATTATATTTATATGTGTGTAATTGTTGACCGTCTCCAGGTATATATATATATATATATATATATTATATATGAATATAATATATATATATATATGAAACTATATACCACTTTATGAAAACTAATATATAATTTTTTTTCTTTTTTAGTTTTGTCGTTTAGACGATTTTGGGGAGCTGTGGAAGTCCGTCCGATTGTGATGATTCAAGTGGCAATGAGCTCTATTTTCAGAGACGGTCATTTCAAGATGCATGAAGACATACTTCCAATGAAGTCCCGAAGAACTCATTTTGTGGGAGCTCAAGTTGTAAGACTATCTAATGGTGTGTCTTGAATTTAGCTGGAGCTTCCAACTTCTAGAGAGGGTGGAGTTGACATCCAGATACTTATCCAATTGACACGCTCATGGCGTTTCGCGAATTGAAGAGCTCGGCGCATTGAGAGCGATATGCCATGATGCATCAAGGCTTTCAACATGGAGAGGCGAAGAGTTCCATCATTCGAAGTGAGGAGTGTCACAACCCAAGGCGGGGCGCATTACAACTACGAGGCGAGGCATGGTTCAACTATAAGACGAGGCATGCTGCAAGTGTGATGCGAGGTACTCTACATCCAAGGCTTGGTGTGTCACAATGCAAGGCAAGGCAATGTTGGAGCAGGAGGTGATGCACCGAATGACATGAGGTGTTCTTCCCAGCGAACATTCACTTGGTGCGTGGTGGATAGAAGAGTTCGACGCATGGGGAGCAAGGTGCACCATGGCCTATCTAGGCTTTCATCCATAAGAGGCGAGGCACTCCATGACTTGAAGTTAGGCATGCCGGAATGCAAGGCGATACGTGCCAAAATGCAAGGCAAGGCGAGGTATCCCATGACGCGAGGCGCATTGCATGTGGTGCCATGAAGTGAATGAAGCTTCTCGAGGAGTTGTCTTCGTCAGCGAAGGACCTTCTAGAGACCTGACATTCTAGGCCCTGTTGAGCTCAAAACGGGGTGACTGCAAGGTGGAGCATAAAGACGAAGGATCGATCATGCCCCCTACGAAGCTCTAGATGGTGCACGTCATTGCGTAATTGAAGGAAGAGACTTGGAGATGGATCATGCATGTGGTGTTTGGAAGATAGAAGGGTCTGACACACGAGGATCAAGACATAGCAGAATGTAAGGCAAGGCCTGGTTAGAGCTCTAAGTGTTGCATGAGGCGTACTTCTAATGACCATGCATGTGGTGCTTGGAAGATAGAAGAGCTCGTCGTATTTACGAACTTGTCATCTTCAAGTGCATGTGGAACCAACATCGAAGCTTTTATCAAGAGAGGCGAGGAGTCTCATCACGTGATATGAAGCGTGTCACAACCCAGCATGAGGCATGTTCCAGCTGCACGAAAGCTTGCATGATTCTGAAGAGAAAGTTAAACAGTTGTATGTTGAAATCCAAAATTTGAGAGCTGGCTGCTTCCTGTCATCACATGCCACCACAACTTTGTGTTTTAAGGAAGATAAAGCGCAAAAGTTGGAGAGTCGGAGTGAGATTACCACAAAAAGCTGGAGCGTGAACTAGACATGAAGTCTGAGCCTAAACCTAAGCCTGATAGGGAGGCTAAGAAAGACGACGTTCCTGAAATTGATGAGTCACCATTCGACGACATGTCCCTAATTTCAGCAGAAAAGTGGGCAGAGTTTCGAATGACCATGGGCTTTGAAGACTTGCATCCGTAGTTACTTCATTTGTGTATGTTGATTATCGCATTTGCATTTTTGTATTGAATAACTGGTTTGAGCGATCGAGATATGATTAGCCAACCATCCTTCAAATTAGTAAATGAAAATGATATTTATGAGGAATTTCGAGCTCCCGTATCTTTGTCTAATTCTACTAACTACTTTGATGTATCCAAACTTGTTCGCTCATCAAATTCCCCCGTTGTAGCCATGGGCGTCCAAGTTTGGGTTTCAGCTAACTTGGTTAGCGTTCGTTTTGGTGTTGCCTTCAAGGAAAGGCTTTTACTTCTTATTAGAAGGCTTGAAGTGCATCCAAGAGGAAGACTTTAAGTGCTTCCTGGTGGAAGGCTTTGAGTACTTCTAGGTGGAAAGCTTGGAGTACTTCCTAGTAGAAGGCTTTTAGTGCTTCCTAGTGGAAGGCTTTAGTGCTTCCTAGCAGAAGGCATTCATAAGGCGTAGGTTCAAATGCATTGCATGGCGAAAGCATGGGTGCTTTGCAGGGCAAAGTCTTGGTCGCTTCGCATGGTGAAGTCTTGGTTGCTTTATATGGGGAAGGCTTGTATGCTTTGCAGGGTGAAGGCTTAGGTGCTTCGCATGACGAAGGCTTAGTTGTTTTGTAAGGCGAAGGGTTGGATATTTCGTAAGGCGAAGGCTTAGGTGCTTCGCATGGTGAAGGCTTAGGTACTTCGCATGGCGAAGGCTTGGGTGCTTCGCATGGCGAAGCCTTGGGTGCTTCGCATGACGAAGGCTTGGATGCTTCGCATGACGAAGGTTTGGATGCTTCACAAGGCAAAGGCTTGGATGCTTCACAGGGCGAAGGCTTGGATGCTTCGTAGGGAGAAAGCTTGGATGCTTCGCAAAGAGAAGGCTTAGATGCTTCGCAGGGCGAAGACTTTGATGCTTCGATGACGAAGGCTTTGATGCTAGAGGGAATAAGTTTTGAAAATTGTATATGTTGAACAAATATGTTTGTATGTATTTAGAACAATTTTTCTATCTTATTGATAATTCAAATGCATGGTACTTGAATTTAGAAGAAAACTTGAAAAGAAAACTTGAAAGCATCATATACTTTTATGTCTCTCTAATTTTGATATGCAGCTAGTTCATGCGGATCACTTTTGAAGCTGGCTCCTTAGGTTCTTTGTCTGCGAGTCGATCCACAACCTTCCTTTTGACGTACGCGGTGCAATGTCCCTCTTTGATGAGATTCCGGAGATATCTCTCAAAGGATATAAATTTCTCAATGTTATGTCCATAGCACTCGTGGTAGGCACACCACTTCATCTTATCGACCTTCTCTTGATAGCCTTTGACCGACTCTGGCTTCTTGAACCAGGGTTTGTCCTTTATCTCATTTTGGACCTGATGGACTAGTATTATGAATTGCATATTAGGCTTCTCGATGGTTGAGGCATTATCTAGCGCATGTGCAACACCTTTTTCATCCTCCCAGCATGCATGTCGCTCTGCCAGAGAGAGCATCTTGGTGAGACTTCGTGCATTGCCCATGACAATGTCTCCATAGAACTGGCTGTCTTGGGGAAGCCCTTGTTTGAACATCATTGCAGCATTAAGGTCGCGGCAGCCAACTATTCGAGACTTTTCCTCGCAGTACCTCCGAATGTACTGTCGGAGGCTCTCTTTTGCTTGCTTCCGGATGGAGAAGAGATGACCTTCCTTTACCTCAATCGTACGAAGCTACGAGTACTCCTTCACGAATGCCAGAGCCAACTCTTTAAAAGAAGCGACCGACCTCTAAGGGAGATGATTGAACCACGTCATGGCTTGACCTTGAAGAGAGGCTTGAAACACTTTGCACATGAGTGCATCATTATGTCTATGAGGAACCATGACTCCCCGGTAGTAATCTATGTGCTTTACCGGGTCGGAAGTTCCTTTGAATAGTTTGAAGTTCGGCGTTGCGGATCTCTGAGGAAACGACTCCTCCTCAATATCTCTCAAAAAGGCGTGGATTGTTGAATTTGAAGACGCGGATCATCTTCTAGACCGCCTTCACATTAAACATGAAGGTGACGGTCCAACATCCTTTGGACATCATTAGCTTGCAGTGCACCTCGCTGAGACGGAGAGTCAATACGTGCTAACCGGCGGGAATCCCCCCGAGCCTCTCCCCTTGACCTCTAAGGTAGCGCAGGTGAGTAAGCCTCATCCTCCCCTCACTACCATAGACATATCGTCTTGGGGTTTTCTATGGAGTCTGTTATTCCCTTCTGCTCCCATGTGAGCGTTCCACCCGTGAAGTTGTCTCATCCCTACTTCCAAGTCACTCATGTACTGATGGCCTTGGGCATCGTGGGCTATTTTCTCTGTGGGTGTGACTTTCTTCTCCGGAGTTACTTAACGAGGTATCTTGTGACATTGTTCGGTATCAAACCTTTTCCTTCCTCAGACGTCTTGGAATATTCTCTTGTCTTCCACGCAAAATGGAGCGCCTCTCAGGTTCCTAAGTTATTATCTCCGCCAAGAGCCGCTGCAAAAGTTCTGACTGTATTTGGACTTGGCTGCTCAATTTTTCGACCTGCCGAGCTAGGTTATCCTGAGCAGGCTGGTGGTTCCTCCCTGGGATGTCATGTCATCTGTCTAGGAATTCCCGCAGGTCCATGTTTGGATGAGGCTAACTCTGCCTGGATGATCCCCCCATCAACTATCCGCCCGTTTGTTGTATGGTTGAAGTTTCTTCCCCTAGCGCAGGCATTTGGTTTGTTGGAGAAGGGAACGCTCTGAAGCTGAAGGTTGGCATCCTTCCCCGCGTCTCCATGGGCACTTCTATGGACACACGTCGGGGTCGAGTTGGGCATTCCTCTAGAGTCTTTATGTGAGCTTCATTCCTTGTCTGGGTAGTCGAGGTAGAAACACATTATCTGGCTGATCGAACGGATCGACGAACCCTAGTCATGCTAAATCGGAGAATCTTTGAGCGGAAAGTTCTTTGTCGAACGATGAACAACGTTCAAGATCTTTGAACAATGTTATGAACGATGAACGAAGTAAGATGAATGATGAACGATCGTGCGAGCTTCTTCTTGAATACTTCATAACTCTCAATGAAAGCACCAATTGTTGAAGCAGAATTCGTCCTTTAAACTCAAAAGACTAAAGGATCCCTGCAAACAGCAAACAGTAAGCTATCGTTGGTTCAATGATCGAGACCCGAGGGGTTGTTCGACCAAGAACGCTTTGATACTTAAGTAGCGTTGAATCGAATTACCTTGAAAATGAAATGAGCTCTGCTATTTATAGGAAAACCTTGGGAGCCTCGGAGCGTTCTGATTGGTCGGTTGAATTTGTAATTAATAAAATATATTATTTAATAATTATAATAATTGCTCATTATGATAATAATGATAATTATTGCAATTTAATATTAATATTAATTGTCCATTATTGAGAATAATGTCAATTAACTCTCAGGGAGAATATTAATATTACGAAAGCTTCTAACCTGATTAAATAACGTATTTAGTAATATGGATTCTCCTACAATCCAGCCGATCACAGGAAATTGACTTAATCTCCTTGATCTGCTGAGATATGTTAAACAGAATCACTTTTGATTCCTTCCTTGTATAGCTACTCAACTGTATGATTCTTTCCTAATCTTCCTAATTGTACATACCTAGTTAGGTCTCTCTACAGCCTATATAAAGATAGCTACTGTTGTACTTCATTATCATTCAAAAACAAATATTCAAACCTTTATATGGTATCAGAGCTTTAACTGCTCCACCGAGTAAATCCTAAGCTCTATGGCTGCCTAGACCACCGTCCCTGCCGTCCCCACCCCTTCACCACTTGCTGAACCGAATCCTACTCTTCCCACCCCATCCATGCGAGCTAAGGTGAGCAGGTCATGGATATATTAGTGCTGAGACAGGAAGAGGCCAGCTGCGGTTGGAAGGACCTCCCTCTCCCGTCACTGTCAATTTCACTCAGGCCCCTCGCGGTACCACCTTCAACCTCTCCAGCAAGAGTTCCTCTGGCCAGAGGTACCCCAATCAGTCCCCAGACAGCCACCGAACCCCTGGTCACCGGTCCTATCACCAGTCCAGCGATGTCTCCCGTCGTCAATACTCTCAGTCCACTGGTTACCGTGGCTACTATCAATGGTGCGGCACTCAGGGCCACAGCGCTAAGCGCTGTCCTCACCTCCAGTAATCAACCCCACCACCACCCGTGGCCAATCCTACAACTTAGGCCCCCTCCCCTGACTGGCTTCTAGACTCTGGGACCTCTCATCACGTGGCCACCCGCTCCCAACATCTCTCCGATGCAACTCACTACAGCGGCCCTGATGAGATACTAATTGGCAACGGTAAAGGTCTTTCCATTACCCATACAGGCTCTTCCTTTCTCTCTTCTCCCAACTCCCCTCCCTTCACACTCAATAATGTTTTATGTGCCCCTTCCATGACCAGAAATTTAATTTCAATCTCCAGTTTAACAAAAAAAACAATACCTCTATTGAATTATTTCCTAGTTGCTTTCGTGTGAAGGATCTCAGCACGGGAGTGGTTCTCCTTCAAGGCCAGAGTAAGGATGATATGTACGAGTCGACCCCTACCCTTCTCCACAAACCGCAGGCAATGGTAGCCGTGATAGTCTCCTCTAGCCTTTGGCACCGTCGTCTTAGTCACCCCCAATCCAAAACCCTAAAGAGTGTCTTAAGTCTGTTTAATGTTCGTTTCTCTTCTCAAATTCCAGAACCACTATGTAATTCCTGCGCATGCAATAAAAGTCACCGCCAAGCCTTTGGCATTTCAACGTTAACCAGCCACCGTCCCTTAGAATTAAACTACAGTGATGTCTGGGGACCGGCTCCTTACCTCTCTATTGATGGTTTTTCATACTACGTAATCTTTGTTGATCATTACACCAAGTACACTTGGCTTTACCCTCTCTGAAAAAAATCAGGTGTTTATTCTACCTTCAAAGATTTTAAAACCTTGGTTGAAAAATACTTCAATACCCCCATCATTTCCCTTTACACTGATGGAGGTGGAGAATTCATTAAACTGAAACCTTTTCTTGCTGAGCATGGGATTAACCACCTCATCACCCCTCCACATACTCCCTAACACAATGGTGCCGCCGAAAAGCGACATCGCCACCTAGTTGACACCAGCCTCACCTTACTTCACCAAGCCCAACTCCCTCTCTCCTACTGGTCCTATACTTTCAAGACTGCTGTCTATCTAATCAATCGCCTCCCTACACCTCTCCTCCAAAACACATCCCTACACTGCCCTATTCCGAGCCACTCCCCATTATGCCAAACTGAGAACCTTTGGCTGCCTCTACTTTCCTTGGCTACGACCCTATACCACCAACAAAATGCAGCCTCGTTCTCAGCCCTGCATCTTCCTTGGCTACTCACTTAGCCAAAGTGCCTACCTCGATTTTGATCCCACTGCCAACAAACTCTACACCTTTCGCCATGTTCAGTTTGATGAAACCTCCTATCCCTTCATCCCCTCCCTCCTCCCTCCCTCACCGTCTCTACCGACACCTTCACAATCTGGTTGTCCACCGTTCCTCCAGTCACCATAGTCCCATTTCTGTCTACTATCACACCACCAGCAGCGCCTGTGTCGTCCTCTACCATCACCGGGGACTCCCTCGACATAACATCCTTGCAGGTCCTTGCAGCTGACTCGCCCCCCTACTTAGATTCCGCAGCCACCACCCCTGCCCCAGATCTCCATCAGCCTTCCTGCTGCTCCTGCCTCTGCTCCTGCCCCCACAGCTCTTACTCCTTTTCCTGGTGACTCCCAATCTCCACCCCTCCACACCTACACCCGGCGACAACCTCCACCACCTCCCCTCTTTCAGGTCCCCCTTCCCAAAAACCCACATTATGCTCACCCGAACTCAAACAGGTACTGTCAAACCTGTACCCAACTATGCTCTCACTGCCACCAAACACCAACTACCTACCTTAGCCGAGCCCACTTGTGTCTCTCAAGCCAAGAAATACTCTCAATGGCGTGCTACCATGTCTAGTGAGCTTAATGCTCTCATCCGGAATGGAACATGGGAGTTGTTGTCAGGGCCCACCCCTAATCCCCCAAGATTAGGGACTAAACCCTGCTCCCGTCTGACAATCCAAAAACGAAAGACCGAAACAACCTTACAGAAACCACAAATTACATTGTCAGACGCAGGAGAATTTACAACATACCAGAGTCAGGAATTATACAGAGCATAGTACCATACTAAGAAGGCAAAAACCGATACACAAAACATACGCACAACGGAAAAATTTAAACCACTCCGGGGTCACTCTCGAGTATTATATGCCTCAGACGCTGCCTCAACGTCAACCCACGCGCTAGCTCCACGACCTGGAGGGCAAATAAAAACAGAAAAGTGTGAGTGGACCATAAAGAATAAAAGTTTTGAAAACCGTTTTATAATCAAACCAGAGTTTTAGCCCTCCGTTTTGAAAACATACATGCATAACCCATGAGCTGAAACCAGTGGTAAATCACATAAGGATCGTCATAAAAACAGTTGCAGAATCATCATAAAAACATTTATAGAAACCACGTCATAAGCATCATAAAACCATATCAAAAAGCATAAATACTAAATAATCGTTATCCGATCAAACCTGCTGGACCTATCCGAGTCTTTAAACTCAATCCAGGCCTCAATAATTCGAGTCTTTAAACTCCCGAGTCTTTAAACTCAACAGGCCTACGGAGAAATATCAATATATCCGAGTCTTTAAACTCCGAGTCTTTAAACTCATTCCGGGTCTTTAAACCCAATCCGGGCCCGTCCCCTGTCAAACATAATCCGGGTCTAATAACCCAACAACCAGATCCAGCAAATCCAATCAAAACCATTTAAAAACCATTTCTAAATCCATATCCAAACCCGAATCCAAAATCACTGGCCCGAAGCCCTTCCGGCATCCAGAACCGTCATTCTGAGCCCAAATCCGGAATTCCACTTTTCAACTTTAAAACCAAATTCCGCTTTCCGAAATCCGATTCTAAAACCGAAAATCTTGATCATCAAAATCATGTTCCAAAATCCTTGAAAACCATTTAACATTTGAAATCCCCAAAATCATGGCATCGAAATCAGAAATCAACGCTTCCTCGTAAAACGTGTTGAAACCGAACTTCTCGAAAAAAGTGCAATTATATAAAACCAACATAGCATGTTCAATAAACATGAAATCATGAGTAAAACCATAAAACAATTATAGAAAAGCAGTTATGCATGCTCAAGTATAGAGAAGGGGTCCACTCATAGATATCGGGCACGTCACTCGCGTCCCGAACGTCCTGCACGTTCCTCGACCTCCTCGGGGACTCCCGATCCTGTCACAAGTCACCAAAGTACGTCACTAACACGTTCACCAAAGTCCTCCTAATTTTCCCCAAAAATCCCAGGGTCTTAAACGTAACGAACCGAGACCCTAAGCCTTCAACCTTGCGGAACTAACTCGATCCGTTGTCCGATTAACCCGAAACCTATTCCAATAGACTCGTTACAACTTCTAGCCCAAAAACCTAGTTAAACGTTTCCCCAGAAACTACCGCACGCGCCCCAAGCGCCGCCCAAAGTGGCTGCGCGTAGGCCTCACGCGCCTGAACAGAAACACTGTTCATCGTCTTCCTCAGCTACTCGACCGGTCTGAACCGGCGAGGGCGATTCTCCGTCATTTCCAGTCCGTTTTTGTTCCTTTCAAGCCCAGTAGTCTCGTCTTATCTTAAGCAACTCAACCCAACCTTAAAAACTCGACAATTCTACCTCTAACCCATCGTCTCTAGCTCGACACAGGAACACCCGAATACCCCTGTTTGCACTCCCGGCCAACCAGGCAATCCCCCAGCCTCAAATTGTTTCCCTAAGCTCAAATACCACTCATTGGACTCCTCAAAACCCCTAAAACAGTTCGACTCAACCTCAAAACTCACAAATTTAAGTTTGAACCCAAACTGAAAAACAGAGAACACAGTAACTCACTGTCGTTCTAGCCTCTGCCGTGCAATCCCCCTGTCACGGCAGCACAACCAGCAGCTTCCTAGGACCTCACTGAGTCGACTAACACTCACCAAACCCTTCGAATCGACCCCAGACTTCATGACTATCGACTTGAACTTCCACTACAAAACAGAGCAAAGATACGGGGGAAAGAAATTACCTGCCTATCGATCGCCGCCGTGAGCTCAGCCGTGATTATACGACCCCTCTAAGTCTCCTCCGTCCTCTGGACACCACCACCAGCCTTGATCGATCGATTAAACGTTAACACCACTACCAAACTCCCTCGACACTCTCTGTGTTTTCCCGAAACCTTACCTCCCTCACACACACACAACCACCCAACTTCTCAGCCTAGTCCTTGCACTCCCAGCCTCCTCTGAACATACTCTCACACCCACAAACTCACACACTCACCCAGAACCCGATCAATTCCACTCAACCTCACTCTATGTGTTTCTCTTCTTCGAACACGACTGCACAGGTTTAAAACACACACACCGTGCACTTGTGTAGAAGCCACTACACACACTGCACGTGTCACCATCCCAAGGGCCCTCTCACAAATATCCTAATCTCCACTGTACACTTGGCCTTATCTGATTGGCCCAAATCCCAATGCACCCAAAAGACCAAAATGCCCCTATGAGTTAAAATTACCGTTTTGCCCTTCACCGTTCTAGACCCGTATCTTGCCCGTCCAATGTCCGATGAAGGCATGCTGCTTGTCGTTGAACTCAGGACGACGAGATCTACCTAACGGTCCTCGGTCTACGTATAAAAATCCTATAGTGCTAAAAGTCAACTTTTCCCCCTTCGTTTACCCAAATTACAATAATGCCCTCAACCTTCCGAACATCATAACTTCCTCCTCGGATGTCGGAATCGGGCGTGCCACCTGTCTACGTACTCGTGACGTCCCTAACTACGTCACGGTCATCAGTTAATGTCCAATTGACCACCCGAACTCAAAGTCAACGTTTTGCCCAAACTAGGGGCAAAATCATTATTCTACGCTAACGGGCCAAACGTAACCAACTAACCACCGAATAAGCTCACTAATCCGTTACTAATCATTTTACTAATCCCGGCTCTCGGGACGGGTCGTTACAAGTTGATCCCACCTCATTCATGCTAGAACGTTGTGGGGAACAAGTGGGTGTTCCGTATCAAACGGAATCCCACTGGAGCTGTTGATAGATTTAAGGCCCGTTTTGTTGCCAAGGGGTACCATTAGCGTCCCGGGGTGGATTTCACGGACATATTCAGTCCCATAATCAAGCCCACCACCATCGATGTAGTGTTTCACCTGGCTGTAACTAGTGGCTGGCCCATTCGACAGTTGGATGTCAATAATGCCTTCCTTCAAGGCACTCTTCATGAGGACGTGTACATGTATAATGACCTGTTAACCTGTTAACCTGTTAACCTGTATAATGACCTGTTAACAGGTGGGTTTTTGGTCAATCTGTTAACCTGTATAATGTCCTGTTAACCTGTTTAAAAAATGGGTAGATTTCAGGTTAACAGGTTAACCCGTATATTGGCTTATATATTGACCCACTTAATAAACGTGTCATTACTAGCCCATATATCTACCCATTTACCTACCTAAATATCTATTAAATCTTATAATTTAAATAGGTTAAACATGTTAAACGGGTCAAACGGGTCATAGGTTAATTGGGTTTTGAGTATGACCTATTTATTAAATGGGTTAAATGGGTTACACGGGTGATTAACAGGTCGGGTTCGGGTTGGAAATTATTGACACGATTATTAAACAGGTCGGATTCAGGTTGGGCATAAATAGGTAAAACAGAATTCATGACATGTCACGAACTCAACACAACATGAACCATTGCCACCCCTAACAGAACCCTTCTTATGTTTGCAAGCTCCGCAAGGCTATCTATGGACTCAAACAAGCCCCCTAGGCCTGGTACAAGGAACTTCAGACATTCCTCCTATCCCACGGCTTTGTCTAAGCCAATTCTGATGCCTCGCTTTTTCTAAGCCAATTCTGATGCCTCGCTGTTCCTCCTAAGGCAAGGTTCGACTACTCTGTATTTTCTGGTTTATGTTGATGATTTGATTGTGACAGGGAATACTCCAGCCTTTCTCTCCCGCTTCATACAAACTCTGACTGCCTGCTTCTCGGTTAAGGACCTTGGTTCCCTCAATTACTTCCTTGGAGTGGAGGTCCTTCTAACTGAAGCTGGCCTCTTCCTGCCTCAGCACAAATATATCCATGACCTGCTCACCTTAGCTCGCATGGATAGTGCCAAGCCTGTGGCCACTCCTCTAGCCGTTCCTCCCTCTACACATTCACGATGGCTCCTCACCAGCAGATGTCACCAGCTTCCGCCGCCTTGTCGGGAGTCTGCAGTACCTCAGCTTGACTAGACCCGACGTCTCCTTTGCTGTTAATAAACTTTCCCAGTTTATGCATGCTCCAACTGACCTGCACTGGCAGGCCCTCAAGCGCCTCCTCCGCTATTTGAAAGGTACCATGTTCTTCGGTCTCCATCTCTATCGCCACACTACCTCCACTCTCCATATGATCACCCATTCCCTCAATGCATACTCTGATGCGGATTGGGCTGGGGACTAGGATGATCGAAAATCAACCACCGCATATCTGGTCTACCTTGGCCGTAATCTTATATCCTGGAGTTCCCGCAAGCAACATGCGGTTTCCAGGTCATCCACTGAAGCCGAATACAAAGCCGTGGCTTCCACCACTACAGAACTGCTATGGCTACATGTAACGACCCGTCCTGAATTCTGGGATTAGTTTAGTGACTAATATTGATTAGTGAGGTTGATCGGTGGTTAGTTTGGCGAAATCGAACAAAATGTGCAAAATGACCGTTTTGCCCCTAGTCGTGGGCAAAATGTTGACTTTTTAATCGGGCGGTCAAACGGACTTTGACCAATGACCGTGACGTAGTTCGGGACGTCACGAGTTCATAGACAGGTGGCACGTTCGATTCCGACATTCGAGGAGAAAGTTATGATGTTTAGAAGTTGAGGGGCATTTTGGTAATTTGGCATATTAGGGGCCAAATGTTGACTTTTTGACCGGGAGGTCCGATGGACGAGGGCTAAGGACCGTTACGTAGGTCTCGTCGATACGAATCCAATGACAGGAAGCATGCCGAAATCGGAGTTCCGACGACGAAGTTATGGTCACGGGAACAAATTAACGAACCGAGGCTCCGATTAAAATAATAATAAAATAATGAATAGTAACCGATGACTGTGCACACTTGGATGAGTGACAAGTGTCACCCATCCCCTAATCTAAGCCCCAAAACCAGCTCCATGTTTCCCTCCCAACATCATCATTACTACATCATCATCACTATTAATCAACCATTAACCTTAATTAATCCCCACCATTATTCCTTCTCTGTGTTTCAAACCGTGAACAACTGCAAAACAGAGAGAGTGTGTGAGCTGGGGGAATTGGCTACTTTCCCACGGCAGAATGAGAGAATTGAGAGACTAAGAAGATTGAATTAACGGGGAAACACGAGGGACAATGAGGGAGCTGGGAAATCAAAATCGAAAATTTAGAAATTTAGGGGGGAAAATTCAATTGTTGTGAATTGAGCCTTGTGGATCGAAATTGGGCTTGATTCTAACTTCCTGGGATAGAGACGAGTGAAACCCAACGAAAATTGAGGAGAATTGGGGTCGAATTGAGGAAGAACAGAAGGAAGGAGGTCTCTGAAATTTCGACCTTGAGTCGAAGAATTTGAGGCTTTGATTGATGAAATTGAACTGGGGATTTTGTTCCTGAGGATCCCACGATGCTTCTGGAAGGATCAATTGAAGAAAATCGATGGATTTTGGCTCTGAACAGACCTGGTAACAGTAAGGAAAATTCGAAGTTGGGACGTGTTGTTAGAGAGATCAAACGATGCAATTGAGTTAGGTAAACAGTTTCCCATGGTCCATTGATGCTTCTAGGTGAATCAATTGGAAGAAATCAGCAGCCATTGATGGAATTCGATGAATGCACAGTACCTGGGTGTTCTTCATTGTTCATCGTGGAATCGATGGATTTTAGGTAAGTGATCGTGTAATTGATGTTACAGACCTTTAATTGGACTTAAAACGAAGCTAACTGAATGATCAATTGAAGTAATTAAGGCTGAATTGATAGGAAACCAACCGGGTCAACTCGCGGGCAAAATGACCAGTTTATCAGTTAAACGAGTAAGGACGATGACACTGTAGCAGGCGCGTGGGTTTCACGCGCAGCCACTCACGGTGGCACGTGACGGCGCGTGGGCACAAATCTCGAGGTAAGGTCAACATGACTTCTGTCCTATTTAATGTAACGAACATTATGGGATTGGTTTCGTGTCGATCGGACACCGTCTCGATATTGTTCGGGACGTCCGAAGGTTTTAAATCAAGTTTAAAAATAATTAAAAATTCAGGAAAATTACGGGACTTTAATAGGATGTTAATGAAGAGGTTAGTGACCTTCTAATGTGATTTGGACAAGATTGGGAGTCCCGACGATGATAGTGGTGTGGCCCGGGAGGGCCTATGACACGCGTATCGAGGCGTATCGTTAAACGGTCTGTGAGTGGACTTTGGTTTTATAAATTCTATGCATGCTTAACTGTTTTATATGGATTATGATTTTGATTGTATGAGGTTGATTTGGATGTTGGTAAATTATACGGTTTCACGTATTTCGAGGCGATTTACGTGTTTGCACGTAAATCGAGGTTTTTTCGGTTTTGCACGAATTTTCCATGTTTATGGTCTTGGATATGATTTCATGTAATGGTTTTAAAATTGGAAAGATAAACTCGGGCTTGAGGCCCAATTATTTTGGAAACCTCGGACTTGGAGTCCAATTGAGTTATGAAATCTGGCCGGGGGCCCAGTTGTTTATGAAATCGGGCCAGGGGCCCAGTTGTTACGAAATCGGGCTGAGACCCATTTGAGTGATATTATCGGGCCAGGGGCCCAGTTGATTTACGAATTCGGGCCATGAGCCCAGTGGTTTATAAAATCGGGCCGTGGGCCCAGTGGTTTACAAAATCGGGCATGGGGCCCAGTTGGATTATAAATATGATTTCGGGTCTAGGACCCTAGGTTAATAAATGTGATTTCGGGTCGGGGACCCTAAATGGAATTGTGATGTTTTATGGCGATTTCGGGCAGGGCCCATTGTAATGTTGTGAAATGATTTAATAAAACTGTTTTCCATATACCATCTGGATACGAGGATATATGATGGTCTCCTCCAGGTGTCTGGGACACTGGGGAAGTCACGGTGCATTGCCTGCGAGGGGTCATTGTACGGAGTTACCGAACCGTATAATGATTCAGGAGCAGGATTGCTATGATTGACGTCAGGGACGTCAGGCATCTGTGATGTCAGAGATATGGACCCGGAGAGACCCCGGGCAGCATGCGTAGCTTATTATACCGTGAGATATGACGTCTGGGACGTCAAGCGTCTGGGACGCTAAGCATCTGGGATGCTGGTGATGGTAATGGTAAATATGGATTAATGAATCTATGAAATGGCTTTTCGGTTGGATATGTGTTATGTGGTAAAAATGGATTATTGGTTATGAAATGGTATTTCGGGTCGGGGACCCTAAATGGTTTTGGATTTATGGATTTATGTTTATGGCTTTGGGCGGTGGCCCACATGGTTTTAATATGTCTGATAGTGGTATTCCACAGTTTTGGGCTGAGTTCCCACACTTGGTTTTAAGTTAACGGTTTTTGGGCTAAGGCCCTAATGGCTTGGTTGAACAAACGTTTTGGTTACTGGTTTTCGTGGCATGCATACGTTTTTATTGGAGGGCATAAATGTCTTATAACTGTGTTTACTAAACTTAATGATTTTCATCCACTCACAGCTTTTGGTTTTTAATGCCCTTCAGGTTGATCACGGATGCGACTGCAGCAGAGATTGGGACATTGCACGCCTCCTCCATCGATCCTTGCGCACTCTGGAAGCCCTGTTTGGGCAGTGACTGTTGGTTATCCCTTGTCTGACACCCCTTGTTGGAGGGGAGCAGGGCACATTCCACGGTAATCCGGGGGGGGGGGGGGGGGGGGATTAGGATGGGCCCTGTCACTACAGTCCTTAATCCATGAGCTCGGCCTTCCTCTTTCAGGCACACCCACCATCTCATGCGAGAACATTGGGACCACTTTCTATTGCTCCAACCCAGTCTTTCACACACGCATGAAACATGTGGACATCGACTATCACTTCGTTCGTGATCATGTCACCAAAGGCCACCTCCATGTGTCTCATATCTCCACTGATGATCAGCTGGCTGATGCCCTCACCAAACCGCTGCCTCGCCCACGGTTTCAGCTCCTCCGTTCCAAGATCGGCGTCGCCGATGGCTCCACCGTCTTGTGGGGGCGTAATATGGATTCTCCTACAATTCAGCCGATCACAGGAAATTGACTTAATCTCTTTGATCTGCTGAGATATGTCAAACGAAATCACTTTTGATTCCTTCTTTGCATAGCTAGTTAACTGTATGATTCTTTCCTAATCTTCCTAATTGTACATACCTAGTTAGGTCTCTCTACAGCCTATATAAAGATAGCTACAGTTGTACTTCATTATCATTCAAAAACAAAAATATTCAAACCTTTATATTTAGCTGGTAAATAGATTATTTGATGTGCAGGTGTCTGCAAGCCATTAATATTGTTGTCAGGGGCAATTTGGTCATTTTGAGAATTTTGAGCCACGTGACAGTTCCACAATTTTCCAGTGTTTTATGGTTCCACAACGGGTTGGGCTGGACTTTTGTTCACCAAGCCAAGCAAACCCCCACATGCTCATGGGCTTCTGGTCAAATAGTGAGTGCTAATATCAAGCTAGGAAGCTATGAATGGAGTACTAGATACACGTAATACAAAAAATTAGGATAGACATGGAAAATTGGGATAGGTTATGAAAGGTTTCAAATTTGTTCAAGCACGTCTCAATTTGCTGTTTCATGTGTATCTAGTGCTTTATTCATAACCTTGTGGCTTGAGATGATTAAATTTCAAGGATATAAACGAATAATGGATGGAGTTTATCGGAATTGGTGCAATTTTTTTTATTTAATGTAAGTTTTGGGTGCAAAGTGAGATAAAGTTGCATTTTTTTGTACATTTTCGACTAAAAAGCCAAATTATTAATAGGATTTTAATGCTATCAAATCAATGCTCTTTATATCTCAAAAAAAGAAGTTAAAATTTGTTTGTCTAGAAGTCTCATAGCAGAAGATATCATCACCCACTCACATGAAGTAAAATGATGAAATTGAAACTTAATGATCCATTTTGAAATTGACCCCTAAAGTTTGCGGTGTAAAGTGATGTTTGCCTTTCTTTTTTTGTCCAAGTATGTCAAGACCGATCCCAATCCCCCTGGGATTAATGAGGAACGCTCCTGATCCCGTCTACACGGAGTGTCAGACCAGGGAAAATTAAAACCTTTAGCCTTCCGGCTTCCAGAGTACGCTAGGATCCGGAGGAGGTATGTGATGTCTCGGTCTCTGCTACAGTCTACATCCTATTCAACCTGAAGGGCATTGAAAACAGAAAGACTGTGAGTGGATGAAAAGTAATAAGTTTGGTAAAACACATTTCATAAAAGACCTTTATGCCCTTCACTAAAAAGCTTGCATGCATAGGAAACCATTTATCAAACCACATATGTTTAAACAACCATAATCATACGGGCCCCTGCCTAAATCCATTTACAGAAAACCGTAACATAGTAAACATATGTGGAATCTCAGCCCAAATCCATTTATCAATCATAAAACACAATTTCGCAAACTAATTGAAATCATGTTTATCATATATTTCATATAACCAATCCTGTCACGGTATCTAGAGCTACACGCGTGCTACCCGGGGTCTCAAAGCCCAAGTCTCCCCAGGCTCCACCCAGGTCAATGTCCGTAGATCAATGACCCTCCTTGGGGGTTATAATCCATAGCCTTTCTGAGAGTAAGGAACCCAACGGGGGCGACGCAGTCAGTGCTTCGTGACTACTCCGGGGTCCACCCAGGCCAACGACCCTCCCTGGAGGAGACAATTCATATATAAAGGATGGTATACGAAAAACCTTTTGAAATCATTCTTGAAACATTTCAAGGATTCATGCCGGGCCCCCATAAGCCATTATGAACCATAAAAACCTTTCAAGGGTTCATGTCGGTCCCCATAAACCGTCATAAACCATCAAAACCATTTATGGGTCTCCGACCCGAAATCACAATCTTAAAACATAACTGGGCCCTAAGCCCGAATCCACATACAAAATAGGCCTCCGGCCCAAATCGTAAACCAACTGGGCGTCGTGCCCAATTTCGTAAACTAAATGGGCCTTGTGCCCGGATTTCGTAAACCAAATGGGCCTCGTACCTGATACGTAAGTCAACTGGGCTGCCCGATTCGTAAACCAACTGGGCCTCGAGCCCAATACATAAATCAATTGGGCCCCCGCCCTGATGCCTGATTAAATCAAATGGACATCAAGTCTGGGAGTTCGTAAATCAAATGGGTCTCGTGCCCGGTTCATATTTCCAAATTCGAAATCGATTTAAGAACCAATCGAGCCTCTGGCCCGAAAACGTAACTAAATGGACTTCGAGTATGAGGGTTTCCAAAACAAATGGGTCTCGAACCTGAGTTTACCTTTTCAAATCCAAAACTATTTCATGAAATTGTTTCCAAAACTATAAGCACGGAAAATCAGTGTAAAACCGAAAATCTCGATTTACGTGCAAGCACGTAAATCGCCTCGAAATGCGTGAAACCATATAATTCACCAATATCCAAATCAACATCATAGAATCATATTTATAAACCATATAAAACATTTATGCATGCATCACAGTTTAGAAATCAAGGTTCACTCACAGACCGTCCTAAGTTATCGCCTCAATTCGCGTGTCATACGGCTCTCTCAGGCCAAACACCGTCACCGGGACCTCCAAACTTGTCCAAATCGTAATAGAGGGTTACTAACTACTTAAATAACCCCTCACTAATACTCCGTAATTTTTTGAAATTTTTAAATATTTTTAATCCCGATCCTAAACCTTCGGACACCCTGAAACCTATCGAAACGATGTCCGATTTCACGAAACCAGTCCCAAAATGTTCGCTACATCGAAAGGATGATTTCGTGTGTTGAACACATCCCCAAAAGGAGCCCCATGCGCTACCACACACCGCCCAAAGGGCCCATACGCGTTGGCTTACGCGCCACTGTTCAGTCACCAGCAACCTTCAGCTAGGCTGGTCCGAACCGACCAGCCCGGTTCACCCTGCAATCCCAGTATGCCTGGACCAACGTGACGGGTCCAAGGCCCTCCACTCTTCATTTTTCGTCCAATCTCTTCCTAATTGATTCCATTCTTCCTATTTTTTAATTTCCTATCTATTTAAATCAAGAAACTTAAGAAAAACACCCAAAACCCCATGGTTTAATTCCTTCCCTCACAGTTCACATGCCCAGTTTCTTCCTTGGGTTTATCAGCCGTGAACCAACCTCCAAACACTCCTCTATACCATCATAGTAACCCATTTAATACTATCCAAACATCCAAAACCTTCCATAATGTCCCAATCGAATTATTGGATTCAAAAACACAAAACCGAGAACCTTACCTTCTCTCCACCGTGCACGGCGTCTCAGCCACCTCCACGCCGTTCTCAGCTCATAAGTCCAGCCTCTATCTCCTTCATGGATTGGGTCAGGTGAGGGAGAGGATTGGGTGATGGTTTGAGAGGGAAATGATGAGATCGGGTTTGGGTTTGGTTTGTATGAAACAAGGAAATGATCGATGCATGTATAGGAGGCAGTGAGCAATGGATGAGTAACATTTGTCACTCATCCATTGGGCCAATTTAAAATATCTGGGGCCCACTTAATGCCAAAATGTATTCGTCTCGTAAAATGTGCAATAGTGTCCCGAAACTTCCGTGAACCGTAACTTCTCCGTCGAAGGTCCGAATTCGACGTGCTGCCTATCTATACATGCGTATCGCCTCGATCCACGTAACGGTCATTGGCCCTAGGCCATCGGACCTCTCAGGTCAAAAGTCAACTATTTACCCTAATTAGCCAAATTACCAAAATACCCAAGAACTTCTGAACGTTATAACTTCTTCCTCGAATGTCGGAATCGGACGTGCCACCTATCTATGGATTCGTGACGTCCCGAACTACGTCATAGTCATTGGCCAAAGTCTATTTGACCGCCTGAATGAAAAGTCAACATTTTAACCACGATCAGGGGCAAAATCGTCATTTCGCACTGTCCTTCCGATTTCGCTCAACTAATCGCCGATTAACCTCACTAATTCTTGATTAGTCACTAATCTAATCCTGAAATTCGGGACGGGCCGTTACAAAGTATTATGTCTAGTTTGAGCTTTTTTTCAGACCAGAAAAAACATAATGAAGAAAAAGAGAAAACTCAAGGTAAACTGTCTCTTTTGCCTTTAAAATTTAGCCCATGTAAAGATCATGTGATATTTGTTTAATGAAAAACATTGAAGAAAATTATCCCATTACACGTTTGGGTAAAGTTCAGGACGATAGACTCTAATACTTAAATTTAAGAGCAGCTGATTAATTTGGATTAAGTAAAATTTAGAGACGTTAGCAACCATTTAGCCTTTTTGGGAAGATAAAATTTTCTTTCACAACATATGTACCCTTGTTTTTAAGGGAAATCGTTTTGGAAAATAGGCATGGGTACTAATGGAAATAGTTACGTAAAACTTAGCAATGACATAAACTTAGAGATGGTTGCTTATAATGACCCAGAAGTTTGAAAAACGTAATTTCGAGAATTTAAAAGAGAATTGACAATTTTGCCCTTATAGATCAAAAGTTGACTTTTTGGCTTCAGGTACTTTTTGGTTTTTTTGCAATGACCGTTACTTATGCCTCAGAATCTTGAGTTCATAGATATCAGTATGTTGAAATTGGAGGTTGGACATATTTGTAACGGGTTTGAAACTACCTGGGGCACTGGTAATTTTGGTACTAGGGGTATTTTGGTAATTTTACAAGAGGAGGTATTTTTGTGATGTTGACAAGTGTCCTTATCTCCTCCCTCCCTCTTAATCCGTGTGGGAACTAACCTAATGTGCATGTTTTCGTTAGTGGATATATATATGTGTGGCGAGATGCATATGTGTTATATTTGGGGAGTTCAACCAAAACCCATGAAGAAGAACCATGAAGGGATGGGAGAAGAGGAAAACCAGAAAAAAGGAGAAGAGAAAGAGAATAAGAAGGAGAACCAGAAGGAAGAGAATGAAGGAACCCAAACCCAAAAGCTTGAAAAAATCCAAAAAACCGAAAATGCACCGCCAACATTTGAAACTTTCAAGCTTGTAAACAAGTCTTCTACGATCTTAGTCCAGTCCTTGTGGTCATCTAAAGCCTGAAACTCAAAGGTTTTGACGTGGGAAAAGCTTGGAACCCAAGCTTGAAGTTTGGCTAAAAGTGTGGAGAATCAGGCAGTGTTATCGAGGTGAGTTCTTTATATTTTGACATCATAGAAGCCATCATAGAACTCTTCCTAGGATAGTTTAGATAAGTTTTGATTAGGCTTATTATTCAAAATGCTTTCCAAACCAGCTACTTCGTCTCAATTTGCTCCCACAATGCTAAATCATTTCAATGTACAACCAAAACGCTCATTATGTTATCTTCGTTGCACCAAATCGTTAGTTTTCTTTTTATGACATGTTGTTTCTACTAGAAACGCGAAGGAAGTTCTTCTTCACTCGGTTCCAAATCAAAAGGGACGAAATTGAGGGTCCTTCAGTGATTATGTTGATATGGGGATTTCGGGCCAGGGGACGCGCCTGTTGGAGGAACTGATTGATCTTCTTTTCTGGAACCAAGGCTTCGACCAAGTCCCTGAATGCCACACATTGGTTGATGTTATGGCCTTTGTACTTATGGTATTGGTAGTACATCCTTGTGTTCTTGTCGAGTTTGCTAGTAGCTGGAGCTCAAGTGGACTTTGGGAGCATATGTTTAACATTCATTAGCATAATCAGATATGAGGTGCTAAGTATTGTGTAAGTCTCGTACTGCGACCAAAGAACACATTTTCCCCATGCTTTGGACGGTCTTCCTGATGATTCTGCCCCTAATGTGAATTTTGGTGCTAGGGGTTTTTGCCCTTCTTCCCAGGACTGTACATGTTGTTGTTGCCAGAGTAATCCTTCTATTTTTTCTCGTACCTATGTTGTCCTTGGTTGTTTGGATGTTGCCGAGTCAAGAGGGGGTGGCTAGTATGTCTTAACTAGAGGAATCTCTACTTTTTTTATTCAACATCTCGGTCTTGGCTTGTATGGCCACCTATTTCATTATTTCGTTATAACTGGACCAATCCTGAGTATGAGCTGCATACCTGAAATGAGATTCTCTGAGGTCACCCATGAAGGTTGTGAAGGCCGCCTTGCCATCTATCATGGCGCACTAGGTGTACTCGTGGCTGAATGGAGATGCATACTTCTGCAGCGGTTCGTTTACTCCACATGTGTAACTTTTAACTTAATATTTTGTTTTAAATTTTCTTAAATCAGGTGTAACTAAACTCGTGTTAGTTAAGGGTTGTTTTGAAGCCCTAGACACGTGTAATAGTTGATTGTTTATCCTCAAAATTCGGAGATTTCCGACGTGCAAGGTCTAAGCATGTAAAACCACAAAGTGAACCGTGCTGATCTTGAAATTTCGATTGTCTGAATATCGGTTGAACCAAAATTTCAAAAAAAAAAATGTATTGAAACATAGTTAGTGTTTAAAATGTTTTGATAAAAAAGACGATTTACAATTTTAAATAATTTTTTATAACAATCGATCGTCTAGTCGTCCACATTTATTGTACTTACTCATAGATCGTTGGCCTACTCCTATAATTAGCCAATTTTGAAATCACAAGACTAAGTAACGGGTGCAACACAAATCGACAACTACAAATTTTTTTTTTTACGATCAGACAACTTCAACTCATCAAAATCCAGATATTTTCTATAGGTAAAGTCTAGGCACGTAAAATCACAAAGTGAATGGCCTCGATCTTGAAAATTTGATCCTCTAAATATCGGTTGTACCAAAACTTCGAAAAACATATAGAAATGTATTTAAAAGTGTTTGAAGAATACTGATTTTACGATTTTAAATAAGTTTTTTATATCAATTGATCAACCTAACCTTCCAAAATTATTGTACATAGTTCTAGCTCGCCTACGTTAAAAACTAGCCAATTTAAAAATCCCGAGACTAGGTAACGATGCAACACAATTCGACAGTTAAAAAACGTTTTTTTTTATGATCATACAATTTTAACTCCTCAAAATCTGGAGATTTTAGAAAGGCAAAGGTCTAGGCACATAAAAGGACAAAGTGAACGATGTCGATCTTCAAAAAATATAATGAAAAATTCTTAAAGTGTTTAAAGTGTTTGATGAATAAGATGATTTTACCATTTTAAATAATTCTTTTCATTCTTGTAATATGAAATTTGAATTTTAAAAAATAAAAAAACAATTATCAGACCTAATTTTGGCTTATCGCTAATAACTATTTACTTAATATGTTTATTCTTTCTTTAAAACCAAATTAATTTTAGTCATCACTTTCCAATTTAATTAAATTGAAATAGTAATTTGACACTTTACGATTGAAAGAGATTACATAACGAGTTTGTACAAAATTTGAGAATATTTTTTGGATATTCAATCTTATTTGTTGAAGCACAAATGTTCCAAATTAGGATTACGTCTCGTTCAATCACTAGATCGTACGTGTCCTCTTCTCAAACATGTAGACTAGGAAGAGCAAGGGGTCGCCCGTTAAGGTTAAGCACTGGTGTGGTGCTAGCCTAAGGCTCTTCAACGATCAATTCAGTAAGTTTGTTAAGAGAAACATAGTAAATAGTAATTTTGACAGAGTACTAGTGAATAGTGAATAATAGTTACCTATATTAGAGAATGTTCACCTCTTTTGTAACGACCCGTCCCTAATTTTAAGGATTAATTAGGGATTAATGACGGATTAGCAAGGCTAATCAGGGTTTAGTCGAGGATTAACGGACGTTTAGGGCGAAATTACGATTTTACCTCTGAACGACGACAAAAAGTTAACTTTTGACCCGGGAGGTCCGATGGCCGATGACCGTTACGTAGATCGAGTCGATACGAATCCGTAGACATGCGGCACGTCGAATTCGGACGTTCGACAAAAAAGTTATGGTTCAGGGAAGTTCAAACGAACTATTGCACGTTTTACGAGGCGAGGGACTTTTGGCTTTAAGTGGGGCCTATATATTTTGGACAGGTCCAATGGATGAGTGACAAGTGTCACCCATCCATTGGCCATCTCAAACAGACACATGCATATCCCCTTCCCTTTTTTTCGGTCATCTTCCATCCCACCAACCCAGCAACTCTTCAACCCAATCCAAACCCTTTTCCCATCTAATCATGTGTGAGGCCAAGAGAGTGAGATGAGGGCAGGATGGTGATGGCCGATCAAGGACAGCGCCGCCGTGGACGGCGGAGGACCCTGTGCACGGTAAGCCCAGTTATGCCCATTTTCTCTTATTTTTTATTTTTGACGTTATGTACAGTTTTAGTCGATTATGATAGGTTTATTAGGGTGTTAGGAAGGTTTTAAGAAGGTTTTTGGTGGTGGTTGATGGCTGAGGAGCCCTGGGAGAAAATTGGAAAATTGGGTCGTGAGGGGAGTTTTTGAATCGTTGAGGTTTTGTGGGTTTTCGTGGTTTTGATCACACCATTAGGTTTCTAGGATCGTAATAGGAAGAATGGAATTGGATTGGAAGAAAAAGGATGAAAATTGGCCGAATTATGGGGCTGGACAGGTCACGCCGGTCTAGTTGGACCAGATTGAAAAGCCTGGACCGGACCAGCCTATCAGACCCGATCGACTGGAGGTTGAAGGTGACCCTGTGCAGGCGCGTGAAGCCCACGCGCAGGGCCTTCATGCGGCTTGTGGCGGCGCGTAGAGAGGTTTTTGAGGAAATTTCCAACATGTGAAATCATCTATTCGATGTAACGAACATTTTGGGACTGGTTTCGAGTCGATCAGACATCGTCTCGATATAGTTCGGGTTGTCCGAAGGTTTAGGATCGCGTTTAAAAATAGTTAAAAATCCTGGAAAACTAGGGGGCTTTAGTGAGGAATTAATTAAGTAGTTAGTAACCCTCTAAAGTGATTTGGAAAGGTTCGGGAACCCCGGAGACGATGATTGACCTGGGAAGGCGTACATCGCGCATATCAAGGCGGCAGCTCGGACGGTCTGTGAGTGAACTTTCTTTTATGAATCGATGATGCATAAATGTTTTATAAGTGTTTTAATACATGTTTCGTGATGCCTTGAGTGCATTTTATGTGTGTGTTTACGTAGTGGCACGTATTTCGAGATTTTGATTTTATACGTGCTTATACACGTTTATGGTTTCGGTTTAAATGAAATGGTTTTGAAAGGTAAAACGACCCATTTGGTCTTGGTTTTGATTCAGGCATGTGGCCCTATTGATGACCCACAAGTCTGAATTGTGGTCGCGACTGGTGCTGTGTGCACAGCGACGGACGATACGACACTCACATCCGGACTGGGGCTGTGTTCCTTCCGGAGAGGTCACGATGCACGTTTGGTTGTCGAGCAGCCACTAAAGGCTCGACTTCGGAGTGCTGACGGTATAGGAGATCGATCGGTGATGGGTGTACCATGATCTAGAGGTGGTCGCGGCAGTGATATGTTTACGGTGACATACTAGGATTGAGAGCGGTCATGGACTAATGGTTGCACGCATCACTCTGATTGGAATCGTGACTGACCCTGAGATATCGAGCTCGATGCCTAGTTGATTTTGAGTTCGGACTGGAAGCCCAGTTAAATTGTGAAATCGGGCTAGAGGCCCCGTTGAGTCATAAGTTCGGGTAGGAGGCCCAGTTGACTTGTGTTATCGGGCGTGAGTTTCATTTATGGTTTTCCATATTAGTATGTATATACCCTCCTTTATGAGTTTATTTGGTCTCCTCCAGACGTCGACCTGGAGAGTCACGATCTACTATCTGGAATGAGTAATCCTCATAGGGGCACATTCCAGGAGTGGGAGATATGATAGAGTCTCGTCCTGATCCGGAGAGACGCTCGGACTAGATTTGGAGACAGAGCCTCCCAGGTGGAGAGTTCTTGGGGGTAGATTCGGAGTGAAACCCCGAATAATATGCATACTTATATATATAGAAATCGTGACATATATCGAGGATTTGTTCCTTAGGGGCTGTGTGCTCCGAGTAGACATTAGAGGATGTCTAGGATGGGTTATATATGTATATATGTATATGTACATGAGATTTCACGGAGATGGTTTTGGGCTGAGACCCACATGTGTTGGATTTTGGACGAGTTTCCCACTTGATTGGATTGTGGGCCAAGGCCCTGTGTTCTATGTTTGAGAAATGGTTTTTGAACGCATGCATACTTTTTAGTGAAGGGCATAAAGGTCTTTTTATGAAATGCTTTTATAAAATCTTTGTTTTGTCCACTCATAGCTTTAATGTTTTAATGCCATTCAGGTTGATTGCGGATGCGGGCTGTAGTAGAGACCGAGACATCACATTCCTCCTCCGGATCCTGGCGCTTTCTGGTAGTCCCAGTGGGGCTAAGGACGGAATTATCACTGGTCTGACACTTCGTGTCAGACGGGAGCAGGCACGTCCCACGTTAAACTCGGAGGATTTGGGACGGGTCTTGTCAAGTGGTATCAGAGCGGGTTTTGCTCTTAGAGTGTCGCGAAGGTCGAGGATGTGATGTCTCTACAGTCGTAATAGCCCGTCATCAACCTGATAGTTAGGGTAAGAGTAGGAGGATTCAGTGGAATCGAATCCTAGCTAGACTACGTTTAGCACAAGGTGCAATTGTGTAGGGTTCGATTGGTATAGGATGTCTCATTTTCCCAGTGGTTGCATCCCGAGCGGGGTCATTGCGCATGTGAATCTAACGGCTTAGAGCTGTCGTGTTACTGAAGATAGGATCCAGTAGACCAGTAGACACCGTATGACGACCTGAGAGTCGGGACCGTCGTGGCGTCATGATGGACATGGAATGAAACAAGTGGAACCAGTAGAGGCCAGACGTTAGGATCGTCCACGATATAACTACAAGGTTCAGAAATTGTTTTGCTATGAGCAGTCAGGAGTACGATGACCTTAGTTGAGACAGGTTGGAATAGGAACGTTGACCCTATTTGGCGTGGGATGCCATGTTTCGATGTGTCGAATCCCGGAGGGATGTCGACTGGCAGGGAGTGGGCTTATCATATTCATTGGGTATTTGACACAACTCCTTGGATTTGGGCTTATCATATTCATTGAGGATTTGTGAAATACTTACTTTCAAAAAGTATTTCAAATCCTTGGATTTGGGCTTATCATATTCATTGAGTATTTGACACAAATCCAAATCCTCATAACTAACATGTATCCACACAACTGAATTTGAATTTGAAGGTCCTAATTCAAATCCAATTCAAAATCCATGTCTACTCAAACAGGACCTTAGAGTTCAAAAAACTTTGGAGGTTAATTAATTACAATGCAACACAAAAAAGTTATGATTTCAATTCAATACGTATTATTAGTTTTTGTTCTTTCATTTTTAATTATAAACTTGCCTACAATTTGACAGTCTATGGTTTTTTTTTCTCCAATTGATTAGGGCAGTGGTTGAGTTCCCTACGTTGTCGTAGACACTCTTGGACTTGTTGAGTGGCAACCTACCTAAATTTTCACCTCTTCTATCCATTTTCTTTTTCATCATTTCTTTGGTGGCTCCATGAATAACTGTATAGGAATTAGGAATAGAAATTCAAAATCATTGTATTGTCTAATTTCTATAATTAGTTAGAATGGTGTATCCTACCTTATCTATTATTAATAAGTAGGCAAACAAAAAATGAATTTGAAGAAAAAAAACAAGTAATTTCTTCTAGTGATACACAAGTAATTCTAATTTGTACTCCCTAATTAGTTTTCTCTATATGTCTTCCATGCACATCGACTTCTTCATCTTCTTGGGAATCTTTCAATCTTCCAATTCAGAGCCGATATGGGGACAAATTATCTTACGCACCATCTCAAGGGCCTCAACCTCACCTTGCTTCTAATGTTGAAGCACATCTTCAGAATCAAAGTTGGCCAATCCCTTGTCTTTCCTCTTCCTCCCCTTCTCCTCGGCCATTATAAGACAAGGCTCATTAGTTTCATCATCCACATCGATGGTAAGCGCCAAGAGAGGCCGACCAAAAACGGGCATCGAAATGCCAATTGGCTAGACTAAGACCAACCCTGAAGCAGTTGAGAAGAGAGGCACCCCACCCCCCAGAAACCAAAATATCATGCTCCTTCAACTCGGCATGGCCACCATCAATTCTCAAGGAAAGCTGAGCCAAGGACCTTCTGACAGGACCCATCCCAAATCCCCCCGGGATTAGTGCGGGATGACCCTGCTCCCGTCTGACACTGAGTGTCAGACAAGGGATATTTCCTACCTTTGGCCTCCCGGGCTATCAGAGTACGCTAGGATCCGGAGGAGGTATGTGATATCTCGATCTCTGCTACAGTCCACATCCAATGTCAACCTGAAGGGCAGTCAAAACATTAAAAGCTGTGAGTGGACAAAACAAGACTTTATAAAAACATTTCCATAAGAAGACATTTGTACCCTTCACTAAAAAGCATGCATGCATTCGAAAACCATTTATCCAGAAAAACCATAGGTGGGAACTAAGCCCAAAACCAAGATTGAAAGAACCATAATGAAAACGACCATACGGGCCACTGCCCAAATCCATAAGGGACTCGGCCCAAATCATAAGAAACCAACCACACGGGCCACTGCCCAAAACCTGTGTAAACACACATCATATATCATATCATATAGCATACATCATATATACATATAATTCACACAACCAATCCTGTCACGGTTTCCAAAGCTACGCGCGTGCTACCCAGGTCTCAATCCGAGTCTTCTCAAAGTCAAGATCAATGTCCGCAGACCACTGACCCTACCCGAGGTAATAGTAATCATAGCCTTTCTGAGAGTAAGGAACCCAACTGGGGGGTGACTCCACTCAGTCGGTGCTCCGTGACTACTCCGGGGTCCACCCAGGCCAACGACCCTTCCCGGAGGAGATAATAGAAGTAAATGAAGGTATATGAATACATATATATACATAACATAAACATTCATGCCCGGTTCCCTTGAACCGTCATGATCCATAACATCCATTAACCAGGGTTCATGCCGGTTCCCATAAACCGTCATGAACCAGAATGACCTGACAAAGATTCACGCCGGTTCCCATAAACCGTCATGAACCACAATGACCTTTCCAGGGTTCATGCCGGTTCTCATAAACCGCAATGAACTTGGAAATCCATCTAGGGTCCCTGACCCGAAATCATAGTGTAAAACAACTGGGTCTCGTGTCCGAACATATGACTCAACTGGGCACCGTGCCCGATATCTAAGGGTCAGTCAGGACTACGATCATAGTGATGCGTGCAACCATCCATCCAGGACCGCCCTCAATCCTGGTATGTCCCCGTGAACGTATCAACCGACGCGACCACCACAAGATCATGGTGCACTCATCACCGATCGATATCCTGAACCGTAAGCACTCCGAAGTCGAGCCTCTTCAGGCTGCCCGACCACGAATCGTGCATTGTGACCTCTCCAGAAGGAACACATCCCATACTGGAGGCGAGCGTCGTATCGTCGATCGCCGTGCACATAGCACCCGTCGCGACCACGATTTAGACCCGAAGGTCATAAATAGCATCATATGCCCGAGACAAAACCAAATGGGTCTCATACCCGAGTTTATCCTTTTAGAACTCCAAAACCTTTTCATTAAGACCAAGAAAGACATACAGACCCGTATAAGCACCATATAAGGTCGAAACCTCGAAATACGTGCCTATACGTAACCACACATCCAAATGCACTCATGGAACCGTAGAAGATTTCATATGTTGAACACTTCCCCAAATTATGGACCACGCGCCCTCACGCGCCCTTACAAGGTTAAAAACACTATTCATCCCCATCAACCTTGGAAAATCGGTTTTTTTTTTCTGGTTTTCCGGTCCGGTTACTGTGCTGAACCGGCGTGACCGGTTCAGTGCTCCTCCTCCTTCGTTTTCGTTCCGTTTGCTCCCATTTTAATCCCTAAATTCCTATTTCTTCATTTCCTATCTAACCCAATCAATTAAACCCCCCAAAACCGATTGAAACCCATGGTTCCATTTTGAACCATACGGTTCAAAGTTTCCAAAACCGTCCCACGGCGTCACAGCCGTCTACCACCCACCAATACCATCCTAATAGCTTCCTATTAACCCCTTAAACTCATCCTAATCGTCCATAAGCAACCACAATATCAAAATCAAATTAAAAGGGAAAAATGGCCTTACCGTGCACCCGCACGGGTTCGTGGCTCCACCGCCCACAGCGGCGCCTTCCTAGGCCGGCCACCGTGTCCTACATCCTCCCTCACTCTCTGGTCTCAGTCCTGGTCGAAATGGGGTTGGGTTGGCTGGGTTCGGGTTGCACAAAGATGGAGAGAAATGATGAGATCGGATGGTTGTTTGGGTTTGAAATGAAAATGGAATGGTTTGCACGGTGCATGAATCAATTTGGGTGTCCATTGGATGGGTGACACTTGTCACTCATCCATTGGGCATCAGGATAAATATCTGGGCCCACTAGAGTCCAAAAGTGAACTCGTCTCGTAATTCGTGCAATAGTGCACTCGAACTTCCGTGAACCGTAATTTCGCCGTCGAACGTCCAAATTCGACGTGCCGCCTGTCTATGGATTCGTATCGTACTTATCTACGTAACGGTCTTCGGCCCTCAGCCATCGGACCTCTTGGTCAAAAAGTCAACATTTGCCCCTTTTTAACCAAAATTACCAAATTGCCCCTAAACTTCCGAACGTCATAACTTCCTCCTCAAACGTCGGAATTGAACGTGCCACCTGTCTATGAACTCATGACGTCACGAACTACCTCACGGTCATCGGTCAAAGTCCATTTGACCGCCCGATTGAAAAGTCAACATTTTACCACGCCTAGGGGCAAAACGGTCATTTCGCATCGTTCGTCTGATTTCGCCCTACTAATCACCGATTAGCCTCACTAATCGTGATTAGTAACTAGTCTAATCATGGAATTTGGGACAGGTCGTTACAACCTTCCCTCCTTAATTAATTTCGTTCTCGAAATTCCAACTGACCTAATCTAACCGTTTTTCCCTCCTTAATTAGTTTCGTTCTTGAAACTCCAACTATCTTGATTCCACATCCACCTCGTGGAAAGTAGAATCAACCTCAAAACACGTGTACGCTCGTACACCAACTAACCTGAACAATCCTTACTCGTCTGCAACTAGACGTACCACTAACGCTCACGTCGCATCGTCTACATTCGACCACGTCGAATAGCAGAAGTCGTACGCTCTGAACTGACACCACCTGTCAGTATCAGAGTAGCCCAAGTATCCTATGATCGACCCATTTGTCAAATCTACCCTTTCGCTGACATAAACAACTCTACAGTTCCTTCCTCAATCTCCAACCTATCCTGACGTCTGCTCCCACTGGGAGTCACCAAACCGCACTCAACGATCTACGCTGACACCTCCGACAAACCGTCACCACTTGACAGCCGTTAGTCGAAAACTGACACTATACCCACTTGTGGTTACACTAACCACCAACATACTCATCCTGAGTATACTTATACCAACATCTAACTCGACCTGCGTGTAACTGGACCCCTCAGAAATACTATGACCTAATGCACAGTATCCAATGTCTAGTTCACGACCTCGATTAATCCGATGGTATCAGCATCAATCCAACTACCAACACGCTCACCATCATACCACTGGTATAACCTATATACCGTCACTAGGCACCACAAGTCTGCCCAGTATTGTACCTCGAACAATGTACAAGGTACGTGCATCCATTACCAACCAGACTATAGCAACAACAACGACGACCTAGGTTGTAGGCAATCACGTTTCTATAATGGAGTTCATCTGTCCAATCCAACATTAGACAAATCGAAACTCCAACCCATCATCCATTTCCAAATCCGAATCTGAATCCACAATTTCATAAGAAATCCCGAATCCAAACCCAGAAATCATATCCATAATCTTGTCCAAATTCGAATCCGAAATCATTATTCTGTAAACTAGTATCAGGAATGACCATTCTGAACCCAAATCCATAAAAGAAAATCCACTGTCAAGCTCCAGAATCAAATCCTGAATCGTCACCCAGAATCCGATTCCAAAACCCAAATCCAGCAATCCTCTTTCAAGTTCCAAAATCAAATCCTGAATCGTCATCCAGCAATCTGATTCCAAAACTCGAAATATCGTTCTTGTCTACCGAGACGCACCAAAATCGAACCTATCGGTTACCTGCTCAACCGATTACCACAATACAATCGATTGACTTCATAGGGAAGCCAATCCCCATATCAACACATCTCTACATCTAAACAGACCAGTCAACGACGAGACACGCCGAGACTGTGGGTTCTCACTGAGTACCTCGTATCGATCCTTGTCATTCCACCGAGGAAAAATCAATAATGATCGAATACAATGACATCAAAATCCATCCTACGTGAATGCAAACAAAACTCGCTACACTCACCACGTCATGTAACCTGACATCGTCTACCACCAAGTAGAGAATGAGGAATCTCAGTCACCTAACTTCGATATACTCACTCTACCTAATGACCCAAGATAAACCACGGATCCACCAACCAATACACGATCGACGTACTAGTAGCGACCAACAACATCTACATCATCAACATCATCTACCATGGTAGAACCTGAGAAGTCACCCAAAATGACTTCGAAATATCGATTACCAATGCGAAAAACCCGCATTCCACTCGTCACCTCAATCGCAACCTCTCGCGATTCCGAAGTTCCAACCAGATTGGAAAAAACACACTCGGACATCAACCACGTGTCCATAATCAGTCTAACTCACTACCAAGTTCGACCGTCGATTTACACCATTTATGCACATCCAAAAGGATGTCAATTCATCATAATCTGATGTACCGCCCGACTGAAAAGTCACCACAGACCTCTCAGACAAATCTCTGCATACCACCATATTTGACCAACTCTGGCCAACACTGACCAACTGGTTGCCAAATCCTACGACAGATCAAATCTGACCAATCGGTCACTAATCCCCCAACTATCCGTGATCCATTTCCGAACTACAGATACCGAACAATTGCCCATTTCGACGGATGTGACTCAACGTCATCACAAACACCGGCACCAGCACCAGCGCTAGTACCACCACTGTCACTATCACCAACATCACCTGTCGGCATTAGTACAGAGTGTGCGAATCATACAACTCTGGATCTCCGCTCATACCGAGTGACTATCCCGTACCTCTGCTCGAATAGGAGAAACTCTGCCTCCCTTGTACCCGATAACTCTGGGTACAGTCACCCTGACAACTCATACGAGAAAAGGACACGTCCCCTGAATGTCCCCGATTCCCAACAATCGTAACTACAACCACTCTCGGTAGTAGCGCCTGTCACAGACTCGCGCAGACCTCACTATCAGACATCGCTATCGAGACTCTGCATCCAACGGAATCAACCGCACGTACTACCACTCCGGATCCCACTCAGGGATTCCATCGACAAGTACCAACCCTGATAACTTGTCCAACCAATCACTAACCAGTAGCAACTCGACTCAACCAATGTCGTCTACCAGGTCATCCATGACCTTAGTTGCATAAACAATCCATCACAACTAAAGTAGCACGACAACCAATTAGGTCTAACTGATAAGTACAACCCCGGCTGCGAAGTGCAGTCCCAACACAAGCTGACATGACTAGACTGACTAAAGAATCCAAATCTGAATAGTCGTCCAAGTCAAATCACTCGTCAACTCACATTCCCGAACCATACACCTAAGGTAGGGTTCCACAATCAAGCCCTAGGGTCACTCTAAACCCAACTGCGAAAAGCAATAAAATCAATAATCTGATCAATTCCGCGGTCCTGACATCGCAAAGATTTCAATCCAATCCTACCAACCAGGATTCCTCGAATCCGACTGCCAACTGCCATAAGTTCAACCAGAGTTCCCTGAACTCGACTGCTAACCGCCAGCAGCAATGTAATCCATAACCCGACTGCTCCCAGCAGTACATCCATCTAACTCAACCAATCCGATCATCGGATAGTCACAACTCCAAACTAGTCGTCGGAACCGATCCTAGGACGTCGTGAAGACGATCCACACTAACCGTCTCACGATCCAAAACTCTAACGTAATACTACGTTCACTATTCGTAGGGTTCCACACTGTCAACCACGAAAGAAATATGGCAACCCTGGCATCTAGTGCCGAACCAAGACATATCACGATTCCATCCTACTAACTATCGTACCGACATCCCAACTATCAGGTTGACCACGAACTGTAGCCCATTGAGATATCACACCCTCGACCTGCGTACGACTCCAAGAGCTCCGCGGTTGCTCGAATAGAGACAACCCCGTTCTGACAAGCAATCCTATGCTCTGATACCACGTTGACAGGACCCATCCCAAATCCCCCCGGGATTATTGCGGGATGACCCTGCTCCCGTCTGACACGGAGTGTCAGACAAGGGATATTTCCGACCTTTGCCCTCCCGGGCTATCAGAGTACGCTAGGATCCGGAGGAGGTATGTGATATCTCGATCTCTGCTACAGTCCACATCCAATGTCAACCTGAAGCGCAGTCAAAACATTAAAAGCTGTGAGTGGACAAAACAAGACTTTATAAAAACATTTCCATAAGAAGACATTTGTACCCTTCACTAAAAAGCATGCATGCATTCGAAAACCATTTATCCAGAAAAACCATAGGTGGAAACTAAGCCCAAAACCAAGATTGAATGAACCATAATGAAAACAACCATATGGGCCACTGCCCAAATCCATAAGGGACTCGGCCCAAATCATAAGAAACCAACCATACGGGCCACTGCCCAAAACCTGTGTAAACACACATCATATATCATATCATATAGCATACATCATATATACATATAATTCACACAACCAATCATGTCACGGTTTCCAAAGCTACGCGCGTGCTACCCAGGTCTCAATCCGAGTCTTCTCAAAGTCAAGATCAATGTCCGCAGACCACTGACCCTACCCGAGGTAATAGTAATCATAGCCTTCCTGAGAGTAAGGAACCCAACTGGGGGGTGACTCCACTCAGTCGATGTTCCGTGACTACTCCGGGGTCCACCCAAGCCAACGACCCTCCCCGGAGGAGATAATAGAAGTAAAGGAAGGTATATGAATACATATATATACATAACATAAACATTCATGCCCGGTTCCCTTGAACCGTCATGATCCATAACATCCATTAACCAGGGTTCATGCCGGTTCCCATAAACCGTCATGAACCAGAATGACCTGACGAAGGTTCACGCCGGTTCCCATAAACCGTCATGAACCACAATGACCTTTCCAGGGTTCATACCGATTCCCATAAACCGTCATGAACTTGGAAATCCATCTAGGGTCCCTGACCCGAAATCATCAGTGTAAAACAACTAGGTCTCGTGCCCGAACATATGACTCAACTGGGCACCGTGCCCGATATCTAAGGGTCAGTCACGACTCCGATCATAGTGATGCGTGCAACCATCCATCCAAGACCGCCCTCAATCCTGGTATGTCGCCGTGAACGTATCAACCGACGCGACCACCACAAGATCATGGTGCACTCATCACCGATCGATATCCTGAACCGTCAGAACACCGAAGTCGAACCTCTCTAGGCTGCCCGACTACGAATCGTGCATCGTGACCTCTCCCGAAGGAATACATCCCAAACCGGAGACGAGCGTCATATCGTCGATTGCCGTGCACATAACACCCGTCGCGACCACGATTTAGACCCGAAGGTCGTAAATAGCATCATATGCCCAAGACAAAACCAAATGGGTCTCATACCCGAGTTTATCCTTTTAGAAATCCAAAACCTTTTCATTAAGACCAAGAAAGACATACAGACCCGTATAAGCACCGTATAAGGCCGAAACCTCGAAATACGTGCCTATACGTAACCACACATCCAAATGCACTCATGGCATCAAAAACAAGTATTTAAAACATATAATAAACATTTATGCATGCACCACTTTAGAAAACAAGGTCCACTCATAGACCGTCCGAGCTGCCGCCTCGATTTGCATGCCATACGGCTCCCCGAACCGATCACCGTCACGGGACTCCCAAACCTGTCCAAATTTTAATAGAAGGTTAATAACTACTTAATTAACCTCCTACCAAAGCCCCGTAATTTTTCCGAACTTTTAACTATTTTTAAACCACCCTAAACCTTCCGACACCCCGAAAACTATCGAAACGATGTCCGATTGACGCGAGACCAATCCCAAAATCTTCGTTATATCGAATAGAAGATTTCATATGTTGAACACTTTCCCAAAGTATGGAACACGCGCCCTCACGCGCCCCTAGAAGGTCAAAACACTATTCATCACCATCAACCTTGGAAAACCGATTTTTTTTTTCTAGTTTTCCGGTCCGGTTACTGTGCTGAACCGGCGTGACCGGTTCAGTGCTCCTCCTCCTTCGTTTTCGGTCCGTTTGCTCCCATTTTAATCCCTAAATTCCTATTTCTTCATTTCCTATCTAACCCAATCAATTAAACCCCCCAAAACCGATTGAAACCCATGGTTCCATTTTGAACCATACAGTTCAAGTTTCCAAAACCGTCCCACGGCGTCACAGCCGTCTACCACCCACCAATACCATCCTAATAGCTTCCTATTAACCCCTTAAACTCATCCTAATCGTCCATAAGCAACCACAATATCAAAATCAAATTAAAAGGAAAAAATGGCCTTACCGTGCACCCGCATGGGTTCGTGGCTCCACCGCCCACGGCGGCGCCTTCCTGGGCCGGCCACCGCGTCCTACATCCTCCCTCACTTTTGGTCTCAGTCTTGCTCGAAATGGGGTTGGGTTGGCTGGGTTTGGGTTGCACAAAGGTGGAGAGAAATGGTGAGATCGGGTGGGTGTTTGGGTTTGAAATGAAAATGGAATGGTTTGCACGGTGCATGAATCAATTTGGGTGTCCATTGGATGGGTGACACTTGTCACTCATCCATTAGGCATCAGGACAAATATCTGGGCCCACTAGAGTCCAAAAGTGAACTCGTCTCGTAATTCGTGCAATAGTGCACTCGAACTTCCGTGAACCGTAACTTCGCCATCAAACGTCCAAATTCGACGTGCCGCCTGTCTATGGATTCGTATCGTCCTTATCTACGTAACGGTCTTCGGCCCTCGGCCATCGGATCTCTTGGTCAAAAAGTCAACATTTGCCCATTTTTAACCAAAATTACCAAATTGCCCCTAAACTTCTGAACGTCATAACTTCCTCCTCGAACGTCGGAATTGAACGTGCCACCTGTCTATGAACTCATGACGTCACGAACTACCTCACGGTCATCGGTCAAAGTCCATTTGACCGCCCGATTGAAAGGTCAACGTTTTACCACGCCTAGGTGCAAAACGGTCATTTCGCATCGTTCGTCCGATTTCGCCATACTAATCACCGATTAGCCTCACTAATCGTGATTAGTCACTAATCTAATCATGTAATTTGGAACTGGTCGTTACATCTTCGAAGTCAACCTCGTCTTGATCATGTTATGATAGTTCACGTTCATCGTCGAGGTGCTGGTCTTCTCCGCGTCGACCTTGGCTATAGTGACCTTATCCAAAGAAGGGAAAATCCACAACCTCCAAATTCCCAGATACATAGGCAAACTTATGTTTCCATGTTTTTTGAGAAGTTGGCATGCCTTCAATAAAAAGGTCCCTCTCCTTTTTATTAAGGGACTCTACATAAATCCAACCAGTATTATCTCTAACAAGTTTGTAAAATGGTTAATATGCCCCCATATCAGCTCACCCTTCCCAAATAACCTAAAGGCCTTATAAATTCTAGTCAACATAAACGAACAATTTGGATGAAGCTGATTTAGGGCTACCCCAACCTCAACGCCCTTCTTTTAGAGCCACGATAGAGAAGAACCATCACCCTATGATTGAAATTATCAGGGTGAAAGGTCGCCATGCCGACATGAGGCCTTCTCAGTCTATCTGCCTTCCCAAGCAATTGAATTTTCATAGAATCAGGGATGCTGAACATATTTCGGTAGGCATTCAAATCTTCCCAATTTAAACATATTTTCCAACCAACCTCATAGGTCGAGCTAGCAACCATATCAAGTTTGTTGGCTTCTTCCATGCCAATCTCCAATGGCCCATGTCTCAAGCTTTATTCTTTACCCTTACCCTTATCTTTATGAGCAGGAGATGCGAATAATTCACTTTGATCATCATAAGTGACTTTGGCGTTAGAGATCTCGGCCCAACCACCAGCTGACACATAACGGGAGTCAATGCATTTAAAAGGTTTATTAAGCTCTCCCTACAGATCCTAGGCCGATTATCCTTCAGTAGTCTAAAGGATTGGCTCATACATTTTCTTATCTACCTCTAACTTAACCCTAAGGTTTGGCCAAGAGGAATCAGAAGCCGATTAAAAAACATTTATGTTTTAATTAGAGCTGGCTGAGCTAGCTTCTGATTCACTATCAAATGCATTATAAGACTGATTCCCGGATCCTTCTAAATCACATCTACAACATACAAGGAAGATATAAGAAGGGAAACATGCTTGATACAACAATTAGACTCATGGACAATCAGACAAGCACACTCATGAAGCTAATTACCAATTCATACAAAAGTCACATTCAATAGAAAAAGAAAAGGAGGAACATTGCAATACCCAGTTTATGGGAATTCCACAGTGAACTACGTGGCAAAATGCTCGTAAAAAATCTCCTAAATAGGATTTAAAGTGGTCGGAAATCGCCTTTAAAATTTTCAAGATTCTCTCTCAAAAGCCAAAAGTGATAAATGAAGAAGTATTAAAGCTTTTATAAGCTCTCAAAGTCGACCATTACAAACCCACAGGGCCAAGTGAAGAGTCGTGCACAAGACCTTAGCTCATGCACACTCGACGTGTGGCATAGCACTCAGAACATGTCAGACCACGTCATTGGCTCTTACAAGCCATGGAATTTCCTAGCCAATCGACCACATGATAATGCGAGGTTCCACTCCTGCGGGCCGTACAATATGACATACACTCATCTTGCAAGTGACACTCGATCAGCTATGACATTCTTTGCTGATCGGCCACATGACCAAGCGAGGTTTAGCTCCTGCGAGCCGTACAAGATGACATACACTCATCTACAAGTAGAACTCAATCGGCCATGGAAATTCCTAGCTGATCGACCACATGATCGTGCGAGGCTACATTCTTGCAAGTCGTACAAGATGACATACACTCATCTTACAAGTGGCACTCAATCAGCCATGGATATTCCTAGCTGATCAGCTACATGATCATGCGAGGTTCTGCTCCTAAGGGTCGTACAAGATGACATTCAACTATGGACATTCCTAGCCGATTAACCACATGATTATGCGAGGTTCCGCCGATATTGGCCAAACAAGATGGCACTCGGCCAAGGACAACAGGCTAACTATAGTGTCTCACCTTAGCCAAGGCTTTGGGAGACTGGGGATTAGCATAGGACAAACAACCGTACATGTTGGTATCTAACAACAAGCCCTCAACGAAAGAAATCCACCAAACTTGGGGAGGCTTCTATTCCCACCTAATTTGGTCAACCTAACAAAAACATATTAGTCCCTCTAAGATCACATTTCGCCTGCGGCTGAACAAATGCATATCCTCAACCCAAGTTACATCCCACTAACCCAACCATGCACAAAAACACCTAAAACCATCATATCTGGTCAGCCTACATGTTTCTCGGTCGACCGAGTCAAATACGAACATGGAACTAGGGACCACAATGTCACGTGTCAGCTACAAAATCTAGGACATTTATCCTACATCAAACTATTACACCTATAATATTCAATGACACTATAAATATAAGGGCACATTCCCTCCAAAAGTTAATGAGAATCTTACTCTCACACTGCCTATGTTACTATAGTACTTTCCCCACTTAAACTAAGTATTGAAGACTGTTAGAACGGTACCATACTATTACTCTTTTGCTCTTACCTTCTCCCTGCAGGTTCTATTATCCCGAGAAGAGCGAACCAAGCGAGTTCAGTGAGAATGTTAAGTTGTTGTTGTATCAACAACTAACATTTATCCACAAAACTGAATTTGAATATCCAAATTTAAATTCAAATCCAAGTCTAATTCAAAATTCATACATATTCAAACAAGCCCTTAGAGTTTCAAAAATTTGGAGGTTAATTCATTACAATCCAACTCAAAAAAAGTTATGATTTCAATTCAGTACGTATGTATGTTAGTTTTAGTTGTTTCGTTTTTAAATATGGGTTTGTCTATAATTTGACGATCTTTCATTTTTAAATATAAATTTGTCTACAATTTGACGATCAACTTTTTTTTTTCTCTGATTTATTAGGGGAGTTGTTGAGTTCCCTACACTGCCTAGACACTATTGGGTGCCAAGCTACCTAAATTTCCACCTCTTCTTTCCTTTTTCTTCATCATCGTTTCTTTGGTGGTTCCATGAATCACTGTATAGGAATTAGGAAGGAAATCTAAATAAAAAATCTTTGTATTGTTTAATTTCTATAATTCGTTTGAGAGTGTATCTATCCTAATTTTGTATTCCACAATCAGTTCTTGCGTTCTTGCTCTGTATATGATTGGAAGAAATAGAAGGAGTGCATGGGGTCTGAATTCACTCAAGTATGATAAGAAGTTTGTACTCATCATCTAGAAGAACTTAGCATATACATGCTTCCAAGAGGATATGGTTCGGGTTTGGTGTTTGGTTGGCTTGGGCATATTTCTTTTCCAAAATATCACAACTGTGCTCTATTTAATTATCTTTCTCGAAGCTGAAGACGTTTTACCTCTACTTTTACAACGAATTATCTAAATTGGTATTTTCTCCAATTCCGTGAATGTGATTTAGACATTTGCATTTGTCTCCTTGTTATATTTTCCATGCATGTGGCTTTCCTTTTGACCCACTTTTTCCCTGAGATCATGAGATCAAAAGTATCAGTCCACCACTCAATTCAATTTGTGGTGGAAGGCGATGTCCGCTCACTCTAATTTGTGAAGTTTTAGGTCTCATAAATGTTACGTCAATTAATACTTAATAATAAACTTAATTTCATCTTAATTAATAACCGAGTCTAGGAAAAGAAAAAGGTCTGGATATATACCAAAAAGCTGAATATAAAATCCTTCACTAATACATATATATATATATATATATATATGTAAACCAATACCATTAAACAATATATTATAATGAGATAAAGTATTTAGGAAATATTTACAAAATAAAAAAATTGAGTAATATTTGCACATATTCTGCGGTTGATGTGTGCTTACATCCTTAGAGTCCTTGGTCGATTTCAGCGTCTCAAAGCTTGGGAAATATGCTGAGGTATTTTCGACCAAAGTGGAACAACAAAACAAGCTGGAGTATAGCATTGCGGAGGGCGTGCGAAAAATATATCGGAGATCGTTCGGTAGTCTGCCACAACTAACCTTCTATGGGCTTAATGCCTGAACTGGAAAATCATAAGATAGATAAAAGTTGTTGGCTTTATGTACGGTTTGAATTTCTTATTAATCTGTGAAGTTATTTTAGGGTCTTAGTTAAAATCAAAACAACAAGTTTGATGTAGCAATAAGCCTGAATAATTAATATGTAATATAAATGTCGAATAAAATTTCAGCTTTATGTATTATTTGTTTCTTTCTTTGTTAACAAGTAGTTTGATGTAGCTAAAGGCCTGGACAAACAAGCTAGAAGTTTGATGTAGCTAAGCTTGAGTAATATGTATAACAAAAATATTAGCTTTATGTACTGTTAGTTTCCTAACAAAAAGTTTGATGAGTGCATTTGAATCAAATTGGTTTCCCCAATTTACACGTATTTATGCCCACCATGCATGATTCAAACCTATCTATGTTGGACATCTTATCACTTGGTGATAAGCTCGGTATGAGGTGTTGGTAAAAATAGTGGTAATTGATATATTTACATAAATATGAAAATAAAACCGATTTTATAATCAAATAAATGAATTACAAAGGAAATGTGTAAGAGACACTTTACAGGTATGATCGAGTTTAGAACTTGATTCTATTTCCTTAAGACAAAATTGCCTCTTCACTGGTGCTCAAAGATTTTGCTTGGCAAATGTCCCTCAGGATACAACGATCGCCTTCTTGTGGAAACATCACTTCAATCCACAAGAATAGCGAATGCAAACAGTGTTTAAAACTCTCTCGGAAATTATTCTAAGACTAGATGTTTTATTGCACTAATTCTCCACAAATGGAATGACTTATTTGATGATTGAATTGAATGAATGAAAAGTGTTGTGGGATCTCTATTTATACATATGTTAGCATCTCTTCATAAAAGATGTTTTTTTTTCACAAGAAATACATCTCTTAAAATGATAGTTTGATACCCATTTCCTGAAAGGATGTGACTGCAAAAATATGCAGCAAATATATTTCAAAAGGTTGCGTTGCTTCGAGGATTCAACGGATCCATCATAGTAGCTTGCATGCACTTGCACCGTTTCTTCAAATAGTTGCACCATTTGATTGGATGCCTAAACATGCCCTTTCAATTGGCAAGCGGCATGAGTGCTTGCCATGCACCAATTCAATGAGTATTAGCAGCAGCCATCCAATTACAAATTTAATTCAATGAACTTGCAACCGATCCAATTCCTTCATTCACATATACGTTGTATGTATATTCTATAATTTTCTAATCAAATATTAATTTTATACAAATTAATATTTATCTAGAAAATTATTAAGCAAAGCTTAAGGTCAATCCTTACTTCCAAAAGGTGTAATGGCCCAAGGCAAATGTGTCATTTCAATTTCCATTTACATTATTAGAAATGAACTATTTAATTCTCTAACATGGGGAAGAATTGTGTGGATTAAAAATGGGATTAGGTTACTCTAGGGATCACCATAAGAATTAATGTATATAGACCTTATCTTGACTGGATACATTGACTACATTTGAAAATGAAAGAACAATTCAAATCAATTTCTGACCGCTGGATCTACACGAACAACCGGAATACAATGATCATCATGGTGGGGATCATTTTGAATCCCTAATCCTTAAAAATGATGCCTCTTATATCGTGTCACTCATGAGCGTGCATAATTACACTTCTCATTCATACTAGTGATGCAAATGGGTTTGGCTTCTCTGTCATACCTTCTCTATGTCATATTATACATGCCTTTTTTTCATACCATGCAAAGAGAAAATTGTTCGTCCAAGATTTTGGTCCTTGAATGTTGTCGTCTGAAGATTTGTACTTAGCAAATTATCAGAGCATCTTCATCATAATTGTCAAATTTAATTTTTGGACAAATTTAACCAAAAATTTATCCAAACGTATCAAAATGGGTCTATAGCAGACTAATCAAATTTAACCTAAAACTTTTCTATTGATGTTAGTTATTAGTTCTAATTGCTTCCCGCTAACTATTTGTTCATCTTGTTTCTCTTTCCTATCTCCTTCATTGTCTTCATCCTCTCTTCTTTACAAACTCTCTTCTTCATTCTCAAACTCATTATCATTTGCATTCACAAGTTCTAAATTTTTGTGAATTATCGAAAAATTCAAAGAAAACAAAATTTCCAATTTCCCTTCGTTTATGGGTCGTTAATTGACTCAGATTTTTTGTATATGGTTGTGAAAAGTTTGATTCTTTCCAGTATTTGAAAAATAGAGGTTTTGATGTTTCACACCTTTCAGGTGACGAATGGGACAGTCGAATTGTCACGAACATAATTTGGGTATGATAATTTTAACACATTCTAACAGTTAAGAGGAAGAAAAAGGAAAAGTTAGATGCTTTACCACAAATCATGGTAGTAATGTTGAGTAAAATGATGTTCATTACTACTTCTTGGAGGCGATTGAAAAATATTTTTCACCACATATATCGTCTCCCAAACAAGTGCTTGAAGTTTAGGATTGTTACTCTCTTTTCATCTTGAGATGGATTTCATTTGAAATTTTAACTATTGCATTTGGCTCCAAATTCATTCCATCCAATTTAATCGTTAAATTGGACATATATATTTTAACCGCTAAAAACCTAGTTATATATGTATGCTCGAATTATGGGCTAGATTGATTTTTCACCCAAAATAGACATTTATTTAACCGTTAAAAATTATGTTAAAAACTAGTCGTTGTAGGAAAATTATATTTGTATATATTCAAATTTGAAAAAAAAATGAATTTAATTTTCAAAGTTGGTGAAAATATAACGAGTCTGATTTTGGCACCTATAAAAACTGACTAATTATTAATAACTTTTGAGACATTTTAAGTTAAATTTTTTTAAAAATTTAAATAGTTTGATGTGAATGCTCTCAGTGGGCTTGAGGCCCATGTTAATGGCTCAGTAAAAGTGAGCCCTACATGTCGCCTTCTAAGAAAATTGTATCTTTCGAATAGGGATATGTTGGACTCTTCACGTAGGTAATTACTTACGTTATTTTGCGATCGTAATAAAATTTTAGTGTCTTGACTTCATACTAATTTAAAAAATTAATATTACAACAGATACTTTATATAGAAATTCGTAATGATAAAAAGAATATTAATATAATGGTAATGGTAATGATTGAGAGAATTTTATGGTTATATATATTATTTATTTTTCAAAAATAATTGTGGTATTATCTATTTTAAGTGTAAAAAAATATGCAAAGTAAATTATTTTTAATACTTATTAATTGAATGTAACATATTAATACAGAAATAGAAAAAAGGTAAGCAAAGAAGAAAAAAAAAACTTTCAATAATATTGGTGTAATTTACATGTAACATATAAATAAAGAAAACAATGAAAAAATCACATAAGTGGTGGCCTCTTTGATCCCTATATATGGCTCCGTCCAAGGTTGTCATTGGCTTTGCATGATGACTATTTCAACTAGGAAGGAGTGGCTTTTCTGTACATGTCTTTGAGGGTAATTTACGCATGTTATCTGCAACTCTGCCAATCACCCTGCTGTGCCATCTTTGCCCTTGGCCTTGTAGTGTTGTCGTTGTTTGGCACTTTGGCTTAAGCCTCCATTTCTCCCAAACAAAAAAATAAAAATAAAAATGGAATTGAAGAAGCATAGAAGAGAGAGCGAGAGCAGCAGAGAATTGGAGAAGACTAAACTAATATGGGAGGAATAAGCTATTAATGAGAATTTTAGGGGGTGTATTTGGTTGAGATTTTCTAAGAGTTTAAATATCTCTATAAGTTAAATAGATTTAGTTATGACTTTTAAAGCGTAAAGACCCAAAAATTTGATAAATGTAATTCCAAACGTTTTTAATGTAAGTTAACTATTTTACCCTTATTTATATTAGAGTCAACAATTGATTTTTTATGAGAATATTTTTTGTACATTTTTTGAAGACCGTTACGTAGATCTCAAAATCATGATTCCATAGACAAGCGGCACGTCAGAATTAGAGTTTGGACGAAATTGTTATAGGTCTAAACTACTTAAGGGTATTTTGGTAATTTGAAACAGGGGCATTTTAGTCTTTTTGCTGGCATGATAAGTCAGCACCTGTTGAGACTCACTCCACTTATTGAGCGACGTCACTTGTTACCGTTGATTTTGGATTAGTGGCACCTTATGTTGTGTGTGTGTGCATTTGTGTATTGTGTGTGTGTTGGATTGTCACCCAAGACCAACCCAACCCTCTCGACCAGGGAACCGAAGTGCAAAAGAGAAATAAAGAAGGAAGTTGGGAAGAAAGAAAGAGGAGGAAAAGGAGAAAGAAAGATACAGAGGTTGCAGAAAAAATAAAAAAAGAAGGAAAATCGTGGTCCCTGTATTGTACCTTTAGTTTCAAACTTTAATACTTGATGTTGATGCAGAAATCGTCCGGACTCGTAGAATTCCTTCTTGATCCCTACACACAAGAACGAAAATCAAACGGGACCGGAGGGGGGGGGGGGTTTCAACCGTAAACGCTCTGATGCTTAAGTCAGTTTTCTGAGAGAGAATAATCTGACAGAGTGTTTGCAGAAGTTTTTTATTACCTTTAGAAGTGAGATGAGATCTTCTATTTATAGGTAAGTCTTGAGAGTCACCGGAGCGTCTGATTGGTTGAATGAGATAGAATTAAATAAGTGATTATACCGAGTGTAATCACTTATTTATTAATGAATAAATAATTCGCTGAGAAGTTATTTATTATCGGCATTGATCTAATTAATTAATATATTTATCTGGTAAATATATTGAATTAATGCGAAAATCGTAACATGTCGATATCAATTTTACCAAGGGTAATATTGGCATTATGGGAATTGTTAGCTACGTGGCAGCTCTAGAATATTTCGGTAATTTATGGTTCCAAAAATGCCCCCACATCGCTTAGGAATTCGAGGAATCCTAAGAGATGTAATTTTCTTGTGGTTCCAGTAAACTACGTCTTAATATTTTTATGTGGGAGTATGACTCTTCTTTCCTGGATGTAGCTGGAGATTCACTTTGATCTTGTGCCAAAAGGAATTTTCTGGGCTTGTAATCCTGCTTTGAGTTGGTTTTGCGAGCCCAATTAACTACTAGGGTTTGCTTAATTTTCTTTATTTAAATGAGTGCATGTGACTCTTATTCTTATAAAGAAAGACAAACCCTAGTATTGCTTTATCGCAGAAGGAGGCTGACGTCATTGGCTGCTGTGGTGAAGGTACTTTGCTTCCGTCGTCCGTCAGGTAGAGCCCCTTTTTATTTTCTTTTTTTTTTGTCTATCTCAGTCGTGTCTTGCCTTTAGCAGATTTGCAAAAATGTCCTGAAAGTTTTGTTCAAGTCGAAAGCAAATTGGAAATGTCTTGGAAATTTTGTATTTGTCAAAAGCAAACTGGTGGCCCTTTTTTTTTTTCTTGTGCATGCCGGCTAGCAGGTGGAGGGGATTGTATGGACCTATTTCATGCGCGCTTGAGAGCTATAGGAAGGGACGGCTTGATGTTGCAGGAAGGGAAGGGAGACAGGCGGAAAGTCCCTACTTTTTTTCCTGCGTTTTTTTTAAACGTTTTCTGCTGCAAGCAGCAGCATGTAACTTTTCAACAAACGCATTTCCGCCTACGCCTTTGATGTAATATGTATATATATATATATAATAAAATATATTATATATTTATTGTATTTTAATATATATATATATATAAATGAATATATATATTCTTTTGTTCAGCTTCGATCTTTTGTAAATTCTGAGAGCTATGGATGTCCGATTCCAATGATTCAAGCGGCGGTGCGCTCTATTCTTCGAGACGATCATTTCAAGATGCATGAAGGCATACTTCTGCTATAGTCTTGAAGACCTTATTTTGTGGAGTACCATCTGGTGCATGTCAGGGACTTGTTAGAGTTTCTGACTTCAATAGGTGGCAAATTTGATATAAAGACGCTCCTCCAGTTGACATGTTCGTGGTGCTTTATGGATGGAAGAGCTTGGTGCATTGACAAACGTGTTATCTTCAAGTGTGGGTGGAGCTAACATCAAGGCCTTCAATGAGGAAGGCGTGAAGTTTTATGACTTGAAATGAGGCGAGTCACAAGGTAATGCGCACTCTAGTTTCGGGGCGAGACGCGCTACACTGCAATGAAGGTCATGCTATGGTGCGAGGCGAGGCAAAGTTGACTGCAAGACGAGGTGCAGCAGAGTACATGACGAGGTGCAGCAGAGTACAAGATGAGGTGCAATAGAGTGCAAGGCGAGGTGCAGCAGAGTGCAAGACGAGGTGCAGCAGGGTGCAAGACGAGGTGCAGTAGAGTGCAATGCGAGGTACATCAGAGTGCATGACGAGGTGCAGCAGAGTGCAAGGTGAGGTGCAACAGAATGCAAGGCGAGGTGCAATATAGTGCAAGGCGATGTGCAGCAAAGTGCAATGCGAGGCATGATGCAACTACAAGGCGAGACATGCTGCAAGTGGGAGGTGATGCATGGTGCAACTACAAGACGAGATGTGCAAGTGCAAACGAGGAGTCCTATCACTCGGAGTGCAACGTGTCACAACCCAAGGCAATGCGTGTTGCAGCTAAAAGGCGAGATGTGCTTCATCTTCAAAGCAAGGCTTCCCATGACGCGAGGCGAAGTGCATGTGGTGCCATGAAATAACTGAAGCTTTCCAAGGAGTTGTTTTGGATGACGGATGACCTTCCAGAGACTTGATCTTCAAGGCCTTGTTGAGCTCAGAATGGGAAGGTGGAACATAGAATGGAGGATCGATCATGCCCTCTGCAAAGCTCGAGACGTCGTACATCATCACCTAATTAAAGGAAGAGAGCTTGGCGATGTCATCTTCTAGATGCTGAAGCCAAGTGGCATGAAGACACATAACACCAAACCCTCGTTTCGTCTTGGAGTTGGAAGACAAGCTGCTTTGTAGCCGTCGCAGAGTCAAGCGGTGGTGAAGTTTCTTTTGTGAAGCCAACTATGCCAAGAAAGCGATGTTGAGGAGGTTTCCCCCATTGATTGAACAAGGCCATGGACGATGTGTTACTGAAAGTCCACGATGGGATGATCGAAGGCCTCCAAGGCCTGCTCATAGGTTGACGGAGAGACTCTAAGGTCGTGCTGGTCCTAATGATGAGCTTTATGGTTCTTCTTGTCTCGTAGCTTGATCTTAGTGTTGAATATATATTTGAGCATTCAACTTGTGAATTGCCAACTTATTTAGTTTTCATTAATAGAAGCCTTCCATTTTTTTTTTGAGCGTTTTGTGATTTTCAGCAGATTTTACCTTTGTGTAGTAAATTTGGTCTTCTGACTTCGTTTTAGCTCCCAATTGAGTGTCGTTGGTGGCGTTGCATGACAAGACCCATCCCGATTATCCCTCGATAACCGTGAAAGATCCTGCTCCCGTCTGACAATAACTCGAAAGTACCAAAAGTAGTTTTAAATATATACATATAGAACATAACAAACGATAAACATTGTCAGACAAGGGATAGTTCAGTATTCCGAGACCGTTAACCTAGTCAACAGGTTTACAGAGCATAGGAAATATTTACAAGTAGGGATCAAAATCCTACGCTGCAAAGTGTCTGAGTACGCAACGGTCTGTTTATTCCTCTGCCCCGATATTAGCCTCAGTACCTGTGCACTGGCCTGGAGGGCAAATAAAACATCAAAGGTGTGAGTGGACAAAAATCAAGTTTAGAAATACATTTATCAAGATATAGTCTTACCCTCCAGTTTTCACAAACATGCATGCATAACATAACTTATAAATCAAAGAATTAAGATATGAACATAAATCTCAAACATCAATAAAACACAGGATCCAGGTCCAATATAGAGTCAGGTTATCTCTGCAACGCGTGCAAATCAATAGGCTCAAGGACTGCTCAAATCCTGAGCATCCGCCGCTGTGAACACATCACCAGCCGGCAATCCAGGTCGTCATGCACATATCACTGACTAACCTCCATATAATCCAGCACATCTGGTCTGAGTCGAGCCTCCATTGGCTGCACGACAAAAGACCGTGCTACGTGACCTCTCCGGGGTAAATACTTACATCCTGGAGGCGAGCGTTATCTCCAGGGTTCATTTCGGAGGAAACATATTCCACACCGAAAGCCCTCATATATCATCATCATGAAAATCAGTGAAAACAGTTACATTTACTATCAAAATCATTTATCAACATCCATAAACCAGTTTCAAGCAAATCTGTGCAATCACAAACTCAATCATAATCTAAATCCATCAAATCTAGTGCCAGACTCATAATCCGAGTCAAAATCAAGCTCAAATCCCGGCCTTCGCCCAAAACATCAGTTTTGTAATTTTCTTGAAAATCATGCCCAAAAGCATATAAATATTCCCAAAAATCCGAAAATCCTCATATCGAAACATTAATCATACCAAATCATTTCAAATCATATTATAAGGTGCATTCAGGGTAGAAAACAAAAGTCCACTCACACACCGTCAAGATTGTTCAGTTTCGAGCTGTTCGTGCTCTTCCGACGTCCTGGAAGTATTCGGGCCTGTCAAACAAGTAATATGAGGTTACTAACTTGTCACATAAGTCCATGTACGAATTTCCTAATCGTCGGAATAAAATAACATTATTTTAAACGTAACCTATACGCTTCGGGTATGTAAAACTACTCTAAGTTCATATCCGATTGACCCGAAACCAACGCTAATAGGTCCGTATCATCGAGAGTATCAAAATTACTGTTGGATCCAAGGTGAGATTCCCGGCCACGAGCCCTCACGCGCCGCCGCAAGCGGCTACGCGTGAAAGCCACGCGCCGTGAACAGTGCACTGCTACAGTGCTTCTCCCTCACCCGTTTCTCTGATAAACGGGTCTGCAACCCGCGATCAGACCCGGTGCAATCTCCTTCGATTCAACCTCAATTTCGTCCATTCTTTCACTTAGTAACATCAATTCAATCTAACTTACGGTTCTGTAACTTCAATTTAATCAATTAAGCTCTAAAACTCCTCGACTCAAGATGAACACCCGTCGGATCCTAATTCGGGTTTGACCCCAAATCGACTTGTTTCCTTCAATTGATCATACCAGAAGTATCCTAGGACCATTATAAACACAATTATGAAGTCAATTTCACAGTTCCTTACCTCCAAGTAATCGAACTCAAGCTCGAAGTTTCAAAGAAGTCGAAGGGTCTGTTCGTCACCAATTCTCCACCAATTTCCTTCCCAATCGATTCGGTTTGATGCGTTTAGCTCCCAGAAAGCTTAATATCACCTCAATTTCAAACGAAACCGTCTCAGAAATCGAAATCGATAAGTTAAGGTTTTGGGTGGTTTTCGGGTTTGCTCAGTCCAATTCAATTTGAAGTTTCTTGGTTTCCTTTTCGGTTTTTCTCTCCAATATACACTAACTAATCACGTTATTGCACTTGTTTTGCTGCTAATCGATCAAAGAGAAGAGAGGATATGTTCTTTGTATTCTCTGTGTTCTTTCTTAGTCGAGTATGGTGTTAATTATCCAGTACAAATTAATTAATTGTGTTAATTAGACACCAAAGCACCCAATGCCACTAATGATCATTTGTGAGTGACATGTGTCACTCCCAACTCTGCCTGAGTCATGTTAAGGGCTGATTCAGCCACTTAATTCATTTAATTAACCTTACTGCAGTTACTTAATAAAAGGCCTGTTCACAATTACCATTTTACCCTTTCAGCACAAATTACCATTTTGCCCCTGAACTTCCCAGACCTATAACTTTTTCATACGAGCTCCGTTTTCGACGTGCCACGTGTCTACGGATTCAGCGTCTTGGGACCTACACAACGGTCCTAAAAAAAAATGTACAAAAAGTATTTCAAACAAAAAGTCAACTTTTAGCCATATTCCTCCAAGGGTAAAAACGTCATTTTCACATTATTTTAATATTTTACATTTTGTGGATTTTTCGGGGCGTTACATTGCAAAGCTGACTCTCGTACCTTTTTGGCGCCATCAAGCTCTCTTCAAGGAAGTAAAATTTGAGCTTGGTACGTTCGAATCAATCTTGAAGTTGTGTACTGGAATTTGTAGTCGCACGCACTGAGACATTTGTCCAAGATTTGTCATAAAATGACCTGGCTGTTGCTCCCCTTAGTGGGGTTGGGAAGCGATATTTAGTAGCTTTTCCAATTCTGGCAACCTCAGTAGCGATATTTAGTAGCTTTTCCAATTCCGGCAAGCTCGTTTGTTCGGTATGAATGACATATCCTTGGGAATGTGCTTGAGTAGCATGTACCTCATTGTTGGTCAATCGCATTGAACTTAGTCATCCAATTGCATGAGGTGGTGACTTAGCTCTTTGAGGTGAAGGTTGTGCTTTTCCTTTTGGAGAGGAGTTTCGAGTCCTTCAGAGGTGAAGTCTTTGAGTGTTCCGCCAGTGGACGCCTTTGGTGCTTCACAAGGCGCAAGCGCTGATAGGTTGCGAGCTAAAGGCATTATGGCTTTGACGAACAAGGATGTTGATGCGTCACATAGCGATTGCCTTGATACGTCACGGGATGATTACCTTGATGTGTCGCGGGGCGATTGCCTTGATGCGTCGTGAGGTGATTGTCTTGATATGATGCTGGCGATTGCCTTGATGCTTCGCGAGCGATGTTTTGCTTCATGTGTGAAGGTTTAGATACTTCACGGGCCGAAGGCATTGGTGCTTTATGAGCAAATGACTTGATGCTTCGAGCGAAGGTATTGCCGCTCATTGAACGAATGCATCGACGCTTCGCGAAGCGAGTGCATGGATTGCTTCATGGGTGGAGGCGTTGAAACTTTTGGTCGAAGACTTCGACGCTTCACGAACGAAGGCTTCTAGTGCATCGTGTGGCGAAGGCTTCAAGTGCTTCGCGTGACGAAGGCTTCGAGTGCTTCGCGTGGAAAAGGCTTCGAGTGCTTCGTGTGGTGAAGGCTTCGAGTGCTTCGCATGGCAAAGTCTGTGTGTGTTCAGCATGGCGAAAGCTTGGAATGGTTTAGGTGGCTAAACCTGAAAGTGCTTCACGTGGTGAAGACTTGGAGTGCTTCGCGGGGTGAAGACTTAGAATGTTTCGCATGGCGAAGGCTTCGAGTGCTTCGCATGGCGAAGGCTTGGTGTGTTTCACGTGGCAAAGACTCGGGTGCTTTATGTTGCAAAGGCTTAGATTGCTTCGTATGACGAAGGCTTAGAGTGTTTCGCATGATGAAGGCTTAGAGTGATTCGCATGGCGAAGGCTTGGAGTGCTTCGTGTGGCGAAGACTCAGGTGCTTTGCGTTTCCGTGGCAAAGGCTTAGAGTGCTTCGCATGATGAAGACTTAGAGTACTTCGCATGACGAAGGCTTCATGTGCTTCACGTGGCGAAGGCTTGGAGTGTTTCGTATGGCAAAGACTCGGGTGCTTTGCGTGGCAAAGACTTAGAGTGCTTCGCATGACGAAAGCTTAGAGTGCTTCGCGTGGCGAAGACTTCGAGTGCTTCGCATGACGAAAGCTTAGAGTGCTTCGAGTGGCGAAGACATCGAGTGTTTCGCATGGGGAAGGCATCGAATGCTTCGCGTGGTGAAGACATCGAGTGCTTTGGGTGGCAAAAGCTTTGTGTACTTTTGTCAGGACCCACCCCGGTTTCACCCCGAATACCGAGGTAAATCCTGCTCCCGTCTGACACCCGACACAACACGGTCAGACGCAGGAGAAAATATATCACATATCTCGAAGTCAACAGTTTACAGAGCATAGTACTCCAGACAGAAGAAAGAAAAAAAAACGAAAAGCTAAGTTCACGCACAACGGAAAATTTAACACAGTTCGGGATCGCTCTCGTGACTTCTATGCCTCAGACGTTGCCTCGACGCCGGAACCCAGCGCTAGCTCCACAACCTGGAGGGCAATTTAAAACAGAAGGTGTGAGTGGACCATAAATAATAAAATTCTTTCCAAAAACCATTTTATAATAAAACCGGGTTTAGCCTTCCATTTTGAAACCACATGCATAACCCAGTTATTAAAACAGTTATAAATTTAACACCATAAAATATCATAAGAAACAGAAACACTATAAAACAGAGATAGAAAACATATCAGAACATCATAAAACCGTATTATAAACCGTGAATATCAAATCATCATTCTCCGATCAAACCTGCTGGACCTATCCGAGTCTTTAAACTCCCGAGTCTTTAAACTCAATCCAGACCTCAATAATATCCGAGTCTTTCAACTCCCGAGTCTTTAAACTCAACAGGCCTACGGGGGAAATATCAATATATTCGAGTCTTTAAACTCCCGAGTCTTTAAACTCAATCCGGGTCTTTAAACCCAATCCGGGCCCGTCCCCCGTCAATCACAATATCCGGGTCTTTAAACCCAAAATCCAATCCAAAACCATTTGAAAACCATTTCTCAATGCACATCCAAACCCGAATCCGAAATCACTGGCCCGATGCCCTTCCAGCATCCAGAACCGTCATTCCGAACCCAAATCCGGAAATCCACTTTTCAATCTGAAAACCAACTCTCGATTCTCGAAATCCGTTTCCAAAACCGAAAATCCTTTAATCACCAAATCAGGTTTTAAAATCCCTTTATGAACATTTAAACCATTTATCTATTGAAATCCCAAATCCATGGCATTATTCTCAGAAATCGACATTTCTCGTAAAACGTGCCAATTGCCTTACTTTCTCGAAAACCGTGCAAGGATATAAAACCACATCATAAATCCAACATTCATGTAATCACATATATAAAACAATTAGAGAAAAGCAGTTATGCATGTTCGAGTTTAAGGAAAGGGCCCACTCACAGTACCGAGCCCTCAATCTCGTCCTGAACGTCTCGTACGTTCCTCAGCTTCCTCGGGAACTCCCGATCCTGTCAACAACCACCAAAATACGTCACTAACACATCTACGAAGGTCCACCTAATTTCCCTCAAAAATCCCCGGTTCCTAAGCGTAACAAATCGGAACCCTAAGCTTTCACCCTCGCAAAACTACTTCGATTCGACGTCCGATTAACCCGAAAATTGCACCAATGGATTCCTTAAGACATTTAGAACTAAAACCATGTTGGAAGTTTGGCCGGAATCCTCCCCACGCGCCTCCACGAGCAGCCCAAAGTGGCTGCGCGTGGCCCTCACGCGCCTGCTACAGTGTATCTTCAACCTCGAGCAAACCCGGTTCAGCACAGTCTCCTGCAATCGAACCGGCGTCAGCGGTTCACCTCCTTCCATCCACCAAATCGACTCCTCTCTTCACCAAAAGCATCGTCCAATCCCCTGCAACCTAACCCAGTCCTAAAATCGAAGAATCACGGCCTAAAACCCCTCGACTTCATCCTCAAAACAGAACCCGAACACTGCCCTGTTTCCTTCTCCGGCCACCCAAGTCACCCCCATCACGGTGGCTAGCTTAAACCCTTCCTAAGACCATCCTAAACCTCACCCAATGCACCAAGACCGTCGACTCTACCCCGGACTTCACGACTTTCGATTTGAAAGTCGACGGCAAAACAGAGCACATCGGTACTCTCCGTCGTATAGCCTCCACCATGCACTCCTCCGTCACGGCAGCACAACCAGCAGAAAATTAGAACCCTACTGAACTCCTTAGACCTCACAGGACTCCTTCTATCCCTAAAGTCACGACTTCCAACTTGAACCTCGATGGAAAAACAGAGCATGGAAAGGGGAAAACAAGACATTACCTGCCTCCTGTCGCCGTCGTGAGCTCAGCCGTGAAGCAGTAGCTCCTCCCGTCCTCCTCCGTCCTCTGGACACTTCCACTGGCTTCGATTGGTTGATCACGGCCACAACACCACCCACAAACACTCACTTCCTCCCTGTTTTTCTCTCTGATTTTCCGTGGCTCACCACTCACGCACAACCCATCACCACTCCTCCAACCTCTCTCACTGTCTCCATCTCACTCTCTGGTCACTCTCACACACTCACAAGTTCACCAACATCCACGATCACTCCTCACTTCCTCTCAATTCCCCAGCCTCTGTTTTCTGTTCTTCAAACACACGAGCACATACACGGATGCCCCAATTATTTGGACCGTGCACCAATTACTGGAACCCTCTAGTTCCCCCACACGTGTCACCATCTTCCCTATTCTCTCACAAATGGCCCCATCACAGCCATCCATTTGTCCCAATCTATTACACCAAGCCCAAAGTACAAAAGACCAAAATACCCCTCTAGGAACCCAAAATTACCATTTTGCCACTACCTTTCTAGACCTGTAACTCCCACATCGAAAGTCCGATGAATACGTGCCGCCTGTCATCGAACTCAGGACGACGAGATCTCTCTAACGGTCTTAGGTCAACATACCAAAACCCGTTCGTACAAAAAGTCAACCTTTCCCCCTTAATTTAGTCAAATTACGGTTATGCCCTTAACCTTCCGAACATCACAACTTCCTCCTCGGATGTCGGAATCGGGCGTGCCACCTGCCTACGGATTCGTGACGTCCTAACCTACGTCCTAGTCACCAGTCAAAGTCCATTGGACCACCCGAACTAAAAGTCAACTTTTTGCCCGAACTAGGGGCAAAATCGTCATTCTCCCCTAACGACCCCAACGAGACCAACTAACCACTGATTAAACTCACTAATCCCATCTTAATCACTATCTTAACTTTAATTTCTGGGACAGGTCGTTACAACTTTGCAGGGCGAAGACTTGGAGGGCTTCGCGTCTAGAGTGCTTCGCGTGGCGAAGGCATCGAGTGCTTCGCTTGGCGAAGGCATCGAGTGCTTCGCGTGGCGAAGGCATCGAGTGCTTCGCGTGGCGAAGGCATCGAGTGACAGGACCGCCCCCGAAAGGGGCATCGATAACGGTGCTCGGTCCTGCTCCCGTCTGGCAAGTCGACTGAAATACCCAAGTTACCCTCAGTACGTGCCAGACCAGGGATAACCACATGTGCTTACTCATGCCTCCGCCTCTCGAACAGCCTTGAACAACGCGCCACGACCTGGAGGGTCAATAAAAACCAAAGGCGTGAGTGGACAGAAATAAATCAGTTTAAAAAAACAGTTACAACAATTGTTTTTACCCTCCGCGTAAAAACGAATGCATGCACACAAGAACCATTTCGCAAACGGTTAAGATTTTCCACATAAGAAAAAATGTGTATCAAATTTCGACATAAGGAAAAACTCGTATGAACCTCAAAATCATTTTTCCTTCCTCAACCATCGGGTCTTAGCCCAAAATCATAAACACCGGGCCTCAGCCCAAAACCACGAATCAAAACCAAATGCACAACATGATCCAAAACCAACAACCATATACCGGGCCACTGCCCAACTCAACTGAAACATCAGAAATCCTCAATAAATCACAAGTCAATCATTTTGCTGGATATCAAGTGCGCCCGAGTCTTTAAACTCAAAACCATGCGCATAAACAGGCCTTACCGGGATATCAACGAGTCTTTAAACTCAGAACATAATCAATAGGCCTCGGGGGTATCACAGTAACCTAGTCTTTAAACTCACGAGTCTTTAAACTCTTTAAGGGCCCTCCCCCGTCATCAATTAACCGAGTCTTTAAACTCAAAACGTGCTCCAGCAATAGCACCTAGGTCTTTAAACCCAAAACAGTTTTCAACGGGTCTTTAAACCCCAAAACATTTAACGATCACAACAACGCGGGATCCATCCCGAAATCACAATTTTCACAACAGGACTTATGGTCCGAATTTCCACATTCAAATTCCCAAATCTTACTTCACAAATTATATTCAAATCATCATTACACACGGGGCATGTACAATCATACGAAATCACTTTATTAAATCATTTTTCATTCCCGAATTCGAATTCGCAATAATGATTCCGTAAGCCGGCATCCGGAAGCATCATCCTGAACCCAAACCAAGAATCCACTTTAAATTTCCGAAAACCGAAATCTCGTTAATCAAAGTTACTTTTGCGCCCCGAGCATCAAGCCCGAAATCACCTTTCTCAAATCCATTTTCAACACATCAAAACCACAACCATAATCACCAAAATCACGATCCAAGCAAAACATACTCAAAACCCATTTTAAAAATCCTCAAAATCTCAAGTCTCATTTTAATTCCCCGACTCAAACATCAACAGTGATCAAATCACAATAACTCGAAATCTCGTAAAACGTGCAAATCCAGAACATTCTCGAAAAACGTGTCAAAATCGTAAATCGCACTCGCAAATCATAAAAAACCTTCTTAAATCATTTTACACCCATTTCATATAACTTCTTTCATTAAACCATCATTAAGCATGCGAGTGACCATAGTCTCGAAATACGTGCAATTTCACATGTATAGTAAAAATACGTATAAATACGGGAATCGAATACGTTTAAATACGGAAATCAAAATCAATCACAACTTATAATCATAATCATAAAATCATAGAAATAATTTATGCATGCACTAAATTTTGAAAGTAACGTCCACTCACACACCAATTTTAAGGCTCGATTTCGCGCCGTACGCGTTCCCGTAATTTCCGACATTTTCCAGAAACTCGAGTCCTGTCCGAAAACATACTTTAGTGTCACTAAGGGGTTACATAAAAACATACTAATTTCCCAAAATTTTCCGGGAATTAATCGTTAATTACAAACGTAACGGAAATCTTCGGACCCTCGGAACCACATTGAAACGGTGTCCGATAAATTCGATACCAACGTTAAAATGTTCGTTACAATGTGTAGGACAAAAGCCATTTTGAACTCACCTTGAAATTCGGGTCCACGCGCCCTCACGCGCCGCCGTGAGTGGCTGCGCGTGAGCCCACGCGCCTGCTACAGTACCCCTGCATAGTTCATCGTTCTCACCCGCCAAACCTGCAATACGGGTTGTTCATCCCATGACACAACCCGGTTAAATCCTTATCCAAACTCACTCAATTCCTCCCTTCATTCCACCTAAATCATTCCTCGTCAGGTTAATTTAGGGTCCCATTCATTAATTATCTTTCATTAGCCCTAAATCAGTCAACTCGAACTCGAACATCCAAACGGGTCGAAGTACGAAACTCACCCAAATCAACCCCATTCCAAAATTAACTTAGGCAGGAGTTTCCAGAGACCTAAACGAACACTTTAGCACCGTCAATTTGAGGGGAAATTACCTGGAGGTTGTCGACCTCAAGCTCGAAAATCTCTGAAACCAGGGGCCTCCATTCAGGGCTTGTCTGTGATGGATTTTCCCCGAAATTGATGCGGTTGGTTCCCAAATGATCCCAGAGGATTAATACGATCCTCAGCTTCCTTCAACTCGACTCCTAGTTGAGAAATCGAATTTCCCTCCAAAACTGTTTTTCTCTGAAACCGGAGCTTAAGTCTCTGAGAAAATCTCGATCAAACCTCTTCAATCCTTGCACGATTGTGTTCCAATCACTCCCAGAAAACTCCCTCAGTGTCTAGATTGGTCCCATAACCCGTAGGAATCAAACTCTGGATTTTCCCCCCAAAAAACCCGAAATGGTTTTCTCCATGGTTTCTCCCAGCTCTACACTCTCACACTCAACCGAATGGCTCCCCAGCTCACCAGACACTCAAGTAATCGATCAGAATGGACGACAACTCGTGTGACAGGACCCATCCCAATCCCCCCCGGGATTAGTGCGGGATGACCCTGCTCCCGTTTGACACGAAGTGTCAGACAAGGGATATTTTCGTCCTTTGCCCTCCCGGGCTATCAGAGTACGCCAGGATCCGGAGGAGGTGTAACACCCCGGAAATTCGAGGATTTCCATATTGTAATTTTTTTGTGTGAATTGACGATTTTACCCCTGTGAATGGTATGGTCAAATTATTGACTTTTTGATTGATGAACTAAATGGACTTTGACCTATGACCGTGACGTAGTTCGGGACGTCACGAGTTCATAGACAGGTGGCACGTCCATTTCGGACGATCAGGGAAAAAGTTATGGCTATCGGAAGTTCAGGGGCATTACCGTAATTTGGACTCTCGGGGGAAAATGTTGACTTTTCTTTTGACAACTAATTTTCAGTTGACTCAAGGACCGTTGGGTAGGCCTCGACGTCCTGAGTCCGTAGACAGGCGGCACGCCGAAATCGGACTTCGTACGAGGAAGTTATGGTCAGAAACGTGAATTCGGGAAGTTCGTGTCTCGGTTTTCGTGTCGAATATTATATTCAGAAATTCTGATTGAAGGACACCTGGGGAGTGACAAGTGTCACTCACCCATTGGCTAGATTGGATCAGATCCACTATTGGATTAATTAACATTTGAACCAGCTTTAAATGTCAGCCTTTGGATTGAAAACCCCAGATCAGATCTCAGCCCTTGATCTAATCTGGAGATTCAATCTGAGCCATCCATTTCCTTCCCTCCATTTCTTTATATTTCCTACCCGATATGCACATTCTGCCATTTCGATCCAACCTTTCCAGCAAACCTTCCACTCTCTGTGTCTGTGTATTGGGGACTTGCCGGCGAGACTGAACGGTGGCAGTGAGCACGGCGGAGGACGGCGGCGTGGGGGGAAAACCGGAAAACCCGAAACGGTTTCTAAAACTCAGATTTTGGTAACTCGAATTCCCACGTTTAGTTTTGTTTCCTATTAATCCTAATCGACTCTAGGGACTTATAGGAACCTTCTGGGCTTGAGTTCACGACCGGAGGTGGCCTGAACGGAGTGCAAACGGCGACGGGAACCCGGGTCTGTTCATCGAGGTAAGTCTTTGTTTCAGCCCTTGTTTATTGATTTTAATTAGCTAGAACTTTTCCTGGGTATAAGACGAACATCTAGGAACAAACCAGAGTGAAAATGGTTGGGTGTAGAAGAAATGGTGACCGGGTCGTGATCGCGGGTCTGTTCGACCCAAGTTGCAGAGAAACGGGTCAACCCGTCTGAGGACAGTGGTGCTGACGTGGCACCCTGTCAGACTGTCAGGTGACGTGGACCAACCGTGAGCCGACACGTGTCACATGTCAGTGCACAGTCAGCACTGACATGTCAGTGACGTGGACCAGTCAGGGACTGCCACGTGTCACTGACATGTCAGTGACGTGGACCAGTACCGTGCTGACACGTGGCACATGTCAGATCTGACACGTGGTCTGACAGATCAGTGAGGTGGACCAATTGGATGTTGACACGTGGCACCTGTCAGAGTCTGACACGTCAGACCTGACAGCTGTCAGATGACGTCAGCATGACGTCATGCTGACGTCAGCAGTGACGTCAGCGATGACGTCAGCAGGAACTGTTCCTGCGTTGACCGCCACGTTGACCGGCGCGTGGGGGCGCGTGTGAACAGTGTTTCTGGTGGGACCACCACCATTCTTTAGGTTTCGACGATCCGGATCCAATGGCGGTGGTTTCGGGTCGATCGGAGATCATTAAGTTGGTCAAAATAAGGTTTATTGCCTTGGGAAGCGCGTTCGGGCGGCTTTCCCGGGTCGGTTTCGACCTAGGCTTTCATGGTTGAATGTTGGGGGTTTAATTTGACCTTTACGAATACTTGGATTTGACAGGGATTGTACATTTGTACCAGGACGAGGGTATACGTTCGGTTTCTAGCAGGATTGTACTGTGAGTGGGCCATTTTCTTAAACCCTTGTGTGCATAAATGTTTTCTGGTTTTATTATACTTATTCACATGCTAAAACAATGATGGTTTTGATGATATGGAAAATATGGTTATGGCACGTTTCACGGTATTTGGGCTTGAGACCCGTCCGATGAAACTGAATGATTGGTTCGGATTCTATCTATGTATATATATGTTTGCATGTGGATATCAATAAAATGTATTTGTTACTGCACTGTATAGATCCTTCCATATTATATTGTCTCCTCCGGATGAGGTACCCCGGAGAGGTCACGGACGTCTAGTACGTCCAGCGTCTATGACGCTAAGCATCGGGGATGCTGTACCCGAACGGGATTCGGGGATTGAACTCGGAATTGAGACCCGAGTGGCACGCGTAGCCTTGTGATTGTGACCTATTGGACGTCAGGGACGTCAGACATCAGGGATGTCGGGATTGGAGTGTATAGTGCAGCAACTAAAATTATGGTTATGGTTTTGCTATATGCCTTATGGTTCATATTATATGGTTTATGATTTTGGAATTATGGTGCACGCATATTTGGAAAACGGAGGGGTAAATTATATGTTTTACTTATCAAACGATTTCATAAACTTGTGTTTCGGTCCACTCACCCTTACTGTTTGATAACCCCTCCAGGTCGGGAAACTGAGGTAGAGGAGGAACCAGAGGCTGAGGCATAGATCTACTTCTGCGTACCTGAACCCCTGCTGGGCGGTGTACCCGCAGGATTACTTTAGAGTCGTGCTCGCAAATTTGTAATTTTGGATTATATCCCTTGTCTGACATTCGTTTAATTCGGATTTTATGTATGACTTTAATTTGGTTATTTATGCTTTTAAATGTTTTGAGGTTAAAATTGGTATGAATTATTGGGTGTCAGACGGGAGCAGGGCACGTCCCCTCGTGGTCCCTGTGGGATCGGGGCGGGTCCTGTCAGCTTGGTATCAGAGCACTAGGTTGTGGTCAGTACTAGGGTATTGGTCTGCATGCTAGACTAGCGATTAGTACTAGTTACTTTTCGACTTTTAAGAATATTGTTTTCTGATCTATGCCTCTTGACAGTTGGTTATGCCTCCTAGGAGAATTCCGCATACTCGAACGGACGAGGATCTAGAAAGAGAGATGGAATGCGCGAGCATCGAAAGGGCTCAACGTTTGGGAGCCACTCCTTTCTGCGGGGGATCAAACCCCGAGGATGCTCACGACTGGATCACCAAGTGGGAGAGGATCTTCTCGGTGATGCACTGCCCTCCGGGCGAACGAGTGACTCTGGCGGCCTTCTTACTGGAGGGAGGAGCCTACCAGTGGTGGCATGGACTCGAAATGTCCGGGTGGTCTGTCCATACCACTACCTGGGAAGCTTTTCGTTCCAGGTTTCTGGACCAGTACTACCCGCGATCTTTTCGCGCGGCGCGGGAGGCGGAATTCCTGCGGCTGGAGCAGGGTGACATGTCTGTTTCAGACTACGAGCAAACTTTCGGGAGACTTTCCCGGTTCGCTGCCTCATTCGTAAGCACGGAGGAGGACAAATGCCAGCGGTTTGAGCTTGGACTCCGAGGGGAGATCCGGGCCAGTGTGACTGCTACCACTCATGCTTCTCTGAGGGATATGGTCGACGCAGCGGTGCGTGTCGAGGCCAGTCTGGCGGCACACCAATCACGACAACCTTCGGGGGAGGGGCGACGTCAGGATCGCCCACACCATGGGCCATCAGGCCGGAAGAACAACAGGGGAGGGAGCTACAGAGGAGCACCCTCATCCTTCAAGGGTCGTGGCTGGTCGGGTCGACGTGGAGGCTCTCAGGGCAGAGGATCTGGACACAACTCTGGGCAGCACTCATCTTGGAGTGGTGCATCTGGTGGGCATTCGGGCAGGCCAAGGCCAGTAACTTGTTTTGCTTGCGGAGAGGAAGGCCACTATGCCTGCGATTGTCCGCAGTTGTCCAAAAACAACGACGCTGGGGGCTCGAGTGTGGTGCAGAGCACGGCGTCCCACACTAACGGAGGTCGCGGTCAGGGAGGTGACCGTGGTGCTGGACGTGGCGCGCGCGGGCGCGGACGGAACGGAGGGCCGAGGGCCCAAGTGTTTGCAATGACCCAGCAGCAGGCGAGGACTGCTCCAGGCGTGGTCACAGGTACCCTACATATCTTTAATTTTCTTGTACGTGTATTAATGGATGCGGGGGCTACACATTCTTTTATTTCGAGGAGTTGTGCTGGTTTGCTTGATTGTGTGGTATCAGCCTTAGATTGCGAAATGGGTGTTGGCACCCCGATGGGTACCGTGTACCTTGTGAATCAGGTGATTCAGAGGTGCCCGGTAAGAATTGAGGATGTGGATTTACCAGCAGACTTAATTATTCTGGATATCCACGACTTCGATATAATCCTAGGGATGGATTGGCTGTCGGAGCACGGATCGCTCATCGACTGCTGTAGCAAGCAAGTAATTTTGCGGAGCCCGGGTTTGCCGGAAGTTATCTTTCAGGGGGAACGTGATGGTTCGCCTCCTGAAGTGATTTCGTCACTTACTGCTACCAAACTTCTACGGAAGGGATGCCAGGGTTATCTGGCGCATGTCGTGTCGGAACGGGTCGATACTCCGGTTATCGACGAAATACCGGTGGTCTGTGAGTTTCCGGACGTATTCCCGGAAGACTTACCTGGATTGCCACCATCGCGGGAGATTGAGTTTACTATTGAACTACTCCCGGGTACCCGACCTATATCCCAGGCACCATACCGGATGGCGCCGGCCGAGTTACGGGAACTCAAGACTCAATTGCAGGAGTTGGTAGATTTGGGGTATGTCCGACCGAGCACTTCACCGTGGGGAGCACCGGTGTTGTTCGTGAAGAAGAAGGAAGGAAGTCTCCGTTTATGTATTGATTATCGACAACTCAACAAGGTGACATTGAGGAACCAGTATCCTCTACCCAGGATCGATGACCTTTTCGACCAGTTGCGGGGAGCTCAGTGCTTCTCGAAAATTGATTTGCGATCTGGGTATCACCAACTGAGGATTTCGGAGGAGGATATTCCGAAAACTGCTTTTCGAACCCGTTACGGGCACTACGAGTTCCTTGTTATGCCATTTGGTTTGACGAATGCTCCAGCAGCATTCATGGATCTGATGAACCGGGTCTTCCGACCCTACCTGGATAAGTTCGTGATTGTGTTCATCGATGATATTTTGGTATACTCGAGGAGTGCCCGTGCACATGAAGAACATCTACGGCTGGTCTTGGAGAAACTGAGACAAGAACAATTGTATGCCAAGCTGAGCAAGTGTCAGTTTTGGCTGAGCAGTATTGGTTTTCTGGGACACGTGATATCGACGGATGGGATTTGCGTGGATCCCCAGAAAACAGAAGCGGTGACCAACTGGGCTAAACCGACAACAGTGACCGAGGTGAGGAGTTTCGTCGGATTGGCAGGTTACTACCGGAGATTCGTGGAGGGTTTCTCCAAAATTGCTGCACCATTGACTCGTCTGACTCGGAAAGGAGTAAAGTTTATCTGGGACGAGCAGTGCGATCGGAGCTTTCAAGAGTTGAAGGATCGATTGACCACTGCACCTGTCCTTGCATTGCCGGATGACAGTGGAGAGTTTGTGGTCTTCAGTGATGCATCGCTGCAAGGTCTAGGCTGCGTGTTGATGCAAACTGGCAAGGTTATCGCCTATGCATCCCGGCAGCTGAAGACCCATGAGTTGAACTACCCTACCCATGATTTGGAGTTGGCAGCGGTGGTTCATGCTCTCAAGATCTGGAGACATTATCTGTTCGGCGCAACGTGTCGAATATACACCGACCACCAGAGTCTTAAATATTTATTCACTCAGAAGGAGCTCAACATGAGACAACGGAGATGGTTGGAGCTACTGAAGGACTATGACTGTACGATCGAGTACCATCCGGGTAAGGCCAATGTGGTGGCGGATGCACTCAGCAGGAAATCAGCAGGAACTATTGCACACCTTGGGGTGGTGTATCTTCCCTTGCTGGTGGAACTCCGGAAGGCGGGAGTTATTTTGGGTACTGACGAGCATGGAGCTTTGTTGGCCAGCTTCCATGTGCGACCGGTACTGATTGATCGGATCATTGAAGCACAACTGCAGGATCCGATACTCTGTATTTACAGAATTGAGGTCGATGCGGATGGGAGACAGGATTTTACCATCCGGGACGATGGAGCACTGGTGAAATTGGGCCGTTTGTGCGTACCTGCAGTGGCAGAGTTACGGGCCGAGATACTTGAAGAGGCCCACAGTTCGGCCTATGCTATGCATCCGGGAGGTACAAAGATGTACCGTACCCTCCGGAACCATTATTGGTGGCCAGGAATGAAGAAGGATATTGCTGAGTTCGTGAGCAAATGCTTAACCTGTCAGCAGGTTAAGGCGGAACGGCAGAGACCGTATGGGGCTATGCAGCCACTTCCGATTCCTGAGTGGAAGTGGGATCACATCACCATGGACTTCGTCTTTAAGTTACCGAGGACTCAGAGTGGAGTGGACGGAGTATGGGTGATCGTGGATCGGTTAACCAAATCAGCCCATTTTCTGCCAGTTCAGGAAACCTATAAACCTAACCGACTGGCTCAGCTGTTTGTGAAGGAAATCATACGACTTCATGGTACGCCGGAATCAATCGTGTCCGATCGTGATCCGCGTTTCACTTCCAGGTTCTGGCGGAGTTTGCAAGCTACTTTGGGAACAAACCTACGTTTCAGTACTGCTTTCCATCCACAGACCGATGGACAGTCTGAGAGAACCATTCAAACCCTGGAGGACATGATGAGGTCATGTGTACTACAGTTTCAAGACTCTTGGGATACTCATTTGCCATTGATGGAATTCGCTTACAACAACAGCTATCAGGCAAGCATCGGGATGGCACCGTATGAGGCACTGTATGGCCGACAGTGCAGGACACCTATCTGCTGGACGGAGGTAGGGGAGCGAGCGGCTGTAGGGCCGGAGATAATGGACTTAACCATGGAAACTGTTCGCGTGATCAAGGAAAGATTGAAGGTGGCACAGGATCGCCAGAAGAGTTATGCCGACCGACGGATTCGAGACTTGGAGTTTGAAGTGGGAGATTTTGTCTTCCTGAAGTTGTCTCCGTGGAAAGGGATTATCCGTTTTGGCCGACGGGGGAAACTGAGTCCGCGTTTTATCGGACCTTATGAAATCGTGGAGAGAATTGGCAGAGTTGCATACAGATTGGCACTACCCCCAGAACTATCAAGAGTTCACGATGTTTTCCACGTATCGATGTTGCGGATGTACGTACGTGATGCTTCTCATGTACTTAGGGAACAACCTGTCGAACTACGGGAGGATTTGAGCTTTGAAGAACAACCAGTACAGATCTTGGATCGGAAGGACAAGGTACTACGTCGAAAGACGATCCCTCTCGTGAAAATTCTCTGGAGAAACCAGGATGTGGAAGAAGCCACATGGGAGCCTGAGGCTCAGATGCGAGAACAATTTCCTCATTTGTTTCTTTGAAATTTCGGGACGAAATTTCTTAAGGGGGGAAGGTTGTAACACCCCGGAAATTCGAGGATTTCCATATTGTAATTTTTTTGTGTGAATTGACGATTTTACCCCTGTGAATGGTATGGTCAAATTATTGACTTTTTGATTGATGAACTAAATGGACTTTGACCTATGACCGTGACGTAGTTCGGGACGTCACGAGTTCATAGACAGGTGGCACGTCCATTTCGGACGATCAGGGAAAAAGTTATGGCTATCGGAAGTTCAGGGGCATTACCGTAATTTGGACTCTCGGGGGAAAATGTTGACTTTTCTTTTGACAACTAATTTTCAGTTGACTCAAGGACCGTTGGGTAGGCCTCGACGTCCTGAGTCCGTAGACAGGCGGCACGCCGAAATCGGACTTCGTACGAGGAAGTTATGGTCAGAAACGTGAATTCGGGAAGTTCGTGTCTCGGTTTTCGTGTCGAATATTATATTCAGAAATTCTGATTGAAGGACACCTGGGGAGTGACAAGTGTCACTCACCCATTGGCTAGATTGGATCAGATCCACTATTGGATTAATTAACATTTGAACCAGCTTTAAATGTCAGCCTTTGGATTGAAAACCCCAGATCAGATCTCAGCCCTTGATCTAATCTGGAGATTCAATCTGAGCCATCCATTTCCTTCCCTCCATTTCTTTATATTTCCTACCCGATATGCACATTCTGCCATTTCGATCCAACCTTTCCAGCAAACCTTCCACTCTCTGTGTCTGTGTATTGGGGACTTGCCGGCGAGACTGAACGGTGGCAGTGAGCACGGCGGAGGACGGCGGCGTGGGGGGAAAACCGGAAAACCCGAAACGGTTTCTAAAACTCAGATTTTGGTAACTCGAATTCCCACGTTTAGTTTTGTTTCCTATTAATCCTAATCGACTCTAGGGACTTATAGGAACCTTCTGGGCTTGAGTTCACGACCGGAGGTGGCCTGAACGGAGTGCAAACGGCGACGGGAACCCGGGTCTGTTCATCGAGGTAAGTCTTTGTTTCAGCCCTTGTTTATTGATTTTAATTAGCTAGAACTTTTCCTGGGTATAAGACGAACATCTAGGAACAAACCAGAGTGAAAATGGTTGGGTGTAGAAGAAATGGTGACCGGGTCGTGATCGCGGGTCTGTTCGACCCAAGTTGCAGAGAAACGGGTCAACCCGTCTGAGGACAGTGGTGCTGACGTGGCACCCTGTCAGACTGTCAGGTGACGTGGACCAACCGTGAGCCGACACGTGTCACATGTCAGTGCACAGTCAGCACTGACATGTCAGTGACGTGGACCAGTCAGGGACTGCCACGTGTCACTGACATGTCAGTGACGTGGACCAGTGCCGTGCTGACACGTGGCACATGTCAGATCTGACACGTGGTCTGACAGATCAGTGAGGTGGACCAATTGGATGTTGACACGTGGCACCTGTCAGAGTCTGACACGTCAGACCTGACAGCTGTCAGATGACGTCAGCATGACGTCATGCTGACGTCAGCAGTGACGTCAGCGATGACGTCAGCAGGAACTGTTCCTGCGTTGACCGCCACGTTGACCGGCGCGTGGGGGCGCGTGTGAACAGTGTTTCTGGTGGGACCACCACCATTCTTTAGGTTTCGACGATCCGGATCCAATGGCGGTGGTTTCGGGTCGATCGGAGATCATTAAGTTGGTCAAAATAAGGTTTATTGCCTTGGGAAGCGCGTTCGGGCGGCTTTCCCGGGTCGGTTTCGACCTAGGCTTTCATGGTTGAATGTTGGGGGTTTAATTTGACCTTTACGAATACTTGGATTTGACAGGGATTGTACATTTGTACCAGGACGAGGGTATACGTTCGGTTTCTAGCAGGATTGTACTGTGAGTGGGCCATTTTCTTAAACCCTTGTGTGCATAAATGTTTTCTGGTTTTATTATACTTATTCACATGCTAAAACAATGATGGTTTTGATGATATGGAAAATATGGTTATGGCACGTTTCACGGTATTTGGGCTTGAGACCCGTCCGATGAAACTGAATGATTGGTTCGGATTCTATCTATGTATATATATGTTTGCATGTGGATATCAATAAAATGTATTTGTTACTGCACTGTATAGATCCTTCCATATTATATTGTCTCCTCCGGATGAGGTACCCCGGAGAGGTCACGGACGTCTAGTACGTCCAGCGTCTATGACGCTAAGCATCGGGGATGCTGTACCCGAACGGGATTCGGGGATTGAACTCGGAATTGAGACCCGAGTGGCACGCGTAGCCTTGTGATTGTGACCTATTGGACGTCAGGGACGTCAGACATCAGGGATGTCGGGATTGGAGTGTATAGTGCAGCAACTAAAATTATGGTTATGGTTTTGCTATATGCCTTATGGTTCATATTATATGGTTTATGATTTTGGAATTATGGTGCACGCATATTTGGAAAACGGAGGGGTAAATTATATGTTTTACTTATCAAACGATTTCATAAACTTGTGTTTCGGTCCACTCACCCTTACTGTTTGATAACCCCTCCAGGTCGGGAAACTGAGGTAGAGGAGGAACCAGAGGCTGAGGCATAGATCTACTTCTGCGTACCTGAACCCCTGCTGGGCGGTGTACCCGCATGATTACTTTAGAGTCGTGCTCGCAAATTTGTAATTTTGGATTATATCCCTTGTCTGACATTCGTTTAATTCGGATTTTATGTATGACTTTAATTTGGTTATTTATGCTTTTAAATGTTTTGAGGTTAAAATTGGTATGAATTATTGGGTGTCAGACGGGAGCAGGGCACGTCCCCTCGTGGTCCCTGTGGGATCGGGGCGGGTCCTGTCAGGAGGCATGTGATATCTCGATCTCTGCTACAGTCCACATCCGATGTCAACCTGAAGGGCAGTCAAAACATTAAAAACTGTGAGTGGACAAAACAAAAGTTTATAAAACATTTCATAAGACATTTGTACCCTCCACTAAAAAGCATGCATGCATTCGAAAACCATTTATCCAAAACAAACCATATGTGGGACTAAGCCCAAAGCAGATATAAACTAAGGTCAAAAGGACCACAATAAAAACGACCATACGGGCCACTGCCCAAATCCTGTGCACACCTGTACACACCACATATCATATATCATATATCCATCACATACATATATATAAGTCACACAACCAATCCTGTCACGGTATCCAAAGCCACGCGCGCGCTACCCGGGTCTCAATCCGAGTCATCTCAAAGTCAAGGTCAATGTCCGCAGACCACTGACCCTACCCGAGGTAATAGTAACCATAGCCTTCCTGAGAGTAAGGAACCCAACTGGGGGGTGACTCCACTCAGTCGGTGCTCCGTGACTACTCCGGGGTCCACCCAGGCCAACGACCCTCCCCGGAGGAGATAATAGAACATGTAAAGGAAGGTAGACGAACATATATATACATAACATAAACATTCATGACCGGTTCCCCTGAACCGTCATGATCCATAATATCCATAAGCAAGTAACATGCCGGTTCCCATAAACCGTCATGTACCGTAATAACCAACAAGGGTTCATACCGGTTCCCATAAACCGTCAGGAACCACGATACCACAACAAGGGTTCATGCCGGTTCCCATAAACCGTCATGAACCTGGGAATCCATTTAAGGTTCCCTGACCTGAAATCAAAAACCGTAAAGTGACTGGGTCTCGTACCCGAACATAGGACACCAACTGGGCACCGTGCCCGGAATCTGAGGTCATATGTCCGAGACAAAACCAAATGGGTCTCATACCTGAGTTTATCATTTTGAAATCCAAATTCAGTTCATTTAAATCAATAAAGACATACAGACCCGTATAAGCACCGTGTAAGGCCGAAACCTCGAAATACGTGCTTATACGTAACCACATACAAATGCACCAATGGCATCATCAAACAAGTAATAAAACATATAATAAACATTTATGCATGCACCAATTTAGAAAACAAGGTCCACTCACAGACCGTCCGAGCTGCAGCCTCGATTTGCGTGCCATACGGCTTCCCGAGCCGATCACCGTCACCGGGACTCCCAAACCTGTCCAAATCGTAATAGAAGGTTACTAACTACTTAATTAACCTCCCACTAAAGCCCCGTAGTTTTCCCGTATTTTTAACTATTTTTAATCCCGAACCTAAACCTTCCGATGCCCCGAAACATATCGAGACGGTGTCCGATCGACACGAAACCAGTCCCAAAATGTTCGTTACATCGAATAGAAGATTTCACATGTTGGAACCTTCCCCAGATTCCCTGCCACGCGCCCTCACGCGCCGCCTGAAGTGGCTGCGCGTGGGAGCCACGCGCCTGTGAACAGTGCTTCTCCTACCTCGATCAGACCGGTCCGAACCGACCGGTCCGGTCCGACCCCTGCAACTGGACCGGCGTAACCGGTCCAGGCCTCCTTCTCCCTCATTTTCGGTCCGATTTCTTCCATTCCAATTTCTAAATTTCTATTTTCAAGTTTCCTATCTAACCCAATTAACAAAACAACCTAAAACCCCCTAAATCGATCCCTAAAAATTAACCCCCCACGGCCCTGTTTTCCGATTTCATCCCCAGGCTTCACAGCCGTCAACCCCCGTTCAAAACCATCTCTATACACCCTAAACAATCTAACAAACATTCCCTAATCAACCAAAACTATCCATAATGTAAAAATCGACAAAATGGGAGATTTGGGCCTAACCGGGTAACCGTTCGGGTTTGGGTCTCCACCGCGCACGGTGGCTTCGTCCTGGCCGGCCACCACGCTTCACCGGTCCTCCTCTCCCCCTCTGGTCTCTCTGTCATGGTCGTAGGGTGAGGGTTGGATGTTTGGGTCGCACAGATGAGAGGAATGGGATCGGGAAAATGGTTTGAAAATGAAGAATGATCGATGAAGAGGCAGGTGAGATGCATGAAGGAGAAATGATGTCCATTGGATGGGTGACACTTGTCACTCATCCATTGGGCATCAAAACAAATATCTAGGCCCACTAGAGACAAAACTGCACTTTTGTCTCGTAAAACGTGCCGTCGTGAATAGTAACCGGGAACTTCCGTGAACCGTAACTTCGCCGTCGAACGTCCGAATTCGACGTGCCGCCTGTCTACGGATTCGTATCGTCCTTATCTACATAACGGTCTTCGGCCCTCGGCCATTGGACCTCCCGATCAAAAAGTCAACTTTTGACCTCCTATTCACCCAAATTACCAAAATGCCCCTAAACTTCCGAACGTCATAACTTCTTCCTCGAACGTCGGAATTGAACGTGCCACCTGTCTATGAACTCGTGACGTCACGAACTACGTCACGGTCATCAGTCAAAGTCCATTTGACTGCCCGATTAAAAAGTCAACATTTTACCACCATCAGGGGCAAAACGGTCATTTCGCACCGTTCGTCCGATTTTGCTCTACTAATCACGGATTAGCCTCACTAATCGTGATTAGTCACTAATCTAATCTAGGAATTTGGGACGGGTCGTTACATCGTGGGTGACACACTGAAACTCCCTGGAATTGTTTCCCGCAACACAGAGACCCACGACCATTTTTAACTCCTCTCGAGCACGGCAAGCAGTCCCAACCCTCACGCCTTGTCTCCAATATCCTCAATTCAATTAAACAATACTCTGATCCGTCCACTATTGATTAAACAATGGCAATGATCAGAGCACTCACAACACAGTGGTTCAGTCCCTGTTTTTCACGGTGGTGAACAGTAACCACCGTGTAAATGCCCAAAATGCCCTCAGTTGGCAAATTACCAAATTGCCCCTCACCTTCCGTGACCCGTAACTTGGTCATCTGATGTCCGTTTCAAACGTGCCGCCCGTCATTGTACTCGGGGCATTAAGACCTTCCTAACGGTCCTTGGCCCTCGGCCATCGGACCCCCCGATCAAAAAGTCAACATTTTTCCTTATTTCGTCCAAATTACGGAAATGCCCCTGGACTTCCGAACGTCATAACTTCCACCACGAACGTCGGAATCGAACGCGCCACCCGTCTATGATCTCGTGACGACCCAAACTACGTCACGGTCATCGGGCAAGGTCCATTTGACCGTCCGAATAAAAAGTCAACGTTTCACCCACGACTAGGGGCAAAACGGTCATTTTGCCACGTTCGTCCGATTCCACCCAACTAACCACCGATTAACCCTCATTAATCATGATTAGTTACTAACCTAATCCCGAATTCCGGGATGGGTCGTTACATCGAGTGCTTCGCGTGGCGAAGGTATCGAGTGCTTCGCGTGGCGAAGGCATCGAGTGCTTCGCGTGGCGAAGGCGCTTCGTGTCTAAGCTGCACTTGTACTCCAGGTGTACAACTTTCTTTTTCGGAGTCGCTTGGAGGTGTGTCATGGGACCTGGTCCAACACTTGAAATTAATGATGTATGGTTGAATCTGGTGCCGAAAGTCATCTCCTAGACCGTCGTCGCATTGGATTCCTTGGAGGTATTGATCCAACATCTTTTTGACTTCTCCAACATGCAGTATGCCTCGATGAGGGCGAGAGTAACATTGAGTGGGGTAGTGTCGACTTCCCAGATCTCCATTGTCGAAGTGTGTACGCATGCCAGTGAGTATGGCCTATCCTTCTCTCTGTGGTGGCCAGAACGTCTTGAACCTTCATTAACTTGTCCACTAGAGCATGCGTTTACAATCTGGGAGGTCACGTCATGTCGTTGACTCCTTACTAGGTGGGTGTGTTTTGCTTCTTCACAATTTCTTAGCGACACGTCTATGGACATTGTCCAGCGATTGACGTGCTCATTTTTAGTGTGTTGTAGGAGGTTCCATTGCCCTTCGCGAGGTGTGTTGCGTCTCTTAGCAGCTTCAGACATTCCAAGGCCTCGTTAAAGTCATTGTGGGAGCTCTGGTGGTCAATTGTCACGTCTCGATCTACGTCGGCTCGAGTGCATCCTTGCGCATGGTGTGCAGAGCGTTAGGACTCACGTCTTAAGCTCTGGTGACAAGATGTCACGCCTTGTATTTCATGGACTTGAGCGTATCCTCGTTCATGGCGTACGAAGCATTAAATGTTTTGTCCTCGAGCTCTAGCGGTAGTGTCACGTCGCGTTCTTCATGGGTTCGAGTGCGTCTGAGTGCAATGCATGTCATGCGGAGCATTGAGACGTATGTCTCGAGCTTTAATGTCAAGGTGTCACGTTGTGTCCTTCATGGGCTTGATTGTGTCCTCATGCATGATGTAGGCTGTTCATAAGCCTCTGAAGTTCAGATGTCAGTGTGGAGCTAACTTGGGGCTTGTTGTGACGCCTTTCCAGCTAGTTGTCTATTCGCATGTGGGGAGTTTGCCATCACGCCTAATGCGGGAAGTGGATTGATGTCGGGAGTACGCCGGTGCCGAGTGGCTTTGAGAAGGCATGGACATCGCAACCGCGGTTGGAGCCCTTTCTTGCACCATAGAAAATTCTAGTTGCAAAATAGGTGACAGTTCCCATTCAGAGTGTTGCAGTCGAACCTCTGGAATCTTGTTGAACATGCCGTTCTTATCGTGAGTCATCGTGATGAAGGCGTTGAGCCTGTCAAATCATTTTGTCCTTCTTGTTCTTACCATGGACAAAGAACGATGAACGATGAAGAAGTTTTTTGAGAAAACTTGAGAGCATGCATTGAGTATTTCTCAATTCGGCTCTCAATCAAAGCACCAGTTGTTGATGCAGACGTCGTCCGGACTTGTTGAATTCCTTCTTGATCCCTACACACAAGAACGAAAATCAAACGGGGTTAAGGTTGAATCCCGGGGGGAGGGGGGGTGGTTCAACTGTAAACCCTCCGATGCTTAAGTTAGTTTTCTGAGAGAGAATAATCTGACAGAGTGTTTGCAGAAGTTTTTTATTACCTTTAGAAGTGAGATGATGTTTTCTATTTATAGTGAAGTTTTGAGAGTCACTGGAGCTTCTGATTGGTTGAATGAGAAAGTATTAAATAAGTGATTGTACCTAGTGTAATCATTTATTTATTAATGAATAAATAATTCGCTGGGAAGTTATTTATTATCGGCATTGATCTAATTAATTAATATATTTAGCTGGTAAATATATTGAATTAATGCGAAGATCGTAACATGTCGATATCAATTTTACCAAGGGTAATATTGGCATGATGGGAGTTGTTAGGCACATGGCAGCTCTAGAATATTTCGGTATTTATGGTTGCACACTTGAAAACTAGATCAATGTGATCTTCCCTGAACTCAGACGACCATCACTGTGATCATTCCAAGAACAACAACGGTGAATGATTTATCCACATACATCGTCTCTTGGAAAATAACATCCATGTAGAAAAATTGTCGAAATAGTAAACCCCCATTATTGCAGTCCAATTTTTTTCCTTCAATGACTTAACACCTTCAATGAAAAGTGCAAAATACAAAAGTCGTCCAATTTGTAGATTTTATGCCACTTAGGTCACTTATTTAAGGAAACCATTTCTAATTCATTTGCATTGCTAAAGAGGGGCAAAGCAAAATATCAAGTAAGAGTAAAACAATGACGATCTTGAAACCATTTTCAGCCTCAATGTTCTCTACCAGACGGTGCTCTAGATCATTAGTAGACACTTTTCCCTCTTACGAGTTTCAAGTCGCCCATTGAACCAATAAGGACAACATTAACACCCCCATTGTACACACCCATTATTTTCTCATAGTCATCGGAGGTGATAGACGTCATTGTGTTTCGTGCAACTCAATCGAAGAATTGTATAGATTAAAATATCCAACAAAAATGCACACAACAATCGTCGAATACTACAACCTTCTAGATCTAACAACTTCCCGTAACCCATGTCTTTTATAGCCTTAATTTGATTCTTCGGAAAATTGGAAATTACCTGCTTACAATGTCCTAGATTGCATCGACTCATTATAATTTTTTCTCTGACTATTAAGGTACCAATCTCCTCTGTCCACTAACCACTTCTTTTGTTTTCCTTTTTTAAGGACAATGCTACTTGGACCCTCTAAATTGAGCACATTTAGTGACCATGTTGATGTGACAATCAATGAATGATCTAATATAAATATAGAATAATTTTATTTATTAAAATAATATCATTCATTAATTGTTACATCAATATGATCACGGTTAATTTATTGGGTCCAAATAATATTATTCTTTTGAAAAAACCTCCATTAACAGGCTAGGTGCGTAGACACATAGACGAAGGGAGAGTTGTACTGATTCATCAAATGAAAAGGGGAAGAAAAAAAAACAAATGAAACTTATTAGATATAGATAAAGAGGAGGCAAAAGGCATGTGCCTGGTCGTCTGGCATCTCAGATCCCCATCCTCTTTGGTTCATATTCTTCATAAGGATGGACTACCTTGCCCTCCCTCATGCTGATGGGTATCGAAACTAAGTACTGGACCCCTCTCGGAGGAGGTTTTCAGTTTTCTTTATGAATATCATTGAATTTCTGATCAAAGGAAAAAAAAAAAAAAACAAACAAACAAAGAGACGACCTTGGCAGTTGGCATCACACTTTAAATGACTAGAAGCCTACAACAGTACGGTATGAATATTACCATTTACAAATATATTATATATAAATATATTCTACTCCCTGCATCTCCAAGCGGAGACAGAAAACAAGGGTCGATCCTGCCAGGAGATGAAAACGCAACCGTTCTCTTCTCTCATTCGATATCCATCGCAACCATAACCCTGCAACATTCTTTTTGCCTGAAGCATACCATAGTAGCTCAATGGAACATTTCCAAAGCCAGCTAAATCAAGCCTTTGAATCCACTTGTCAAGCTTTTCATGTCTTTCCTTCCTCTCGGATCCCTCACACGCTATGATGTTCTTAATTTGCTCCCCAAACAGCATTTTCTCTACTTTAAATCTCTCCAAGGAACTTCTTGACATGGTAGATTCCAAGCAATCAAACAATGCAGCATAAGAGTATAGAGCTTCCAATAGCCTCTCCATCAGAGTGGACCCATTGTGGTTCGAATCTAGTTCTGTTATGACCATAACCTTGGGTGTCAAACTCCAAAATGAACTAAGAAAGCTATCCAACTTCACTGAAGCAGTTAAAGAGAGTGGCACTGATGAGGTTGAGTCAGGACTCGGGCTGTAACCATTGCGCATCTCTTTCTCTAGCAACTCACCCAATGTGCCTAAATGAGCTCCATTTAGATTCTTTGATACTAATGGTAATGGGGATTCCTTTTTCAGCTGTTCATCGTCAGACCACAAAAGGGAATGCAACTGGAGAGCCGAGTTGATAGCTAGAGCCTCACCAGTTTTGACACGAAGCTTTTCGCTATCAAGATTCTCCAAATTGCTGACTATGGGACAGAACTGAAATGGGATATCCCATTTTTCTGCTTCCTCAGTCAACCTATGAGCCATTTGATCTAGAACCTCTTTCTGTTGATGAACACCGGTAATTCTCAAATGCGGTGGACCTTCAGGCCTTGCACTTAACACTTGAAGAAGAGCAATCCATTGTGAAGGTTCAGCTGCATTAAGATCAATTATATGAACCATCTTTTCTCCTTCCATTGCTTCTATGATAGCTTGATTTGCAAGTACAAAAGCCACCTTTAAGAAAGGAAACATCTCAAAAAACACTTTCCGAACAAACATTTCTTCCGAAATCAAAGATATTTTAGTGGAATTAAGGGCCTTGTGAATACCAGGCCAAGCTTTGAGGATTCGATCTGCGAGAGCCTCCGTGAAGTATGCAGAAATCCGCTGCGTGGTGTCACCATCGGCAGAGGAAAGTTGGGAGATTTGGTCAAGGGCAACATTGGCATTTTCAAGGTTTCCATTGGCAACATGGTTTGCACAAGTGATCAACAAGTGGATCAAGCACAAACCCCGTTCCTCGGATTTGAGCTCTTTAAGCCACTGGTATGGTGATCCTAAACTAGGTGAAAGTGACATCATGGAAAAGAATTGGAGAGGGGATGAAGTTGCAGAAGATGATCCTTCATCTTGAAACATCGGTGCCATACAAGCAAACAATGATTTCGTAATTCAGGAACAAAGTTGAATAATTTTCAACAGAAATTAAGCAGGGACAGATCAAAATCACTTCACACTGTCTTAGGAAATATCCAACTGCTCATGCAAGAACCAAATTTGCATGAAAACACAAATTGAGAGAAATGTGGATCAAGCATTTAGAAGAAATAGAAGGCTAAGAATTTACACAGAATGTATCTTATGATTCATATCAAATATGCAAAGAATCAGAAAGGTAATCCCTTATCCAAGAAAATGATCAGAAACAAGACAAGCTAATATGGCTAAATAAGTTTGACCAATCCAGGTTAATTTCAGGAACAAGTCACAAAAGGAGTGAGAAAAGCAACAGAATCAGCTTGACAAACTAACCCGAGGGAAGAAAGAAGAGCCAAATCCTTGGTGGGTTTTGTAATTGATCAAAAACCCATGTAGAAACCGATGAGAATCGAAGAAAAAGCCTCTTGAATCTGCGTTGAAGGCGAAGCCCAGAATATGTTCTGGGATCTATTACGAGTGCATGAGTGGGTTAAAATAGTTGAACTAATTGATTTTTGATTTTAATGGAGACGTTTCTCCCCTCAGAGCTTCGGAGGAAAACAGGGCTTCATGGCTACGTTATCGACAATGCGTGGAGACTCCTTTTGTCTCATTGCTTTGTTGTTCTTCACTCTCCAAAGTGGAACATGGAAGTTGTGAGAAGATGGGCCTTCTGTTGAAGTTTCTTCCCTTTTAATTCCTCTTTTAATAGTAAGGATACCAAATTTTGTCATGAAATTTTGTATATTAACTTATGTGTTTAACTTGAGTAGCAACTTATTGATATACCTATTAATTATATCAAAGGTTTTCTAACAGGACTCCTCTCAAATGAATTTTGATAACTGTACTCAATCTTGCTCCCGTCTGACAAGTCAATTGAAGTACTGAAATTACTATAAGAACTCGCCAGATAAGGGATAACCACATTAATTTCCATTTATGCCTCCCTCTCGATCAGTCCTGATCTGCGTGCCACGACCTAGAGGGCCATAAAAAATATAAAAGGTGTGAGTGGACAAAAATAACATCGTTTGAAAATATATTTCAAAATGAACTCTTTTACCCTCCAGTTACAAAACATGCATGCATAGAGTAAAACACATGAACAACCGGCTCTCAAGCCAAATCACATGAAAACCATCAGGACACAACTATCAACATCAAACCGATAACAGTAACCATCATTAACAGTACTCGTCACCAATACTCACATATCAAGCACAATAGTTAAACAATACTAGGCACAAGTATATAGACATCCATCACAATATCACAATACCTGCACTACTCACAAGTGCACAATCAATCACACAATCACATCCACACTACGCGTAGTCAACCATCAAGTCACACTCTCGGGATCAGACACATTTGGGCTCAACCCTCGGGATCAGTCACATCTGGTGTAACACCCCGGAAATTAGAAGATTTGAATATTGTAATTTAATGTATGAATTGACGTTTTTACCCTTGGGAATGGTATGACCAAATTGTTGACTTTTTGATTAGTGGGATAAAATGGACTTTGACCTATGACCGTGACGTAGTTCGGGACGTCACGAGTTCATAGACAGGTGGCAAGTCCAAATCGGACGATCAGGGAAAAAGTTATGACTATCGGAAGTTCAGGGGCATTACCGTAATTTGGACTTGGGGGGGGGGAAATGTTGACTTTTCGTTTGGCAACTAATTTTCACATGACTCAAGGACCGTTAGGTAGGCCTCGACGTCCTGAGTCCGTAGACAGGCGGCACGCCGAAATCGGACTTCGTACGAGGAAGTTATGGTCAGAAACGTGAAATCGGGAGGTTCGTGCCTCGGTTTACGTGTCGAATATTTTATTCTAAACCAATTAAACCATAAAACATCTCGACTCACGACGAACACTTATCGGATCCTTATTCGGGTTTGACCTCAAAGCGACCTGTTTTCTTCAATTATTCACACTAGAAGCATCATAGAACTATAAGGAACACGAAGTCAAGATCAATTTCATGAAATTTTACCTCTAAGTAACTCGACTCAAGCTCGATTTTTCCAAACAGTTGCAGCGTCTGATCGTCACGATTTCACCTCCAATTTTTGTTCTAATTGATTGGGTTCGAGTCGTTGAGTTCCCAGGAAGCTAAATCTCACCTTAATTTCACACCAAACTGTCTCTAAAATTAAAATCGAAATCAAGGTTTTTGGATGGTTTTCGGGTATTCTAGTATAGGTTTCCCTGGATTTTGTTCGGTTTCCTCTCGGTTTTTCTCTCCAAATTGTCTCTAATTCCTTACTCAATTACACTTAACTCTACTGCAATCGATCAAATTGGTAGGAGATGGAGTGTTGCTCTCTGTTTTAGTGTTTGAAGGTTTTGGTTGTGTACGGTTACTGTTCCTCAATTAATCCATCTTCAATTCATCAATCACTAATTAATTTAACTAATGCCACTAATCAGCCCTAAGAAGTGACATTTGTCACTTGATGCATTACCTGAGTCATTTAATTGGCATGAATAAGCAATCAAGTGGAGTTGTAATGATCCTTCCACCGTCCAAGTGTAATCCACCTAAAATTACCATTTTACCCTTCTTAAGCACAATTACCATTTTACCCCTACACTTCACAACCCCGTAACTTCTTCATCCGAACTCCGTTTTCGACGTGCCACCTGTCTACGGATTCAGCGTTCCGAGGCCTACACAATGGCACAAGCAAAATATACAAACAGTATACCAAACAAAAAGTCAACTTTTAGCCATATCCTTCTAGGGGTAAAAACGTCATTTTCGCATTATTTTAATATTTTACAATTTTTGGATTTTTCGAGGCGTTACAGAAAATGTTGACTTTTCGTTTGGCAACTAATTTTCACATGACTCAAGGACCGTTAGGTAGGTCTCGACGTCCTGAGTCCGTAGACAGGCGGCACGCCGAAATCGGACTTCGTACGAGGAAGTTATGGTCAGAAACGTGAAATCGGGAGGTTCGTGCCTCGGTTTACGTGTCGAATATTTTATTCTGAAATTCTGATTGGGGGACACCTGGTGAGTGACAAGTGTCACTCACCCATTGGCTAGATTGGATCAGATCCACTATGAGTTTAAATACCATTAAAACCAACTTTTAATTACAGCCATTGATCTGAAACCTCCAGATCTGATCTCAGCCCTTAATCTCATTTCTGAGATTCAATCTGGGCCGTCCATCATTTCCCTCCATTTCTATATATTTCCATACCCGACACCCACATGCTGCCATTTCGATCATCACATCTGCGTGCACCTGACCCTTTTGCTTCAGGCGTGGCGGAACTGAGCTGGTGAGGGCTGAGGCACGGCGGTGAACGGCGGCAGGCGGCGGCGAGGTGAGCGGCTTCAACCCGAAACGGTTTTAAAACTCAGATTTTGGTAACTCGAATTCCAACGTTTAGTTTTGTTTTCTATTAACCCTAATCGACTCTAGGGACTTATAGGAACCTTCTGGGCTCGAGTTCGTGACCGGAGGTGATCAGGACGGTGGCTAAACGGCGACGGGAGAAAACCGGCTCTGTTCATCGAGGTAGGCCTTCGATCCCGTCTGTATTTGTCGATTTTGATTCCATAGAGCTGTTTCTGGGATTGTGACGATCATGTAGGAACAAACCAGAGTGAAAATGATTGAGAAACTAGGAAATGGTGACCGGGTCTTGATCGCGGGTCTGATCGACCCGAGTTGCAGAGATACGGGTCAACCGTCTGAGGACAGAGGTGATGACGTGGCACCCTGTCAGACTGTCAGGTGACGTGGACCAACCGTGAGCCGACATGTGTCACATGTCAGTGCACAGTCAGCACTGACATGTCAGTGACGTGGCCCAATCAGGGACTGCCACGTGTCACTGACATGTCAGTGACGTGGACCAGTGCCGTGCTGACACGTGGCACATGTCAGATCTGACACGTGGCCTGACAAATCAGTGAGGTGGACCAATCGGATGTTGACACGTGGTACCTGTCAGAGTCTGACATGTCAGACCTGACAGCTGTCAGATGACGTCAGCATGACGTCATGCTGATGTCAGTAGTGACGTCAGCGATGACGTCAGCAGGGACTGTTCCTGCGTTGACCGACGCGTTGACCGGCGCGTGGGGGCGCGTGTGAACAATGTTTTTGGTGGGACCACCACCATTCTTTAGGTTTCGATGATCCGGATCCAATGGCGGTGGTTTCGGGTCGATCGGAGATCATTAAGTTGGTCAAAATGAGGTTTATTGCCTTGGGAAACACGTTCGGGCGGCTTTTCCCGGCCGGTTTCAGCCTAGGATTTCATGGTTGAATGTTAGGGGTTTAAATTGACCTTTACGAATACTTTGGACTTGACAGGGATTGTACATTTGTACCAGGACGAGGGTATACGTTCGGTTCCTAGCAGGATTGTACTGTGAGTGGGCCATTTTCTTAAACCCTTGTGTGCATAAATGTTTTCTGGTTTATTATACTTATTCACATGCTAAAAACAATAATGGTTTTGATGATATGGAAAATATGGTTATGGCACGTTTCACGGTATTTGGGCTTGAGACCCGTCTGATGGAACTTAATGATTGGTTCGGATTTTATCTATGTATATATGCTTGCATGTGGATATCAATAAAATGTATTTGGTACTGCACTGTATAGATCCTTCCTTATTATATTGTCTCCTCCGGATGAGGTACCCCGGAGAGGTCACGGACGTCTAATACGTCCAGCGTCTAGGACGCTAAGCATCGGGGATGCTGTAACCGAACAGGGTTCGGGGATTTAACTCGGAATTGAGACCCGAGTGGCACGCGTAACCTTGTGATTGTGACCTTATTGGACGTCAGGGACGTCAGACATCAGGGATGTCGGATTGGAGTGTATAGTGCAGTGGCTAAAATTATGTTTACGGTTTTACTATATGCCTTATGGTTTATATTATATGATTGATGGTTTTAAATTCGGTTGCATGCATGTTTGGAAAACGGAGGGGTAAATTATATGTTTTACTTATCAAATGATTTTATAAACTTGAGTTTCGGTTCACTCACCCTTAATGTTTTGGTAACCCCTCCAGGTCATGATACTGAGGTAGAGGAGGAACCTGAGGCTGAGGTATAGATCTACTTCTGCGTACCTGAACCCTGCTGGGTGGTTTACCCGCAGGTTTATGTTAGAGTCGTGCTCGCAACTTGTAATTTTGGATTTCATCCCTTGTCTGACATCTGTTTAATTCGGATTTGATGTATGACTTTAATTTGGTTATTTATGCATTTGATGTTTTGAGGTTAAAATTGGTATGAATTATTGGGTGTCAGACGGGAGCAGGGCACGTCCCCTTGTGGTCCCTGTGGGATCGGGGCGGGTCCTGTCAGCTGGGCGAATACTACATCCCCAGGATCAGACGCATTCGAGTGGTACATCTAGACTCAGTCACATTCGAGAAGCTAGCTTAGCGTAAAAACAACTCACAAAGCCAACCACCAGGCTTTCACAAGGTTCTTGACTCAAAATCAAGACAAACCATTTCCAAACAGGGTCTCAAGCCCGAATTATGCTTTTCAACAAGGCCTTAGCCCAAACTGTCATTTTTACGTAAATTCGTAAAATCACATCCAGAAATCATTAAGTAAGTCATGAAATCATTTTTGACTCAAAATCCAAATCAAAACATCATTTTCAAACCCGGGCCTAGCCCAAAATATCATTTTCACCATTTATCGTAAAACGTACTCAAAACTGATTAAATAATCCATAAAATCAACAAATAATCATATCAAATCATCAATCCAATTATTGCAACTCAAATCATGCAATCAATCATGTAAGACATTTAACTATGCATGCATATTAGTTTATAAAACAAATGTCCACTCACACACCGTCCAAGCTGCTCAGTCTCGAGCTGTTCGTTCCTCCGAAGTCTCGAGAATATTTCGGCCTGTCAAACATAACAATTTAAGGTCACTAGGCCGTTACATAACCTCATATGACAATCCCCTAATCCCCGGGATTTAATAATAATATTTAAACACGAACTACACACTTCGGACACCCAAAACTATCCTGAAACAGCGTCCGATTGACTCGAAACCTGTGCCAATAGGTCCGTATCGTTGAAAACATCAAAAAGTGTGTTGAACACTTCCCAGAAAGTCAACCCACGGGCTGCGCGTGAACCTACGCGTCGACGAACAGTGCCATCGTTCCAACCCGTCTGTCTGCAAAACGGGTCCGTGAACCCGCGACTCGACCCGGTTAGAAATCCATCAAGTCAACCTCAATTTCATCCGTTCTTTCACCGAATTTCATTTAATTAATCTCAATTAAGGATCTATATACTTTATTTCACGAATTCATACCTCAATCGATCGATTTCCAATTCCAATTGCCATATGTTTCTTCATTCTAATCAATCAGGAAGTATCTTAAGATCATTATAAACATGAATTCGAAACCAATTTCGTATTTCCTTACCTCCAATTACACGCCTCAAGCTCGAATTTTTCCAAAATTCGTAGGGTTTGTTCTTGGCCTTTTCCTCGTCAATTCCCTTTGTTTTTAAAGTGGTTCGAGTCGTCTGGATTCCAGGAAGCTTAATCTAAGCTTGTTTTCAACAATTTTTGTCCAAGAATTGAAATTCGAATTTCAAGTTTCATCAAATTCCAATTTCTGGGTTTTGGGTTCTATTTGGGTTCTCTTCCTTTATCCCCTTGTGTTTCCTTCTCTTTTTTGTTTCTGTATTCCTCTCAATTGGTTCGAATACCTCAGTAATTCAAGATCAAGACGAGTTGTTATGTGGGTTTGTTTAATCAAGCAATTGTCTGTTGTTCTGTGTTTAAACATCAGTTCCCTCAATTATACAATCACACACCCACACGGCTACTGACATGTGTCACTTAAAGAACATATGAGTCACCATTTGGTCGAGTCATCAAAATCCTGGCCAATTACCATTTTACCCCTCGTTCGTCAAATTACCAAATTGCCTCTCGCTGTTTTAGACCCGTAATTTGTCCGTCTGAACTCCAATTTCAACGTGACGCCTGTCTATGGAGTTAGCGTATCGAGACCTACACAACGGTTTTCACGGAAAATCCAAAAAGTGTCCCCGAACAAAAAGTCAACTTTTGACTCTATTAACCAAGGGTAAAATCGTCTTTTCCCTATACATTTTCCAAAATTCTCTTTTTTCTAATTTATGGGTCATCACATTTTCGATTTTACTGTTCTCGTATGAGGTTAATGTTTGAAAGATGACCCTACCTACATTTAATATACCTATTAATTTTGTATTTAACAATATTAATAAAACTAAGTTTGAGCTCAATCACATAATATTGATTCTATATAAATATATATTTTTTTTCTCTCTCCTCTAAAATATGGAGGATTTTTTGCGAAATTAGAACCTTTGGAACCTCCTCAATCCATTATTATACATATATCATAACTGAATAGACAAATTAAATAGACAATTCTCTTTAAAACTCGTATAGTCATTTATATGTGTCAATTAAATAAACAATTCTCTTTAAAATTTTAATTAGTATTAATATTATCATTAATCTGTTTAATATATAAATAATTAAACAATGTCTATTAATCTTGTTGATTTGTTGATCTTAAAATAATGAGAAATGAATTATTCAAAGGGTAATATATGTAAATAAAAACTCCAACTAAAAAGACATAAGAGAAAAAAGGAGAGATTTCTCTATAATAGATTGCGAGTAATATAGTTTATAATTTATTTAAAGTTGATCTTTTGTTTTTTTTTCTCTGGAATTTGTGACATGACTGTGTTTTTGTCTTGTCTTGAGTGGATATGGAATCATGGGTGCCCCAAAGACAAACACTTGTTAATATTCCGAAGAAATTAAAAATGATATAATCATTTATATTTATCAATTAAATAAATAATTTTTTTTAAAATTTTAATTATTATTATTATTATCGTTGATTTATTTAATATATAAATGACTAAACGATGTCAATATCTTGTTGATTTGCTGATTTTAAAATATGAAATATTCAAAGGGTAATATATGTAAATAAAAACTCCTTCAACCAAAAAGGCATTAAAGAAAAAAAGGGAGATTTCTCTAAAATAGAATGCAAGTAATATAGTTTATATATTTATTAAAAGTTTTGTCTTTTATTTTCTTTCTCTGAAATTTGTGACATGACTTTGTGTGTTTTTGTCTTGGCTCGAGGTGGAGATGGAATCATGGAAGCCCAAAGACAAAGACTTGTTAATATTCCGAAAGGCTACATAAATCCAAACATGCCCTAACAAAGAGAAACAAGGCCCCCAATTTTGTTTTCTAGTGGGGTGAGTGGGAATTGCAAGAAACCTCTCAACCTATTTTGTTTTCTTTCCAAATGGCAACGACCATACACTTGGTATTACCTAATACCCAACCTTCTTCTTATTAAGACAAAGACACAAGCAGCTTAAGCAACCCTCCAAAACTACATCACACGCTCCATCTCTTATTGAAAATTGTTGTATAATACAAGCATTAATAATGTTTTTCTTTTTGAAGAGAGGATAATAATGATATTATAAATTTTATTTTTACTGCCTAGTCGTTCAAACACTAGTCCAGTTTATGAATAACCCTCTCTTAGGGCGTCCGAACTCGTAAGGGACAATCAAATTACTAGAATTTAATTATTTACACCATGATGTGAGAAGAGTTGCCCATGACAACATCCACATAATTTTTTTTTTTGGTGTGAAATTTAGGTCTAATGTAAAAATGAGGTTTTTATTCTTTTTAATATTAAGATTACCCCACTTTTTGTTTTTTTTTTTTGTGTAAAGTTAATTCTTATTGACATGAGATCTCGACATTCCCTCACTTTTTTTTGTCCTCAAAACCTTTTTTTTTTTTTTTGAATATTTTTATTAATTTGGGATTTTGGAAAATTTAACTAAAAAGTAAAAATGAATCTTCTCCTTTAATATTTTGAGAAGGATGAAAGTTTTTTTTTTTTTTAAATTGGGGGGATAAAAAAGACAGCAAAAATTGAAGGATAATATTTATATTCTACCATGTTAATACCACTTTGTACACCGTTTTAATTTACCAATTTTTTTTTTTGGTATATATGATATAATGGGAACATCATTAACTAAATCATCATTCAAAATATCTACATAAAAATAATAAGATTAATGTTTATTTAGTTATTTATATAAATCAACAAGTTTAGTAACAATTAAAATCCTTATTATTGATTGTCTATTTAGTTAATAAATATAAATGACCAAAATATTTTTAATTTGAATATTTTTTGCACAAATAATCTTAAAATAATTTTTAAGAATTGAAGGGTTTTACATAGACACGCATATATATATATATATATATATATATATATATCGACAATAAATAAAAAAAAGGTGATTATTACACTAAAGTGGAATGTATGTATGATCCAAAACTTAAGAGCAAAACAATATGAAATAAACATACGAAGATGAAGCCAAAAAAGCATGGACAAAAGGGGAATTTTGGAAATTGGAATGCAGACTTCAAAGCGGCGGTGTTTAGAAGGTTAGGCTTGACTTCTCAGCCAAATTTGTAGTTTTGAACCAAACTGTCATATGTCATACATACCGAGGTTGCGTAAATTTTCTCTTTTATGATTCTAAGTTCGAATCTCTAAGTTTGATCCCCCTAACGTTGAGGGCCTACCAATGGAATTTCCTCAAACTTGTATATTTTTTTACATTAGTTTCTCTAAGCAAATTAGAAAGTGATAAGAAAATGAGCAAAGAAATTAAGGACTAATGACAACGATTGAGGTCAAAATAATTTTTTTCAGACCGAAATATAAAAGGAAATTCCAGAAATGAAAATAAATCATCTATACACAACATAATTTTTCTGGGGTAGAAAGATGCAGTTTTCAGTGTACAATACTGAACATTATAGCTTAGTCATACCATGGCAACTAATGTAGCTTCAGCAAGTACTGACGTACATAAGTAAAGACTCGTACATTGGCACATCATCAAAGTCCAAAACCCGAGACCTAATCCCTAAACCCTAAACCCTACCTTCATATATCATTATGCACAAAAAATAATAATCCCTGACAAGAAATAAATACCTCAATTAGGCAAATGATCAGTTTCCAGATAGGGTTGAAATCATTTCGAGGCGTAGAACGTCTACTCACTACCTGTAAAAAATAAATGCAGTTTTCAGTGTACAATACAGAACATTATAGCTTAGACATACCATGGCAACTAATGTAGCTTCAGCAAGTACTAACGTTCATAAGTAAAGACTCTTACATTGGCACTTCATCAAAGTCCAAAACCTGAGACCTAATCCCTAAACCCTACCTTCATATATCATTATGCACAAAAAATAATAAACACAAATCCCTGACAAGAAATAAATACCTCAATTAGGCAAATGATCGGTTTCCAGATAGGGTTGAAATCATTTCGAGGCTTAGAACGTCTAACTACCTGTAAAAAATAAATGCAGTTTTCATATGTGAACATGCAGCTTACATGTATCAGTAAACCCAGTAATATCGTGTCCGACACGAGATAGCATAGTTGTATCAGTAAAATCATGTATATCCATTGGGCATAATTCCAATTTTTCAACTTTTGATTCCTTAGAACTTTACGGACAAGGGCATAGCACTAATTCCTATGGCAAAAGATTTTAAAAAGTATGATATAGGACATCCACAAATGATAAAAAAATCTTCTAACTAGTGGAACACCAACAATATTCCAAAGTTACTAATGTGTGGGTGCTCCTCAATCTTGATCACAAGCCTTAAGGGGCTAGGGTGGTCCTTTTTTACCAATCCCTAGCCACTGCTTAGTGGGTTTCCTTTCTGACTACTATGTCAGACAAGGATTTACCATATTACTTGCATACTTTCATGCTAAACAAACATTTTCCTCTACAATTAACACATTAAGTTTATTATCATTATTATAGAAAAACAACAAAATATTGTGTACCTTTATAACACTGTTTTCTAATCTTCGCAAGTGCCACTGCAATTTTAGCTCCAACATGTGCATTGTTCTTCACCAGTGCAACGTCTAATTGTTGGTTAAGAAATTAGGTTGTTTAATCAAACAACATCAACTACTTTTTCTTCCAACTGCAAAACTAAGAAACTTTTTTGCAAGACACATTATGCTTAGACTTGGATGGATCACCACCTATGCTAGGACTGTGAATATGAATGTATCAACATGTTGTGCAAATAAGATTAGATTATAGATGAAAGATACTCGAAGCAAGAGAAGCCCCTCCTGTGAGTTCATTCACTCTCGCAAGCAAGAATGGAGTTGCAGCATTTCCTATTATCTTCTTATCCCTGAAAACACATTTGTACTTTAGTACATTTGAAAAGATGAGTCCAACGCAATATTAACTTGTCACTGTAGAATATGAATGAAAAAAATCACAGTTTACCTAACTTCTTTAAGGGCTCTCTGTATTGCAGACTCAATTAAACTTCCAGAAGATGAGTGTTCTTTAGGGATTGGAACAGCAATCAAAATTCCAACTCCAAGCTCAAGTTTCAGGTTCTCATCTATAATAAAAAAAAATATAAATAATAGATATTTTATTTTTAAGAAAAGGGGCATTACTTTAAGTTTTACCATAGTTTCATCATGTTAAAAATATTAATTGCCTTTTAATTTGCCTATAAGCTGAGCAGAGTCTTCTGGGGTATCCAGACGGCAAGGCACCTAGATTTTCAAATAATGATTGAACAAAATACATCAGACAAATATACACTTGAAACAAATTATGCTCCCTTGTAATCAGGTTGGAGTAATTGGTCAAAGCCTGCAAAGCTGCTCTCGCACATCAACTTCCTACAATGAATTATAACCACAATTTTCTACATTTGACATTAGCTCTCCAACTAGAAAGAAATGCTTTCCTTTGGTTTTGCCCACTTGAATAATAACAGAATTCATGGTCCTCTAGTTTTAACAGTTGAGCATTATTGTAAATTGTGAGAACCGCGCCTAGAATCCCATGCCATTTGTACTAAGTGTCATGATCCTAACAGTGGAGGTTTTAATCAGAACGAAAAATAGGCTGAAACTTCCTCAGGCACAATAACCACCACGTGGATGACTTTCATCCATATGGAATAAGGTAAGAGCAGACAGAAATCGATACCACAAACACTTACACAGAAATTGTAGTTGTGGCACCATTTCTTAAAATAAAGTTGATCGAGCATGCATAAGGATAAACTATCGTCGCCATATGGAGAAAAACTGAAAGAGTAACATTTTGAAATAGTGTTGAAGATCAATACCTTGCAACCACTTGCTTCTGTGAAAAATGCTGGAAATTCATTGGTCCCATAAGCAGCAATACAAACTCCTTGAGTTTCCTATTGAAAAAAGAAATATTTGAAAGTCTGTTATATTAATTCCAACGATATACATGAGATAGATAAGTGCATACCAAATATTCAAGGGTCCTTGGGATATCCAATATTGATTTTACACCAGCAGAGATGACAGCTACAGGTGTCCTTCCAAGCTCAGTAAGATCATAAGATATGTCCATGGCTGTAAAAATGAAGAAACAAAAGTCTGTAAAGTTCCATTGACCAATGCACTCCTTTAACTGAAAAACACTATTTCTGATGCAGTCTGAAACATTTTTTGAGCCCAAAGTGAACAGTTTAATTTTTTATATACTAGATGCTAGAGCCAAAAAAAAAGTAATAGGCCTTCACAATTTTTTCTTTATGCAACAATGGGAAACGTGCCTACAAGGTCATTTCTAGGTGTAAAAATTTGGACAAAATTAAGTTCAAAAACAGCCTGACACAGACGTTACTGTAGACTTCAGTTACCCCTAACTTTCGCTACTTCTGTTGGTTTCTATTTCTTATTCCCTGAAAGCCAATGCCAACTAATGTAAAGGCATTGTAACTTTTTTGACAGTCAATGGTTACAATTCTCCATGTTAACTTGTACAAGAATATTATTCATTTCTAAAAGGGCCAATATCAGACAACAGATGCCAGTATGTCATATACGGTTCCAAAGATTATGTTTTCAAAGTCTAGGGTTGACTCAGTTTTATCAAGGGATAATTCTTCAATTTCACAAAAGCAGTGGTCATGCTTATATATGGTCGTCAGTTATCTTTGATCTGGGTTTTATCTAAATTAAAAGAGTTTTATGATATCCGTTTGGGACTTAAGTTAGTTCTGACCTTAATTTTTTATTAAAATATTCTTCTTTACACTTGAAGACAGCATTCTCATCGGGTTATATATCGAGCATGCAGCATGCTTGAATGTGTCTACGTATGCATGTATTTGTAGTTGTTCATGAGTTAGCATTCACAGCCCAAGAGTGGTCCGCCAAATCCATCTTCTCTGAATTTTGTGCAGCCTAAGTAATTCACATTTTTTCCCAATTTTAAATGATAAGTCCTCAACCTTCAAATAACCCTTCTAAAGCACCATAAACCAGCTGGTTCCCAGAGCAGCCCTGCACCCAGATTTCTAGAAAGCAGCTCCTATCAGAACTTGCCGACAATTTTTCTTCCCCATTAAACCTGAAAATCAGAACCCTTATATAACAATTTTAAACAGCATTTAAAACAAATAAATCTACTGCTTCCCAGAAAAGCCCTACATCCAGATTTCAAGAAAACTATCCCCCTTTTGCCTATAAATTCATCAGCCATAATTTCATAGAAACCTTAAACTATCCAGCCATATATCTAAGCCTAATAAATTAGAAGCAAGCCAAGTTACAAGCAGACATAGCAGGGCTCCTAATTAGTCCTACACTAGTTCTTTTGCCTACTACGATGCTCACCTGTGCTCCAACATTGACTATTTGGTACATCATAAACTCACGTAACACAGAAACAATATGAATAAGAAGAAAAATCACCTATGTTGATATCAGGATACGGGTTGTCTGTAGTAGTGACTCTTTGACTTTTAATATCAAAAAGCATGGGCAGACGCGTATACAAAAGTCAGTTTCAGTCAAGAACTGTTACTAACATCTAACACCAATATATAAATGGGATTGAACTCACTATGCTCGCCGTGTCTATGCACTCCTCCAATTCCTCCAGTAACAAACAATGAGATTCCAGCCTGCAAGAATATGCAGTTTAAGTATTGGCATAAGAAGGCTATGCTTGGATGAGGAACTACAAAACAAGAAGGGATTACGCTAAATTAGTTAGAAATGTACCACAAAAGATTAGAAGTTAAAATTTCAAAAGAAAAGATGCACTACAGTTAGAGCGATTTGTAAGTGACTACTAGATAGATATCGAGATCACTTCTTTAGTGGTTTTGATATGCTCGTGCGGAGCATGTGCTCCCTTAGTGTTTTCTCAACTAGTTACTTACAAATCCCTCTATATAATGTTTGTTGTGCATTTCCTACTAACATAGCCTAAATCCCTTGGTACTTTGAAGTTCTCATCCAATCATACTCTTAACAGAAATATGATTTCTTTATCTTAGCATAAAGCAAACAAGAACAGAAGTCTTCATGGAAAGCTAATATAATTTGGTTACCATAGAAGCAAAAAACATGGTTGCTGAAACAGTAGTAGCTCCATTCCCTCTGGTTGCCACCTAAACATGGGTCAACATGTCATCTTGTAAACTTTAGCATTAGAAATGACCATGAAAGGAACTATGATGAAGATTAAAATGTTCCATTTGTTAGAAATTTGTTGAACATATATTAAAACAGAGTAAGATACCCCAAAATTATGTGGCTATGAATGATATTTCATGGAGAAACTGGCATGCTAATAAAAACTGTAAAATATCGCTAGCACACACTTCTACAGTACAATACCACTGATTGAAGCCTACGAAATTAACCATTTTTGGCACTTTCCGGACACTAAATGCATGAAGGTAAACTTGGAAAGCCAGATTTGAAAACTCTACCTTCCCTTTTCAATAAATGGTGGTATAAGTATTGAGGTGTGTTTTCATAAATCATGTGGCAGCAATTTTGCAGGTGTGGAATGCCTTGTAATACTACCATTTATAGCTAAAAGAAAAACATAAGATATAAACTAAGAGCAGTCAACATGATGAATGAATCAGATTACCTAATAGCCTAATACTGATAGATCCAATATGTGCATTTTTCATAAGTTACTCACAACATGTGCAATGTCTCTTCGAGCTGTTTTTTTAGCTCTGGGTCCTAGAGTGGCAAGCTTCTCCAATTCATCCATACTGAGGCCTACAGAAAAAACAAGTGAGCCAAAAAAAAAAAAATCATGTCATCAAACATCCCTAAAAGGCGCATTTCTCTAAGCCAAGATCGTCTGCTCAAACAATTCAACCAAGAAAAGCAGAGGATTAAGAGCTTATTGAGACCCGACCAAAAACATTTTTTTTATACTTTTTGAGCAATCCCTAATCAAATCCGACAAGGCATTTAGTCCCATGGAAAAGACCAAGTAAGCTCATAAATGCTGCATAAGAGAGTGGGAGGCGGCACGGAAATCCCTTTTTGATTCATTTAAATCTCTTCATTCAATTAAGGCAGACAAACGTTTACAAGAGCATGAGATTTCATTACAATCTTTTCTGAATTCAAAAGGCTGAAGAATCAATAATAGTGTTCATTGACTTGAACAACAGGAGTAGAATGTGTGACCTGATCTTTTACGCTGCCTGATACTGGTCTATTTTAACTTGGTTGTGTGACTTGGCCGACATGGCAGGTCTTCCAGTTGCAATAATATGCCGTGTACTTAAGGGTTTAGGGTGCCTCCCATAACATAGACAAGGGGCCTATATTACTTAAAAACGGCCTATACTACGGGCAATAATGCATTTTCCTTCAAAAATGCCCAAAAAATCCTATTTAAATTATATGCACTCATGACATCTCAAAACATGTTCATAAGCATATATAAAACATTTATGCATGCATCATATTCATAAAACAAAGTCCACTCACAAACCGTCCAAGTTGCACCTCGATACGCATGCCATAAGCCTCTCCGGCTAAATCACCGTCACCACGACTCCCAAACTTGTCAAATTCACACCCGAAGGTCACTAACTACTTCAAATAGGCTAACAATGAATCCCTTAATTTTTCGGGATTTTTAAACGTATTTTAAATAGAACCTAAACTTTCGGACATCCCGAACTATATCGAAACGATATCCGATTGACTCAAAACCAATCCCAAAATGTTCGTTACATCGAAAGGATGAAAACATGTGTTGACCTTGACTGGAGACATGGTCTCACGCGCCCTCACGCGCAGCCCAAAGGCGCTGCGCGTGAAACCCACACGCCGAGAATTGTTCATCATCAACCTCTCGCAGACCCGGTCCAGACCGGTTCTCTGCAACTCCGGTTTGACTAGAACGACGAGACCGGTTCTCCCAATTCCGGCCACCATTCCTTTCCGTTTTTCTTCCTACTTTTTCATCTCACCCATCCTAATCGATCTATAGTCCCAAAAAAAGAGAAACCAGGCCAAGAAGATTACCTCTCATGATTGAACAGTGACGTGAAACTTCAAGCTTGCTTCCCCATCGATCCTGGCCGTCTCCGTCCTTGTTCTTGATCCTAAACACCTTGTAAGACCACCAGGAACACGTTTGGATGGTTAAAAACCCTCAACAAATGTTAAAACTAATTTTCCAATTTCAAACCAAAACTGGGCTACCACTTACCTTTTCCCGTGGCTCCACCGCCGTCCACGGTGGTTCTGTCATCTCCCCGCCATCATCATCTCACCCTCAGTCTCCCTCTCAGTCTCTCAGGGTTCCTCAATCGAACCAGCAAATGAAGGGGGGTGGGGTGGTTTTCGGTTTTGGGTTCGATGGGTTCGAATCGAATAAGCAAGGGAAACATATGCATGTATGTGGGATGATAGGAAATGGATGAGTGACACTTGTCGTTCATCCATTGGGCCTGTTCAAAATATCTGGGCCCACATGAGGACAAATGTCAACTCGTCTCGTAATTCGTGGTATAGTTACTCGGAACTTCCGTGAATCGTAACTTTCTCATCGAATGTCCGATTTCGACGTGCCGCCTGTCTACGGACTCGTATCGACGCGATCTATGCAACGATCCTCGTTCCACGTGCATTGACCTCCCAGGTTAAAAGTTAATTTTTTACCTTCGTCTAAGGGCAAAATTGTAATTTCGCCCTGAACGTGCGATAATTCTCGATTAGTCCTACTAATCCATAATTACGTCTTAATTAATCCCAAAAATTTTGGGACGGGTCGTTACAAACTTCCCTCCTTAAACAATTTCGTCCTCGAAATTCAAATTGACCCAAATTCCACGACTAAATAGTGGAAATCAAATCCTGCCTCCAACTCGGGGCACTCTCGTGTAACTATACACGTCCGACATAACCACAGTACCTGTCGATACTCAATGTGACTGGAGCTTTCAAGCTCCAACTCAATTCTCGAGAAGCCACCCGTCGGTTTGTAAGTCTCACTTGAGACACCGACACTCGTCGATCTCGCCTGTCACTCACTTCGACAGGTCAGTTATACCAAACTGACATCAAATCGGCTTTTTAGCCTGACAACCTTTCTCGTCTGATAAACGAAGCTGACATCCTGCTCAGTGCCTGATCAGGTAAACATTCTCTAGATCCTGCCGTCACGATGGCACGAATCTCACCTTGCATGTCATACTCAAATCTGCGGTATTTTTCGGTTTCAGTACTTACATCAGCTAACTCTCACGTTTTCCCATACTCAGGCTGACTCTCACCAGAGTCCCATCACTACACACCAATCCGAATGTGTCGAATACCGATCCATTCCATTACCACAAAATGCCAGATTGACTTCATAGTAAGCCAATCTCATCTACAACAATCGTGACCAGCCAGCAACTCCCAACTCCACTGCGCTTTCATTGCGCTACTCTGAACTCGAATCGCTCTTGAGTCCTCACATCGTAACTCATGTTACTCAGCAGCCTACGCTGAAGTCTTGACTCATCTCGAGTCCCAATATCGTCTCACGTATCTTGTCGAAACACATTCGACATCTCACTCATCCTGGGTTTATCTGGACCCCATCGAATACTTGCTAGTAGATTTAATCACACATATAAAATCACTAAGGTTCTTCTGGCCCATATGACCTTGAGCTTTCGGTCACATAATCACTGAACCCTCTCAATCCACTCTTCACTAGCACAATATTCGACGTCCAGTCAGCATCTCAATATGTCGGAACATATCCGATCATAGTACGCATCGAACTGTCACCATCTCATGTCCATCTAGGACTATATTTACAAAACTGCTTATTCATCCTCTCTGGTAACCCTCAACTCGACATATCGATTGACCGTGGTCAATCTTCTCGTCCAACGTGTACTACACACCGGTGCACCCCCATCATATCAATCATCAAGGCACTACTCGGCCTGCTTAAGGACTACACTCTAGTAATGTCCAACCACGTACCAATCCTACATTCTGGCCAAACCCCACTAGACTAAACGTCCTCTCGAAGTCATCGTGGTCACCTGACCAACTCCAGAGATAATCCAGCCAGTTCACTAACCAATCTCATTCTTTGCTTCGTTCCAAAGGTCAAACGGCTCACGTCACTAAGACGTACCAACTTAAATCTGTCGGTAACCTATCACTGTCCAACAACACTCCATACAATCGCGCCATCTGGAGTGGTAACGAACCTGCCAACATCCTACTCGAGGCATTGACTATTCATCTCTTCTTGATCGATATGTGGGTATCGTCCTCGTCTCATACTTATTCATATATCCAAGGCAGATCAATGCTCTTGCGCATATCCAAATCCAAGACAGACCATACACACATCCCCATATCTAACACCTACCCAAGACAGATCATGCACTATACTTGGTGTCCTTTCACATATCCAACCTTTGTCTTATGTCTCACCAACTATTCCAAAATATTCTTCAAATGTCTTACAATATGATTTTCATATGCTCCTATCTTAACATAATCAGCAGTACGATTCTCTCCGATGACTACCAGACCTCGGTCTACTAGATTCACGGTCGCTACAATTAACAGGACCCACCCCGATTATCACCCCGATAACCGAGGTGAACCCTGCTCCCGTCTAACATGCACAAGTAGAAGACTAAAAGATCCTTACAAAAACCCACAATTTACATTGCCAGACCAGGGAGAAAAGTTATATTTTACAGAGCATAGTAACAGTACGAAAACGAAAACAAGCCCTACTGTAAGCTAAGTGCCCAACGGATGACTTTATGCCTCGACTTCTACCTCAACGGTAGCCCCAACGCTCGCACCACGACCTAGAGGGTGTCAAAAACATTAAAAATGTGAGTGGACTAAAAATAAGTAAGAGTTATAAAACCAGTTCCATAAAGAAATCAAGGTTACACCCTCCGTTTTGAAAACATGCATAACCAAGTACCTTAAAACAACAGTAGCACAAAATGAAACAACGTGCAGAAATTATTAGAAATCAAAACCAAAGTTCAGGCACTCGGCCTTAAAGCCATAGAAACCAAGTTATTCGGGTCACATCCCAAAACATTCGAAAGCCAGTGAAAAGCATCAATCATACACATTTACTGGATCTCAAGTGCGCCCGAGTCTTTAAACTCAAAACACAACGCGCAATAGCCAGACCTTCCCGGGATATCAACGAGTCTTTAAACTCAAAATATAATCACAGGCCTGGGGGGGGGGGGGGGGGGGGGTATCATATCCAAGTCTTTAAACTCAAAACATATACCGAGTCTTTAAACTCAAAACATATCAATCCAGGGTCCTCCCCCCCGTCAATCAATCCGAGTCTTTAAACTCAAAACCAGATCCAGTGGGTTTTCTCTTTTTCTGGGTCTTTAAACCCAAAACCATTTTTCAAGCAACAGTGAACATCCACAGTCGAATTCGCAACGATGATTCCGTAAGCCGGCATCTGGAACCATCGTCCCGAACCCAAACCCAGATTCCCTTTCCAAAACTCGAAAACCAAATCTGAAATCACAAGAACAGGGATTTTCCAAAATCCTTTTCAAATCCTTGAAATCGAATCACATTTCAAATCCCGAAATCAAACCATTAACACCTGGAAGCCATATCATCCAAAACCATACTCAAAAGCATCACAAAAACCATATTCTCGAAGTACGTGCAATCCGATCACTCTTATTGAAAAGCGTGAAATCAAGTAAAGCAAGCATATAAATCATAAACATAAATCCATATATCGAAAGCATAAAAGCATAGTCGAAACATAAACAATATAAGTAAAAACAGTTATGCATGCTCGGTTAGAAAACAAACAGTCCACTCACAACTTTCGCGCACGTCAATCGTTTCCCGTGGGATCCTCAGCCATCTCAGGCAAATCCCGACCTGTCTAAAGTCACCAAAACGGGTCACAAACATCTCACGTAAGCTTATCCTAATTTCCCTAATTTTCCCGAACTTCTAAACGTACGTAAATGGGACCCTAAACCTTCGACCACTTAAAACTAACCCGAGACGTTGTCCGATTGTCCCGAAACATGTCCCAAAAGATTCTTTACAACGATTAGACCAAAAAATATGTTGGAAACTTCCCCAGAAACCTCCCCACGCGCCCCACGCGCCGCCCAAAGTGGCTGCGCGTGGGCCTGAAGCGCCTGCACAGGGTTACTATTCATTGTCTTCTTCGATGGTTACCCGGTCTGAACCGGCGTGACCGGTTCTCCGTCATCTCCCGTCTGTTTTTGTTCCTTCCAACACCAGAAGCTTCGTCCTACTCCTAGAAATCTATTCCACTCCTTAAAACACAACAACACAGCCTCTAAGCTACTTCCCTCAAGCTCGAACAAAACCACCCGAAAACCCCTGTTTCGGTTCCCGGCCACCAGGGCTTCCTCCCATCATGGCTTCACAACCAGAAGGTTCCTAGGGACCTACTGAACCTAATAGCACTCACAGAACACTTCGACTCAGCCCCAAAAGCCACGAATCTACTTTTGAATCAAAAAGGAAAAACAGAGCAAATAGAGGGGAAATGCGAAATTACCTGCTCTCAGGCCGCCACCGTGAGCTCCGCCGTGCCTATTCGACTCCCCTCAGGTCTCTCGACACCACCACAGGTTCAATTCGACGGTTTGATCACGTGAAGTGCACAGCCGTGCACGGTGGTCCTCGGTTCTGTGTTTCCTGGTTTTCCTCACGGTCCTAAATCCCTCACACTCTCACCACCTTCCCAGAACACTCACCAGCCTTCCACTTCTCTCTGCTTTCACTAACTGAATCACCAGGCCTCACACCTCCCTGTACTCGATCAATTCCTCCCTCAATCTCAGTCTCTGTTTTCCCTCTTTGCACACAAACACGACTAAATCCCACATTTGAACCGTGTAGAAGCCTCTAGCCAACTGCCACATGTCACAATCTTGTGGTCCCAACTCAAAAATATCCAATTAAATCCTGGACACTTGTCCTCATCAGATTTGCATAATTCCCAATGTGCAAAAAGACTTAAATGCCCCTATTTGTTAAATTTACGGTTTTACCCTTTGCCGTTCTAGACTTGTATCTCGCTCATCCGACGTCCGATGAAAGCATGCCACCTGTCGTTGAACTCAGGACGACGAGATCTACCTAAAGGTCCTCGGTCTACATGTAAAAACCTTGTCGTGCGAAAAGTCAACTTTTCCCCCTATTTTAACCGAATTACGGTAATGCTCTCAACCTTCCGAACATCATAACTTCTTCCTCAGATGTCGGAATCGGGCGTGCCATCTGTCTATGGACTCGTGACGTCCCAACCTACGTCACAGTCATCGGTCAATGCCCAATTGATCGTCCGAACTAAAAGTCAACTTTTGTTTTGCCCAAATCAGGGGCAAAATCGTCATTCTACGCCCAATGTCCAAAAATAACCAACTAACCACCGATTAACTCAGCTAATCCGTCACTAATCACTTCCCTAATCCCGACTCCCGGGACGGGTTGTTACAACAATCATTTCTAACATCTCGATCCTCTTGATCGTCACTCGACTCGATCTATTCGATCCTAGGTGGATCCATACTAGCTCTCTCAGCCAGTATAACATGACCCATAATACCAACATGGGTCCACTACCTCAGACACTCACTTGTCACATTCGGCGACGTTAAATACCATCTGATCTTCAAGTCATTTAAATTTGACTTACAGCCTAGGTGTCCGGTTCTTACACCCTCTTTGAACCCTTTAACTGTTATATCACTCCTCGTCATCCCACGTAGGGAAGAATCAAGGATGATCCAAGATGATGACATCAACATTCATCGAATGTCATCCTGCGGCACCAAGCACCATCTGTTAAAAAGTAGAAAACGAAAAATCTCTCTCATCGACTTTAGAATACCCATCACCAAGGCGGAATCAAGCATTCTTCTCCGTTTCTCAATCACAACCTCTCTTGTCCACGAAACCAAAGCCAATTATGGGTCATCACCGTACTAGTGACACCCAACATCATCTGATACAGAGTCGAAAATGATCATCTCCTTTACCGACTTTGGAATCAAGAGAAGTTGCAACCATGTTGGAATCGACTTAGGTATGCTTCCAAGTCCTCAAGCACTAAAGGCAATCGGGTGTCAAGTCCACCTCGGACTCACCCTGGTGATTCTATCTCAACAATCAAATTTCTCCTCAAACAAGTTTATATGAAACTCAGAAGGTTTGGTCACCCACAATCAACCAATACCAATCCCCAATGGATTCTCAAGGCCTTAACTCACTCGGACAATCTAGCCACGTGTCTGTAAACCATCAACCTTCACATCCAACTTGCCTATCCATTAATACTGTTTATACACATCCAAAAGGATGCCATCTATCATTACCTGATTCTCACATTTCCACCTTAATAGTTACAACCTTTGAGCACACCCTCGTGTCTCATGTCTCGCATCATGTTGACGGCTAAGCAAACGGAAAAAGTGAAGTCACCTTTACGGAGGTAGTGCGACATACTCGCCAACATCCAAGGCTCATCTCCTTCTGTGATTGCACTCAGTCGTAACCGAGTCGAATCCAAAAATCATTGTTCGTAATGTGCGTCACTCACGCACCTCTGTATCCTCGCCACGACTGACGGATCTCCATCGTCTCAATCGTCATGGTAACTTGAGCTTATCCAACTCGATAAGATTTGTCCACATTTACCGATAGCCGCGTCTGCCACGATCGCAGGCAGACTAGTCCAAGAAATACTCCGCTATCGAGACTCCATATCCATGCGGTCAACTCACTGCAGATACCAACCGCTCAACATGTATTATCCATCGATTGGTCCAACTCAAGATCTGGTCCACAAGTACCACACTCTTGGTAACATGTCCAATCAATCTCAACCTAGGGTTATCACGAACCCGGCTGCTCACTACAACACGTCCATCCTGATCGATCCATCGCTCTCGACTCCGAAAGTCGTCATACTCCGGTACTGGTACTCAACCAACCAGTGATCGCAATCCAAGGATCTCGTTCACTCGTAACTCAACGGCCTCCAGCCGTTGGGCCTACAAGAGACTTGGCCATACTTAGTGCCTAACATTACACATCCACTACATGTCACAATCACGGCCTACTATGCCACACCAAACTATACAACATCTACACCGTGAAATCCTCTGCCAGTTGACATCCCTCCGGGATTCAACACACTGCAACGTGGCGACACATGCCAAAACAGGTCAAACTTTCTTATTCCAAAACAGTCTCAATTAGGGTTGTCCACGACTTCCACTTATGTCACTTTGACACAATCCTTTATCGGATATGACCATCCAACGATCAGGACTCTCAAGGTCGTCATATTGGGACAACCTGCTATTAAGTCTCATCCATTAGTAACAATACGACTCCAAGTCGTTGGATTCACACGAACATCGATCCTACTTGGGATCCAATCTCACTAAAACACCGCATCCTCTGCCAAACATAATCTAACCAGGATTCGATTCCATTGAATAATCATACTCTTACCCTAACTATTAGGTTGATGATGGACTGTTACCACTGCAGAGACATCACATCCAGCAGCTGTGGGTCACACAAAAAGCAACACATGCTCTGATACCACTTTGATAGGACCCGTCCCAATCCCTATGGGTTATTTTGGGACATGCCTGCTCCGTTTGACACCGCGTGTCAGACCATGGATAAACTCGTCACCCGCTCGGGGTCCATCAGAGTACACTAGGATCGGTGGTGGCATGTGATGTCTTGATCTCTGCTACAGCACGCATCCGCTACCAACCTAAAGGGTATTAAAACCATAAAAGCTGTGAGTGGACAAAACAATAGTTTATAAAATCATTTCTATCGAAAAGACATTTATACTCTTCACGTAAAAGCATGCATGCATCATAAAACAATTATGTCAAACACTTTCTCAGAAGCAAAACGTATTGTTTCCCAAATCAAAACACAGTTAAAATGTTTCTCAATCGAAGCAATCATTTCAGTAGGGTCTCAGCCCAAAAACCGAATCATATAAAACATGTACGGGTCTCAGCCCAAACAGAAGGCATACACAGAACCTCAGCCCAATCCATCGAACACGTGGGAACACATCCCATTGGAACTCATCCCAATATCAGTCACGTTTCTCATCCTAGCACATGTGCATACAGCTCAGGACCACTCATAATCCTAGCATGTCACCATGAACCTATCACTCGTCGCGACTGTCTCTAGATCATCTCGAACAAATTGACGATCGATCTCATAATATCTCATCAGCACTCCTAAGTCGAGCCTCCCTCGGTCATTACTTCCCGTGGCTGCTCGACAACAGGTAGTGCATTGTGACATCTCCAGAAGGAACACATCGCAATCCGGAGACGAGCGCCATAACACCCTGGATGAACCCGAATGTTATCATCATACATATGGCCTCAAACATGGAACACCATCAAAATGGGTCACAGCCCGAAAGTCCAGTGTCCTACGACACTTCACATCCCAGGATTCCTCGAATCCTATCAAAACCACAACTGGGTCTTATGCTCGAAATATCTTTCATAAAGCTCATAACTGGGTCACTACCCGACTTATCTCATGCTGGACTATACTTTAAGTCAAACCTCAAATCAACTGGGTCATACGCTCGAAATATATTTTCAAGGATGAAAGCCAGTTCTCATTTCCAAAACACTTTCAAATCATAGTTCAACTGGGACTCAAGCCCGAATTTCGATTGCATGCATCCTCATGAAATCCTCAAAAATCGTAACCCAGTTCCTCGGTTCACGTCTCTCCGTGAAACCTTCGGAACCACATATAACTCATGTATGTAGCATACTCGGTTGAAGCCCAAACATCATATAAAACAGAAATCTCAAACTACGGGCAATAACGCATTTTCCTCCGAAAATGCCCAACAAATCGTATTTAAATCATATGCACTAATGGCATCTCAAAACATGTTCATAAACACATATAAAACATTTATGCATGCATTATATTTATAAAACAAAGTCTACTCACAGACCGTCCAACCTGTGCCTCGATACGCGTGCCATAAGCCTTTCGAGCTAAATCACCGTCACTGGGACTCCTTAACCTATCTAATTCACACCTGAAGGTCACTAACTATGTCAGGACCCGTCTCAATTCCCCCTAGGATTAACGCGGGATGCGCCTGATCCCGTCTGACAGGGAGTGTCAGACAAGGGAAAATTCTAACTTTAGCCCACTTGTGGCTTCAAAGAGTGCTAGGATCCGGAGGAGGAGTGTGATGTCTCGGTCTTTACTACAGCCCGCATCCGCTGTCAACCTGAAGGGTATTCAAAACATTAAAATCTGTGAATGGACAAAACAAAGAATTTATAAAAACATTTTCACAAAAATACATTTATACCCTTCACTAAAAAGCATGCATGCATTCGAAAACTAGTTATCAAATGTAATGACCCGCCCCAAAAATCGTGATTAGTTTAGTGGATAATGACGGATTAGTGTGATTAATCGGTGATTAGATGGGTGATGTCGGACAGATGGTGCGAAATGACGATTTTGCCCCTATAATTGGGCTAAAAGGTTAACTTTTAGTTCGGGCAGTCAAATGGACTTTAACCGATGACTGTGACGTAGTGCGGGACGACACAAGTCCGTAGACAGATGGCACATCTGATTCCGACATTCGAGGAAGAAGTTATGATGTTCGGAAGTTTGAGGGTATTTTGGTAATTTGGTTGAAAATGGGCAATTTGTTGACTTTTTACACGACAAGTATTTTTCACGTAATTCGAGGACCGTTAGGTAGGTCTCGCTTCCCTGAGTACAACGACAGGCAGCATGTGTTAATTGAAGTTCGGACGACAGAGTTACGGGTCTAATTATGTGAGGGGCAAAATGGTAATTTGGACATTAAAGGGCAAAATGGTCTTTTGGTAACTTTGAAGTGTGTGACCAATTGGATGAAGACATCTATCCTTACTGTATTGGATATTTTCACCCGGCATTGGGAGACGGGGACACGTGGATACCTTCTAGTTGGTTCCACTTTGTTCTCCCGTTTGATCAATTAAAGAAGGCAGTGATCGATAAAACAGGGGAGGATATTTTGTTGGCTGTGCTCTGTGTCCAAGTGAGTAAGAAGCTTAGAGTTTGGTTGTGTGAGAGAAGACAAGTGAGTCGTGTATGTGTATGTTTGAGTTGGAGTGAGTCGAGTGGGTGGTGTGTGAGAGTGAGAAAAACAGAGACAGGGGAGGAGGAACCGTGAAACCATTACCTTCGATTATTCATCAATTGAGGATACCTTGTGATTGGAAGAAAGAAAGTGGAAGCTGAGGAATTTGGTGGTGCCACCGTGGCAAGCTGTTGTGGACGGTGGCCACGAGACCGTGAGAAACAGAGTGCAGGGGAAACCTGAAGAATCATGGAATCCCAATACCTTCAAACATGATCCTTTGCTTTTGGTTTGTTCTTCAAAGATGCTAAGGGTGATGAGGTGAAACTGGTGGTGGCCACATCGGAGGGCGACAGTGGAGGTAAGGTCGTTTTCCCGAGAAGCTTAGTTTGAAATTGATTATGGTAAGCTGAGAATTGATGGTTGTTGAGAGGTTGTGACGATTGGAAGGTGTTTCTAGGGGTTCCAGGAAGTGTTGGGGGCAGAAGCAAGGAAGGAGGTGGCCTGAGTCTCGAAAACAGGGAGGTGGAAAATTCGAAATCGTACTTTGATTTTGGAAGGTAAGAAACACGCCTTAAGTTCATGTTTTTATTGGTTAGATTGATTAAGCTGAATGGGACGAAGCTAATGGGCCAAATGGAAGTGAAAATAATGGAAAAATGAGGGAAAACCATGACCCCACCGGCCTGAATCGAACCGGGTTGGACCGGATGACTGAAGGTTGAAGAAGATGAATAGTAAAATGCGTGGCTCCCACGCTCATCCACTTTGGGCTGCTCGTGTGGGCGCGTGGTCCCCTTTCTGGGCATGTGTTTAACATATGAAAGATGTAATCAATGTAACGAACATTTTGGGACTGGTTTCGAGTCGATCGGACATCGTCTCAATATGTTTCGGGATGTTCGAAGGTTTTAGGACTCGGTTAAAAACAGTTAAAAATTCGGGAAAATTATGGGGCTTTAGTATAAGCATTATGGAATAGTTAGTGACCCTAGAATGTGATATAGACAGCTTTGGGAAATCTGTTAATAGTGGATTAGCCGGGAAGGTGTAAGTGCACGCGTATCGAGGTGGCGATGCGAATAGTCTGTGAGTGGACTTTGCTTTCTAACTTATGATGCATGCATAAATGTTTTTATATGTTTTCTATACGAGATTTCTATGTTATGATGTTATCTTGATGATTTACGATTTTGCACGTATTTCGAGATATTTACGTATTTGCACATTTTACGAGCTTACGATTTATGTTGTGATTTGATCATGGTTTTGGTGATTTGATTTTGGGATTTTAAATATGATTTGATTTTAATGATTTTATAATGGATTTTGGAAAGTGATTTCGGGCTTGACGCCCTGTTTATAGAAGTGATTTCGACAAACGAGATTTTGGGTTTTGGAATCGGATTTCGGAAATATGATTCCTGATTCGGTTTTGGAACTTGAAAGTGAATTTCTGGATCTAGGTTCAAAATGATGATTTCGGATGTCGGCTTATGGAATGATGATTTCGGATTCGGAATTGGAAATGGATTTCTGGATGTCTATGATTTTCACTTGGTTTTGGGTTTAAAGACCCGGATATGGCTGGATCTGGTTTTGAGTTTAAAGACTCGGTTGATTGATGACGGGGGAGGGCCCTGGATTGATATGTTTTGAGTTTAAAGACTCGGTTATTGTGATATCCCCCGAGGCCTATTGATTGTGTTTTGATTTTAAAGACTCGTTGATATCCCGGGAAGGCCTGATTATGCGCATGTGTTTTGAGTTTAAAGACTCGGCGCGCTTGAGATCCAGCAACTTGATTGATTGATGTTTTACTTTGGTTTTTCACTGGTTTTCAGATGTTTTGGGCTGTGTCCCGGATGATTTGGATTATGTGGATTTTGTGGATTTTGGGCTGAGTTCCCGTACTTTGATGAGGATTTATGATTTTGGGCTGAGGCCCTGGATTTGAGTTACGGATTTGAGAAAAAGAAATGATTCCTGTTTTCATTGATGGTTTTCTTATCTTGGATATGAAATGGTTTTATGAAAAGGTTTTCATATGCATGCGTTGGTTTTTTGCATGGAGGGTATAATTGTACTTTTCTATAACCTGTTTTCAGAACGTATCGTTTATTTTGTCCACTCACAGTCTTTTATGTTTTTCGATACCCTCCAGGTAGTTGCGTTGCGGGCTGTTGGTAGAGAGAGACGGAGACATCACACACACGATCCATAGTAGGTTCTGCGCGCTCTGGGAAGTCCGGAAATTTTTGGACGGTTCGCTTGGGAATCCCTTGTCCGGCTTACGTGTTACATGGAGGTTGGACGTCGGTTTAGCCTTCATGTTGTACATAAGTTAGACGGGAGCATGGATTATCCCTTAATCCCAGGGGATTGGGGGTAGGTCGTGTCATCAAACCATTAGGGCCTTGGCCCAAAATCGTAAATGAAACCAAAAATACGGGCCACTGCCCAAATCCATGTGGGACTCAGCCCAAAACCAATATATATCATATAACATATAATCAATCCTGTCACAGTTTCCAAAGCTACGCACGTGCTACCTGGGGTCTCAAATCCCAAGTCTCCCCAGGGTCCACCCAGGTCAATGTCCGTAGATCAATGACCCTCCCTAGGGGTTATAATCCATAAGCCTTTCTGAGAGTAAGGTACCCAACGAGGGCGACTCCACTCAATTAGTTCTCCGTGACTACTCTGGGGTCCAGCCAGGCTAACGACCCTCCCCGGAGGTGACAATCCATAAATAAGGATGGTATATGAATAACCATATCAAAATCATTCTTAAAACCTTTCAAAGGATTCATGCCTGGTTCCCATAAATCCTTATGAACCTAGAAATTCATTTAGGGTCTCCGACCTGAAATCATAAACGTACACAAACGGGGCCTCAAGCCTGAACTCATGACTCAACTGGGCATCGAGCCTGAGATCTCAGGGTCAGTCACGATTCCAATCGTAGTGATGCGTCCAATCAACTGATGCAACCACCTCTAGATCATGGTTCACCCATCATTGATCGATATCTTAAACCGTCAGCACTCCAAAGTCGAGCCTCCAGTGGTTGCTCGACAACTGGACGTGCATCGTGACCTCTTCGGAAAGAACACATCCCAGTCCGGAGGTGAGCATCGTGTCGTTCGTCGCCGTGCACACATCACTCGTCGCGACCACGACTCAGACCCGTAGGTCATCAATAGGGCCATATGCCCGAGTCAAAACCAAAACCAAATGGGTCTCATTCCCGGTGTTACCTTTCCAAAACCATTTCATTTAAACCGATACCATAAACGCGTATAAGCACGTATAAAATCAAAAACTTCGAAATACGTGCAAATACATAAACACACCCAAATGCACTCATGGAATCACAAAACATGTATTAAAACACATATAAAACATTTATGCATGCATCAATGTAGAAAACAAGGTCCACTCACAGACCGTCCGAAGACGCGCCTCGATACGGATGCCATACGCCTCTCCAGGGCCAATCGCCGTCACCGGGGTTTCCAAACCTTTCCAAATCATTTTAGAGGGTTACTAAGTACTTAAATAACCCCTCATTAAAGACCCGTAGTTTTCCTAAATTTTTAACTATTTTTAAACCCGATCCTAAACCTTCGGACGTCCCGAACTATATCGAAACGGTATCCGATCGACACGAAACCAGTCTCAAAATGTTCGTTACATCGAAAGAATGATTTTGTAAGTTGAACACATCCCCAAAAGGTGGGCCACACGCCTACACGCGCCAGAAATAATCCCTGCGCGTGGGAACCACGCGCCCTACACAGTGCATCCCTAACCTCCAACCAACCAACCAGTCCGGTTCAGTTCTGCAATCCAGTCCGCTGGACCGGCTTGACCGGTCCGACCCCATATCTCCTTCATTTTTTCTCCTTTTTTTTCCATTCCAATTCCAACACCATCCTAACATCATTTCCTATCATCCTATGTCTTTAAATCCCAGAAACAAACCTTAGAACCCATCGGTTTCGAAAACCATTTTGAACCAAAACTGTAACCCTAGGTTCTGAGAACTTCTAAAGGTCAAACCTTCATCCTAAAGGTCTCAATAGGTTCCTAGGATCACTAAAAAGAGGTTTGGGGGTTTGATTTAGGTGGACTTGGTCGGAATTCAATTTCGGTGGGTAGCCACTGAAACTTCCCCAGCCGCCGTTTCGGGCTTGCTCAGCCGTCCTCATCCCCCAAAACCTTCCCATAACCATCCTATCAAACTCCTAAACTTATCCTAATAACCATCTAACTCCCCTAATGTCCAAAACCAGAATTTGAAATTCGAAATAAATAGGGGGTTCGGGTTCACCTTTTTCCCACCGTTCCTCCGTCGTCCATGGCGGCTCAGCCGTCTCCTTGCCTTGCCTTGGTTAATCAGCCACCCTCAACTCCTCTCCTGGCCTCAGATTCAAAAATGGGAAAGGGTTGATGTTTGGGGTTATCGGGGTGGTTGTTCGAGGGGTTTGGGTTTGGTTTGGACGCCATAGGCAAGGGGAATGCATGTATAGGAAATGATGGGCAATGAATGGGTGACACTTGTCACTTATCCATTGGGCCATTTCAAAAGGTCTGGGCCCACTTGAGGACAAAAGTCCACTTTTGTCTCGTAAAATGTACCACTATGAATAGTACCTTGAAACTTCCGTGAACCGTAATTTTCCGTCGAATGTCCGATTTCTACGTGCCGCTTATCTACGGACTCATATCGACCTGATCTACGTAACGATCCTCAGTCCTCATGCGTCGGACCTCCCGGGTCAAAAGCTAACTTTTTGCCCTCGTTCAAGGGCAAAATCGTAATTTCGCCCTAAACGCCCGTTAATCCTCCGCTAATCCCCAATTAGCCTCACTAATCCATAATTACTTCTTAATTAACCCTAAAATCAGGGACGAGTCGTTACAAACTACTTCAAATAGGCTAACAATGAATCCCCCATTTTTTCAGGATTTATAAACGTATTTTAAATATAACCTAAACCTTTGTACATCCTGAACTATATCAAAACGATGTCTGATCGACTGGAAACCAGTCCCAAAATGTTCTTTACATCGAAAGGATGAATTCCTCGTGCATTGGACCTCCCGGGTCAAAAGTCCACTTTTTGCCCTCGTCCAAGTGCAAAATCGTAATTTCGCCCTGAACGTCCGATAATTATTGACTAATTCCCGATTAGTCTTGCTAATCCATAATTAAGTCTTAATTAATCCCAAAAATTTGGGACGGGTCGTTACACTTCATCACTTTCGATAATTATACATAATTTATCCTAATGTTTTCCAAAAGTTACACACTATTCTTAAAGAGAAGACGCACTTGAGAGATACCAGATTTATTTGTGTGGAAGAGATGCTTGAGACATTTTTGCTTACTGTTGGTCAAAATCCTCGATATTTTCAAACACGTGACACGTATAACCGATCACATTTCACAACAAGCAGAAATTTTCATGAAGTTCTCAAGGCTTTATACTCAATGACACTTGAGATGATAGTCGAACTTGGATATGCATTTCTGACTAAAATAAGAGAAAGTACAAGGTTCTTCCCCTATTTTAAGGTAAGCAAGCAATACTTAATTTTTATTGTTGGTATTACACATTGGTATATTGTTGATGCTAGTTAAATACTCTATCTAATTTAGGATTGTATTGGAGTCATTGATGGTACACATATACTAGCAATGGTAAAAGCAAGTGAGCAACCTAGTTTTTGTGATCGCCATGAAAAAATCTCACAGAGTTTATTAGCTGCTTGTAACTTTGATTTAGAATTCATATATTGTAACAACCCAAACCGTATTTAATTTGTAATTTCGAATGTTTAATGTAAAATGACCATTTTGCCCCTAGTGGTGGAAAATGTTGACTTTTGACTCGGTCTTTCTTTTGAATTTTGACGAATGATCGTGACGTAGATCGGGATGTCACGAGTCCGTAGACAGGCGGCACGTCGAAATCGGACGTCGGCCGAAAAAGTTATGGTCACGGAAGCGAAATTGGCATTATTCATGATTTTAGAGATTTTAAACACAAGGGCTATTCTGATTGGTTTAAAATATCCTAGTGGGACCCTTGGATGAGTGACAAGTGTCACTCATCCCATTGGCCCAATTACCCATGGTTTTGGATATGATATTAGGGTTCATTATCATCATTTTTTTCCCTTCATTTTTCCATTATCATCTCCATTATTCTCTAAACACAAACAAGCACACAAGCACAAGAACACACAACTCATCTCACCATGTTTTGAGATTTGTGGATCATTTTGGATGATCCTAATATGTTCTAGGGACCAAGACAACCTTGTGGGAGTTGATTGGAAGGACAACGATGGTCGGAGGAATTTCATCGTGATTTTTAACCTTGAAACAGGTAACTTTTAGGTCATTTTTCTTGTTTCTGATTAGATAGATTGATTACTGGGGATTAGACGACTTTATAGGAAGTGGAATGGATGAAAATGGTGTAGGAATGACAGTTTTAGAACCTGGTCAAGGTCGCAGGTTTGCACGACCCGGTTAAGGTAACCGAGTCTGACCCGTGAAAGGTAGGGGACGATGCTGACATCATCATGTCAGGTTGTCAGGCCAGGTGGCCCAGTCACAGGTCAACACGTGTCACTGTCAGTGCCCAATCAACATTGACATGTTAGTGATGTGAACCAATCAGTTGGTGCCACGTGTCACTGACATGTTAGAGTCGTGGACCAACCGGCTGTTGACACGTGGCACATGTCAAGTATGACAGGTGTCAGACTTGGCATCTGTTAGGATGACGTCATGCTGACTTCTTCAGCAGTGACATCAGTGTTGACCAGTGTTGACTTTTACGTTGACCCGTGCATGGGGGCACGTGAGCGCGAATCTTGATATGGGACGAGTACCATTTTGAAGGTTTCAACGATTCAGATCCAATGGTGGTGGTTTCGGGTCGATCAGAGATCATTAGATTGGTCAAATGGAGGTTTAAAGCCTCAAAAAGTGTGTTCAGGACGTTTTCCCGAGATGGGACTGTTCAAGGGTTTTATGTATGAACTTATAGAGTCTGTTAGTGACCTTTGGATATATTTTGGACAAGCTCAGAGACTGTGACTTAGCTTCAGGACAGGTTTCAGCGGTTCGATTGCGCAACGAGGACCATGAGTGAGCTTTTGATTTCTAAATGGATTGCATGCGTAACTATTTTCACTATTTTACTATATGATTGGATTCAGATTATTCTGGATATTATTATGGATGATTTACATGTATTACGTTGTTTTGGGAATGAGACCCGTTTGGATATTATAGTGTTTGGTTTTGGAGTAAAATAAGGATTTCATTGGTTATACTATTGCACTGTACATACCGACCTTTTGGATTGTTGTTTCCTCCAAACGACTTGGTACCCTGGAGCAGTCACGGCGTATTGCCTGAGAGGGTCCACTCTACTTGAGAAATCGTAGAGAGGCTCAGGACCAGGATTGCTATTGGTATAGCCCATGCAGTGATTCGGGGATACACCCGGACACTGGTGGACCTAGGGGGAGTATTCGGGATTGAGACCCCGGGTGGCATGCGTAGCCTTAGGACCGTGACATTATGGGCATCTGGGATGTCAAGGTTGGGATAGACGGTGCACTATTATGATTGGTTTATACATTATACTATATGAGAATATATGATTTACTATTAAGTTATTATTACTTATGTTTTGACTCGAATGCATACATGTTTGAAATGGAAGGGGTAAATCATTATTTTATTATCTCATAAATGGTTTGAACTATTATTTATTTTTCGGCCCATTCACTCTTTCATGGTTTTCTTGACCCCTCCAGGCCATGACACCGAGGTAGAGGTGGATCCAGAGACTGAGACATAGTTGTTATCGTTGCGCACCTGTACACCCGGTTTGGGTAGGTTGAGCACTGTTTTTGTAACCTGACATTTGTGCTCATATTTTGTATTGTATTATCCCTGGTATGACAATGTAGAACTCAGATTGGTTTATGTTTAATTACTTTTGTGTTAATTTGAAACCCGTTAAGGGTTGTTTCGGCATTCTCTAGGGTTATTGTCAAATGGGAGCAGGGCACATCCCCGGGTGGTTTCAGGGGGATCAAGATGAGTCCTATCATATATGTTCTTAGTGGACGGGATGTAACGACCCGTCCCGAATATCGGGATTTAATAATATTTAATTATGATTTACTAATCTGGGATTAGTTGAGTGATTTCGGACGAATTGTGCAAAATGACCGTTTTGCCCCTAGGCGTGGGCAAAATGTTGACTTTTAATTCGGATGGTCAAACGGACTTTGACCGATGACCGTGACGTAGTTCGGGACGTCACGAGTTCATAGACAGGTGGCACGTTCGATTCCGACGTTCGTGGAAGGAGTTATGATGTACGGAAGCCCAAGGGCATTTTCGTAATTTGACTTTAACGGGGGCCAAATGTTGACTTTCGACCCGGGAAGTCCAATGGACGAGGGCCAAGGACCGTTACGTAGGTTTCGTCGATACGAATCCAACGACAGGCGGCATGCCGAAATCGGAGATTCGACGACGAAGTTATGGTCACGGGAACGGACTCGATTAACCGAACGAACTGGGATTAAAATAATATTTTAATATGAACAGTGCCCGGTGACTGGACACACTTGGATGAGTGACAAGTGTCACTCATCCCTTAAATTCAGGCCTAAAACACAGATCCATGTTTTGGGGGAACATAATTATTATGTTTTATTAATTAATTAACTTAATTATTGTTTAATTTCACCATTAATTCTCTCTGTTCTCTTAGCCGTATACAACCATAATGCCATTTCCTTCCCACCTTCATTCCTCTTCCAATTCTGAAACTGAGAGTGAGAAATTGAGAGATTATTGAGTCTGAATTGAATTGGGAAAACACGAGGGATTAATTGAGAGCTGAGGGCTGGAATTTCGAAATTCTGAAAATTGGGGGGGAAATTCAAATTGGAGGAATTGGGCCGTGACGATCAAAATGGAGTTTATTTTGAGTCTTCTGGGATTGCCACGATCATTTACATCGAAGGAACGAAGAGAATTGAGGCCCGTTTGAGGAAGAACAGAAATACTGCAGCTGCAGAAAATTCGAGCTTGAGTCGTGGGATTTGAGGCTTGGATTGATGCAATTGAACGGGGGATTGAGTTCATTATGACCTTACGATGCTAATGGATGCATCAATTGAAGGAATCGATTGACATGGGAGGATTTCGGATGATGAACAGTGATCAGAGTGTTCTTCGTGTGATCATCCTTGATCTTAAGGTTTGAGGTAATATTGTTTGTAATTTCGTCCACAGATCCCTAATTGAGACTAATTCGATGCTAATGGACATTTGAATTGTTGGAATCGGTGTCGAATTGCTAGGATCTGAACCGGGTCCTATCGCAGGTTTTTCAACCCGTTTACTAGAGAAACGGGCGAGGATGGTGACTGTAGCCGTCACTGTAGCAGGCGCGTGGCTTTCACGCGCAGCCACTCACGGCGGCGCGTGACGGCGCGTGGGCACGAATCTCGAGGTGAGGTCAACATGACTTTTGTTCTATGCAATGTAACGAACATTTTGGGATTGGTTTCGTGTCGATCGGACACCGTTTCGATATTGTTCGGGATGTCCGAAGGTTTTAAATCCAGTTTAAAAATACTTAAAAATTCAGGAAAATTACGGAACTTCAATAGGATGTTAATGATGAGGTTAGTAATCCTCTAATATGATTTGGACAGGATTGGGAGTCCCGGTGATAGTGGTGTGGCCCGGGAAGGCCTGTGGCATGCGTATCGAGGCGCTCGATTAAACGGTCTGTGAGTGGACATTGGTTTTATAAATTCGATGCATGCATAACTGTTTCATGATTGTTATAATTATGATTAAATGATTTACTTTGGATGTCGGTGAATTTAAATGATTTCACGCATTTCGAGGTGATTTACGTATTTGCACGTAAACCGAGGTTTTCTAGATTTGCACCGATTTCTATAAATGTGGTTGGATATGATTTTATGAAACGGTTACGGACTTGATAAAGTAAAATCGGGCTAGGGGCCCAGTTAATTTGTAAAATCGGGCCAGGGGCCCAGTTAATTTGTAAAATCGGGCCAGGGGCCCAGTTAACTTGTTAATCGGGCCAGGGGCCCAATTGAATTATGAAATCGGGCCAGGGGCCCAGTTAACTTATGAATCGGGCCAGGGGCCCAGTTAACTTGTGAAATCGGGCCAGGGGCCCAGTTGATTTCTACATGTGATTGCGGGTCGGGGACCCTAAAATGGAATTGAATAAATGTTTTCTGGTTTACATTTTATATATGTTCACATGCTGGAATCAATAAATGGTTTTGATGATATTTCGGTTATGGCACGTTTCACGGTATTTGGGCATGAGACCCGTTTGATGAAACGTAACGATCGGTTCGGATTTTACCTACGTATACATATATGTTTTGCATGTGGATATCAATAAAATGTATTTGGTACTGCACTGTATAGATCCTTCCATATTATATTGTCTCCTCCGGATGAGGTACCCCGGAGAGGTCACGAACGTCTAGTACGTCCAGCGTCTATGATGCTAAGCATCGGGGATGCTGTACCCGAACGGGGTTCAGGGATTGAACTCAGAAATTGAGACCCGAGTGGCACGCGTAGCCTTGTGATTGTGACCTTATTGACGTCAGGGACGTCAGACATCAGGGATGTCGAATTGGAGTGTATGGTGCAGTGGCTAAAATTATGTTTATGGTTCATATTATATGATATATGATTTTAAATGATGGTGCATGCATATGCTTTTACTGGGGGGCATAAAGGTCTTATAAATGTTTTAAACAGACTCGTTTATTTTCGTCCACTCACAGCTTTTGTTTTTAATGCCCTTCAGGTTGATTCCGGATGCGACTGCAGCAGAGATTGGGACATCATACACCTCCTCCATCGATCCATACGCACTCTGGAAGCCCGGTTGGGCAATGGCAACAGGTTATCCTTTGTCTGACACCTCTTGTCAGACGGGAGCATGACACATTCCATGGTAATCCCGGGGGGGATTGGGATGGGTCGTGTCAAGTGGTATCAGAGCCAGGTTTTGCTCTTTTGTACGCGAAGGTCGAGGGTGTGATGTCTCTATGGGCTGCAGTTCCGTTGTCAACCTGATAGATAGTTTTGGGTTTGAATGGTGGATTGGGTGTGTTTGGCCCGATACGCCGTGCATTGATACGATTCAACCCAAGTGGGTTGTATACGATTTACTGGTAATGTGGGACCATCGGTTCGGTCACGTGATGATGGATTGTTATGCTACTGGGCACAGCTAGGTTCAGGGAACCCCATTTGAATAATGTATAGGAAATATGAAACTCAGTTGAGTAATGGTCTAAGTTTTGGACCCTGGTAGTGTTGGCTAGTGTACGGGGTGTTGGTGCATCGGAGTTAGCCGATGACCTTCGTGGTGGAAGCCACGATGGAACCCACGTTGAGTTGATGATTGGATTGGATTTGACGTCTATACGATGTCAGGATCGCGGGGTCGGTCACGTTGTGGATTTTACTGCAGAAGGCAGTTGGATTCGGTGGAACCCTAGGGTGTGATTTTGGAACCCTAATTTATAATCGATGGACTGGAAAAGTGAACCTTAAATGAGAACTTGTACTGCGACGTGCGGCTAAGGTCGTGGATGACCATGTGGATGACTCTAGTGAGTCTAGTCAGGATTATGGGTTTCGATCCACGGATGCGGTTATGAGATAAAATATGGAATCCCGTGTTGGATCGAATATTAGTGTGATGTGTGGATACGGATCTTGACAACGATGACTGTTAGTCGACAGTTGTGTCGAGATGACTGGCTATCGAGGGTATTTTGTGTGGCTTTCACACTTGAGGATCAGGGGATGTTCAGGGAACGTCCATTATCCTGATGTGCCAGTGGTCAAATTGGATGTAACGACCCGAACCGAAAATAATAATATTTTAATGTAAAAAGACTGTTTTACCCTTGGGGGGAAACTTTGACTTTTTCTTGGAAAATAATTTGGACTTTGACCCATGACTATGACGTAGATCGGGACGTTACGAATCCGTAGACAGGCGGCACGCCGAAATCGGAGTTCGTATGAAGAAGTTATGGTCAAGGAAGCGTTTTAGCGGAATTTACGAACCGAGAACAACGGAATAAAATATTAATTAATTACGGGAATCCGTGCCAAATTAATATTTAAATCGAACCGATGGATTGGTGACAAGTGTCACCCATCCAAAGCCTTACTATTCCAATAAAGCAATTAACACTATTTAATCAATTTTTATATTATTTCTTTTCCCTCCAATTGTTCCCAGCCGTTGGATCATCTGCTCAAATGGATCCCAGCCTTTCATTTCTTCTGATTTTTCTGCTTCATGCACGTTCTGTTTTCTGCTTTGCATACAAACACACACAAACACATCCATTCCCCCTTCACAAACCCGTGCTTTCCTTCCATTTTCTCTCGACCAAGGCGATCGAACCAGCCCCTCTCACACCACCACCCGATCACCAGCAGCACCACCATCATCTACTCATCATCCCCGAGCATCACCGGCAGCCACCACCCCTTTTCCCAGCCCTGAAAATCCCGTCCAAAACACGACCCGAAAACCTCAAGGAAACCGATCCAGGAAGCAAACCTCCATAACCACCTCACCTCGACGCGGGAGGAGCTCCAGTCTGCACCGTGGGGATCCTAGGAGCCTAACTGGACGACGGCGAGGGCCACGGCGGCGTGACGGCGGCGGTAAGACCCAAAACCCGATAAGCCCGTTTTCCTTCCCTATTCGACCCGATCGTGTTTAATGCTTAGAAATGGATTGTTAGGTGATAGACATGTCCTAGGGTGAGTGACGAGTCGTTTGGGACCGGGTTGGACGACGGAGACGCCGTGGATCACCGGAGACGACAACCGGACCGTGACCGTGAGTTTCAGAGATATTCTGGTGAGTTTTCTTCCACTTTCTTCTTGTTTTGAGGTTGTAGAACCGTAGGACAGACCTAGACGATCCCATAGGGATCAACCCCGTCGAAAATGGTGGCCGGAATCGTGTGATGGAATCGGGTCAAACCGTGGGTCGACGGCGACCCGGTTCCAGTCAAACGGGTCGACCGGGTACTGTAGCATGATGACGTCATCATGCTGACGTCACTTCTGACGTCATGATGACGTCATCCTGTCAGATGTTGTCAGACCAGGGACCAATCAGAACGTGCCACGTGTCACCTGACAAGTGTCAGTGATGACGTCATGCTGACGTCAGCATGACGTCACTGCTGACGTCAGCGGTACTGTAGCAGCGTTGACCCACGCGTTGACCAGGCGTGTGGGGGCGCGTGTGAACAGTAATTTTGGTGGGGCCGGTACCATTTTCAAGGTTTCAACGATACGGATCCAATGGAGGTGGTTTCGTGTCGATCGGAGATCGTTAAGTTGGTCAAAAGGGGGTTTGAAGCACCGGGAATAGTGCCCGGGACGCGTTTTTGAGGCGGATCTGTTCTAGGGTCTTGGTATTGATATTGTAGGGTCCTTAAGTAACCCTCAGGAATAATAATACAGGTTTATAGAGATCGTTGAGCAGCAAGGACCGAGTGTGAGTGGGCTGTTTGATTTATAAAAGGCTTGCATGCATAAACTGTTTTACTATTTCCACTGATGAGTCTTATGAACTGTTTATATATGTTATTACAATGTTTTGGGCATGAGACCCGTCTGGATTATATGTGGATTTTGTTTGGGATGTCCGGGGGACATAGGGTAAACTATACTGTTATTGTACTGTACTTTCCTACCTGTGTATATTGTCTCCTCCAGGGAGGGTCGTTGGCCTGGGTGGACCCTGGAGTAGTCACGGGGCTCTGACTGAGTGGAGTTGACCCCCGTTGGGCTGCTTACTCTCAGGAAGGCATGTTCATATACCTCGGGCAGTGACCGGGATACCGGGAGCTGATGTACCTAGAGAGTCTCGGGTGTGAGACCCTGAGTGGCAACGCGTAGCCTTAGAACCGTGACATCATTTGGGTTGGGTTTTTACAGTGCACTGATATGTTAGTTTCACCTTACGATTATTATTGTGGTTCATTGGTTTATAATATTATGTTTTCACTGCATGCAAGATTTGGAAAACGGAGGGGTAAAACCTTATGATTATTTTATTATTAAATTGATTTCTAAACTGTTATTTTTGGCCCACTCACCCTTGTTTTACTGACCCCTCCAGACCCTGACACGGCCATAGAGGAGGAGGATCCGGAGGAGGAGGCAGAGGTTTAGTTTGCCTAGCTGTGCACCTGTACACCCACTTGTGGGTAGGTTGAGCACCGAATAAATGTACTCTGACTAGTGTGCTCACATGTTGTATTTTACTTTCCCTTGTCTGACAGTATCACTTTAAACACTGTGGTTGTACATTATCTATCTATGTGAGTCTTCGGTTTTTATTTAAGGGTACTTTTGGTATGTTTAGAGTCATTGTCAGACGGGAGCGGGTCACGTCCCCGGGTGGTCCCAGTGGGATTGGGACGGGTCCTGTCATTGGAGGTACCCATAGTCGTGGGGTACGAGTGGTGTTACGGGATCGTCGTTCGGAATGAACGGAGATCCAGGATAACAACTTTGCACACAAGTGTGCTATGTATGGATGTTGGTATGTTGGTACTTTTGTGCCAATACTAGTATGGATGCCAGTGTGCTGATACTAGTGCTGATGATGGTGCGTTGGTACTGGTACTAGCACTGGTGCTGGTGTCAGTGATTGTGATGACGATGAGCCACCAGTTGGGGTGCGACTCCGTCATGATGGACAGATGATTGGTATCTGCGACTCAGTGGTGGTTGAGTCATGGACTGGATGGGATCCAGTGGAGGTTGTGTCGTGTTGGGATGAGTCCCAACCGGTATATGATGACATGTGAGGAATGGATATTAAGGTATGTTTGAGACTTGAGGAATCTAGGGACGATGTTCCCTACGTCATGAGAATTGGTGGATTTGGGGAGTTGTTGTCAACTCCGAGATTGGTATGATAGTACACTTCTTATATCCCCAGAAAGTACAAGGAAATTATTGAAATTGGAAAAGTCGGGGAAAATCATTCGTGGTATTGATGTGTGATTCTGTGATTGTGAATCACTTGGAACCTGAGGATTGAACCTGTAAAGGTTGAGATGTGAGACATGGCAGTATGGTATGCACATTCAAGCAAAATTGTAGATATCTCGTTCGGAATCGGGGTGTGTGCGTACATGATTATTGGCGGACGTGAGGTCCGAGTAATGAATTGGTTTTGGACACGTGGTGGTCCAAGTGAGGTAAGGACGTGGGCAGTCCAGTGGTTGGACTTGACATCTCATTGGGAGCATGTCTGTTTCCAACATGGTTGGAACTCCCGATTTGGGGAGAGTTGTGATCGGGAGACGAGAGGAGTGCTTGTTTCCGCATTGGTTATTGGTATTCCGAAGTCATTGGGGTTGACTTCTTATTTCTGCCGTGGCAGATGATGATTGTTGTTACCAGTACGTTGAGCGTGTATTGGTAGGTGGACCCATTTTTGGCCTTGGGTCATTGGACACAAGATGTTGTGTATGATTTTGGATTTGGTGGTAAAATGCGAGGTCATCTTTCCACCAAGGGAAATTTGGCGAATGATTCAATGAGGGTGTAAGACCCTACGATCAGCTTTCAGATGGATTGTTAGCTATGTGGGCATATGTGGATCCTAGGCGGATCTGATTGGTGATGTTGTCGACTTTGGGCATGGTGACGATCTAGGATCGTGATGTTACTTGTCGGATGACGTAGCGATGGATCTGGATCGTGATCTTGATGATCCAGATGGGTGGAGAGTTTATCACTCTTACCTTGGTTTATGAGTCGTAAATGACGGGACTGAACTTCTTTTCGGAGTGGAGTCCATATGGTTTGTTACTTGGTTGAGTAGGTTTCCGATGTGGTCGGATTTTGTCAACCTTTGACGTGTGGATATTGGGATTGGCTTCCCTATGAAGTCAATCGAGTGTTTTGGACAGGCAACCGGTAGGTTCGGTTTTGTTACGTCTTGGTGGACGTAAACGAGATTTTGGGTTTTGGAATCGAATTTCTGGGTGACGATTCAGGATTCGATTGCGAAGCTCGAAAGTGGTTTACTGGATTTGGGTGCGGAATGATTATTCCAATGCTAGCTTACGGAATAATGATTTCGGATTCAGATTTGGACATGGAATAAAAATATGATGTTTGGGTTTGGATTCGGAATTTCTTACGAAATTGCGAATTTGGATTCGGAACTAGAACTGGATGATGGGTGGAGTTCGATTTGTCTCATGTTGGTTTGGGCAAAGGTACTTCATTATTGGATCGTGTTTGGCTATGACCTGGGTGGTTATAGGCAGATTGATGGATTGAGGTGCGTACAGGGTACGTTGTACGAGGATTGATACTAGTTAGGTTGAGTGGTGCCTAATGGCGGTACATGGGATGTACCAGTGGTGTGTAACTAAACGTGTTGGTAATCGGCTTGGTTCCGATATCATTTGTTTGGTTGTGATTGTGGACTGGACATTGGATACTGTGCGCTGTGCAGAGTGATTTTGTCGGGTTCAGTGATTGTATGAGCAGGTGCTCTTAGCCATGGTTGGCTAGTTGAACCCTAGTATCGAGATGTGTGATCACTGCTGGGCTGGTATTCATTGTGTTCCAGTTACACCACTTGATTGAATAAATTGACGGTATACGTACACTCAGGATGAGTGAATTGGTGGGCCGAGTAACCACGAGTAGCCTTGTGTGACTTGATCACACCTTGATTTTCCCAGCGTCTTGGTTCGCTGAAGGAGTCGGCGATTATGGACATTGAGATTAATATATGTCGCAGGATTGGGCTTGCCCTGCGAATGGTGATCATGTGTTGATCTTACGCTACCTTGAGGGTGATGTCGTACGTGGTGTTGTCACTGACTGGCAGATGGTTGTGGCTTTACCAGGGCGGTAAAGCTTAGCGGTGACAGTTTTACTGGTGGTGTCAGCGTGGACTGACAAATGAGATTTGGTGACTCCCAATGGGAGCAAATGTAAGGATATATTGGCAATGGAAGGGAACTGTTTGGCTGAATGAGTCAGCTAAATGGTTAAGCGATCTTATCGCGGATCAGGTGATTATGTCCACTCGAGGTGGTCGAGTGTTGTTGTTGTGACGTGTGACTGCGATGGGATGTCTGGGTACAGACGAGGCTGGTGTTGTCCAAGTAAGTGGGTGTACAGGTGTACACATGGTATGGGGTCGAAATGTCTTCCACAAGGTGGTTGTGGAATAAGGTTATTGGTAATTTCGAGGACGAAATTCTTTAAGGAGGGAAAGTTGTAACGACCCGTCCCGAATATCGGGATTTAATAATATTTAATTATGATTTACTAATCTGGGATTAGTTGAGTGATTTCGGACGAATTGTGCAAAATGACCGTTTTGCCCTGGGCGTGGGCAAAATGTTGACTTTTAATTCGGATGGTCAAACGAACTTTGACCGATGACCGTGACGTAGTTCGGGACGTCACGAGTTCATAGACAGGTGGCACGTTCGATTCTGACGTTCGTGGAAGGAGTTATGATGTACGGAAGCCCAAGGGCATTTTCGTAATTTGACTTTAATGGGGCCAAATGTTGACTTTCGACCCGGGAAGTCCAATGGACGAGGGCCAAGGACCGTTACGTAGGTTTCGTCGATACGAATCCAACGACAGGCGGCATGCCGAAATCGGAGATTCGACGACGAAGTTATGGTCACGGGAACGGACTCGATTAACCGAACGAACCGGGATTAAAATAATATTTTAATATGAACAGTGCCCGGTGACTGGACACACTTGGATGAGTGACAAGTGTCACTCATCCCTTAAATTCAGGCCTAAAACACAGATCCATGTTTTGGGGGAACATAATTATTATGTTTTATTAATTAATTAACTTAATTATTGTTTAATTTCACCATTAATTCTCTCTGTTCTCTTAGCCGTGTACAACCATAATGCCATTTCCTTCCCACCTTCATTCCTCTTCCAATTCTGAAACTGAGAGTGAGAAATTGAGAGATTATTGAGTCTGAATTGATCAAAATGGAGTTTAGTTTGAGTTTTCTGGGATTGCCACGATCATTTACATCGAAGGAACGAAGAGAATTGAGGCCCGTTTGAGGAAGAACAGAAATACTGTAGCTGCAGAAAATTCGAGCTTGAGTCGTGGGATTTGAGGCTTGGATTGATGCAATTAAACGGGGGATTGAGTTCATTATGACCTTACGATGCTAATGGATGCATCAATTGAAGGAATCGATTGACATGGGAGGATTTCGGATGATGAACAGTGATCAGAGTGTTCTTCGTGTGATCATCCTTGATCTTAAGGTTTGAGGTAATATTGTTTGTAATTTCATCCACAGATCCCTAATTGAGACTAATTCGATGCTAATGGACATTTGAATTGTTGGAATCGGTGTCGAATTGCTAGGATCTGAACTGGGTCCTATCGCGGGTTTTTCAACCCGTTTACCAGAGAAACGGGGGAGGATGGTGACTGTAGCCGTCACTGTAGCAGGCGCGTGGCTTTCACGCGCAGCCACTCACGGCGGCGCGTGACGGCGCGTGGGCACGAATCTCGAGGTGAGGTCAACATGACTTTTGTTCTATGCAATGTAACGAACATTTTGGGATTGGTTTCGTGTCGATCGGACACCGTTTCGATATTGTTCGGGATGTCCGAAGGTTTTAAATCCAGTTTAAAAATACTTAAAAATTCAGGAAAATTACGGGACTTGAATAGGATGTTAATGATGAGGTTAGTAATCCTCTAATATGATTTGGACAGGATTGGGAGTCTCGGTGATAGTGGTGTGGCCCGGGAAGGCCTATGGCACGCGTATCGAGGCGCTCGGTTAAACGGTCTGTGAGTGGACATTGGTTTTATAAATTCGATGCATGCATAACTGTTTCATGATTGTTATAATTATGATTAAATGATTTACTTTGGATGTCGGTGAATTTAAATGATTTCACGCATTTCGAGGTGATTTATGTATTTGCACGTAAACCGAGGTTTTCTGGATTTGCACCGATTTCTATAAATGTGGTTGGATATGATTTTATGAAACGGTTACGGACTTGATAAAGTAAAATCGGGCCAGGGCCCCAGTTAATTTGTAAAATCGGGCCAGGGGCCCAGTTAATTTGTAAAATCGGGCCAGGGGCCCAGTTAACTTGTTAATCGGGCCAGGGGCCCAATTGAATTATGAAATCGGGCCAGGGGCCCAGTTAACTTATGAATCGGGTCAGGGGCCCAGTTAACTTGTGAAATCGGGCCAGGAGCCCAGTTGATTTCTACATGTGATTGGGGGCGGGGACCCTAAAATGGAATTGAATAAATGTTTTCTGGTTTACATTTTATATATGTTCACATGCTGGAATCAATAAATGGTTTTGATGATATTTCGGTTATGGCACATTTCACGGTATTTGGGCATGAGACCCGTTTGATGAAACGTAACGATCGGTTCGGATTTTACCTACGTATACATATATGTTTTGCATGTGGATATCAATAAAATGTATTTGGTACTGCACTGTATAGATCCTTCCATATTATATTGTCTCCTCCGGATGAGGTACCCCGGAGAGGTCACGGACGTCTAGTACGTCCAGCGTCTATGACGCTAAGCATCGGGGATGCTGTACCCGAACGGGGTTCAGGGATTGAACTCGGAAATTGAGACCCGAGTGGCACGCGTAGCCTTGTGATTGTGACCTTATTGACGTCAGGGACGTCAGACATCAGGGATGTCGAATTGGAGTGTATGGTGCAGTGGCTAAAATTATGTTTATGGTTCATATTATATGATATATGATTTTAAATGATGGTGCATGCATATGCTTTTACTGGGGGGCATAAAGGTCTTATAAATGTTTTAAACAGACTCGTTTATTTTCGTCCACTCACAGCTTTTGTTTTTAATGCCCTTCAGGTTGATTCCGGATGCGACTGCAGCAGAGACTGGGACATCATACACCTCCTCCATCGATCCTTACGCACTCTGGAAGCCCGGTTGGGCAATGGCAACAGGTTATCCTTTGTCTGACACCTCTTGTCAGACGGGAGCATGACACATTCCATGGTAATCCCGGGGGGGATTGGGATGGGTCGTGTCACGGGAGGGTTCAACTCTAGAGTGATAAATGATGCTTTATTAAGGAATAATGGACTTAATGTGCCACAAGGTATGTATAAAGTAAATATTTTAACTAATATTTGTTTATTTGTTATTAATTTAGGAAAATATTTTAACTAATAATTTGCATTCATTCATTTTTCTTAGATAATATTTTAAGTAATAATTGTTTGTTTGTTATTCATTTAGGAAAATATTTTGAAGTGGATTGTGGATTTGAAAATCGTCGTCAATTTTTAGCTCAATTTCGAGGTGTTTGATATTATCTTCAAGAATATGCTGATAAAGATCTTGAACCAAAAATTTCAGCTGAGTTGTTTAATCTTCGTTATGCTTCATTAAGAAATGTCATCGAGAGAATATTTGGTATATTCAAATCAAGATTCAAAATTTTTAAGTCAGCCTCTCCATTTCCGTATAACACATAAGTAAAATTAGTGTTAGCTTGCGCATGGTTACATAACTTTCTTTGCAAGGAGTGTCATGATGATGAATTTCCTATTAAAGACGACGAGTCTTCATCATTGTTACCAAAAAATGAAGGAAATATTTCAGAAGAAATTTTTCTAATCCAAGAACAACAACGCAAAAATGCTAATGAATGGAGGAGTGAAATAACATCACATATGTGGAGAGATGTTGTGAATGATGAGAGCCTACCATAATAGAACAAACACAAACTATTTCTTGCTTCTATTTATGGTATTATGTGATAATAATCCATCTATAATTTGATTAATTTCGTTGATTTTGTAATTGAAAATGATCAACCTTTGATTGCGATAAATAATAGTAATTAGATTAATAGTAAGTTCTTTTGATATTTTGTTGATTTTGCAATTAGATTAATAGTAAGTTCTTCTGCTCTTTTTTTGTATGTTATATAATCGATAAATTTGATATTTTTCGATGAATTGATAAGGTTTTTCTTTGATTTAGAAAAATGATTGTAATTTTGATGTCGCTAATAACACTTCAATTGATGGTAGAAGAGACATAATAATAAATCTTTTAAAATCATAACAAAGCAATAAACAAATCATTTCAAATTTATATGAAAACACTTTGGAATCAATAAAAATATTTTAAAATCTGTTGAAATCTATCAGATTTGAAACTCATTAAAATCTAAATTGAATACACACTCCTTAAATTCAAACTGGACCGTTAAGGAATATATTAATTTTTGAATATATTATTAATACAAAGTAATAATAATAAAAATAAAAAGATACCTAGATATACCCAGATAAATACATATATACTTAAATAAGAGTATATTAAAATATTATTAAGTAGTAATGTTTGTTTGATAAATCTTAATATAGCGGTAATGTATGTAATTCAATCTTCTAGAAGCTTAATGTACAAAATTTTGAGTGTTGACTATTCTGCTGTTTTATGTGACCTTACTTTAAAAAAATATTATTGTTGTTTTTTTATGTCTAAACGATTTCAAACTGTTTCGATCCAAACTGAACCGTTACTAACAGCTTGTATCGAAACAGTTTTATTTCTAATTTTAGAAAATTCAAACTGTAGCGAATCTTTAAAATTTTAACAGTTTGGATTTAAATATTACCTATATCTGTATCAAACCGCATTGTGCTTGTTCAATTCGTAATCTTCAATTCCATTAATGCAATATTTGATTTTGCTTCTATTTATACCCAAATCAATACTTGTCACGTTACAAATTTATATTGTTTTATTTTAAATAAATTTATATGTTTTTAAAAGGTAAAATATAGAAAATCCATTAACAAAAAAAATAATAATAAAGCAGTTCTTTCAAAATGCCTTTATTTCTAATTGATCACACTTACTGTTTATACGCTTCGAAGATATATTTTTAGTTTAGAATGCCAAATATAGGATACAAGATACCTGTTTGAGCTAGGTCATAATCCGATCTCATCAAAATTCAAGACTGACAATAGATTAGCTTTTGGGCTCGAAATAGGTTAAAATACCAAAATATGGCTATAAACTCAAATGAAAAATTCGGCCGAATATTGAAAAGTGATTTAATTACGGCCACATGTCAACTAAATAGCTAATTAATGAAGGGAAGACTTTATCCACATATTGAAATATGAGGAAATAAATCACAATCAATTCAAACATCCATTTATATTTTGATTCACATATGAAAGAAATCATGTCAATCAGATATTAAAATGATAAATTCAATATAGAATGAAGATCGAATTATGTCTCAAATCAACCACATCCAATTATTACGAGATTAAATCCAACTTTGGCCAGAATCGTGTTGATTAAGTTATCAAAGAGGATCAACCTCTATCATTAGAATCAAGGAATTAATCGTACTGATTAATGATTTGTCAAGTTTGGGGCCTGGTGTACATCAAAGACCCTATAAATATGAAGTTTTGAAAAAAAAAAAGGCAAGATATCTCTAACACACCAAACATGTCATATTACTTTTTCTTCATTTCAATATCATTTGGAATCTTTACTTCCACATCTACATCAACTGGTTGTTCATTTAAAGCCTTGATTCCAAGGTAGTGAAAGAATCTAGGCCAAGGTTTGACTAAACAATTATTTGGTTAGAAACCAGGTTTACAGATACACCCCACACATCACCGTCATCACATTCCATTCACGTCAATACGTGGCTTGGTGATGGACACCTACCTATTTAATGGAAGAATGATCAAAATATCATCTATTGACTTGATCCATCAAAATAATAAGGTAAACATATTTTGGCATGCCGAGTGTGACACATTTTATGGGCAACCATATGGAGTGGAAATATTTCTATCAGGCTTTAGTTGTCAATACAGTTCTAGTAACCAATCATTTTCCCAACATGGATATAATTTTCAATATGACTATAAGAACTAATTGGTCAGACAATATGGTGAGAGCAATTATAATGACCAATATAATAAAATTTATCACATTGGTTCATACTATCAATGTTTCCCCAATAGCCAAAATGGAAACAATTCGCTAATTTGGATGCTTTACAATGATAATAAACCATAGGCTTTTTACTGTAGATGCACTAGGAACGCGCTAGCATAACATGTCCCTTCCTGAAATCACTTTGATAATTGTATCTGGTTCTACTCTCGTCTCATAACCCAACTTTACGTTCTAAAATTTTCCTTGGAACACAACCGAGAACCTATCAGACAAGGGATGACCATGTCAGAAATATTATCTCAATGTACGAACCAACATGTTTCGTCCTCTTGGGGTCATTGCCCACACCAACCCACTGACCTTGACAAATTTGGAACGTGAAATCTCGGCTCGTTCCGAGCTCTAAATTGACAATTAGAATCTTTCTGAGTCTCAACATGAAACTCTGACTCTTCCGGAGTCTCAAACCAGCATTCTAGTCATACAAAGAATTCATTATTCAAACTTGCAAACCTCGAGAGTTCCACATGTACCTTAACCATGAACATCACCATTTCAGACATTCAAAAATACTTCTAACGATGTTTCATTGATCCAACACTTGTACCATTATATTCGTAACATCAAATACATGAAAAGTCGTGTTGACCAGAACGGGAGATACGGTGTCACATTGTAACGACTTGGAAATTCAGAAAGGAAATTTCGAGAATTTAAAAATAGAATTGAGGATTTTGCCCTTATAGGTCGAAAGTTGACATTTTGCTCCGGGTATTTTTGGACAAGTTTGTTACATGTCTGAAATGACTAGGGCTATTTTGGTAATTTTGGTATTAGAGGTGTTTTGGTAATTTTACAAGAACATATATTTTATGATGATGACATGACCCATCCCAATCCTCCCTGGATTAACACGAGATGTGCCATGCTCCCGTCTGACACTTCGTGCCAAACCAGGGATACACCAAAACCCTCTCGGGGCTACTAGAGTACGTTAGGATTTGTGGCGGCATGTGATGTCTCCGTCTCTGCTACACCACGCATTCGCGATCAACCTGATGGGTATTAAAAATAATAAAAACTGTGAGTGGACGAAAATAAACAGATTATAAAACCATTTCAAAAAATGACATTTATACCTTTCACTAAAAAGTATGTATGCATTAGAAAACCAGTTATACAACCACTTTGTTTAAATCAAATTATATGGCTTTTCAAATCAACACCTAATGAAAATGTTTATCAATCAAAGCCATTTCCTCAGTAGGGTCTCAGCTCAAAACCAAAACACGTGGGGTCTCTGCCCAAATCAGTAAAAAAAACAGTTTAACCAATCCTCGACATCCCTGATGTCTAATCAATAATGTCACGGTCTCTAAGGCTATGCGTGCCACTTAGGGTCTCAAGTCTGAGTACTCCCTAGGATCCATCAGTGTCTGGGTGATATCACCAGAAACTATCCTGGGTGATATCCATATCTAGCAATCCTGATCCTGAGCCTCTCCTCGTCAGAGCGGCCCCTCTCAGGCAATGCTCGCACTCCTGGTCCTGAGCCTCTCCTCGGAGCGGCCCCTCCTAAGCAATGCACCGTGACTACTACAGGATACTATGAGACGTCTGGAGGAGACAATCCACACATAAGGATGGTATAGGTAAAACAGTAATAAAATCCAGTGGGAAAATCATAAAAACCATTTATACCTCAACTCCAGTCCAAAGCATTTCAACAGGGTCTCATCCTGAGGTATAGTTTCCACAAACCGTTTCCATAAAACCAGGATTCTCCGAATCCGATCCAATCCAAATATCACAGGGACTCAGCCCAAAATCATCTCAACAGGATTTAAAGCTCGAAATCTCATTTCATAAACCATAACTGGGACTCAAGCCCGATATCATAAACCAATTGGGCCTCAAGCCTGATATCGTAAACCAATTGGGCCTCAAGCCTGATATCATATTTCCAATTCCGGAATCATTTCATTGTTCAAATCATTTGAAACCATAATCACAAATAAAACCCGGCCTAAGCCCAAGGTACAACGTAAAACATAAATCTCGAAATACAAGTAATACCATATTTGTATGAAAATGTCAAAACACCATAATCATATGCGCACAAGGCATCTCAAATCATGTATATAAAACATAAAAAACAGTTATGCATGCATCATGTTTAAAAATCAAGTATCCACTCACAGACTGTCAGGACTCGACCCTCCTCGGTTAGAACCCGACTCATCTAGCACAATATTGTCCGCTTTGGGCCTCCTTTCCCTTATCCTCACGGTTTTGTTTTCGGGAGCTCACAGTGCAATTTCTCAAGGGGGTCACCCATCATGGAATTGCAGCAGCCTCAACTCGCTTAACTATGGAGTTCCAACCAAATCCAAATCCAATGAGCTCCCAAAAGGCCTCGTTTAGATCAGAGTTACGCAGTGGCCCACTCTATCTAACACGATATTGTCCCCTCTAGGCAGGGTGCACAACCTGACAGGACCCGTCCCAACTGGACCTCGATAACCGTGCCCGGTCCTGCTCTCGTCTGACAAGTCAACTGAAGTTCCGGAACTAGCCTTCAGCACCTATCAGACAAGGGATAACTGCCGCTCATGCCTCCGCCTCGAGATCAGCCCCGAACGTTGTGCCACGGCCTGGAGGGTCATCAAAAACAAAGGTGTGAGTGGACAAAATAATATTCGTTAAAACACATTTATCAAAACACATCAGTTTACCCTCCAGTTTTACAAATCATGCATGCATAGGATAAAACACATGAATAACAACAAATCCGGCTCTCAAGCCCAACATGTGAAAACATTTGAATCATTTAAATCATTTTATAAAATTAGTTCACCACATAATAAAGCATATAACTCGGGAATTACACATCCGAGGATCCTCTGGGAATTACACATCCAGAGTCGTCATCCATTGCTGGGAATTACACATCCAGCCTCACCGGGAATTACACATCCGAGGATCCTCTGGGAATTACACATCCAGAGTCGTCATCCATTGCTGGGAATTACACATCCAGCCTCACCGGGAATTACACATCTGGGGCATCAAACATCAATACAAAATCAAAAACATTATTCCAAATCAAGTATCAAAACCATATCAAAATCATCGTCCCGGGGCCACATGCCCAAATCTCATTTCTCGTCAATCCGTAAAATCATTAAATAATTCAATACACGCAAATTCGTAAAATCATATCCGAAAACATCACAAATCCATTAAATCAATTTCCCAACTCATAATCCAAGCCAAAACCAATCACAAATCCCAGGCCTTCACCCAAAACAGTCATTTCACATTTTCTCGAAAAACGTGCCCGAAGCACCGATTAAAATAATCATTAAATCTCAAAATAATCATATCAAATCATGCTATAAATCATATAAAACATTTAACTATGCATGCATATCAATTTATAAAGCAAATGTCCACTCTCACACCGTCCAATTCGCTCGCTTCCCGAGTTGCACCCGTTTCCGTAATTTCCGATACTTGCCAGGGATCCCGAATCCTGTTCAAATCATTACTCAAGGTCACTAAGGACTCAATTTACATCATACTAATTTCTCGAAATTTTCTGGGAATTTAATATTAATTTAATACGTAACATAAACCTTCGGACCCTCGAAACATTATCGAGACGGCGTCCGATCGACTCGCAACCAACACCAAAAATGTTCATTACATTAATTAGGACAAGTTTCATGTTGACCTCACCTCGAAAATACCGCTCAAGCGCCGCCGCAAGCGGCTGCGCGTGAGCCCACGCGCCGTGAACAGTAACCATCACTGTTGTCTTCTCGACCCGAATGACTGGTAAACGGGTCATTTGACCCGCGATGCAACCCGTTCCAAACTCCATCAATTCTGCATCATTTCTTACAATTCAAGCTTCTAACAGTATCGTTTAATCTCTAATTTAAGGTCTGCAATGTTACTTACCAGCGTCAGTACCTCAATCCCTTCGATCAAACATCGAGTGTTCTTGTTGAAACTTCAACATCTGTTCCGTTCATTATCCATCGATTTCTTCAAATTGATTGAGGCAAAAGCTTCATAGAAGTCTCCTGAATGCGTTTCCAATTTCAATTTCTTCCCTCAAGCCTCCCTGGTGCTCGACTCAATCTCGAAAAACCGAAGCCGTCACCCCTTCGGTTCTACAGCAAAACGACCTCAATTCTCTCAATTTCTGAGGGGGTTCAACTCGCCTTAACCTTAAGAAGCTTAAATCAACGTCAATTTCAACAATTATGATCCGCATAGTAAAATTTGACTATCAATTGTTCTTCAATTTTTCACTCTTCGGTGTCTCGGGTTAGGGTTCTGTTTTTCCTCAATTCTCCCCTCAATTCCACTCGTTTTCTATCTTAGTTCCTCTTCCCGTCTCAGGTTTCATCACCTAGCCTTATTCACCGATCAATTTGATCGAAATCAACACGGGACGGTGGGCGGGTGCATTTGTTTGTATTAGGCATTTAGCCACTAATCTTCCTCTAATGGTGACAAGTGTCACCCCCTGGTCAATCCACACCCAAATTAAGTGAATCAGCTAATTTAATTCATACAATAATCCCAATTGCAGAAAATTACCATTTTACCCTTACTAGCATAAATTACCAAAATACCCCTCATTGTTCTAGACCCATAACTTTCTCGTCCGGGCTCCGATTGACGCATGCCACCTGTCTACGGATTCAGCGTCCCGAGACCTATCCAACGGTATTCTCGGAAAGTCCAAACAATGCCCCGATCAAAAAGTCAACTTTCGGCCCCTTTCACCAACTTCCGCACGTCATAACTTTCTCCTCGAATGTCGGAATCGGGCGTGCCACCTGTCTATGAACTCGTGACGTCCCGAACTACGTCACGGTCATCGGTCAAAGTTCGTTTGACCGCTCAAATCAAAAGTCAACTTTTCGCCCGATTCCAGGGGCAAAATCGTCATTTTCCTTCAAAATTTCCAAATTTTCATTTTTCGAATTTCCGGGGCGTCACACCATCACACCCGCAGGGTTTTGTTCCCCGGAGCTCAGGGTACAACTTCCCAGTGGGTCACCTATTATGAGATTACACCAGCCTCTACTCGCTTAACTTTTGAGTTCCCTAGGAATTCAAAGCAGTGAGCTCCCAATAGGCCTTGTGCTAGATAGGTGTGTGCCTACACCTTTAAGGCACACCACCATTCCCCTCCCAGACCATTACCCCCTTGCAGGAATGTGGGAACGTTCACCGTTCCCTCTAGGACACAGGTCTTACAATCCACCCCCCTTAGGGCCCATTGTCCTCGCTAGCACATTTCCCGGTCAGGGTCTGGCTCTGATACCATTCTATCAGGACCCGACCCTCCTCAGTTAGGACCCGACTCATCTAGCAAGATATTGTCCCCTCTAGGCAGGGCGCACCATCACACCCGCAGGGTTTTGTTCCCGGGAGCTCACGGTGCAACTTCCCAGTGGGTCACCCAACATGGGATTGCACCAGTCTCCACTCGCTTAGCTTTGGAGTTCCCTAGGAATTCAAAGCCAGTGAGCTCCCAATAGGCCTCGTACTAGAAATGTGTGTGCCTACACCTTTAAGGCACACCACCATTCCCCTCCCAGACCATTCCCCCTCGCAGGAATGTGGGATCGTTCACCGCTCCCTCCAGAACATGGGTCTTACAATCCACCCCCTTAGGGCCCAGCATCCTCACTAGCACATTTCCCGGTCAGGGTTTGGCTCTGATACCATTCTATCAGGACCCGACCCTCCTCGGTCAGAACCCGAATCATCTAGCACGATATTGTCCCCTCTAGGCAGGGCGCACCATCACACCCACATGGTTTTGTTCCCGGGAGCTCACGGTGCAACTTCCCAGTGGGTCACCCAACATGGGATTGCACCAGTCTCCACTCGCTTAACTTTGGAGTTCCCTAGGAATTCAAAGCCAGTGAGCTCCCAATAGGCCTCGTGCTAGAAAGGTGTGTGCCTACAACTTTAATGCACACCACCATTCCCCCCCTCACAGGAATGTGGGATCGTTCACCGTTCCCTCCAGGACACCGGTCTTACAATCCACCCCCTTAGGGCCCAACGTCCTCGCTGGCACATTTCCCAGTCGGGGCCTGGCTCTGATACCATTATATCAGGACCCGACCCTCCTCGGTTAGGATCCGGCTCATCTAGCACGATATTGTCCCCTCTAGGTAGGGCGCACCATCACACCCGCAGGGTTTTGTTCTAGGGAACTCACGGTGCAACTTCCAGTAGGTCACCCATCATGGGATTGCACCAGCCTCCACTCGCTTAACTTTGGAGTTCCCTAAGAATCCAAAGCCAGTGAACTCCCAAGAGGCCTCGTGTTAGATAGGTGTGTGCCTATATCTTTAAGGCACAACACCATTCCCCTCCCAGACCATTCCACCCTCGCAGGAATGTGGGATCGTTCACCGTTCCCTCCAGGACATGGGTCTTACAATCCCCCTCTCTTAGGGCCCAGCGTCCTCGCTGGCACATTTCACGGTCGGGGTCTGGCTCTGATACCATTCTTTCAGGACCCGACCCTCCTTGGTCAGGACTCGACTCATCTAGCACGATATTTTCCCCTCTAGGCAGGACACACCATCACACTCGCAGGGATTTGTTCCTGGGAGCTCATGGTGTAACTTATCAGTGGGTCACCCATAATGGGATTGCACCAGCCTCCACTCGCTTAACTTTGGAGTTCCCAAGGAATCCAAAGCCAGTGAGCTCCCAAGAGGCCTCGTGCTAGATAGGTGTGTGCCTACACCCTTAAGGCACACCACCATTCCCTCCCAGACCATTCATGTAACAACCCGTCCCGGAAGTCGGATTAGATTAGAGTTTAATGACGGATTAACGAAGATAATCGGCGCTTAGTTGGATACTTTTGGACGGACGGTGCAAAATGATGATATTGCCCCTAGAATTGGAAAAATGTTGACTTTTAGTTCAGACGGTTAATTAGGCATTGACCGATGACCGTGACATAGTTCGGGACGTCACGAGTCCGTAGACAGGTGGCAAGCCCGATTCCAACATCCGAGGAGGAAGTTATGATATTCGGAAGGTTGAGGGCACTTTCATAATTTGGGTAAAATGGGGCATTTTGTTGACTTTGCAAACGACTTGACATTTTCACGAACTTCGAGGACCGTTAGGAAGGTCTCGATGACCCAAGTACAATGACAGGCGGCACGTCATCATCGGACTTCAGATAGTTTAGTTATGGGTCTAAATGTACAAGGGACAAAACGGTAATTTGTGCAGCAAGGGGCATTCTGGACATTTTCTGCCTTGGGCTCTGTGCCCAATGGAAGTGGGACACTTGGCTTGCTTTGAATGGTGTGTCCACATGTTTTGGACACCTGGCAGAGACTGGATGGGTGTAGAAGTCTCGATGGGTTTTAAATTTGTCCACGGGTGTGTTGTGGCTGTACAAAACAGAGGAAAACAGAAGAAGTCCCCCATTTATTTCCTTTGATCTTCGTCCATTTTGCTTATACTATGAATGAAAAAGAGAGAGTGGCAGGAGAGGAGTATGGTGGTGCTGCCATCAAGCACTGCCGTGTACGGTGGTGGGCGAATAGAAACAAAAACCGCGAGTTCCCTGTTTAAATTCGAAAGAATGAAATCGACCAGAAGGAGGATTGAGCCTAATTGAGTAATTGAGGAGTGATTCTAAGGTGGCTAAGAAGCTAAGAAGCATGGAACTGAGCCCTGCCGTGAACGGTGGTCGTGCAATTCGTGGACGGTAAGTTTTCGGGTTAAAATGGCATTTCGAGTTTGGCTGTTTTTCTTTAAAATTGGTTACTTAGAAAAGGTTTTGGATGTTATTAGGAGTTTGATGGACTTGGAACCACGGCAGGAGATGGCCGGAATCACAGAGAAGGGACGTTGGAAAAATTGGGATTTCTCGAGTTCTTTAGGAGGTATGTTATGGACTTCAATTTCGTATTTTGTTAATGGGAATCGATTAGAGAGAGTAGGACGAAGCTAAAGGAATTAAGAGAAGGAAAAACCGGATGAAATTGAAGGAAAACCGTGAACGACGGTTTAGCCTAGACCGGACCGGTTCGAACCAGGTGAACCGGGTTCACCTGAGGTTGACGATGACACTGTTCATGCGCGTGGGTCTCACGCGTAGAAACTTCCAGACGCGCGTGGGGGGTGCATGAAGGGTATTTTGGGGAATCTTCCAACACGACTTTAAAGTATTTGATGTAACGAACATTGTGGCGCTGGTTTCGAGTCAATCGGATATCATCTCGATATGTTTCGGGATGTTCGAAGGTTTTAGGGCTCGATTAAAAATAGTTAAAAATTCAGGAAAATTACAGGACTTTAGTATAAGCTTAATGAAGTAGATAGTGACCTCGTTATGGGATTTGCACAGGTTCGGGAAAGCCGAGGATAGCGGAATGGCTGGGAACGGCATAACTGCGTGCGTATCGAGGCGACGTCGGAATGGTCTGTGAGTGGACTTTGCTTTCAAACTTATGATGCTTGCATATATGTTTTCATATATTTTCTATACGTGATTCTATGATTTGATTTATGATCTTAATGGTTTACAGTTTTGCACTTTTTTCGAGGTATTTTACGGAATTTCACGTTTTACGAGATTTGACGGATGTTGTGATTTAAACCTGGTTTAAATGATTTGATGACGAGATTTGAAATATGATTTAATATCAATGATTTAAAAATGGATTTCAGAAAGTAATTTCAGGCTTGAAGCCCAGTTTAGAAAAGTGGTTTGAGAAACGTGTTTTCGGGTTTTGGAATCGAATTCCAGGATGATGATTTTGGATTTGGTTTGGAACTTGAAAGTGGAATTCCGGTTTTGGGTTCGGAATGGTTATTCTGGATGCCGGCTTACGGGTTGATGGTTTCAGACTCGGATTTGGAAATGGATGATGGATATGAGTTCTGGGTTTCGATCCGGGATCCTGATTAGATTGCAGATTCAGATTAGGATATGGATCGTGGTTTTTGGAATGGATTTGATGGGTCTGGTTATTGGGTTTAAAGACCCGGATATGTTATGATGGGGGCGGGCCCGAATTGAGTTTAAAGACTCGGGAGTTTAAAGACTCGAATATTGATATTTCCCCTGTAGGCCTATTGAGTTTAAAGACTCGGATTATATTGAGGCCTGGATTGAGTTTGAAGACTCGGGAGTTTAAAGACTCGGATAGATCCAGCAGGTTCGATGGATGGAAATGTGGTTTGAATATGTTTTGGTTTTCACTGAGATTGATGATGATGGTTTTCGATAATGGTTTTCGATGGTTTTAGGCTGAGGCCCGCGATTTGAGAAAAAGGAAACTTTGTTGGTTTACTTACGTGGTTTGTTTATTTTGAAAATAGAATGGTTTTTATGACATGAAATCTGATATGCATGCATTGGTTTCTAAAATGGAGAGCATCACTGTACTTGTTTTATTAAACTGTTTTTGAACGTATACTTTATTTTTTGTCCACTTACAGTCTTTTGTGTTTCCGATACCCTCTAGGTTGTTGCAGGTACGGGCTGTTGGCCGAAAGAGATGAAGACATCACACCCGCGATCTACGACAATTTGGCACACTCTGGGAAGTCCAGAGGCATTTTTACGGTTAGATCGAGAATCCCTTGTCCGACTTACGTGTCACATGAAGGTTGGATGTCAGTTTTGCCTTCGTGTCATGCGTAAGTTAGACGGGAGCAGGATTCAACCCTTAATCCCGGGGGATTAGGGGTGGGTCCTGACAATTCCCCCCTCGCAGGAATGTGGGATCGTTCACCGTTCCCTCCAGGACACGGGTCTTACAATCCACCCCCCTTAGGGCCCAGCATCCTCGCTAGCACATTTCCCGGTCGGGGCTGGCTCTGACACCATTATGTCAGGACCCGTCCCTCATCGGTCAGGACCCGACTCATCTAGTACGATATTGTCCCCTCTAGGATGGGTGCACCATCACACCCGTAGGGTTTTGTTCCAGGGAGCTCACGGTGCAACTTCCCAATGGGTCACCCATCATGGGATTGCACCAGCCTCCACTCGTTTAACTTTAGAGTTCCCTAGGAATCCAAAGCCAGTGAGCTCCCAAGCGGCCTCGTGCTAGATAGGTGTGTGCCTACACCTTTAAGGCACACCACCATTCCCCTCCCAGACCATTCCCCCTCGCAAGAATGTGGGATCATTCACCGTTCCCTCTAGGACACGGGTCTTACAATCCACCCCCTCAGGGCCCAGCGTCCTCGCTAGCAGATTTCTCAGTCGGGGTCTGGCTCTGATACCATTCTGTAAGGACCCGACCCTCCTCGGTCAGGACCCGACCCTCCTCGCTCAGGACCCGACTTATCTAGCACGATATTGTCCCCTCTAGGTAGGGCGCACTATCACACCCGCGGGGTTTTGTTCCTGGGAGCTCACGGTGCAACATCCGAGTGGGTCACCCATCATGGGATTGCACCAGCCTCCACTCGCTTAACTTTGGAGTTCCCTAGGAATCCAAAGCTAGTGAGCTCCCAAGAGGCTTCGTACTAGATAGGTGTGTGCCTACACCTTTAAGGCACACCACCATTCCCCTCCCAGACCATTCCCTCCTCGCAGGAATGTGGGATTGTTCACCGTTCCCTCCAGGACACGGGTTTTACACAGACCGTCCAAGCTACGAGACAGCAAGCTGCGCCGTAAGCCACTCTGGGCTATACGGAACTCTCCGGGTCGTTGAACTTGTCCAAAACACATTTAAAGGTCACTGCCAATCTAGACAAGTCCTAATAAAAACCCTCAAAATTTTCAGAAAAGTCAATGTGTCCTGAACATGTTTCCCTAGGCTAAAAACCTCAATTTGACCAACCTAACGATCTCCGATCGACCTGAAACCACCACCATTTGATTCAGAATGGCGAAACCTTTCCAATGGGACCAGTCTCACCTCAAAATTCGTGCCCACGTGCCCCCACGTTCTAGTCAAATTTTTAGGTCAACTCTAGTCAAAGTCTTTGGTCAACTCTAGTCAAAGTCAACGCTAACGTCAGCAAAAGTCAACGTTGACGTCACGGTCAACTGTCAAAGTCAATGGTTGACATCATGTTGATGTTAGCTTGACCGATCTAACACGTGTCAAGTCTGATAGTGCCACGTGTCATCCCCTGGTTGGTCCACGTGTCTGACACATATCAGTGCTGACTGGACCTAACAACTGCCACGTGGTAGCCCATGATTGGCCACGTGGCCTGGCACCTCTAATAGATGATGACATCACCCGCTGACTTCATCATCGTCTACCTCCAGCCAGGTTGACCCGTTTTCCTACAACCGGGTTAACGAGACCCGCGACTCGACCCGACTCGTTCTTCCTCCTCCGAGCACGAAATCGTGCCATTTTTGAACCCCTAAACTCGTAATCTACCTAGGAACTAGCCTATCGAATAAAAACATGAGAAAAGGTCTAGATTTTTACCTCCCAAGCTTGAATAGTGACGACCACCTGTAACTTCCTCTCCTGGGCTGTCCAGCCATCCTCCGAATATGGTTTTTGATTGTACATCCTCGTATAGTCCCAAGGAACAAGTTTTGATCATGAGAAACCCCTAATAATCCCTAGAAATTGAATTCATAAATTTGAACCTTAAAACTCACCGTCTCGGGTTTCCGGCCACCGTGCAGGGTTGTCTACACCATTGCTACCGTTCAACTCGTCTCAATCCACTCTCTCACTTTCCCGTTCACTCTAGTTGCAAAGGATGAAGAATGGTGGAGTTGTGTATTGAGTTTTGGGGTGGGTTTTGTGTGAGTTTTGGGTTAGAGAGAAAAAAAAGAGAATGAAGATATTGGATCCCAAAATATTTGGGGTAATGGGCCAATCAGATAAGGGACATGTGTCACTCATCAATTGTTCCACCCAGATTTTCACCCAATCCAAATCTGCCATTTGTACACTTTCCTCGTAAAATATGAATAGTTCCTGATTCCTTTAGTGAACCATAACTTTTTTGTCTGATGATTGATTTTGACGTGCCGCCTGTCTACGGACTCCTATTATCTCGATCTACGTAATAGTTCCTGATCATCGTGCATTTGACCTCTCGGGTCAAAAGTCAACATTTTGCCCATTCTAAGGAAAAAATCGTCATTTTACGCTGACCGTCTGAAAAATCCTCGATTAATTCTCGATTAGTCTCGATAATCCTCAATTAGTCTTGATAATCGTCAATTAATCCTTAATTAATCCGTAGATTTGGGACGAGTTGTTACAACATGTGTCCATCCTTATCCCTTCCCTCCATTATCCTCTGTGTGTGTGTGCACCGACTTAGGGTGCATGGGTATGTGTGTGGCGGTGTGTGATGTTTGTGTATATGTGTGTATTTAACTCAATCCGAGAGGAAACCATGAACGGAAAGAAGAAAAACTAGGAGAGAAGAAAGGAAAACAAAACAGAGAGAAATATAGTAAGAGATAAGGAAAATAGGGGAAAACCAAGGAGAAAGGAAGAAGAAAAATATAGACCTGAAAACCCGATAAACCGAGATTTGATGTTTGAATCGTTTGAAGCTTCTAATCTTGCAACCAAGTTTTCCAAGCTCTTAGTTGAGTTCCTGGGATTGGTTTGAATCAAAAACCTCAAATATTGGATGTAGGAAAAGCTTGGAAAATAAGCTTGAAGATTGGCCAAAATTTTGGAGATCCGGTTGTAAATGTTGAGGTAGTACAACTTCGGTATTACAGAAGAACAGTCAGTTTGAGATTGGGTTGCGAGGACGGCCGTTACACAAAAATTAGGGATGATCAAGTGGTAGAGGCATGAACAGTAATTAGTACTAGTATCCATTATCTGACAATTATTAAGAGAAATATTGTAATTTTGGATCGTTTGTTAGACGAGAGTAGGACTAGGCACGAATATCAAAGCGTTTTTGGGGTAGGTACTATTAACTTTGTATCAGAGCAAGGTATGTATTAAATTGTGTTTTTTAATGTCATGCCTTCGAGACACGAGCCATCAGCATGGCCTAGTGATGCGATAGATATGTGAGGAGTACGCTTGATCCCAAGTTAGACCTAGGTAATGGACGAACCCTAGATTATTTGGGCCAAATATTGGATACTGCACTCCAGTATAGGAGGATTTGTGTGGGTCCGGATAATGAGGGAGCCTAAAGGTTAGGGTCATAGAATTTACAGGCGAGTTGGATCTAGATGAGGTAGATGAGCGAATCCTCGATTAGAGTGAGTATTTGAGGTCTTAAGGTGGTGAAAGATCCTCTGCCAGATCTGGTACGTATATCGACGTTTTTGGTTGGTGATTAAGCATGTCGGTAGTGGTATGGATTACAAAATATCATATTAGGATCCGAACGAAGTCAGGATATTGGACTAGGACTCAGAAGGAGTTGGAATTGGAAACTAGGGCTTGGGAGGAGCCTGAAAGTTGAAATATTAGTTACCGCTCTGAAAATCGAATGAGGGTTTCGGTCGGAGTCCAAGACATTGTTGTAGACCTTATAATTAACGTTGTTGGATGAAAACATTTAAATTTCGAGGATAAAACTCTTTAAGGATGGTAGATTGTAACGACCTCAAAATTCATAAAAGGTAATTTCGGGAATTTAAAAATAAAATTGACGATTTTACCCTTTTTCGATTAAAAGTTGACTTTTTGCTCTGGGTACTTTTTGGACAAGTTTGTTACGTGTTTGTAATGAATAAAGGCATTTTGGTAATTGTTGTATTAGGGTTATTTTGGTAATTTCACAAGAGGAGATATTTTATGATGGAGACTCTGTCCATCCTTCTCCCTTCCCTCATTTATCTCGTGTGTGCGCATGTGAACTGAATTAGGATGCATGGTTATGTGTGTGTGGCGGTGTGTGATTTTTGTGTATATATGTGTATTTAACTCAACCCGGGAGGAAACCATGAATGGAGAGAAGAAAAATGGGGAAAGCAGAGAGAAGAAAAATCGAAGAGAAATATAGAGGAAGATAGAAGGAAAATAGAGGAAAAGATAGGAGAAAGGAAGAAGAAAAACATAGATCTAAAAACCCAATAAACCGAAATTTGATGTTTGAATAGTTTGGAGCTTCTAAGCTTGCATCCAAGTTGTCCACGCCCTTAGTTGAGCTCCTGGGATTGGTTTGAGTCAGAAACCTCGAAGATTGGACATAGGAAAAGTTCGGAAAATAAGCTTAAAGATTGGCCGAAAGTTTGGAGATCATATTATAGATTTCAAGGCATTACAACTCCGGGTATTACAGAGGAACACTCAATTCGAGATTTGGTGCGAGGACGGGGGTTGCAAGAAAATTTGGGGCTGATTGAGAGACGGAGGCATGAGCAGTAATTAGTAAGAGTATCCTTTGTCTGACAAGTGTTGAGAGTAATATCAAAATTTCGGATCGTTTGTCTAATGGGCACAGGACCAAGTACGGATATCAAAGCGTTTTTGGGGTAGGTCCTGTCATGTGTACTGCCACGCGTCAGTGGCTGGCCGAACAACAACCTCCCACACACCACACACACATGTGTCACGCGCTACAATGTCACATTCTTCCTCACGCTAGGTCAACTCGAAACCCTGAAATTGGGTCTCGACTTGAGTGTCCAGACCCAGTCCATTTCATCTAAATGTTTTCCATTTATTTCAACTAATACCTCAAATCCACACTAATGAAACCTAGGAACATTAATTATACCTCAAAACCAGAAGCATTTACCTTGTTTCCATGAGAGTGTGTTCGAAGCTCATAGCCATGGGTTGAGCTTTACCACGACAGCCCCTTTGTATCTTAGACCCTTTAGGATTAGTCCATTTGGGTCACCCAAGTCCAGGGAAAGAACTAGGCAACTCAGTTTCATGTTTTAATGTCACAAACCAATTATTCTCCTCCCATGGTCACAGTTCGACTTTCCCCCTTTCCTCCCATGCTCTATTCCACCTTGGCCTTTTCTCCAAGTCCCTTGTTTTTCCTCCTTCCACAAGAATGTCGTGCAATTTTTCCAGGGAGACTCCCGAGATAGAGAGTTCGTTGGGGAAAAGGAGGTCCTCCCTTCCCCGGTCATTTTTTTTTGTTTTTTTAAAATAAAAGAACTTCCTAGGTAGTGGGTGACACTTGTCACCTATCTTGTGCACTCAGTGGTCACCAGGTGCTGAGTCATCTGCAAGCTAAATGATTAAAATTCCCCGGTTTCTCCAAATTACCAAAATACCCTTAGACTTTTAGATTTGTAACTTTATCGTACTATCTCCATTTTTCACATGCCGCATGTTTATGAACTCATGATTTCGAGACTCACACAATGGTCCAATCAAAACTTTCGAATAGTTTCCTGGACTTAAATTGATTTTTGGGCCTTTAATAAAAAAAGGGTAAATATATCCAATCAAATTTATTTTCCAAAAAGGCCTTGAATTTTCGGGACGGGCCATTACAATCTTCCCCCCTTACATATATTTTGTCCTTTAAATTTAAATATATAGGTCGAGGCCTAATTCCAGCAAGTCCTCATCTCTGGGAATATCATATCATGGTCTCGCTGAAATTGAGTCTTCATAGGATTACTCACATCCGAGAGTAGATCAAGCCTCTCCGAGCATGAGTCTTTAAACTCACCTTTGGGAGTAGATCAAGCCTTTCCGGCATGAGTCTTTAAACTCACCTCTGGGATATCATATCAGGCCTCCCTGAGAACGAGTCTCTAAACTCACCTCCGGGTAGCCATAGTTTCTTGTAGAGTAGACATCCAATAAACCTCAGGATCATGCATCATTCTTGCAACATCTGAGTAATCTCGGGATCTTGCAGCGTACCTGCAACATTTGAGTAATTTGATGCCTGGGAAACACCCTGAGTAGTATGCTACCTAGGTAACATCACGAGCATCAACGTATTAGGAGTAATAACTTTAACCATCATTCATCTAGGAAACACCCCTAACTTTGGCTGCCTGAGAAATAATAACCCTGAGGATCAACCATGTGGAAAACACCCTAGCTTCTGCTGACTGGGAAACAATAATCCCAAGCATCAACTGTTTGGGAAACACCCCTAGTTTTGGCTGTCTAGGAAACAATAACCCGAGTTTCGGTCGTCTGGGAAAAGCCCCGAGTTTCGACTGTTTGGGAACTCATCACAAAAATATTGGAAAACAGTCCATGGATTAAATCCAAAACTTTTCATTTCAATCAAATCCCCGACTCAAATTCCAAGTTAAAGCATTTCAAACTGGCCCTGAAACCAAAACATTGTTTCCACAAAAACTATATAACATGTATCTAGAAATTGATTAAACCCTTAATAAATGTTCTAAATCTGGAAAATCTCCAAAACACATCTAGAATCATTTATTCAGGCCATTTCAATTCAAATCATGCAATAAAACAATTCAAACATTTATCTATGCATGTATCATAATTTACAAAAAAGATGCCCACTCACTGTGATTTCAAACAATCTCAGTTCCATGCTGATTTTTTTTTTCTTTTCGAAATTCTTGGGATGAGGTTACCTGGTTTGCTCTGATAATAAATTGATAGAAGCCTTCTCGAAATCACTTTAAAAACCATACCTAGTCCCACTCCCATCTAACAACCCAACTCCATGTTCTAGAATTTCTCTTGGGATAACACAACTGCAGAACTTGTTAGATAAGGGACCTACATCGATCATATTGGAAATATTGTCTCGATGTACAAACCAAAAATATTTGGTCCTTTTAGGGCCACTGCCCGTACCAACCTACTGACCCAGACGAATTTAGAACTCAAAATCTTGGCTCCTTCCAAGCCCTAAAACAACAATTAGATCTTTTTGAGCCTCAACCTGATATTCTAACTCTCCTCGAGTCTTAAAACAATATTCATTACTCAAACTCCCAAACCTCGGGAGTTCCACATGTACCTTAACCATGAACACCGCCATTTCGAGTTTCCAAAATACTTCTAAACGATGTCAGATTGACCCAAAATTTGTACTATTAGATTCGTAACATTGAATACATGAAAAGTCGTGTTGATAGGAACTGAAAATATGTTGCCATCCACTAGTGGCCGGCCAGCTAACTACCTACCATGCAACATGCGCCCATGCGACACGCTACAATGTCATATTCTTCCTTTCGCTTGGTTAACCCAGAACTCTACAATCGGGTTCCAACCTGTGTGACCAGATTCGGTCCAATTCTTTCAAATTTTTTCCATTTATTTCATCGAATATCTCCAATCCATACTACTCAAGCACATGAACGTTAATTCAACCTCAAAACTAGAAAAACTTACCATGTTTCCATAGGAGGGTGTTCAAAGCTTACGACTATGGATTGAGCTCTACCACGACAGCCTTCCCGTATCCTAGACCCTTTAGGCTTAGTCCATGTAGGTTGCCCAAGTCCCGCGAAAGCACTAGCCACCTCGATTTCACGTTTTAATGTCTCAAACCAACCATTCTTCTCCCATAGTCATGGTTCGACTTTCCTCATTTCCTCCCATGCTCTGTTCTAGCTTGCCCCTTTTTCCAATTCCCGTAATATTCCCCCTTCATCAAGAAGGTCGTGCAGTTTTTCTAGGGAGACCACTAAGAGAGAGTTTGTGGGAGGAGAAGGTCCTCCCTTCTTTGTTCATTTCGTTGTTTTTAAAACAAAAGAACTGCCAGTCATCTGCAAGCTAAATGACTAAAATGCCCCTGTTTCTCCAAATTACCAAAATTCCCTTTGGATTTTCGATCCGTGGCTTTTTCATAGATCTCCATTTTCCGCGTGCTACCTGTCTACGAACTTGTGAGTTTGAAACTCATGCAATGGTCAAATCGAAATTTTCAAAAACTTTCTTGGATTTAAATTGACTTTTGGGCTTTTAATAAAAATAGGATAAATTCGTCCATTCCCAATTTATTTTCTGAAAAGGCCTTGAATTTTCAGGATGGGTCGTTACGCATTATGCTTCAAAATGTAATAGGAACTATAACTCGTTCGACTATGCACCAAGAATGGATGCAATGTTAAAAATGTTGCACTATTTAACTGACGGCCTCATTGACGACGTAAAACATTATTAAATTCCTTAAATGCCTCTTTGTTAATCCTCATCCTCTTGGATTCCAGACAACAATCTGATCAAGCTTAACACTCTAGCATACCATCTTAGAAACAACAAGCGCACAGATCGTATTGAGCTTAAACATTCAATCTTTGACAAAAGAAGCTCATTTGGGAATAAGAAGGAAAACGTCAAAGAAAACCACAAACCTTCTTGGGCTTATCGAATATCCTTCTGTTGAGTCGTATTGGCCATTGTAATCAAATATAAGTATGAACCCGTTCCCCTTTCGACACCACCTACGCATTTGGACCAAATTCTTGTGTTGCAGCCTCCACATGCTCGCAATCTCTGCCATGAACTCTCTCAATCCCTATTTCGAATGGTGGTTCATGCATTTAATGGTGATTTCGGTGCCCTTTGATAAAATCCCTTTGTAAGATTTACCGAACCCGTAAGCACCCAAAAGCCAATCTTTCAAAAAACCACCAGCGGCTTCGCTAAGCTCTTCGTTTGAGATTTTATAAGGCCAATATTCGAGCTCCCAATCTTCAATTTCATCATTTTCTTAGCATTCCATCTTGTATTTATGCCAAATCAAGTAGAATCCAGATGCTAAAATTAGCGTAAAAACAACAAAGCTAATTGCGATCCCGGCAATTACCCCATTCGACAACGAAGAAGATGAGGAAATGAGCTGAAAAATCGGCAGATTGGTCATGTTAATGTCTCTAGAAATTCCAGGGTTGCTGAAACTCCAAGTTAAAACTCTTTGCGCTTCAATCCACTGCGTTTTGGAAGCCGAAAACCCAACAAACATCTTGGCCGACACATAATTTGCTATCTTGGGGTCTCCTTAAGTGAGTGTGGGCAGAGACAAGCGCGAGAGATTAGCGTAGGCCACAGTGACATTGAATTTGAAATTGGTCCCGTTAGATTTAATAGAACCTCGGTTCCGTCAAATTCAAAATTGAAGAGGGCGGGTGTAGGTCCGACTCGTTCAAGAACCACTCAGTCAACAATTTTAGGATTTACAGCCATAAGGTAATTGGAAACAAGCAAAATTTCAACAATTATAGCTCATAAGGCATATCGGTGGATCAGAGCTTTAACAGCTATGCCACTACATGAGTTACTGACGGAGTGGGAGATTTCAAAAAGTAACATAAATCAGTATTAGATTCCCATCTTTGATTCAAATTGTGCTCGTCTGATGCCAACAATTAGGAGCAATAGTTCAAATCGTACTCATCGGATACCAATAACTAGGACTAGGTTAGAGTTCGAGAAAGAGGAAGAGGGAATCAACAATCAAGTGAAGAAAATAGGAATATGAATTTGGGAATTTTGGTTATCCTTCTTGAATGCTAGTTGGAAACATGATCAGATTGGTGTCTAGAATCCAAGAGAGATTTGGATTTCAGTTGTAGGGAGAAGGGAGAGAGAAAGAGGATGAAGGTTGACAAAGGGCAATCAAGAAATTTAAGAATGTTTTAACGTCGTCAAGGAGGCCGGTAGTTAAATGGTGCAACGTTTTTAATGTTGCACCCATTCCTTGTGCATAGTGAAACGAATTACGATTATTATTGTATTTTGGGTCATGTTGGCACATTTCTAGTGCATCTACAGTAAAAACGTCTAAATTATATAGCCAATATAAATTCAATGTTGTTACGGGCGATAAGTGGCCATAACCTAAAAACAGAAAATGTGGAGATTGCACTCAAAGAATTTATAGACGAATATAATTCTTCTCAAGATTTTCTAATTCGAAGTTTGCGTGAGTTTTCATCTAGATTTTGAAGTTCTTGAGTTTTGCATGGATATGTTTGGGTGTTTCTGCCTACTGAAGCTCCCAAAGACAATCCGTCTTTATGATTTAGAGAGGGATCTAGTGACTGAGGCCGACATGGATATGGTTCTTCTTTTATCATTAAGGATTTATTTCCTCCTTCATCTCTTCTTGGGATGTGTCTGGTTGGGTTTCTTAGATTCCTACGAGGATGCCCTTGATCTGGTTGCTGCCTTTCGATCCTTCTCTTAGTAGGCTTGTCCTAGCTCTTTAACATGTTTTCCGTCTTTGTAGCCAAATACCATACTTCATCTAGCACTATTGCTTTCTTCGGTCCCTCCTTGGCAGCATTGTGTTTTTGGAATCTGGCTTATTTACTGATTGGGACTTCATCTTGCTTGATTCGCCACTTTGATTGGTATCCAATTCTCCTTTGTTTTCTAATGTTTCTTAGTCTTTGGAAAATAGAGTTACTAAGTAATTTCTTTCTTGGGTTGTGTGGCCCAAAGTTTTCTACAAAAATTTGTTAAATTCCTTTCCTCTATCCAATTCATTTTTACCATTTTCAAGTCTATTTTAGCCCTTGGCTCGGGATTCTACAACACACACTATACCCTGTATTTACTACACTTACAATCTTGGCAGTAATTTTAGCCTTAATTCACTCGAGTTCCTAGGCTCCTTGCCTTCTCCTTATTAGATCTCTCCTCAACTAGTCATACTTTTTGTTCTTGTTGGGGCATTGCATCTCTATCATATTAACTGAAGTGAGAGGAAAATGATCGGTATCCACCCTTATTGGTGCCTTTGTAGGGGGGCCACAGTAATATGTCCTTGGATGATTATTCCCTAGAAAGGTAACTCTAAATTGGACACAGTCAGATGTGGAATGTTGTAGTCACATGTGCCATTTGCACAACTATTTTACTTTGATCTCCTAGGGATGAGGCATCTCTTGCATTGGATCAAGCTTGATCACCTTGGTTTTCACCAGTTTTCCATAAATTTCTCTAGCTTTTATAAGATCAAATGGGTATGATTTGAAATATTTCCTTTGTTTGCAACATACCTGCAAGTAGGTAATTTTTTGTTCCTCGGTAGGCTTTTCTAGGTATGTCTTAACTACGGAACCTTCCATGGTTTGAATCTCTACAGCTGATACCTCAAATTCACGTTCTTCCCTTTCAAATAGGGATTCCTCCTCCATTTCTTTGTATTCTACTTGGTGCACTGGAACTTTGGCTTCGTAGAAGGGTGGGACTTTGGTGTTGTACTTCTGTCTATTTCTCCTCCAACAAGAACCTGGTGGTTGACACCACTATTTCTTGCATGTCTGAGAATGTAGTATCATCAAACTTATACTAAAGAGTTAATCTTAAGGCCCTTTTGTGCAATGGCCACCATCTATGCATTATCATGGGGAATTTGCACTTCATCTTTAAACCTCTTAAATTTTGAAATGAACTCCTCGGTGTGCTCATGTGTTCTCCTTGTCTGATGGTAGTTAGATCATTGATGGTGATCTCGGGTCCGATTCTATAAAATTCCTCATGGAATTTTTCCTCAATTTTCCCCAAGTGAGTATTGAGGCTTCTAGCAAGGAAGTGTACCAAAATAAGGCATCTCATGATAGAGCGATACTAAATCATTGGAGTTTGAGGTAGGACTTGCATTCCACAATGATACACTGTGCTGAGAACCTGCCGATAGGCTCTAGAGATGAAGTGCTACCATCTTCGCTGAAGAGAAAAAATGGGGATAACTTAAAGTTTCTTGGGAAAAGGGTTGTCCAGATCCACGTAAGCTGGATACGAATTTCTATAAATAAGAACATTAGCCCTTCTCGGGATCATTTAGACATTTACTGGTGTTACTTCATCATTCTTCTGCTATCAGCTAATACCATTCAAAATTTCTTGGTTCTCGGGATTATGGGACACCCCTAGATCAATCTGTCATTCTTCTTCTAATGCTATTTCTACTAGGTCGATTGTCTTATAACTATCGTGCTGCTTCTTCTGAAACTTTGGCGACTTTGGCAATCTTTATATGGGGTTCTCTCTAGTTGATTGCAGGATTTCTGTGTCTGGAAAATATCCCAAACTCCTTTTGCATGCCATCTTTCTGCTGGCCATCCCTATTCTAGTTAGTCCTAGGGGTTTAGGCCCTAGAGCCTTATGAGAAAACTAGCTCGGTGAGAAGAGGCTCTAGGAATGATGTCTTTGATCTTGCAGTTTTCTTACCTTTGTCGAGGCTTAAAAATTCGGACTACCGGATATCGAATATGGAAAACATATTTTCATCCATTTTCTCAAGCTTGGTGAGTTCTTGGATTTGGATACACATGGCCTCCATTGGATCAAACATTGTTAGCATGCTCTCTTTGATTACTTGTAGCAAGTCTTTTTTAGAAACCAAAATTTCTTTGACAATAATTTCTTCAATAAAGTTGTCTCGAGATTCTTCCATACTCGCTTTAAGTAAACAATCTAAGAAACATGCTCTTGGAAAGTGTCATTAGGAATCTCCCTTTTGCATCTCTTCTTCTTTCAGTATATTTAAATTTTGTCATATAAGAAAAGAATCCCACTAAGCCTGTTAGAAAATGCTTGGGACCAAAATGAGATGGAAGGTTTGAGATCATCTACGTACGGATCCAAGAGGGATACTTATGAGATATCTTGATAGGACCCGTTCCTAAAACACTTGATAACCACATCTGGTCCTTCTCCCATATGACAATAATCCCCAATTACCGAAATTACCCATAACTTTTGTCTGATAAGAGATATTCGTATTACCTTTCCGTTCAAGCCTCCGATTCTTATTCAGCCCCGATCTTTGAGCAATGGTCCCCAAGGGTCAACAAAAACCACAAAAACGTGTGAGTGGACAAAAAATAACATTTAAAAACATGACTTGAAAACCATAGTAGTTTACCCTCCGTTTTTTAAAACTATGCATGCATATGTAAGAAAGTTAACTTTTGATTAAAACAAAGTATAAACCATGAATCTCGAAATACGAATAAAAATCAGTATAAATCAATATTAGTGAATCAAACCATATGTGAAAATATATTAAGATGTCACAGCAATAATCACACGAAACCAACCAATACCAGCAATTCAATCGACCAATCAGTTCTCGATGCTTGAACAATAGTCACCAAATCATATCCGCACTACTCGTAGGAAAAACCACTCAGGAAACAGAGTCCAACTCCGAACGTCCGAGTGTGGATTGACCTAAGAAATAGAGGCCAACTCTGGATGTCTGAGTCATAGCCCAATCACCAATCTCACGAAACAGAGCCCTACTTTGGACGTTTGAGACTAATCCAATATCCACCGGGGGGAAGGAGTCGCGCTCTAGACATCTGAGCGCCGACCATGTCCAAGGATGGTTGACCGTGGTAGAAAGTTCACAAATATCATGAAAACATACAATTATAACATACATCAATTCTTTAAAACCGAATCCACATTTCAAAATCAGGGCCCAAGCCCAAAACACAGTTTTCGTAAAATCACGTAAAACGTGTACTCCAAATAATTACGTAAAAATCATCAAAAATCATTTAAAAATCACAATTAAACCAACACCACGTAAATCATGTAAAAACTCAATTAAAATAATCAACTATGCATGCATAATAATTTGGAAAAATAAAAGTCCACTCACACATTGTCCACGCAGTCGAATTCTGAGTTGCACACTTTTTTTGTAAATTTTGGGAACTTTACCTCATGTCATAAATCACTACTAGAGGTTAATAATGTCCCAAATAACTTATATTTAATTCCCCTAATTTCCTGAATTAAAATATGAATTTAAAACTACGTATAACACTTCAAACAGTCAAAATTTCCCCGAGACGATCTTCGTTTGTCTCGAAAACTCTACCAATATGTTTGTAAGATCGAATACTAAAGAACCATGTTGATTGTGTCCCGAGGAAAGGTGAAAAGCGCTCTCACGCGCCACCAAAAGCATCTGCAGATGGCCTCACGCACCCAGCACATGGGTCATCTTCAACCTCATGTGAACCAGTTCTTTGAAACTTAAGTCGCCCGACCCATCGGCCATGAACCCACTCAAAATTCCTTATTTTTGAACCTTTTTTCATGTTTCAAACGTCTAGATTTACATAATCGGTCTTAGAAGAAGATCCATGAACTCAAAATACATAAATACTTACCGCGGTTCCAAGGTTAGTTCTACAGCCTTCCCGCATCCAAACCATCATCTTTCAAGCTCAAAATGATCATAGGGACTCACAACGTACTAGGATCTTATTTCGAGCTAGACATACTCGGAATAGTCTTATACTACACCAGCCATTTTTTAGTTCTCACAGGGTTGTTCTTGGCTATTGGGTCTCGGGTGTCTCCACCTATCAAGTCCCCTTCTGATTCTCCTCTCATCCTCATATTTCTTCCTCTTCTTCTTCCTTCCCTTTCTCCTTGGCTGTTTCTCCCCTATTTGCTTTATTTTCTTTTTCGGCTCCACTCCACCGAACATCCACACGCACTAAATACACACACACACACACAAACACACACACAAACACACACACAAACACACACACACACACACACACACACACACACACACACACACACACACACACACACACACACACACACACACACACACACACACACACACACACACACACACACACACACACACACACACACACACACACACACACACACACACACACACACACACACACACACACACACACACACACACACACACGTAAGTATGTCAGTGGAAGAAAGAGGGGGGAGGGGGGAATTCTAGACACTTGTTATTACACAAAATATCACTCTCTGAATTGACTAAAATAACCCTAGTACGAAAATTACCAAAATTCCCTTAAACCATTTAGACCTGAAATAAATTCATTCGATCTCCAATTTTGGCATGTCGCCGGTCTACGGTCTTAGGATTTCAAGGCCTACGTAACGGTTCTCACGAAACATCCAAAAAGTGCCTAGCTCAAAAGTCAACCTTTCACCTTATAAGGGAAAAATCGACATTTCCCTTTTAATTTTCTAATTTTTCCAAAATTTCTTTTATCCAATTTTTGGATCGTTACAAACTACCCCCTTAACAAAATTCAGCGACAAAAATTTTTGTGAACAAGTGTGGATACTGTGCCTGCATCATGTCTTCCATGATCCAAATAGTTCTCTCAAACTGACCATCCGTTTGAGGGTGAAAAGGCTTTTCACAAACTGAACCAGAATCTTGACTCCGGAGTCGAGCGTAATCTAATAATCTCATCAATAAACAGTTTTGCATCCTATTCCATGCAAAAAAAACTTTTCTTATTGGTAAGAAATGGACAAACTTGTCAATCTATCCATTATTAATCAAACCTCATCATTACTTTTTCGGGTCCTCAAAGTTCGAAGTATAAAATTCACCATCAAGTAATCTCACTTTCATTCAGGAATCAGAAGCAATAACTGAGTTTCCATATGACTTTTATCCTAACAACTAGGATTATCGAGCTCATAACAACATGTCAAGTTCCTCTCAAACTCTTATTTGATTTTCATAACTAAATCCACCAATTCCACCTTCTATCTCCTTACCGAGCCTTAGTCCTACTTCTGACTCTTCCCGAGTCCCAGTCCACTATCTTGACTCATGTTCAAGTCCTAAAGTGGCATTCAAGATCTCTGTCACCATTGGCACACCTAGTCATCAATGTAAAAACATCGGTACATACGTCAGATCTAGAAGAGGATCTTTTTATTACATCAAGACCTCAAATACTCACTCTAATACAGGATCTTATTTATCTATCATATCCGGGTCCAACCCATTCGTAAACATTATGACCTTTAGTCACTTGGCTCGTTCATTATCAAGACCTCAAATACTCACTCTAATACAGGATCTTATTTTTCGAGGCATGTCAGCACGCGTCGTCTAAAACTTCTGCGTGTGGGTCACCAAAACCCACGAAAACGTGTGAGTAGAAAAAATATCATTTAAAAACATAACTTGAAAACCAAAGTAGTTACCCTCGATTTTTTAAAACTATGCATGCATATGTAACACCGTTAACTTTGGATTAAAACTGATTACAAACCATGAATCTCGAAAAGCGAATAAATATCAGTATAAATCAATATCAGTGAATCAAACCATATACAAAAATATATCAAGATTCCACAGCCGTAATCACACATAACAAAAAATTAGAAATAATTCAATCGACCAACTAGCCCTCGATGCTCGAACGACAGTCGCCATATTATATCAGCACTAATACTAGGCAAACTCACTTAGCAAACAGAGCCTAACTCCGAACGTCTGAATGTGGACCGACCTAGGAAACAGAGTCCAACTCTGGATGTTTGAGTCATAGCCCAATCACTAGTCTCAGAAACAGAGCCCAGTTCTAGATGTCTGGGACTAATCCAATATCCAGCATAGGGAAACAAAGTCGTGATCTAGACGTCTGGACGCCGACCATATCCGAGGATGGTTGACCATGGAAAACAGTTCACAAATATCAAGAAAACATACAATTATAACATACATTAATTCCTTAAAATTGAATCCACATTTCAAAATCTGGGCCGTAGTCCAAAACACAGTTTTTGTAAAATTTCGTAAAATGTGTACTCCAAATAATTCCATAAAAATCATAATAAAACCATCACCACGTAGATCATGTAATAAATAAATTAAAATAATCAAATATGCATGCACAATAATTTGGAAAAATAGAAGTCCACTCAAACATTGTCTATGTAGTCGAATTTCGAGTTACATGCTCTTTCATAAATTTCGGAAACCTTACCTCTGTCATAAATCACTACTAGAGGTTGCTAACGTCCCAAATAACCTTATATTTAATTCTCCTATGTATAACATTTTGGACAATCAAAAATGCCCCGAGACGATGTCCGTTGGTCTCGAAGACTGTACCAATTTGTTCGTAGGATAGAATACTCAGTGAACCATGTTGATCGCATCTTGAGGAATGGTGACACGCACCCTCATGTGCCACCAACAACCGCTACACGTGACTCACACACCCTGCACAAGGGTCATCTCCAGCTTCCCACGACTTGATTCTTTGCAACTCAGGTCACCTTACCAGGTAGCCATGACCCGACTCGAACTCCTTAATTTTTCAACCGTTTTTCATGTTTCAAACATCCAGATTTACCTAATTGATCCTAGAAGAAGATCCATGAACTCAAAATACATAAATACTTACCCCAAATCTTACTCTGATGCTCCAAACTTTCAGCCATGGTTCCAATGTCAGTCCTACAGCTTTCTCGCTTTCAAACCTTCATCTTTCTAGCTCAAGATGATCGTAGGAACTTACACAACCTGACAAGACCCCTCCAGGAAATTTTAGATAATCATGAGGGATCATGCTCCTTTCTGACAGTCACTACCTAAAACATCGAAAGTAGCCTCAAACGATTGTACAATAACCACAAAACTATCTAACTGTTAGGCTTGGGATGATTATACAATCGTCTATACTGTAGTACACAAAGCACAAGTTGCACAACATAACTCAAAATACAGAAGTTTACCTTAAACGACAACGAGTACACGATGTTCAGTCTAAGCCTCCACCACTAAGTAGGTCCCCGTTCTCGTTCCCTGGCCTGGAGGGCAAATAAAATACACAAAATGTGAGTGGATGATACATTTATACCCATTTTTTTTATATATAACTATGCATGCATATAAAACCAATTAAAATTCAGTGAAAATATAACATAGTTCATGACCTCGAAATACATGAAAACATACATAAAGCAAATTATATCAGTAATCATCTCAACCATCATGCATCAACCATCACATCAATTATACACAATCAACCCATCCTCGATGCCCAATATCAATCACCATAACCATTGCACTACTGATGGGTACAACACTAGGGAACCGGAGCCCAACTCGACGTTCAAGTCACTAGTCTCAGAAATTGGAGTCCAATTTGACGTCTGAGACTGACCAACAAACCAACACGCGTCTTGAGGAGGATTATCCACACACATTAATTTATATCACAATGCACGAACCCTCACGTAACCTCATAGTACGAACCCTAACCCCCGAGAATTAAATATTAATTTTTAAAATTCACTACGCCCTTCGGACACCCAAAACATCAACGAGATGGCGTTCAATTGCCTTAAAACCTGTGCCAACATGTCCTTAACATCAAAAATATTAAAAAACATGTTGGCCTCATCCCAAGACATCAAGGAACGCGCCCCCACACACCACCAACAGCTGCTGCGTGTGGTACTCATATGTAATAACCCGTCTCGAATTTCAGGATTAGTTTAGTAATTAATTAAGGGTTAGCGTGACTAATCGAGGAATAGTCGAGAGAATTCGGTGGGACGGCGTAAAATGACGATTTTTCCCTTAGGATTGGGCAAAAATGTTGACTTTTGACTCGAGGAGTCAAATGCATGAGACTCGATAATCGTGCCGTAAATCAGGATGTTACGAGTCTGTAAACAGGCAGCACGTCGAAATCGAACGTTCGAGGGGAGAGTTACAGGTTTAAAATGGAAATCAACACTATTCATGTAAACCGAGAAATATAGACACGTGGCATGATTGGATTGGAAAATATCTGGTGGGGGACCACCAGATGAGTGACAAGTGTCACCCATCTGATAGGCCTAGAACCCAATAATTTCGGTTCATATCTTCATCCTCTTCATCTGTTTTTCATTCCCATAACCCGTGAGAAAACCCAAACCCCCAAACCCACACTATCAACCCTTAACCCTCATCTGATGCGGCTGGTTTGTGAAGGAAAATGGAAGAGGTTGCTGAGACGATCGTGGTGGTGGCCACGACGGTGATCGCGATGGCGAGGTAAGGAAACCGAACCGTAAACCGTTTTAGTTTAAAAATGGAAAATCACATTTTGTTGGTTGTTGATCGTTTTAATGGATTGGACGAGGTACCTGAGGGTGAGACGAGTCTATTGGGGTTGGTTTCGAAGGCTGGGACGACTGAAGTTGGCCATAATCGGAGTTTGAAGAACACAGTTACTGTTCCTGTTTGAGCAGGTATGCTTTAGGTTTGATTTTGTGGTTTCGAGTCCATAGATCGATAGGATAGACTTAGAGGAAGCTATAGGAAGAAATGGGGATGAAATCGGTTGAGGACGCATGTTGAAGACGTAGTGACGGCAGCGATGACGTCATTATGATGACATCATGATGTCAGGTTTGAAAATGTCAGACTGTCATGTCAGAGGTGGACCAATGGGGACTTGACAAGTGTCACATGTCAGTGCACAGTCAGCACTGACATGATAGTGACGTGGCCTAATCATGGGCTGCCACGTTTCATTGACATGTCAGTGACGTGGACCTGTATCATGCTAACATGTGGCACTGTCAGAGCCTGTTAGTACTGACGTCAGCATTGACTTTGACTGTTTATTACTAACGTCAGCGTTGACTTTACTGACATCAGTAGTGTTGACTTTCCAACGTTGACTTTAGTGTTGAACACGCTCGTGAGGGTGCGTGAATTTGAATTTAGAGGTGGGATCAGTGTCATTCGAAGGGTTTCAACGATCCGGATCCAATGTTGGTGGTTTCGGGGTCGATCAGAGATTGTTAGGTTGGTCAAATCAAGATTTTTCACCTTGAGAAACTTATCTGTGACACGTTAACTTTTCTGGGAGTTTTGGGGTTTTATCCTATGGACTTATATAGATAGTTAGTGACCTTCAGGTAGGATTTGGATAGGATCGGAAGTCCCATAGATGGTGGATTAGCCTCCGGGAGGCTTATGGAATGCGTATCGAGGTGACATCTAGGACGGTCTGTGAGTGAACTTTTGTTTTATTGTCTTTCTCGCCCTGTTCCACTAGTTTTGAGTCGCCCAACTTGGCGACCCGACCCGGTCATAACTCCCTCGATTTTCATCATTTTTCATTCTTTTTTTGTCCAAAATTCTCTATATTAACCCATGAAAGGATCTATTGTAAGACCCGTGTCTTGGGAAGAATAGTGAACAATCCCACATAGTTCATGGAGGGAAAGGTGACTTGTCTTATAAGTGTAGGCATGTATCTTCCTAGCACAAGGCCTTTTGGGAGCTCACTAGCTTTAGGGAACTCCAAAGTTAAGCGAGTAGGGTTTGGTGCAATCCCAAGATAGGTGACCCACTGGGATCTTGCATGTGAGTTCCTAGAAAAAAAACCGTGAAGGCTGGGCTCAAAGCGGACAGTATTGTGCTAGGGGAGTTAGGTCGTGACAAAATGATATTAGAGTTGGACCCCCTACTAGAATTGTGCCAGCGAGGACGCTGGGCCCCAAAGGGGGTGGATGTAAGACCTGTGTCTTGGGAAGAATTATGAACAATCCCAGATCGCTCGGGGAGGAAAATTTGACGTGCCTTATATGTGTGGCCATGTATCTTCCTAGCACAAGGCCTTTTGGGAGCTCATTGGCTTTCGATTCCTAAGGAACTCCAAAGTTAAGCGAGGTGGCGCTGGTGCAATCCCAGGATGGGTGACCCACTGAGATGTTGCAAGTGAGTTCCCAGAAACAAAACCGTGAGGGCTCGGCCGAAAACAGACAATATTGTGCTAGGGGAGTCGGGTTGTGACATCTATGCAATCACAACCGCAAAACTTACCTCACAACTCGTACACAACCTCCCACTATATCAGTCGTTTGTCACCCTTATTTTCTGGGTAGCTTTAGCGTTCAAAACTTCGAGCCAACAAACTTTAAAGGTCGTATGAACTCATAAGGAATGAATGTGAACTTGTTTTCAAGAATCTAGGTTGAAAACTCTTTGGTGCAACCTAAACTCCAACTTTTTTCCTTCTTAGGTTCTCTCTCTCTGTCGGGTCTGAGCTCACCAACCTTCTTTCTTCTTCTTCTTTTTCTTTTTTCTCCTTCTTCCCTTCCCTGGTTCTCCCTCCTCGTTTTTCTTTCCTCCCTTATTCTCTGCCGCACAACACCACATACACACATATTTAAACATGTACATGTACATGCACACACTCACACAAGCTAGAGATGGTGCACGCACCCATATGAGATAAAGTGGACACTTGTCACTATCTCATACAATCCAAAAGAAAATTCCTCCAAATGAAATTACCAAAATACCATTAATACCAAATTACCTAAATGCCCCTATACTATTTAAACCCAAAATGAATATATCCGAACTCCATTTTTGGCATGCCACCTATCTACGTACTTAAAAGGTCGAGAACATCCCCAAAATATCCAGATAAAAAAGTCAACCATTAACCCTACTAAGGCAAAATGGACATTTCCTTTTTAACATTTCTAATTTTACCCTTATTGAGATTCTGTGTCGTTACACAACCTGCTAGGATCCTTAGTTTCAAGCTGGACATCCTCGAAATAGCCCGATACTCCACGAGCCATTGTTGAGTTCTCACGAGTTTGTTCTTGGCTATTAGGTCTGGAGTGTCTCCACCTCTCCAGTCACCTTCTGATTCTCCTCTTCTCTTTTTCTCTTCTTCTTTTTTCCCCTTTTGCCTGGCTATTTTTACCCTCTTTGGTTTATTTTCATTCTCGGCTCCACTCCACCGAACACACATAGACACACACACAAACAAACACACACACACACACACACACACACACACACACACACACACACACACACACACACACACACACACACACACACACACACACACACACACACACACACACACACACACACACACACACACACACACACACACACACACACACACACACACACACACACACACACACACACATGAGTATGTCGGCAGAAGAAAGGGAGGGAAAATTCTAGACACTTTTCATTATCAAAAAATATCTCTTGTGAATTGACTAAAATGCTCTTAGTACCAAAATTACCAAAATATCCTTAAACCATTTAGACCCAAAATGAATTCCTTCTATTTCCAATTTTGACATGTCGCCTATCTACAGTCTCAAGATTCCAAAGCCTACGTAATAATCCGCACGAAAAATCCAAAAATTGCCCATGTAACGACCCGTCCCGAATTCCGGGATTAGATTAGTGACTAATCAAGGATTAGTAAGGTTAATCGGTGATTAGTTGAGCGTAATCGTACAGACGGTGCAAAATGACCGTTTTGCCCCTAGTCATGGAAAAATGTTAACTTTTGACCCGTGAGGTCCGATGGCCGAGGGCCGAGGACCGTTACGTAGATCGCGTCGATAGGAGTCCGTGGATAGGTGGCACCTCGAAATTAGACGTTCAACAGGGAAGTTACGGTTCAAGGAAGTTCCGAGGTACTATTTAAAACGGCACATTTTACAAGATCGTGGAATTCTATTTTGTCTTATGTGGGCCCAGATCTTTCCCAAACCCCAAGGGATGAGTGGCACTTGTCACTCATCCATTCCCTCTTTTCCCTTCATTCATGCATTTCACCTCTCATCTGTTTCATTCCCAAAACCAACCCGAAACCCCATTTTGGGCAACCCACCCCTCACAAACACCCCTCAACCTCACTTGATGAACATGAACCATGAAGGAAGAAGGGAGAGAAAACTGAGATGTTCTGGACGGTGGCAGGATCGCAGGCCGCTGTGCACGGTGGCCATGAAACCGCGAAGGTATCCATTTCCATTCAAATTTCCATTTCGGATTTTAGGCGTTAGGGATGATTTCTGAGGATTGGATGGTGTTTTTTAGGTTCATAGGAGTGTGTAGGAGGACCTTTGGATGACGATGAAGGGCTGAGACACCTTGGGGGCTGATTGGGAAAACATACCATGGGAGGGGCGGGGTGTGTTTTGAACGGATCGCTTTGAAGAGTTTTTATTAGGTTTCTTTACGTGGTTAAGGTCCTAGAAGGGAGATAGGAAGAACATGATTGAAAAGGGATGAAAAGGATCGAAAATGAGAGGATTTGAACGCTGAACCGGTCGTGCCGGTCCAGTCTGGTTCAAACCAGGTGGAGCCGATTCGTCGAAGGACAGGGATAACTGTAGTGGCGCGTGGCTCCCACGTGCAGGAGCTTCTTCCGGCGCGTGTGGGCGCGTGGCCCACTTTTTGGGGATGCTTCCAACACACGAAATCATCCTTTCGATGTAATGCACATTTTGGGACTGGTTTTGTGTCAAGCGGACATCATTTCGATAGGTTTCAGGGTGTCCGAAGGTTTAGGATCGAGTTTAAAAATAGTTAAAAATTTGGGAAAATTACGGGGCTTTAATGAGAGGTTAATAAGGTAGTTAGTAACCCTCTAAAGTGATTTGGACAGGTTTGGGAGTCCCGGTGATGGTGTTTGGCTAGGGAGAGCCGTATGGCACGCGTATCGAGACGGCAGCTCAGACGGTCTGTGAGTGGACCTTGTTTTCTAAATTAATGCATGTATAAATGTTTATTATGTGTTTTAATACTTGTTTTGTGATGCCATAAGTGCATTTGTGTGCAGTTACGTATTGGCACGTATTTTTAGGTTTCGGCCTTATACAGTGCCTATACGGGTTTGTATTTCTATGATGGTTTAAATGAAATGGTTTTGGATTTAAAAAAGGATAAACTTGGGCATGAGACCCATTTGGTTTTGTCTCGGGCATGTAGGTTGACTGTTCATTGAGATATTTGGACCAGGCGTCGAATACTGTGCGCTAGAGGTAATAGGCTATAAGGGGTGCAGTTTTTGTATGAGCTTGGAGCTTTGAGCCATGGTTGTTGGCATAGGAACCCTAGTACAACTGATTTGTGATTATCTAGGCTAGAACAAGTATTCAATGTGGTCAAAATAAAATTTAGATGAGTAAGATCTCAGATTGGGACTCGAGAGGAGTTTGGACCACGAAGTTGGTCTCCGAACGAGATGAGGTACCGTAAGAGGACTCTAGTGCGAGTCGGGTGTTTGGTAAAGAACTCGAACGAAGACAGTTGGGTCGATGAGTCACTGGTTGGTCACCACAGTTCGTCGTGGGTGTTGTTGATGGTTGAGACTTCTTGGTGGAAGAGGACTTAGCATTGCTCAGTGGGAGAAGAGACATCATACTCGGTTCCGAGTTACACATGCGTGGTGGCAGGTGAGGTCGACTAGTGTCAATGCCTTGAGTAAGGCTTGGGAGTTGAGCTTTGGATTTCTAGTGGCAATTTGACCCTTCATTTATTGGGTACGGTCAATGAGGTTGAGCTAGTTTCGGCATGGACCGTGGATTGTCGTTAACGTCATGTGACGTCGATTCGGTATCTGTATTGTGGATGGACTTTGGATGTGGACTTGCACATGAGAGCCTCGAGTTGGATGCGGTATTGGATTTCCACAGTTTTAGACATGGGTCCGTGTGAATTTCTGGGACAAAATTCTTTAAGGGGGTAGATTGTAACGACCCGACCCATAATCACGGGATTACCATAAGATTATAGAGAATAATCGGGAATAGTCGAGGTAAAATCACGATTTTACCCCTAGAGAGGGGAAAATATTGACTTTTAACTCGAGAGGTTATTTGTACGTGGATCGATGTCCATTATGTAGATCGAGGGATTTTGATTACGTAGACATGTGGCACGTCGATTTTGGACATCGTATGGTGATTTTATGGGTCTAGGACAGTTTAATCGGATTTTACGATTGCACATTTTAAGTGAAAGGTTGTTTTTAGTTTGATGTTTATGGCACCCAAAAATGTCTAGGCCGGTTCATGGGATGAATGACAAGTGTCACTCATCCTATGGTCCATACCTTTACAACATTTCTCTCTTGTTTAAACTTACCTGAAACCCACCCCACCATTTCATCATCCTCATCAATCTGGCTTCTGCGTGAGGGAGAGAGAGTGAGGCTGAGAGGTTGTGAGAGGCTAGATAGATGGTGGTAGGCGGCGGAGCCATGTAGGCTATTCAAAAACCAAAGGAAACAGGTAAACTCGTGATCCCTTAAGCTTGCATTGTTGGGTTTTGAATTTGGATGTTTAGCGCTCAGAACTAAGGCCATGTACGTGTTCTTCGAGCTCATACGAGCTTTTAGGGATGAAAAGGAGAGGAAAAGAACAATGAGACTAGCTCTAGGACTAGTTCGAAGCTCAATTGTGGGTGTCGAGCTTGGGAGGAGGATTTACAGGTACGTTTTCTCCGTTTCGTGGTCCTAGAACGTCCTCCGGGTAAAAGACGATTCAAATGGTGTAAGAACGGAGTGATTTGGGCTTGATTTGAGGAAGATAGGACCGAGTCTGCAATACGGGTCGAATGACCCATTATAGTTATTCGGGTCAACCCAACTGGAGGTAGACGACGTTGACGTGGCAAGCCACGTCATCTTGTCATGCCACATGGTAGACCAAGGTTGGTGCCACGTGGTGAGTTATCAGAGACTGTCATTGTTGGCATGGCAGACACTGACGTCAGTATTGACTTCAGTAGTGGCGTTAATAGACACGTGGCACGTGTCAAGTGGTGACACGCGGCACCTGTCAGGTGGTGACACGTGGCACCTGTCAGGTGGTGCCACGGAGCAGGTTTTTAGACGCTGTCAGATGTTAAGCTATCATGCCGACGTTAACAGGTGATATTAGTTGTGACGTCAACGTTGACAAAACTTTGAACAACACATATGGGCGCATAGGTACAAATTTCGATGTAAAATTGGTCTTGTAAAGGTTTTGACATCCTAAATTCAATGGTGGTGGTTTCAGATCAATCGGAGATCGTTTTGGTGGTGTTTTGGAGGTTTTTCTCCTCGAAAAACTTGTTCGGGATGCGTTTTCGTCTCCGGGGATTGTGAGGGTTTATTGTATGAACTTATATAGATTGTTAGTGACCCTTGGATATGACTTTGATAGGCCCGAACGTCCCAGAGGCTTCGGATTCGCGTACGAGTCGTGTTTTAAGCAAGCGTTGGTGGTGTGAGTGTACTTTAGTTTTCTTAAATCTTATGCATGCATTTTATATGATTTTACATGATTTAAAATATGATTTGTTTGTGGTATTTTAAACGTCAATTTGCGTGATTTTATATGAATTTCGATGATATTACGGAAATTTCAATTTGACACGTTTTGAGAGGAAATTGGGTTTCTTATACTCTGGATCCTTACTGAGTTTTGGGGGATGGTTTTACCCCCATTATGACATATTTATATGTTTTTATGGTATTTGGTAAAATGGAATTTTACATGATTTTACGAATATTTTAATGTCTAGTTTTACAAAGTTTGATTGAACTATGGTTTTGGGCTTAGGCCCGATATATGTAATTATGGTTTGAATTTTTGTTCGTATAGACATGTGGTTCCTCAATATTCGTGATGATTGTGATGTTGAGATGTGTGATGATTGTGATGATGTGATTGTGATATAATGTGATGTGATTGATGAGCCTCCTCGAGATGCCAGATTGTGATGGATAGTCTTGGAAATTGAGCTGGGCTCTGTCATTCTCGAGACTTGTCTCAGATGTCGCGTCCGAGACTCCGTTAGTTCTTGAGCCAGTCCACACTCGGACGTCGAGTATGGGACTTCATTAGTTCCTGAGTGACATTAGCCTACTAGTAGAGCACATTGACATGATGTTTCAGCTTGCAGACATCAAGATTGGGTCAATTGATATGATTGGATATTTTGATATGGTTGTGTTGAAAAGTTTTCTTTGGTGTGGGTTCGGTATGCCTTTAGGGGGTTTTGAAATTTCTGATTTTCTAGTTATTGCACATATTTTGAGATTGTTGTTTTATTCATAAATTCGATGCATGCATAGCTTTATTAAACAGAGGGTTTAATAATTGATTTTGGAAAATGGTTTTCCAAACCTTTTTTTTGTTCACTCACACTTTTTATTAGTTTTGGTACCCTACATGGTTTAATAAGTGTGTACTCTGATTATTCTGGTTAGTATGTGGTAGTCTCCTTGACTTGACACGTGATTTGGATGTTGCTTTAATTCCGAGGGTAATAAGGTATTTTTACAAGGTCGTGTCAGACGGGAGCAAGGCCTCTCACACTAATTGAGGGTGATTACGGGGAGGGTCCTGTCATCATATTTTGTGAATAGGGAGAAGGGAGATTCACTGTTGGGCAACCGAATAGGAGAAAAAGAGAGAAAATTGGAAAGACTTGTGAGAGAAGGGATTAGCTAGGGGAAAAGAGGAAATAGAAGCAGAAAACGGAAAGTGAAGATGAAAGGAACGGATATTTGGGGTAATGAATGAGGAAATATAGAAGGAAACAGTGAACCTAAGAAAGAACCCGTGGGGTATTTTCTTCGGGTTTCTAATTTCAAATTAGAGAAATTGAAGAAGGATGTGTTGGTAGTCCACTGGAGGTTCTATGCTCATTTTGGGATAGAAATGAGAAACGATGAACGTTGGAATCGTTGAAAACACAGCGAGGAAGCCATGGCCGAAAGATGGTAAAGGTCAGTTGTAACAACCCGTCCCTTCGGGAAGAGTAAAAATGTAATTTTATAAGATTTTTGTATAGAAAAAGGACGATTTTGCCCTTGTGAATAGTAGACTAAAAGTTGACTTTTTGAATTACCGATTGGATGACTGTTGACCCTTGACCGTGACGTAGTTTAGGACGTCACGAGTCCGTAGACAGGTGGCAGGTTCGATTCGGACAATCGGAGAAAAAGTTATGATGTACGGAAGATTGAGGGCGTTACCGTAATTTTGAGTAATTGAGGAAAATGTTGACTTTTTGGAGGACTTTTGATTTTTGCGTAGACCGAGGACCGTTAGATAGGTCTCGACGTCCTGAGTACAACGACAGGCGGCACGCTGTCATCGGACGTCGGACGGAAAAGTTTTGGGTCTAGAACGTTTGAGGGCAAAACGGTAATTATTTGCATGAGGGGCAAAATGGTCTTTTTCCCTCAGCCCAATCAGATAAGTGCAAGTGGCAGGGATATTTTGTGCTGACCTATGGATGATGGACACGTGGGAGTGACTGGATGGTTCTAAAACGTTCCAAAGTGTGCACGGCCACACTTTGCACAAAATCAAACCGTGCTTTGGGTTTGAACGCAGAGAACAGAGGGTGAGAGATTGGGAGAGTTTGATCGATTCTGTGCAAGGGAGAGTGAAGAGTGATTTGTGAGAGTGACAGAGAGAAGTGTTTGAGCTGGTGATCGTGTTTTGGTGGAGAAATCGTGCACGACGGCACGGTGGTGCTGCGGCGAAGTTCTGGGAAAACAGGGAGACCGTGAGAGTTTAGTGGTGGCTACGCCGTGTGGTGACCCAAACCAAGACTGTGGGAAGTTCAGGAGGCTGCAGGGAGTCCAACGAACACCGTGGCACGCGGCGGTGCGTACGGCGGAGACGGAATCAAAGGGTAAGTTTTCTTCCTCTGTTTTTCCCATGAATTTTATTTTGAAAGTCGTGAAGGTAGGATGAGAATCGAGGGGATTGGTGAGTGCAGTGATGTTTAGGGAGGCCCTAGGAGTAGTTTAGGACGGTCTCCGTGACGGGGGAGTACACGGCGGAGTTCAGGCGACGGCGAGTACTCTGTACTCTATTTTGGCCATGAGTTCAAATGGGAAGTCGTGGACTTCGGGGGTGAATCGAAGGTTTCTGTGTGTTGGGAGTGACTCAGTGAGGTCTTAGGGATAGGTTGGAATCGCCACCGTGAAGGGGGAAGCACTGGACGGCCGGGAAAGAAAACAAGGGGTCGTCTGTGTTTTCTTTCGAGCTTCAGTTGTGAAGCTGTGGGTCAAGTCGAACCAGGAGAGTGAGGGGGATGAATTCCTGGTGCTTGGACGAAGCTATAGGAAAAGAGAGGAGATGGAATGGTGATCGGATGACGGAGAATGGATCTCGCCGGTCTGGGTTGCAGCCCTGGTGCGAACCGGGTTCGATCGAGGTTGGGGATGCACTGTAGCAGGCGCGTGAGGCCCACGCGCAGCCACTTTGGGCGGCGCGTGGAGGCTTGTGGGGAGGAATCCGACCAAGCTTCCAACATGGTTTTAGTTCTAAATGTTCTAAGGAATCTAATGGTATAAGTTTCGAGTTGATCGGACAACGTTACGGGATGGTTCGAGAATCCGGACGGTTTAGGGTTTATGAATAAAATATTAGTCAATTCCCGAAAAATTGGGGAAATTAGGGTTAGTATCCTTGATGTGTTTGTGACCCTATTTGGTGCATATTGACAGGACGGGAGGCACCGAGACGGTCGAGGAGCGCACGGAGCGCGATTGACTCGTTCTGATTTGTGAGTGGACTCTTTCTTTAAACTCGAGCATGCCTAACTGTTTTATGAATGTTTTATGATATTAACTATGTTTTTATGCTTCTTAATGATGAGTATATGTGGTTGATGTGTTTGCACGTGATTCGAGGCATTTTCGTAATTTTGCACGTTTTTCGAGAAAAGCTGATTTTCCCGATTTTAAAGCTATGTTTGGAGATTTTGATCTATAAGTGTTTTCCGAAGATGATAAATGGATTGTGAAACATAATTTGTGATTTAACGTGAGTTTTGGGTATAAAAGTAGATCTCCGGATTTGGGTTCGAAATGTCGGTTCTGGACGCCGGAAGGGCTTCGAACCGTGGATTTCGAATTCGAGTTTGGTTATGGATTTGGAACTGGTTTTACATTGAATTTGGATTGGATTTGCTGGATCTGGATATGGGTTTAAAGACTCGGATACTGATTTGACGGGGGACGGGCCCGGATTGAGTTTAAAGACTCGGGAGTTTAAAGACTCGGATATTTATGATATTACCCCCATAGGCCTATTGAGTTTAAAGACTCGGGAGTTTAAAGACTCGGATTACATTTAAGGCCTGGTTGAGTTTAAAGACTCGGATAGACCCAGCAGATTTGATCAGGAAATGGTGTTTATATAGTGTATCTGTTTCTTATGATATTTTATAGTGTATCTGTTTCTTATGATATTTTATAGTGTATCTGTTTCTTATGATATTTTATAGTGTTTCTGTTTCTTAGGATGTTTCTTGGTTTATAATTAGTTTATTCATTGAGTTAGGCATGTGATTTCAAAACGGAGGGTACAAGTGTTCTAGTTTCTAGCTTTGATTTAATAATAAACGGTTTTCAAACTTTCATTTTCTTTTGGTCCACTCACATCTTTTGGTTTTAAATTTTCCCTCCAGGTCGTGGTGATAGCGCTGGGGTGAACGTTGAGGCAAATATCGAGGCATAGAGCTTACGACGTTCTTCCGTTGCGTGACTAGCATTGTAGGATTTTTGTGCCCATTTTGTAGAACTATGCTCTGACTGACTGTTGTATATATTTACTCCTTCGTCTGGTAGTTATGCTTGTAGTAGTAGTAAGGTTATTTTTGGTACTGTAAGCGTGATTGTCAGACGGGAGCAGGGTTCGTCCCGGGTATCGAGGTGATATTTGGGACGGGTCCTGACATCAGTTAACAAGATTCTGTAAGTATTTCCTCTCCTTAACTTCATAAAACTTCTCCGTAGTCCAATTAGATGAAGTTTGATGCTTGAAATGACAAAAATGGATGTGAGATGACAAAGAAATGACTGATCGCCGTCGCGGGGGAAAACGGGTCGACGACCTAAGATTGACGATGACCTCTGTGATGCGTGTGAAGCCCACGCACAGAGGCCTTTTGGCGGCGCGTGGGCACGGGGTGAGGCATTTTCTAGGGTATTGATCAAGATGAAAATTTTTCAGGTTTCCATTCCGAGTTAAATGATCTAGGGGTTGAGTTAATTGGAAATTGTAGGAGAAATTTGTGCTTGTTCAATTTTTCTAGGTATTTAAATATTCTCTTATTTCTGAAGTTTGGGATTAATTAAGGCTTTAATGTCAATTTATCTTAATTATGGATGTTTTGAATAAGATGAATTGTCTGGTTAATTATGTGGGGTGTAAGGTGAATAAAGGAATTGGATGAATGTATTTAAGTTATGGTTAGAGTGCTTAACTATAATGATGAAAGGAATCAAGTCATTTTACTACTATTTGAGACATGAGGAATATATATATATATATATATATATGTATATATATATATACGTATGTCTCTTGATATTTAACGAGTAGTTTAACGAGTAGTTATTACTATGTGTTAATAGAAATAGGATGAATTATGATAAGAGAGGTTGTGCTATGGAACAAAGTATTAAATGGCTTTTATGAGATTATGGAAAAGATGTTGGATAAATATTTATTTATGTATTTATTGATATATAAAGGGGAATTGTCTTAGTGACTAAATGTTTATGTTATGGATTAAAATGCGAGATTTGACATTAAGACTATGTGAACGGAGTTGTACTTTATGATTAAGTGTGTTTAAATTAACATAAGTGTAATGACAAAAGTAATAACCAAATATGATTGAAATAGCAACTCCACCTCTTGTCGGGATAAAAGGGCAAGATGTGGGCAGAAAATCCCGTAAGGGTGAATTTATTTTGGTTAAATTAATGAATTTTGGACATAATCAAAACCAATGAAATCTCTTGTCTTACGAAGGTTGTTAGACGGGAGCAGGTCCATTCCCATTTATGAGGGTTTTGGAGACAGGTCCTATCAACAATAGTAAAATCATATCTTTTAAATTAAATCACACCAGCCCAGTAATCCGACTGAATCAAGTCTCAACTCTAGTATCAATAATACTACATACTAGCAGCACACAAAGGCTAGTATCCCAAGCAGCAATCGTCTAAAGACACCCTGAACTTCGACCATGAGGAAAACATATCGTTTTAATGGTGAACACACTTTATGTCCTCAAAACACATGAAAAATGAATATAAAGAAAGTAGCCTTAGTAAATCACCCCAACACTCAACACAAAGTCATCACAGCAATCATACACAACCTTACAATCGAACACAATTTCTTGACTCATATTCCAAGTTAATACGTTACTGACCAGGGTTGAATCTGATTATCATATCACAAGGTAGCATGAAATATTCACATCCAATTTGCAGAAGACTTTAATTTATCAACAAACTAAACATAACCAAAACATAGGCCTGCAACTATAACTCAAGTTCCTTCCAAACTCCTATTTCTTAGGATTGTACTCATCAATTTCACTTTCTAAGTTCCTTCCGAACAATAGCTCTCAAATCCGACTTCTTTCAAGTCGCAATCTAATATCTTATTTTGTGCTTGAGTCCTAAATTGATATCCAGTCCATTTCACTATTGGCTTTTCCAAACATAAGACATTGTTGTCAATATTCACTATTTAGTCTCTAGAGAGGTGGTTGAACGCTTGCTTTCTCAATCCCAAGCTCAGAGTCAAACATTCTGAAGAAATGGCATATAGCTTGTCTAATTTCTCGTCACTGCATATCATTCCATTTCTAGTCATTTGCTCTTCTCTCGTTTTCTTATTCTGTTATCCTTACTCATTTCCAAGTCTTAAACCGATGTTCATAAACTAGTTCATATACAAAAATTACCCACACATAACCAACATGTCAAATCCTTAGATAGAGATATCGTTATCCACGCCTTATCTTGCCGATTTAAAACCCGTACAAGTTGTTCCTTAAATCTCTAGTTCTTTTGATACACAATAAGCTGCCATTTCAACATAGGTGATTCATCACATGAATACTTCTTAGGTTCCTATAAACAATACATGTCTCCATATTGATTTTGCGGGTAATACTAACTGTAACTATTCACCCTATCTTTCTAATAATTCCACATGTCCAAATTATTAGGGACTCAACATAGCACCCTCGTATCAGATTAATCATATAATCTTTGGATTTCAGCTAAACACCTTCAATTTTGTGCATTCATATAGTCTAACTTACCCACTAATCAATAATCATTCAGACCTTATCACAATTTCTCTGGGTTCATAGAAGCTGAAATATCAACCTCACCATTAAGTGAATCCCACATCTACTTAGCGATCGGAAACAGCTGCCACATTCAAATGGCTTCCACTGCCTAGTCGCTTGCATATTGGTATAAGATGATGTTCCTCCAAAAAAATGGCATGTAAGCTGAAAAATAAAATTCATAGATATTCTACTAACAATATTAACTACCACACAAGCTCCTTTTAGTTAGCACTCAAGAGTACTCTCACTAGTCTTAATTAGTTTCACCCAGCTTGGTTGTCTCAAATTTAGATCCTTTTTAGGTTCTTTAGGTGAAGAAATACTTTAAACTCTTATGGTCCGTAAAGTTTTGTAATTTTATCTAAAGAATCGTACCTTCAAACCCTTAACCACAATTACCAATTCCAAGTCATCTAGAGGATAGTCTAACTCACAAGGTTTTAATGGTCACATAAGTAACAAACTTTTTTTATCTTAAAACTCCCAAAATGTTATAGACATGTGAGCATATAATGTAACGACCCGGACGTTCAAAAAGGGGAAATTTGGAAAATTTGAAGAAAAGGACGATTTTGCCCCTAGGTTATGGGTGAACAGTTGACTTTTGCTCGAACGGTCAAACAGACCTTGGCCGATGACTGTGACGTAGTTCGGGACGTCACGAGTTCATAGACAGGTCGCACGCCCGATTCCGACATTCGGGGAAGAAGTTATGACGTTCGGAAGTTCAAGGGCATTTTCGTAACTCGGACGAAAGGGCATTTTCGAGGACTGTTAGGTAGGTCTCGATGCCCTGAGTCCGTAGACAGATGGCACACGTCAATCGGAGTTCGGATGACCAAGTTACGGGTCTAGAACGAGGAGGGGCATTTTGGTAATTTTGTGAAGGAGGGTAAAATGGTAATTTGCCAAGGTGCTGTTTGAATCAGCCGTGAGTGGGGTTGTGGGAATTGTTTAGCTATTAAATGGCAAGTACTCATTGTGTGATATTGTGTTTGGCAAAGTGAACAGTGATGGTGCCTTTGGAATTGGAGAGAAACAGAGCACTGGGTTTGTTTATGCAGTGAGTGGCTTAAACAGAGCACGGGCAGACAAGAGTGTGGTGGAATTGGGACTTGAACTGGTGGTGGTTTTGAACTGAACAAACAGAGCACAGGTATATTTTTATCACGGCTTTGGGTCCTTTGTGGGAAGCAGAAACACAGAGGGACTGAGACTCCCTTAGGTTACTGTGAAGGTCGAATTGAAAATAGAGGGTTAGAGTGAGTCGAGAGGGTTATTTTGGAGAGGAGAGAGCTGATGAAATTGAGAGAAAACAGAATCGGGAAAATTGAGAAAATTTGAGGGAAATTCGAAAATTTATCTGTGAGATGAGAGGAGCCAAACAGAGATTCAGAATCGTCTTCTGGGTTCATTTCGAACTCGACCATACGAAGATTGAAGAAAATTGATCGCGGTTTGGCCAAAAACCCAAGTTCCAATTTCTGCAAATTTTCGAGCTTGAGGACGACCACCTACGGGTAAGGATTCTGGAAATTGGTTACGGTTTAATGTTTGTTTAGGTCATACGAAGCTTCTGTATCATTTAATTAGAAAACCAACCTGATTGGAGTGAGTTTCGAAAGTTAAGACCGTGTGTTTGATCTTGAGAGAATGTTGGATTTAAAGGCTTGATGTTTGTAATTAGGTTTACAGAACCTTAATTGGGTCTCTAACGGTGCTATTTGATGATTCAATTGAAGGAATGGAGTTTGATTTGAGCAGGATTGAAACGGGTCATCGCGCGGGTTGAACGATCCGTTTCTCAATCTGCCGGGTGAGGAAGATGAGCAGTACCTGGTACTGTAGCAGGCGCGTGAGTTTCATGCACAGCCACTCACAGCGGCGCATGGGACCGATTTTCGAGGTAAGTTCAACACGACTTTTGTCCTATACAATGTTACAAACATTTTAGCGTTAGTTTTGAATTAACCAGACACCGTTTCGATGTTGTTTCGAGGGTCCGAAGGTTTATGTTACGTTTTTAATTAATGTTTAATTCTCGGAAAATTAGGGGAAATTAGTATGATGTTATTTGGGTCCTTAGTAATACTAAAGAATGATTTCGGACAGGATTTGAGATTTCTGGAAAATGTCGGAAATTATGGAAAATCGTGCAGCACGAAAACAGGCGTTATGGACGGTGTGTGAGTGACTTTTGATTTCTAACCGAGCATGCATAACTGTTTTTACTCACTTGTCTTATGTTTTCATATATGATTTTATGGTGATGATTATGATTTTTCGGTTTTACGTGATGTCACGTTTTCAAGGTGATTATCGTATTTTGCGTATTTCGAGATTACATTTTTCTCCTGTGCATGAATGAGGGTTTGATGATGTGATTTGATATGATTATGCATGTCAGGTTTTAATGATGATTTGATTATTTTTGTGAAGTTAGTTTTGGAATTTGCATGTGAAATTCGGACATAAGTCCTATTATGACAAAATGTGATTTCGGTTTGGTTTTGGAATTTGGATCACGATGGATCCTGGATTGTTGTGATTTACAAATGGTTTTGGGTTCAAAGACCCAGTATTATTGCTGGATTATGTTTTGGGTTTAAAGACCCGGTGCTAAGGCTGGATCATGTTTTGAGTTTAAAGACTCGGTTAATTGATGACGGGGGCGGGCCCGAATTGGGTTTAAAGACCCGGATTGAGTTTAAAGACTCGTGATTTTAAAGACTCCGTTCTTGTGATACCCCCGAGGCCTATTGATTATGTTTTGAGTTTAAAGACTCGTTGATATCCTGGGAAGGCCTGATTATGCGCATGGTTTTGAGTTTAAAGACTCGGGCGCACTTGAGATCCAGCAGATTGTTTGACTTCTGAATTATTGTTGATTTCCGATGCTTTCGGATGTGTTGGGCAATGGCCCGGTTTATATGGTTGATGGATTTGGATTATGTTGTGTACTTGGATTTGATTCATGGTTTTGGGCTGAGGCCCTGTGTTTATGATTGCGGGCTAAGACCCGAAGGTTAAGAAAAGGAAAATGATTGGATTTTCATACACGGTTTCACGTATGTTGGAAATGAAAAGAATTGTGAAATGATTTTTCGAATGCATGCATTGGTTTTACGTGGAGGGTAGAAATGTCTTTCTGTAACTGTTTTATAAACTGATTTTTTTTCCCACTCACACCTTTTGTGTTTTTATTGACCCTCCAGGTCGTGGCGCGTTGATCGAGGCTGATCGAGAGGCGGAGGCATGAGTGAGTACGTGTGTGGCTATCCCTGGTTTGGCAAGTACGGAGGGTAATTTGGGAATTTCAGTCGACTTGCCAGACTGGAGCAGGTCCGGGCAAGGTTATCAATGTCCCTTCGGGGGTGTTCCTGTCAACTTGGTATCAGAGCACTAGGTTGCTGATTATGTTACCACAACATTCCTCCAATGCCTAAGCCTCGTGCGCGACCTGGTAGTGAGATGAGTAGACGAGAGAGTATGAGACCCCGCAATAGACCTCAGATGAGATTGACCCTGGGTTGAGGGTCAGGTGTTATGTAGTGTACACCGCGACCTACTATTTTTTAGACATAGAATTACGTGGGTCGCAGGGACGAATGAGCCCAGTGGCTGGAAAGGCTACATAAGTGGGCAAGTTGCACTATCTCTTAGGCCTTATCGGTCGTATAGGATATGGTTGAGCATTGGAAATTGCTCGGGGACTGGGTATGTCAGTGATGACATGATTGATTTGGTATGAGATTGTACTCGGGAGGAGTCGAGATGGGATGTGGGACTCAAATGAGTCAAGATATTAGTTAGGAACTTGAGATGAGCCATGCTAAGGTGTCAAGGCTCGAGAGGAGCCATAAAGGATGAATGAGGAACGTTTGGCACTTAGGATGCCAAGGACCGGAATAGGTCAGGTATTGAGCAATTAGGAAATTATGGCTTGGTTTTGTTTGGACTTGTGGGACGTACCAGTGTCTTTAGTGATTGAGGTTCGGGCAGAGACCCGAGGTATACTAGGATTTGGACTTAGGAGATAGTCCAGTTCAGTGGGACGCAAGTCGGGTCCACTGGGAGGTAAAATAACAAGGGTAATTTTACAGTAATAGTTATGATTGTCAGTTGTCTTGTCGTCATAAGGATATGGCGATGTAGATCGATGGGTATAAGTGTGATGGTACTGTTGGGGGTGTGTTAGAGTGAGGATTGGTTCCTGTGTTGACTGTTGATATGACAGGCAAGGGAAGAGTTAGTGGGGCTCGTGATGGACGATAGGGGCGTCGTCAGTTGGGACCACATGCCCGGGGATTTGCAACTCCTTCGTAGGAAGCCTGAGTAACCCTGGAGTGATGGTCTGGATACCTATTACTTGTGGTCGTGATGTAAGTTTAACCTGGACGTATGTATTGGGTAGGTCCCGGGTTATCCACTCTCCCATGCCCTGAGATAGGCTTTGGTCGGGTATGGTGTTATTTGTGATTGGTTATGGTATGGGAGTTATTGAACCAACTCGAGTTACCGATGTGGTACATCGATAATAGTTATGTGGTAACCTTGGTGATTGTATATGGTAAAATTGGTGAGATTTAAGGGGGGTAGACCTATCAATGTGGGGTTACCCAGGATGACTGGTGTCGTTCGCCTAGTGGCTGACTTAGATTTGGATGGATTGGATGTCATCCTCGGAACGGACTGGTTGATGACCCATGAGATCCCTATTGAGTATGTTGATTAGAGAGTGAAATGTGGAATCTAGGATTCCAGAGGTTACGTTTCAGGGAGACTCGAGGGTGTTACCCTCTAGGACAATCTTGACCCTCACAACCAATAGATGGTTGGTATGAGGTATTCACGTTTGTTGGTCACATGTGTGGTGTTTGTGTTTAGCGTTTGAGACGCCTAGTGAGGGCTGAGGATGCCCAGATTTCTCAACATATTCTTGCGGTTCTGCCAGGATGGGGTTTTGCTAGGATGAGGAATTGAGTTTACGATGATTTGAGGTTACATGTTTGGTTTTGGACGATTTAATAAGGTAACGGTATGGAATAAGGATTCTGTATCACGAGTTAAGGAATTGTGGTTTTGTGGGAAGGTTGGGGTTAGTGACCTTATTGAGAGAGGCCAACATTGTGGAAATTGTTGATTTTGAGCAAAAGAGAAAAAAAGGATAATGGCCGGATTTGGTATGGCTAGGGTTAGTTGATGGTGATACCCTTGGACAGCCATTTGGGCTAGTCATAGATGAGAGATGAGGAGTCGGGTAGTTTGACCACATTTAGATGATGTATGGTACCAGGATTGACGATGGGTTGGCTGGTGTACTTACATGTACCGATGGGCGTGTAAAATACTGAACAGATGTATTGGATACCCTCAGAGAGAGATAGTTGAATAAGTGTAGGTCGGATAGACCAAAGTAGGTTTGGGGAACGTGAGTTGGTCTGAGGTTTGTTGAGGACCACAAAGGTTTGTAAGAGGGGTTCTCCATATGTTTTCTAGTTATGGTGTTTGACCCGGAAGGAGATCAGAGTTATTGGAAATGAGAACTGAGGTAGAATGGTTACGGGTGGAGGAATAGTGATTTATGTTCCATGGTGATCTCTCCTGTGTGTATATTGAGATGTACCACGAGTTTGGGACTCGGTGAGTCGTGTGTTGACGCTAGTTAAACCCTCAGAAGTTGACCTTCCTCGTATGAGTTGAGATCGACCCACGGGGTGGAGTATGCAGAGGTCATACACCCTTGGGTAAGACTGTACGAGTACTGTATCAGCCATCAGGATTAGTATGGATGGATAAAAAGAAAGGCTTAATGTGTGATAAGGTGATGGTGGTGACTGTCGGGATAGTGAGATTATGACCACATTGGCGGATCAGGTACTATTGGGGAGAGGATTGTAATGTTGATAACCTAAGCATAGGTGAAATCCTAGTTAAACCCTCAGAAGTTGACCTTCCTCGTATGAGTTGAGATCGACCCACGGGGTGGAGTATGCAAAGGTCATACACCCTTGGGTAAGACTGTACGAGTACTGTATCAGCCATCAGGATTAGTATGGATGGATAAAAAGAAAGGCTTAATGTGTGATAAGGTGATGGTGGTGACTGTCGGGATAGTGAGATTATGACCACATTGGCGGATCAGGTACTATTGGGGAGAGGATTGTAATGTTGATAACCTAAGCATAGGTGAAATCCTGTTGGTTATGAACTCCATGGGATTGGGGTAATACATGATTTCTGATAACTTGGACGGTTGGCATCCAACTGCAGGACCATACTTGGTGTATGGTGGGGTCGAGGTTAAGAGAAGGGTGTGATTTGCGATATAGTACGAGCGAATTTACTAAGTGCTTATTGGCAATATGAAAGGGTCAGGAGGAAAAGTCTAAATCATTATACATAGTGACACTGGAAATGGGATATGGTATGATTGACCTAGTGAGGGGAATGAGTTCCCGAGTTATTGGACCTTATGAGTTTATTGGCCTGGTGGCCGATGACATGTGTGAAGATTTAGCCATTGGATCATGTCACGAGTAGATAACATGCAAACGAGAAGAGATGACAGATTTTGTGTTTCTTAGATTGTGTGGACTCGAACGTGAGCTAGGCTACGTATTTCGAGTAGGTATATGTTATGACTGCCCATGGGGCAGGGTGTTACACAGAGGATGAGACTAGTTGTGTGATGTATAAGTTGGGTATGACTTATACCCGGTTGAGAGTGATTATAATTCGGGATTAGCGTACGCATGTTTCCTCGGAAGATCTTATGGCTTCCCCTAATTGGAATTTCGAGGATGAAATTTTTTAAGGGGGGTAGATTGTAACGACCCGGACGTTCAAAAAGGGAAAATTTGGAAAATTTGAAGAAAATTATGATTTTGCCCCTAGGTTATGGGTGAACAGTTGACCTTTGTTCAGACGATCAAACGGACCTTGATTGATGACTGTGACGTAGTTCCGGACATCAAGAGTTCATAGACAGGTGACATGCCCGATTCCGACATTCGGGGAGGAAGTTATGACGTTTGGAAGTTCAAGGGCATTTTTGTAATTCAGACGAAAAGGGGGAAAATGTTGACTTTTTGATTGACCACTAATTTTCACGATATTCGAGGACCGTTAGGTAGGTCTCGATGCCTTGAGTCCGTAGACAGGCGGCACGCGTCAATCGGAGTTCGGATGACCAAGTTACGGGTCTAAAACGGGGAGGGCATTTTGGTAATTTTTTGAAAGAGGGTAAAATGGTAATTTGCCAAGGTGCTGTTTGAATCAGCCGTGAGTGGGGTTGTGGGAATTGTTTAGCTATTAAATGGCAAGTGCTCAGTGTGTGATAATGTGTTTGGCACAGTGAACAATGCTGGTGCCTTTGGAATTAGAGAGAAACAGAGCACTAGGTTTGTTTATGCAGTGAGTGGCTTGAACAGAGCACGGGCAGACAAGAGTGTGGTGGAATTGGGACTTGAACTGGGAGTGGTTTTGAACTGAACAAACAGAGCACGGGTATATTTTTGTCACGGCTTTGGGTGACAGGACCCGCCCCGATCCTCTCTGGGACCACATGGGGACGTGCCCTGCTCCCGTCTGACACCCAAAATAATGTTCCAATTTTAACCTTAAACGTTCAAATGCATAAAAACCAAATTAAAGTTTTACATCAAATCCGAAATAAACAGATGTCAGACAAGGGATGAAAACCAAGCTACAAGTTGCGAGCACGACTCTAACATAAACCTGCGGGTACACCACCCAACAGGGGTTCAGGTACGCAGAAGTGGATCTATGCCTCAGCCTCAGGTTCCTCCTCTACCTCATTAGCACGACCTGGAGGGGTTACCAAAACATTAAGGGTGAGTGGACCGAAACTCAAGTTTATAAAATCATTTGATAAGTAAAACATATAATTTACCCCTCCGTTTTCCAAACATGCATGCAACCGAAAAACCATCAATCATATAATATAAACCATAAGACATATAATAAAACCATAAACATAATTTTAGCCACTGCACTATACACTCCAATCCCGACATCCCTGATGTCTGACGTCCTTGACGTCCAATAAGGTCACAATCACAAGGCTACGCGTGCCACTCGGGTCTCAATTCCGAGTTCAATCCCCGAACCCTGTTCGGTTACAGCATCCCCGATGCTTAGCGTCATAGACGCTGGACGTTCTAGACGTCCGTGACCACTCCGGGGTACCTCATCCGGAGGAGACAGTATCATATGGAAGGATCTATACAGTGCAGTACCAAATACATTTTATTGATATCCACATGCAAAACATATATGTATACATAGGTAAAATCCGAACCAATCGTTACGTTTCATCAGACGGGTCTCATGCCCAGGTACCGTGAAACGTGCCATAACCGAAATTTCAATATTATCAAATTCATTTCTTGATTCCAGCATGTGAACATATAAGTAAATCAGAAAACATTTAAGCATGCAAGGGTTTAATGAAATCGGGCCCACTCACAGTACAATCCTGCTAGGAACCGAACGTATACCCTCGTCCTGGTACAAATGTACAATCCCTGTCAAGTCCAAAGTATTCGTAAAGGTCAATTTAAACCCCTAACATTCAACCATGAAAACCTAGGTTGAAACCGGCCGGGAAAAGCCGCCCGAATGCGCTTCCCAAGGCAATAAACCTCATTTTGACCAACTTAATGATCTCCGATCGATCCGAAACCACCGCCATTGGATCCGGATCGTCGAAACCTAAAGAATGGTGGTGGTCCCACCAAAACACTGTTCACACGCGCCCCTACGCGCCGGTCAACGGAGGAATAGTCCCTGCTGACGTCATCGCTGACATTGTGCATGACGTCATCTGACAGCTGTCAGGTCTGACATGTCAGACTCTGACAGGTGCCACGTGTCAACACCCGATTGGTCCACCTCACTGATCTGTCAGGCCACGTGTCAGCACGGCACTGGTCCAAGTCACTGACATGTCAGTGACACGTGGCAGCCCCTGATTGGGCCACGTCACTGACATGTGACACGTGTCGGCTCACGAGTGGTCCACGTCACCTGACAGGTCTGACAGGGTGCCCCGTCATCACCTCTGTCCTCAGACGGTTGACCCGTATCTCTGCAACTCGGGTCGATCAGACCCGCGATCATGACCCGGTCACCATTTCATCATTTCCCAACTATTTTCATTCTGATTTGTTCATAACTGTTCGTCTCAATCCCATAAAGGGTTCTACCTAATTAAAATCAACAAAAACAGACAGGATCGAAGGCTTACCTCGATGAACAGACCCTGTTCTCCCGTCGTCGTTTGTACTCCGTTCAGGCTACCTCCGGTCACGCAATTGAGCCCAATAGGTTCCTAACAGTCCCTAGAGTTGATTAGGGTAAATAGAAACCAAAACTAAACGTTGGAATTCAAGTTACCAAATCCTGAGTTTTTGAAACCGTTTCGGGTTTTGCAACCAGCTCACCTCGCCGCCGTCTGCCGCCGTCCACCGCCGTGCCTCAGAGACAGGGTGTAGTGCGTAAGTGTTGAATCAATGGACAGTGAGTGAGGGTGTCGGGTGAGAAAATATATAGAAATGGAGGGAAATGGATGGACGGTCCAGATTAGATCTCAGAAATGAGATCAATGGCTAGGATTAGATCTGGAGGTTTTCAGATCAAAGGCTAAGATTAAAAGATGATTTAAATCCTAAATAAATGCTTAGTGGAGCTTGATCCAATCTAACCAATGGGTGAGTGACACTTGTCACTCACCAGGTGTCCTCCAATCAGAATTTCAGAATAAAATATTCGACACGAAAATTGAGACACGAACCTCCCGATTTCACGTTTCTGACCATAACTTCCTCGTACAAAGTCCGATTTCGGCGTGCCGCCTGTCTACGGACTCAGGACGTCGAGACCTACCTAACGGTCATTGAGTCGCGTGAAAACTAGTTGTCAAACGAAAAGTCAACATTTTCGCCCCTGAAGTCCAAATTACGGTAATGCCCCTGAACTTCCGATAGTCATAACTTTTTCCCCGATCGTCCTAATTGGACGTGCCACCTGTCTATGAACTCGTGACGTCCCGAACTACGTCACGGTCACTGGTCGAAGTCCATTTGACCCACTAAACAAAATGTCAACAATTTGGTCATACCATTCACAAGGGTAAAAACGTCAATTCATGCATTAAATTACAATATTAAGATCCTCGAATTTCCGGGGTGTTACAACCTTCCCCCCTTAAGAAATTTGATCCCGAAATTTCAAAGAAACAAATGAGGAAATTATTCTCGCATCTGAGCCTCAGGCTCCCATGTGGCTTCTTCCACATTCTGGTTTCTCCAGAGAATCTTCACGAGAGGAATCGTCTTCCAACGTAGTACCTTGTCTTTCCGATCCAAAATCTGCACTGGTTGTTCCTCAAAGCTCAAATCCCCTCGGAGTTCGATATGTTGTTCCCCCAGTACATGGGAAGCATCATGTACGTACTTCCGCAACATCGATACGTGAAACACATCGTGAACTCTAGAAAGTTCTGGAGGTAGTGCCAAGCTGTATTCAACCCTGCCAATCCTCTCCATGATCTCATATAGTCCGATAAAACGCGGACTCAGCTTCCCTCGTCGACCAAAACGGATAATCCCTTTCCACGGAGATAACTTCAGGAAGACAAAATCTCCCATTTCAAATTCCAGGTCTCGAATCCGTCGATCGGCATAACTCTTTTGGCGATCCTGCGCCGCCTTCAATCTCTCCTTGATAACTCGAAAAGTCTCCAGGGTTAAGTCCATCAATTCCGGCTCTACCGCCGCTCGCTCCCCTATCTCCATCCAGCAGATAGGTGTCCTGCACTGTCGACCATACAGTTCCTCATAAGGTGCCATCCCGATGCTTGCCTGATAGCTGTTGTTGTAAGCGAATTCCATCAATGGCAAATGAGTATCCCATGAGTCCTGAAACTGTAGCACACAGGACCTCATCATGTCCTCCAGGGTCTAAATGGTCCGTTCAGACTGTCCATCGGTCTGTGGATGGAACGCAGTACTGAAACGTAGGGTTGTTCCCAAAGTAGCTTGCAAACTCCGCCAGAACCTGGAAGTGAAACGCGGATCACGATCGGACACGATCGATTCCGGCGTACCATGCAATCGTATGATTTCTTTCACGAACAACTGAGCCAGTCAGTTAGGTTTATAAGTCTCCTGAACTGGCAGAAAATGGGCTGACTTGGTTAGCCGATCCACAATCACCCATACTCCGTCAACTCCACTCTGAGTCCTTGGTAACTTAAAGACGAAGTCCATGGTGATGTGATCCCACTTCCACTCGTGAATCGGAAGTGGCTGCATAGCCCCATACGGTCTTTGCCGTTCCGCCTTAACCTGTTGACAGGTTAAGCATCTGCTCACGAATTCAGCAATATCCTTCATCAGTCCTGGCCACCAATAATGGTTCCGGAGGGTACGGTACATCTTTGTACCTCCCGGATGCATAGCATAGGCCGAACTATGGGCCTCCTCAAGAATCTCGGTCCGTATCTCTGCCACTGCAGGTACACACAAACGGCCCAACTTAACAAGTGCTCCTTCATCCCGGATGGTAAAATCCTCTCTCCCATCCGCATCGACCTCAATCCTGTAAATACAGAGTATCGGATCCTGAAGTTGTGCCTCGATGATCCGATCAATCAGTACAGGTCGTACATGGAAGCTGGCCAACAAAGCTCCATGCTCATCTGTATCCAACATAACTCCCGCCTTCCGGAGTTCCACCAGCAAAGGAAGATACACCATCCCCAGGTGTGCAACCGATCCTGCTGATTTCCTGCTGAGTGCATCTGCCGCCACATGGGCCTTACCCGGATGGTACTCAATTGTACAGTCATAGTCCTTCAGCAGCTCCAACCATCTTCGTTGTCTCATGTTAAGCTCCTTCTGAGTGAATAGGTACTTTCGGCTCTGGTGGTCGGTGTATATCCGGCACATTGCGCCGAATAGATAATGTCTCCAGATTTTTAGAGCATGAACTATCGCTGCCAACTCCAAATCATGGGTAGTGTAGTTCAACTCATGAGTCTTTAGCTGTCGGGATGCGTAGGCGATAACCTTGCCAGTTTGCATCAACACGCAACCCAAACCTTATAGTGATGCGTCACTGAAGACCACGAATTCTCCACTGTCATCCGGCAATGCAAGGACAGGTGCAGTGGTCAATCGATCTTTCAATTCTTGAAAACTCCGATCACACTGCTCGTCCCAAATAAACTTTACTCCTTTCCGAGTCAAATGAGTCAATAGTGCATCACTTTTGGAGAAACCCTTCACGAATCTTCGGTAGTAACCAGCTAACCCGACAAAACTCCGCACCTCCGTTACCGTTGTCGGTCTAGCCCAGTTAGTCACCGCTTCTGTTTTCTGGGGATCCACGCTAATCCCATCCGTCGATATCACGTGTCCCAGAAAACCAATACTGCTTAGCCAAAACTGGCACTTGCTCAGCTTGGCGTACAACTGTTCTTGTCTCAGCTTCTCCAACACCAACCGTAGATGTTCCTCATGTGCTCGGGCACTCCTCGAGTACACCAAGATATCATCGTTGAACACAATCACGAATTTATCCAAGTAGGGTCGGAAGACCCGGTTCAACAGATCCATGAATGCTGCTGGAGCATTCGTCCACCCAAAAGGCATAACCAGGAACTCGTAGTGTCCATAACGGGTTTGAAAAGCAGTTTTCGGGATATCCTCCTCCGAAATCCTCAGTTGGTGATACCCAGACCGCAAATCAATTTTCGAGAAGCACTGAGCTCCCCGCAACTGGTCAAAAAGGTCATCGATCCTGGGTAGAGGATACTGGTTCCTCAGTGTCACCTTGTTGAGTTGTCGATAGTCAATACACAAATGGAGACTCCCCTCCTTCTTCTTTACGAACAACACCGGTGCTCCCCACGGTGAAGTACTCGGTCGGGCGTATCCCAAATCCACCAGCTCCTGCAATTGAGTTTTGAGTTCTCGTAACTCGGCCGGCGCCATTCGGTATGGTGCCTGGGATATAGGTCGGGTACCAGGGAGTAGTTCAATAGTAAACTCGATCTCCCGCGATGGCGGTAATCCAGGTCAGTCTTCCGGGAACACATCCGGAAACTCACGCACTACCGGTATCTCGTCGATACCCGGAGTATCAACCTGTTCCGACAAGACATGCGCCAGATAACCCTGGCACCCCTTCCGTAGAAGTTTGGTAGCAGTGAGTGAAGAAATCACTTCAGGAGGCGAACCGTCACGCTCCCCCTGAAAGATAACCTCCGGCAAACCCGGGCTTCGCAGAATCACCTGCTTGCTACTGCAATCGATGGGCGACCCATGCTCCGACAGCCAATCCATTCCCAAAATTACATCAAAGTCGTGGATATCCAAAGTAATTAAGTCCGCTGGTAAATCCACATCCTCAATTCTCACCGGGCACCTCCGAATCACCTGATTCACAAGGTACACGATGCCCATCGGGGTGCCAACACCCATTTCGCAATCTAAGGCTGATACCACACAATCAAGCATACTAGCACAACTCTTCGAAATAAAAGAATGTGTAGCCCCCGCATCCATCAATACACATACAAGAAGGTTTAGGATATGTAGTGTACCTGTAACCACGCATGGGGCAGTCCTCGCCTGCTGCTGGGTCATAGCAAACACTTGGGCCCTAGGCCCTCCATTCCGTCCGCGTCCACGCGCACCACGCCCAGCACCTCAGTCACCTCCCTGACCGCGACCTCCATTAGTGTGGGAAGTCGTGCTTTGCACCAAACTAGAGCCCCCAGCGTCGTTGTTCTTGGGCAACTGCGGGCAATCCCAGGCATAGTGGCCCTCCTCTCCGCAAGCAAAACAGGTTACTGGCCTCGGCCTGTTCGAATGCCCACCAGAAGCACCGCTCCAAGATGAACGCTGCTCGGAGTTGTATCCTGATCCTCTGCCCTGAGAGCCTCCGCGTTGACCTGACCAGCCACGACCTTTGAAGGATGAGGGTGCTCCCCTGTAGCCCCCTCCCTTGTTGTTCTTCTGTCCTGATGGGCCACGGTGTGGGCGATCCTGACGTCGACCCTCGCCCGAAGGTTGTCGTGTCTGGTGTGCCGCCAGACTGGCCTTGACACGCACCGCAGCGTCGACCATATCTCTCAGAGAAGCATGAGTAGCAGCAGTCACACTTGCCCGGATCTCCCCTCGGAGTCCAAGCTCAAACCTTTGGCATTTGTCCTCCTCCATGCTCACGAATGATGCAGCGAACCGGGATAGTTTTCCGAAAGTCTGCTCGTAGTCCGCAACGAACATATCCCCCTGCTCCAGCCGCAGGAACTCAGCCTCCCGTGCCGCGCGAAATGATCGCGGGTAGTACTGGTCCAGAAATCGAGAACGGAAAGCTTCCCAAGTAGTGGTATGGACAGACCACCCAGGAATTTCAAGGCCGTGCCACCACTGGTAGGCCCCCCCTTCCAGCAAGAAGGCCGCCAAAGTTACTCGTTCGCCCGGAGGGCAGTGCATCACCGTGAAGATCCTTTCCCATTTGGTGATCCAATCATGAGCATCTTCGGGGTTCGATCCCCCGTTGAAAGGTGTGGCTCCCAGACGTTGAGCCCGCTCAATGCTTGCGCATTCCATTTCCCTTTCCAGATCCTCGTCAGTTCGTGTATGAGGAATTCTCCTAGGAGGCATAACCAACTGTCAAGAGGCATAGATCAGTTAACATAATCCTTTAAAAGTCGAAAAGTAACTAGTACTAATCGCTAGTCTAGCATGTTGACCACAACCTAGTGCTCTGATACCAAGTTGACAGGACCCGCCCCGATCCTCTCTGTGACCACATGGGGACGTGCCCTGCTCCCGTCTGACACCCAAAATGATGTTCCAATTTTAACCTTAAACGTTCAAATGCATAAAAACCAAATTAAAGTTTTACATCAAATCTAAAATAAACAGATGTCAGACAAGGGATGAAAACCAAACTACAAGTTGCGAGCACGACTCTAACATAAACCTGCGGGTACACCACCCAACAGGGGTTCAGGTACGCAGAAGTGGATCTATGCCTCAGCCTCAAGTTCCTCCTCTACCTCATTAGCACGACCTGGAGGGGTTACTAAAACATTAAGGGTGAGTGGACCGAAACTCAAGTTTATAAAATCATTTGATAAGTAAAACAATTAATTTACCCCTCCGTTTTCCAAACATGCATGCAACCGAAAAACCATCAATCATATAATATAAACCATAAGGCATATAATAAAACCATAAACATAATTTTAGCCACTGCACTATACACTCCAATCCCGACATCCCTGATGTCTGACGTCCCTGACGTCCAATAAGGTCACAATCACAAGGCTACGCGTGCCACTCGGGTCTCAATTCCGAGTTCAATCCCCGAACCCTGTTCGGTTACAGCATCCCCGATGCTTAGCGTCATAGACGTTGGACGTTCTAGAAGTTCGTGACCACTCCGGGGTACCTCATCCGGAGGAGACAGTATCATATGGAAGGATCTATACAGTGCAGTACCAAATACATTTAATTGATATCCACATGAAAAACATATATGTATACATAGGTAAAATCCGAACCGATCGTTACGTTTCATCAGACGGGTCTCATGCCCAGGTACCGTGAAACGTGCCATAACCGAAATTTCAATATTATCAAATCCATTTCTTGATTCCAGCATGTGAACATATAAGTAAATCAGAAAACATTTAAGCATGCAAGGGTTTAATGAAATCGGGCCCACTCACAGTACTATCTTGCTAGGAAAGGAACGTATACCCTCGTCTTGGTACAAATGTACAATCCCTGTCAAGTCCAAAGTATCCGTAAAGGTCAATTTAAACCCCTAACATTCAACCATGAAAACCTAGGCTGAAACCGGCCGGGAAAAGCCGCCCGAATGCGCTTCCCAAGGCAATAAACCTCATTTTGACCAACTTAATGATCTCCGATCGACCCGAAACCAACCCCATTGGATCCGGATCGTCGAAACCTAAAGAATGGTGGTGGTCCCACCAAAACACTGTTCACACGCGCCCCCACGCGCCGGTCAACACAGGAACAGTCCCGGCTGACGTGATCGCTGACGTCAGCATGACGTCATCTGACAGCTGTCAGGTCTGACATGTCAGACTCTGACAGGTGCCACGTGTCAACATCCGATTGGTCCACCTCATTGATCTATCAGGCCACGTGTCAAATCTGACATGTGCCACGTGTCAGTACGGCACTGGTCCACGTCACTGATATGTCAGTGACATGTGGCAGTCCCTGATTGGGCCACGTCACTAACATGTCAGTGATGACTGTGCACTGACATGTGACACGTGTCCGCTCACGAGTGGTCCACGTCACCTGATAGGTCTGACAGGGTACCACGTCATCACCTCTGTCCTCAGACGGTTGACCCGTATCTCTGCAACTCGGGTCGATCAGACCCGCGATTATGACCCGGTCACCATTTCATCATTTCTCAACCATTTTCATTCTGGTTTGTTCCTAACTGTTCGTCTCAATCCCATAAAGGGTTATACCTAATTAAAATCAACAAAAACAGACAGGATCGAAGGCTTACCTCGATGAACAGACCCGGTTCTCCCGTCATCGTTTGTACTCCGTTCAGGCTACCTCCGGTCACACAATTGAGCCCAATAGGTTCCTAACAGTCCCTAGAGTTGATTAGGGTAAATAGAAACCAAAACTAAACGTTGGAATTAAAGTTACCAAATCCTGAGTTTTTGAAACCGTTTCGGGTTTTGAAACCAGCTCACCTTGCCGCCGTCTGCCGTCGTCCACCACCATGCCTCAGTCCTTCCCCGTGAGTCCAGCAACACACAGACACAGAGACAGGGTGTAGTGCGTAAGTGTTGGATCAATGGACAATGAGTGAGGGTGTCAGGTGAGAAAATATAAAGAAATGGAGGGAAATGGATGGACGATCCAGATTAGATCTCAGAAATGAGATCAATGGCTAGGATTAGATCTGGAGGTTTTCAGATCAAAGGCTAAGATGAAAAGATGATTTAAATCCTAAATAAATGCTTAGTGGAGCTTGATCCAATCTAACCAATGGGTGAGTGTCACTCACCAGGTGTCCTCCAATCAGAATTTCAGAATAAAATATTCGACACGAAAACTGAGATACGAACCTCCCGATTTCACGTTTCTGACCATAACTTCCTCGTACGAAGTCCGTTTTCGGCGTACCGCCTGTCTACGGACTCATGACGTCGAGACCTACCTAACGGTCCTTGAGTCGCGTGAAAACTAGTTGTCAAACGAAAAGTCAACATTTTCGCCCTTGAAGTCCAAATTACGGTAATGCCCCTGAACTTCCGAAAGTCATAACTTTTTCCCCGATCGTCCGAATTGGACGTGCCACCTGTCTATGAACTCGTGACGTCCCGAACTACGTCACGGTCACTGGTTAAAGTCCATTTGACCCACTAAACAAAAAGTCAACAATTTGGTCATACCATTCACAAGGGTAAAAACGTCAATTCATGCATTAAATTACAATATTAAGATCCTCGAATTTCCGGGGTGTTACATTGGGTCCTTTGTGGGAAACTGAAACACAGAGGGACTGAGACTCCCTTAGGTTACTGTGAAGGACGAATTGAAAATAGAGGGTTAGAGTGAGTCGAGAGGGTTAGTTTGGAGAGGAGAAAGCTGATGAAATTGAGAGAAAACAAAATGGAGAAAATTGGGAAAATTGGAGGGGAATTCGAAAATTTATCTGTGAGCTGAGAGGAGCCAAACAGAGATTCAGAATAGTCTTCTGGGTTCATTTCGAACTCGACTATACGAAAATTGAAGAAAATCGATCGCGGTTTAGCCAAAAACCCAAGTTCCAATTTCTGGAAATTTTCGAGCTTGAGGACGACCACCTACGGGTAAGGATTCTGGAAATTGGTTACGGTTTAATGTTTGTTTAGGTCATACGAAGCTTTTGTATAATTTAATTAGAAAACGAAGCTGATTGGAGTGAGTTTTGAAAGTTAAGACCGTGTGTTTGATCTTGAGAGAAATGTTGGATTTAAAGGCTTGATGTGTGTAATTAGGTTTACAAAACCTTAATTGGGTCTCTAACGGTGCTATTTGATGATTCAATTGAAGGAATGGAGTTGGATTTGAGCACGATTGAAACGGGTCATCGAGCGGGTTGAACGACCCTTTTCACAGTCTGCCGGGTGAGGAAGATGAACAGTACCTAGTACTGTAGCAGGCGCGTGAGTTTCACGCGCAGCCACTCACAGGGGCGCGTGGGACTGATTTTCGAGGTGAGTTCAACACGACTTTTGTCCTATACAATGTAACAAACATTTTAGCGTTGATTTCGAATTAACCGGACACCGTTTCGATGTTGTTTCGAGGGTCCAAAGGTTTATGTTACGTTTTTAATTAACTTTTAATTCCCGAAAAAATATGGGAAATTAGTATGATGTTATTTGGGTCCTTAGTAACACTAAAGAACGATTTCGGACAGGATTTGAGATTTTTTAAAAATGTCGGAAATTACGGAAAAACGTGTAGCGCGAAAACGGGCGTTATGGACTGTTTGTGAGTGGACTTTTGATTTCTAACCGAGCATGCATAACTGTTTTTACTCACGTGTCTTATGTTTTCATATATGATTTTATTGTGATGATTATGATTTTTCGGTTTTACGTGATGGCACGTTTTTCAAGGTGATTATCGTGTTTTTTGTATTTCGAGATTACGTTTTTCTCCTGTGCATGAATGAGGGTTTGATGAAGTGATTTGATAGGATTATGCATGTCATGTTTTAATGATGATCTGATTATGTTTGTGAAGTAAGTTTTTTAATTTGCATGTGAAATTCGGACATAAGTCCTATTATGACAAAATGTGATTTCGGTTTGGTTTTGGAATTTGGATCACGATGGATCCTGGATTGTTGTGATTTACAAATAGTTTTGGGTTCAAAGACCCGCTATTATTGCTGGATTATGTTTTGGGTTTAAAGACTCGGTGCTAAGGCTGGATCATGTTTTGAGTTTAAAGACTCGGTTAATTGATGATAGGGGCGGGCCTGAATTGGGTTTAAAGACCTGGATTGAGTTTAAAGACTCGTGAGTTTGAAGACTCGGTTCTTGTGATACCCCCGAGGCCTATTGATTATGTTTTGAGTTTAAAGACTCGTTGATATCCTGGGAAGGCCTGATTATGCGCATGGTTTTGAGTTTAAAGACTCGGACGCACTTGAGATCCAGTAGATTATTTGACTTCTGAATTATTGTTGATTTTCGATGCTTTCGGATGTCTTAGGCAATGACCCGGTTTATATGGTTGATGGATTTGGATTATGTTGTGTACTTGGATTTGATTCATAGTTTGGGGCTAAGGCCCTGTGTTTATGATTGCGGGCTAAGACCCGAAGGTTAAGAAAAGGAAAATGATTGGATTTTCATACACGGTTTCACGTATGTTGGAAATGAAAAGAATTGTGAAATGATTTTTTGAATGCATGCATTGGTTTTACGTGGAGGGTAGAAATGTCTTTCTGTAACTGTTTTATAAACTGATTTTTTTTCCACTCACACCTTTTGTGTTTTTATTGACCCTCCAGGTCGTGGCGCGTTGATTGAGGCTGATCGAGAGGCGGAGGCATGAGTGAGTACGTATGTGGCTATCCCTGGTTTGGCAAGTACGGAGGGTAATTTGGAAATATCAGTCGACTTACCAGACGGGTACAGGACCGGGTAAGGTTATTAATGTCCCTTTCGAGGGCGGTCCTGTCATATAATGAAATATAAATAGTCAATCTAGTCTCACCTCACAAGTCATTGACCATGAGACCACAACAACCATCAGACACTTTTAAGTAATTCTATATGGCCCTCAATATCAAAAAATCCAGGCATCTACCTTATGGTCACCTTTAATAACTTCCACAAACTCTTTATAAAAATATGTCAACAAAACACATGTATCTATGTATTTGGGCTTCAAAGCACAATAAAATCCATCTTATGGCCTACGATTCAAATTTATGAACCATCTGACTTCTTGGGTTTCGTTTCCTTCAAATTCCCCTATGTCTAGAACTTTTTCCCAATTCCTATTTTCAAATTCCTCATCAACAAAACAACAAAGCTATAATCATAAATAGCCTTCCTGTATTATTCTACCAATACCAAAACATCATAACTTTTGTTACCATCTCTTTACATTAGTTTTGTTGGGAATCCATACTCATTCACTAACCGATATTACATATCCCAAGAAATTACTCTTGTCAATCAACCTACCACGTCTTGAGTGCGCACACAATGGATTCCCTACCCCCCCTGTCGCGCAACCATCCCCATTAGTGTAGTGATCCTTATCACAATCCAATTCAAGAAGGGTCAAAATACCCTTATTAAATCCATAGATACTACTAGGGTATTATGTGATGACCTGTGTCAGGACCCACCCCAGTTTCAGCCCGAAAACCGAGGTAACCCCACACGACCCCACACGAGCAACTAAACTTTATGGTGTATGCAAGGGAAACTCTACAAACTAAAGAAACAAAGGTATTTTACAATACCTCATTTTAGAGTATCCAAACAAAGTTTATAGAGTACATCCTCACGTACAACCACCTCACTTTCTAGAATCCAACTCAAATACTTCGCCTTCAGCTCCCTCAACTGCTGCTCCAATCACCTGTCGGTAGAACTCTACAAAGTCCTAAAGGCAAATCCTAGATTGTGGGTTCTCTTCTCTTCAATAACCTCATATCGATCAATAACCTCATATCGATCGATAATCTCACTCCAAGTAGTCTAAAGGAAAGCCTAGACTCTACCTCGAAACCAAACAACACTACGTAATTCAACCAAGAGAAGTAAAAGTACCTGTCTCCTCCACCGGTGCCGACTGAACCTCCTGCTGAGTCATCGAAAACAATCGGGCCTGAGGTCCTGACGCTCTACCATGTCCTCTCGAACTACTAGTGGCACCACCACCTCCTCTAGTGCCGGCTGTCCCTGACGCTAACGCTGTACTCCGTCCAGGCTCCACCACTCCTCGGCCTACACTACCCTCATGTGGTAACAGTGGACACTCACGTCGGAAGTGACCTTGCTCTCCGCAGTAGAAACAAACATCCCAACCAGAAGGACTTGATATCCCTGTCGACGCAACAGACGTCACACTGGCTTACGGAGTCGGCTGTGCTCGATAACCACGGAATCCTGAACTCTGGAAACTACCAGGTCTACCAAAACGATCATCGCCCGACGACGATGCTCCACTGAAATTACCTCTCTTCGGTACCCTCTGACTCGAAGATCCAGGAAAAAGTGGCTCCCGGCGTCGCACCGGCAAGCTAGCCTCAACCTTCACGGCAGCGTCCGACAGCTCTCGGAGGGTAGCAAACGATCCAACCGTCACTATGGCTCGAATCTCACCTCGCAGGCCCAACTCAAACCTACGGCACTTCTCAGCTTTAGTGGCCACAAACGCAGGAACAAAACGAGACAACATCTGGAATTTTTGTTCGTACTCAGCCACACTCAGATTCCCCTGTTGGAGCTGCAGAAACTCAGCCTCCTTGCATCTAGAAAAGAACGAGGGTAATACTGATCTAAGAACCTCTCCTGAAATGTCTCCCCGGTCACTGTGTGGGCGTCCCAACCAGACAACTCGAGGGTATACCACCACTCATACGCCAGACCGTCCAGTAAAAACGTGGCCAATAACACTCGGTCCTTAGGTGGACAATGCATCACTGCAAAGATCCACTCAAGTCTCGTGATCCACCTCTGGGCTTCCTCAGGATCAGCCCCACCACTAAAAGTCGTAGCTTCGAGTCGCTGGGCTCGCTTAATCGTAGTACTCTCGGTTCCTCTCGCCGCTTCTTCTTCAGGCCGTGGAGAGGGTCCACGTCTCGGAGGCATAGTCAACCGCTCACTGAAAAAGGCATAGAAACAGTCAAACAACCGAAACACAACCTCACAAACTGAAAAACCCGACAAACTCGACAAACAACCCAACAAACTCGACAAACCTATGCTCTGATACCCATTGTCAGGACCCACCCCGGTTTCACCCCGAAAACCAAGGTAAATCCTGCTCCCGTTTGACATCCCGCCCGAAACCAAAGTAAACTCACATAAAATCACCAACACACACAGTCAGACGCAGGAGAAAGTTTAATACAACCCAGATTCATGTGATATAGGGCATAGTACCAATTACACATAAAAGAAAACCGAGAAACAACGTACACACACAACGGAAAATCTAAAGCTCTCCGGGGTCACTCTATGCCTCTGACAATGCCTCGACGTCGAAACCCGCGCTAGCTCCACGACCTGGAGGGCAATTTAAAACAGAAGGTGTGCGTGGACCATAACTAAAGAAAAGTTTCCCAAAACCATTTTATAAGAAAACCGGGTTTGGCCCTCCGTTTTGAAATCACATGCATAACCAGTTGCTAAAAACAATTATAAATCACATGAATATCGTCATAAAACATTTGTAGAATCATCATAAAAACAATTATAGAAATCATGGCATAAGCATCATAAAACCGTATCATAAACATCAGTTTCAACCAATCATTATACGATCAAACCTGCTGGATCTATCCGAGTCTTTAAACTCCCGAGTCTTTAAACTCAATCCAGGCCTCAATAATCCGAGTCTTTAAACTCAACAGGCCTACGGGGGAAATATCAATATGTCCGAGTCTTTAAACTCCCGAGTCTTTAAACTCAATCCGGGTCTTTAAACCCAATCCGGGCCTGTCCCCCGTCAATCATAATCCGGGTCTTTAAACCTAATAACCAGATCCAGCAGATCCAATCAAAAACACTTGAAAACCATTTCTCATTCCACATTCAAACCCAAATTCGAAATCACCGGTCTGATGCCCTTCAGGCATCCAAAACCGTCATTCCGAAACCAAATCCGGAATTCCACATTTCAATCTTAAAACCAAATTCCGCTTTCCGAAATCCGATTATAAAACCGAAAAACCTTGATTATCAAATCATGTCTCCAAAATCCCTTTACAATCATTGAAAATCACTTATCATTTGAAATCCCAAAACCATGACATCGAAATCAGAAATTCAACCTTTCCTCGTAAAACGTGACAAATACGTACTTTCTCGAAAAACGTGCAATTATGTAAAAGCAACATAGCATATTCAATAATCATGAAATCACATATAAAACCATAAAACAAGTAATTAAAAGATGTTATGCATGCTCAAGTTAAGAGAAAGGGTCCACTCACAGTACCGAGCCCTCAATCACGTCCCGAACGTCATGTACGTTCCTCAGCTTCCTCGGGAAGTCCCGATCCTGTCATAAGTCACCAAAGTACGTCACTAACACATCTACCAAGACTCTCCTAACTTGCCCTAACATTCCCCGAGTCCTAAACATAACGAACCGGAACGCTAAACCATCAACCTCGCGAAACTACTTCGAATCGACGTCCAAATAACCCAAAACTATTTCCAATAGACTCGTCACAACACCTAGACCAAAAACCTAGTTGACACCTTCCTCAGAAACCACCGCACGTGCCCCTACGCGCCGCCCAAAGTGGCTGCACGTGGTCCTCACGCGCCTGCATACAGAGGTACTGTTCACCGTCGTCTACCTCGAGTGAACCGGTCTGAACCAGCGTTCCCGGTTCTCCACCCAGCTGTCTCCATTTTCCTCCCTTTCTTCACCATCTTCATCATCCAATCCTCAGCAATTCATTCCCCTCACTCAAACACCTCGACACCGTCCCTAACCCGTCGACTCAAGCTGGAAACAAAAACCCGAACAACCCCTGTTTTCCAAGTCAACCAACCAAGTAACCCCCCGTCACGGAAACTACCCTAGACGGTTCCTAGGGCCTCACTAATGCTCACCCAACTCACCAAGTCCCTCGACTCGCACTCCAAACCCACGATTATCGGTTTGAAACTCGACGGCAAAACAGAGCAAGTGAAAGAAGATGAAGAATTACCTATACACCGACCACCACCGTGAGCTCAGTCGTGAAGACACGACTCCTCCAGTCCACCTCCAGCCTCTAGACACCTCCACCAGCTTCGATTGGCCCCTTACACGGCAGCACCACCACTCAACTCCTCTCTATTTTCTGGTTTCCCCGCGAGCTCACACCTCGCACACACACTAACACCTCACCTTCCAACCTTCTCACTGTCTCCCTCTCAACCTCTGGTCACTCCTCACTCACCAATTCGCATAAACACACACACGGTCACCGTCCAATTCTCCCAATCTCTCAGTCTCTGTTCTCTCTTCTTCGAACACACACACACGGGTACACACGATCACAAAGCCCGAAAAATTGGACCGTGTTCCCTAGAACCAACAAGACCCTTAACACTTGTCACCATCCTAAAACCCCTCTCATAAGTGCCCCAATCTCAGCCATCCACTTGTCCCTCTCTGTTGCACAAATCCCAATGTGCAAAAGACCAAAATGCCCTTCCTTTTAAGCCAAAATTACCATTTTGCCACTACCTTCCTAGACCCGTAACTCACACAGCCTAACTCCGATAACTACGTGTCGCCTGTCGTTGAACTCAGGACGACGAGATCTACTTAAGTGTCCTCGGTCAACGTGTCAAAACCCGATCGTACGAAAAATCAACTTTTCCCCTATTTTACCCAAATCACAGTAATGCCCTCAACCTTCGAACATCATAACTTCCTCCTCGGATGTCGGAATCGGGCGTGCCACCTGTCTACGGATTCGTGACGTCCCAAACTACGTCACGATCATCGGTCAAAGTCCATTTGACCGCCCAAACTAAAAGTCAACTTTTTGCCCAACCTAGGGGCAAAATCGTCATTTACCCACTAATCACCGATTACACTCACTAATCCCATCTTAATCACGGTCTTAATCCTAACTTCGGGGACGGGTCGTTACAACCTGTCCCTAATTTTAAAGATTAATTAAGACTTAATGACGGATTAACGAGGCTAATTGGGGATTAGCCGAGGATTAACATACGTTCAGGGTGAAATTACGATTTTGCCCCTGAACGAGGGCGAAAAGTTGAGTTTTGACCCTGGAGGTCCGATGGCCGAGGACCAAGGACCGTTACGTAGATCGGGTCGATACGAGTCCGTCGACAAGCGGCACGTCGAAATCGGACGTTTAACGGGAAAGTTACGGTTCAAGGAAGTTTCGAGGTACTATTTACGCTGGTACGTTTTACGAGTTAAAAGTGGACTTTTGTCTTGAGTGGGTCCAGATCTTTTCCCCAGGCCTATTGGATGAGTGACAAGTGTCACCCATCTATTGATTCCTTTACACAGAACATGCATATCCATCCCTCCCTTTCCTGTTCGATCTTTCCCACCAAACCCAAACAACCCAATCTCACACAAACACCACCCCATGTCACCCCCTACCGTGATAGCTGAGGGACTGAGAGTGAGAGGGAGGCTGAGAATGAGGCAATGATGATGAGTGGGTAGCCGAGCCGCTGTGGACGGCGGAGGAAACCGCGGGAAAAGGTAAAAGCCGTGAACCTTGTGTATTTCGAATTTCAATTTTTAGTTTTGTACGTTAGGAAACTTAGAAGTTGATTAGGAAGTGTTTAGAAGGTTGATAGGATGATTAGGAGGTAGATTTGGACGACAGAAAGAGGATGTGAGGCCCAGAACGGCAGCTGGAAGATTTTCGATGGTCATCCACCGAATTTGGATTCCAGCCAAGATAACCCAAATTGATCCTCCCAAACTCTTTCTAGTGATCCAAGGAACCTATTGGAACCCGACCCCTAGAAGATCCCTGAACATAGGTTGAAAGTTTTGGTTCAAAATGGTTTTCAGAACCAATGGGTTTTAGGCTTGGTTTCTAGGTTTTGAGGACATGGTTAGGTAGGAAATGAAGAAAGGAAGCCATAGGAGTTGGAATGGATGAAAAAGGACGAAAAATGAAGAAGATATGACTTTAGTCCGGTTACGCCGGTCCAGGCGGACCGGGTTGCAGAATGGACCAGACCGGCCAATTCGGACCGGCCTGGCCAAAGGAAGAAGATGATCCTGTAGCGGCACGTGGCTCCCACGCGTAGGGACTTCAGGCGGTGCGTGCGGGCACGTGGCCTACTTTTTGGGGATGGTTCCAACATGTGAAATCATCTATTCAATGTAACAAACATTTTGGGACTAGTTTCGTGTTGATCGGACATCATTTCGATATGTTTTTGGGTGTCCGAATGTTTAGGATCGGGTTTAAAAATAGTTAAAAGTTCCGGATAAATACGGGGCTTTAAAGAAGGGTTAATTAAGTAGTTAGTAACTCTCTATTATGATTTGGATAGGTTTGGAAGTCCCAGTGACGGCGATTGTCTGGAGAAGGCATGTTGGCACGCGTATCGAGGAGCAGCTTTGGACGGTCTGTGAGTGGACCTTGCTTTCTAACTTGATGCATGCATAAATATTTTATATATGTTTTAATACATGTTTTGTGATGCCATGAGTGCATTTGTGTGTGTTTACGTATTTGCACGTATTTTGAGGTTTCTTCCTTATACGATGCTTATACGCGTTTCTGGTTTCGGTTTTAGTGAAATGGATGTGGTTTTGAAAAGGTAAACTCAGGCAAGAGACCCATTTGGTTTTGTCTCGGGCATATGGCCCTATTGATGACCTACGAGTCTGAGTCGTGGTCGCGGCGGGTGTTGTGCGCACAGCGACGGATGACTCGACGCTCACCTCCGGACTAGGATGTGTTCCTTCCGGAGAGGTCACGATGCACGTTCCGTTGTCAAGCAGCCACTGGAGGTTCGAATTTGGAGTGCTGACGGTTCAGGATATCGATCGCTGATGTGTGCACCATGATCTAGAGGTGGTCGCATCGGTTGATATGTTCACGGCGACGTACCAGGATTGAGAGCGGTCCTGGATTGATGGTTGCACGCATCACTACAATTGGAATCGTGACTGACCCTGAGATATCAGGCTCGATTCCCAGTTGAGTCAAGAGTTCGGGCTTGAGGCCCAATTACTTTACTATTGTGATTTCGGGTCGGGGACCCTAAATGGATTTCTGGTTTCACGATGGTTTATGGGATCCGGGCAAGAATCTTTTGAAAAGTTTTAAAAATGTTTTCGAAATGGATTTCATTTACCATCCGTATTTATGGATTGTCTCCTCCGGGGTGGGTCGTTGGCTTGGGTGGACCCCGAAGTAGTCATGGAGCACTAACTGAGTGGAGTCGCCCATGTTGGGTACCTTACTCTCAGGAAGGCTTATGGATTATAACCCCCAAGGAGGGTCATTGATCTACAGATAATGACCTGGGTGGAACTTGGGGAGACTTGGATTTGAGACCCCGAGTAGCACGCGCGTAGCTTTGGAAACCGTGACTGGATTGGTTATATGTATATGATATATATTGGTTTTGGGCTAAGACCCACTTGATTGGTTTTTGGCTGAATCCAACATGGATTTGGGCAGTGGCCCGTATGATTGGTTTCGTTTACAATTTTGGGCCAAGGCCCTAATCAATGTTTTGAGAAATGGTTCTCGAATGCATGCATACTTTTTAGTGAAGGGTATAAATGGTTTTTTGTGAAAATATTTTTATAAACTCTTTGTTTTGTCCACTCAAAGCTTTTAATGTTTTGAATACCCTTCAGGTTGATCGTGGATGCGGGCTGTAGTAGAGACCGAGACATCACACTCCTCCTCCGGATCCTTGCGTACTCTGAAGCCCCCAGCCGGCTAAAGTTGGAATTTTCCCTTGTCTGACACTCCGTGCCAGATGGGATCAGGAGCGTCCTGCGTTAATCCTGGGCGGATTAGGATGGGTCTTGACATATTATCACTAGGAATTCACAATGACCTTGTCTCGATTGGAGGATCATTTCCTTACTGAGCTTATGATTTCACAATTAAATTTTTGAAAAGTATCTAGCCTCTCAGTTGTTTAAACAAATTACTTACCAATGGCAAGGGAGTAATTAATTTATACTTTTCACCCTTTTTTGAACTGCCTAAAGTTAACACACAATCTTACTTATATGCTCAGAAACTAGAATTACTAGGCCATAATAGCACCTCGGGTTCCATCCCAAACCCATTTCTAATATTCAAAATCAGTACGGCCACAGTCCGGCTCTTCTTCAGCCTAAATTCCCCAACTCCGACATTTAACCGTCTCGACTTTGATTGGAGTTCTAGGTTAATATTCGTAATCCATACCAATACTAATTTGCTTCATCCTTAACCAAAGCATCACCACACGTGTCAGATCTGATAGAAGACCTTTTATCACTTTAAACCTCGACACTTATTCTAACCTGGGAAACCTATACAATTAACACATCTGGGTCCAAAATACCAAAAAATACAATGGCCTTCACTACAAAGTTCACTCATTATCCGGACGCACGTAACTTTCTCCCTTATTAGCACGTAATATTCACTATTTAATTGATAATCCAAATCCACATCCTACCCTCTAACTCTCCTAGGCTCTTATACTCGCCTCACTATCAGGCCATGTATGAGGTTCACATCTTGGAGGCATGAATATTGCAAGCACAACTCAAACTAAAGATTTGAGACCAAGTTGACAACATCTGTCCCTAAAGACACCGTGCTAATCACACCCGGGCCCTAATTGAGTTTGACAAGTAATCCAAAAAAATACCAAAGCTACCCCCCAACACTAGTCAAGTAAGGGAAACTCGTAATCTTCATCAGTTCATGCCTCCGCCTCTCAAATAACCTCGATATTCGTGCAACAATTGACATGACTCGTCCCAAAATTTTGTGAAAATTGAACCGGTCTTACTCCAATCTGACAACCCTTGTCAGACAATGGATCTAACTGGTGTTAAACTTAGTACTCTTAACCAAAATAAATTCAGCCTTGTAGGGTTACTGCCCACATCCAGCCCACTAACCCCGTCAAGTGGCGAAAATTTCGAATTTTTTATTAATCCCAACTTTATTGATATCACAATACTATGATACAATCATAAACAACCCTTTAATAACCTAAACCATCACTCTCTTATTTCCAACATAACTATCACAATTCATTATTCCTCGTACTCATCTTCAAGGTTTGTTAGTCTCCAATTAATCATACCATACATCACGATATCAATTCATTTAATAATCGGAATCCTATAAATAGAGTAAATAACATATGAGCTTAAGGAAGGGAAAGAAGCGCCTTCCCATAATACCTTTGGAATTCAAATTCCAAATTTTCCCTTATTAATAACATTCTATTAATTCCCAATTTTAAAGGAATTTTAATGATCTAAGTACCCCTTTTAGATATACTTAATAACATTCTTATTAGTTATCTCAATATAAATCATAATTAACACTTCATTCAACATATTTCACATTTTCATTATCCCATTTATCATACTTTGTTTTCACAAATCTAATCAGATTAACTAGGAAACTCAAGTAAACACTACAAACTTTGGACAACCATAACTTCCTCAAAAAGCAACCAATATACTCAATTCTTGAACCATTAAACTCGAAAGATAAAAAGTAACATTTTTCATGTTGGTCGTTTTTCCAGATTTCAGTCGGCGCGCCCGTACACGTCGGGAGAAGTCAAGGACCGCCTCTGCGCATGGACCTTAAGCGCTTGCGCAGAGGTCATCTCTGACCTCTCGCGGTTCCTTGTTTCGGGTCTTCTTGATCCATAATAATGACTCGGTTATTTTTCCCCATTTTCACATTTGTTTTCATATTTTAAAGCTCATAACTCACCTTTCTCATCTTCGGAAGGGATCTATGAGGTCAAAAACTAGAATACATACCTCGAACGTGTATTTCAAATTCACGGCATTTCGGCTATGGCTTCCCACGCTCGCTGCAGCCTTCCCATGCCTTCATGCTTCCTTCTTTCTATCTTAAAGCAACCCTAGGGACCTCACTAACAGTATAAAATCCCCAGATCAACTCCTAAGGTCTCAGAATTATTTTTTGAACCACAGTCGTCGTTGGCTCTCATGGGTCCAAGTTCTGGGATCACCCAGATCTCCACCCTCGTCTCCTTTTCCTACCTTTCATCAAGCGTAGCCTCATTTCTTCTTCCATCTTGTCATTTCCCTTCTCTTACATTCTCTCTTTTTCATGTCTTTCTTACATTACATTTTTCTTCTTATTTTCGGGCAAGGACTGCTGAACTAGCTACACACACACACACACACACACACACATTCCCTGTTTATAATCTTGTGTAGGTCGGTGGAAATCATTTAGGAGGGAAGGCTGGAGAATTTTCCAGAAAATAACACATCGATCACATGTCAAATTAGCCAAATTACCAAATTGCCCTTTTAAGAAAAATTACCCAAATACCCCTATCTTTCATTAAATCATAACCAACTTATCCAAACTTCGATTTTGATGTGCCGCCTGTCTATATACTCAAGATCCTTAGACCTTCGTAACAGTCTTTTTGAAATCACTAAAAGATGTCCCCGTCGAAAGTCAACAATATGAATTTTAGTCAAAGTAAACTGTTTAACTATCAAGGGCAAAATGGACATTTTCATTCTCTCGAATATCCAGGGTGTTATAACAGTTCTGGAGGGTTTCAAAATCAAGAAATCGTGTGAGTGGACAAAAATAATTTTTGGAAAACATATTTAGAAAAACATATGTGTGTACCCTCAAGTTAATAAAACTATGCATGCATATGGAAAACCAACTAATCTCGATAAAACATATAATAAACAAGAAATCTCGAAATTCATGAAAGCATCAAGAACTCAACCAGTATCCGTAAATCAATTCATTTACGAAAATTTCAAAGCATAACAACAACACAATAATCACACAAGATCAACCCATCCTCGATGTCGGAATGCCAGCCACCATATCATATAAAAACTCGGGGATACAACATCCGAGTGTCCGCTTAAGGATACAACATCTGAGCTCTAGACATACATCATATCATATAACCGTTTAGGGAGATAGTATCTGAGTGGCCACCTTAGGATACAACATCTAGGTGTCAACAACATAATCATCTGCACTACAGGTAGGCTAACCACTTGGGGATACAACATCCGAGTGGCAGCTCAGCGATATAACATCCGAGCATCAAACCATATAACTAAGCCACTCGGACAACATCTGAGCGTCAAACCATACAACATCTGAGCGATACAACATCTAAGCGTAACACAATAATTCATGTAGGGTTGTTCCTAAACACACTAATTCACAAGTATCCAGAAATCACATCCCATATATCGAGAAAACACATATTTATAACTCATATCAATTTCATAACCCAAATCCATATCTCGAAATCTGGGCGAAAGCCCAAACCACAAGTTATATAAGAACCTCGTGAAAAGTGTCATCAAAGTAGTCCATAAAATCATCAAAACTCATATACAAATCCCAATCAATTAATTATCACCGAAATCATATAGGAAATTTATATCAATTCTAAAACCAGTTTCAAAATTCAGTATACACCCACACTTGCAATTATAGGAAATCTATAGGAAATATGCATATATAATAGTTTAGGGAAAAGTAAATCCACTCACACAAGGCCCATGCAGTCAAGATCCGACTTGCATGCCTTTTTATAAATCCTGAAAACTTTATCTCCTCAAAATATCATCCAAAGTCTTCTTTTTTCTCGGTCGTCTGTCACCCTTAATGTCTGGATGAGTTCAGCCTCCAAAACCACAATCCAAAAACTTATTAAAATTATAGGAACTCAGAGAGGATGTTAGTGAGCCAGTTTTCAGAGTTCCCAGTCGAAAACTCAAACGTGTCATTCAAACCCGCAAATTTTAGTTCCCAGGTTTGTTTCTGGGCCTTCGGGTATGAGACTTTCTATCAGACTCTCTTCTCTTATCCTTTTCTTCTCATTTATTCAGCTAATAAATCTTGATGAAGCTTTGGGCTTACTTGCTCATGGGTAGGGTAGTTTTTACTTCAAGTTTCATCACACTCTCTAACTTCATGTGTGTAAAGTATCTATACATATATAACAAGCCCCTTAAGGTAAGTCGGTGCACAAGGATGGACAAGAAGACTCTAGACACGTGTATACATCATATGATCACTTAGGTAAAATTACCAAATTACATTTGTAGTCAAAATTACTAAAATACCCCTACATTATTTCGACCTAAAACGAACTTATTCGAACTTCGTTTTCAGCATACCATTTGTCCACGTATTCAGGAGTTCGAGACCTTCATAATGGTCCTTACTAAACATCCCAAGAAATTTCAGGTCAAAAAGTCAACATTGGACCCCATAAGGGCAAAATTGTCATTTCCATGTAATTTTCCAATTTTTTATTTTTCCTAAATTTCTGAGTCGTAATAATCCCTAATTATCGAAACTAGCCTTATCTCTTATCAGACAAGGGATATTTTTATTGCCTTAACGTTCATGCCTCCGCCTCTTATTCAGCCCCGATCTTCATGCAACAACCCTTGAGGGTCACCGAAAACCACAAAACGTGTGAGTGGACAAAAATAACATTTAAAAACATCACTTGAAACCATAGTAGTTTACCCTCCCTTTTTAAAAATTATGCATGCATATGTAAGACCGTCACCTTTTTATTAAAACAAAGTATATACCATGAATCTCGAAATGTGAATAAATAACAGTATCAATTAATTTCAGTGAATCAAAGCATATAAGAAAATATATCAAGATGCCATAGCAGTAACACACATAACCAACCAGTCCTAATGCTCAAACAACAATCACCATATCATATCCGCACTACGGATTGGAAAAACCACTCGGAAAACAAAGCCCAGCTCCGAACGTTCGAGTGTGGACCGACCTGAGAAATTGAGCTTAGCTCTGAACTTCTGAGTCATAGCCCAATCACCATTCTTAGGAAATAAAGTCCTGCTCTGTACGTCTGAGACTAATCCGGTATCCAACTTAGGGAAACAAAGTCGTGCTCTAGACGTTCGAGCGCCGACCATATCTGAGGATGCTTGACCATGGCAAACAGTTCCCAAATATGAAGAAAAAATACAATTATAACATGCAACAATTCCTTAAACCGAATCCATATTTCAAAATCTGGGCCTTAGCACAAAACACAGTTTTCATAAAATCTTGTAAAACGTGTACTCCAAATAATTCGGTAAAAATCATAAAAAATCATTTAAAAATCATAATTGAACCATCACCACATAAATCAAGTAATAAATAAATTAGAATAATCAAGTATGTATGCATAATAACTTGAAAAAATAAAAGTCCACTCACACACTATCCACGCAGTCGAATTCCGAGTTAAACGCTCCTCCTTAAATTCTAGAAACTTTACCTCATATCATAAATCACTACTAGAGGTTACTAACATCTCAAATAACCTAATATTTATTTCCCATAGTTTTGGGGATTAAAGCACAAATTTAAAACTGCACACAACATTTCAGACAATAAAAATGCTCCGAGACAATGTCCTTTCATCTCAATGAACCATGTTAATCGCATCCCGATGAAAGGTCACATGTGCTCTCACGCACCACCAACAGTCTCTTTCTGTGGCCTTACGCGCCCTACACAGGGGTCATCTTCAACCTCACATGACCCAGTTCTCTGTAACTCTAGTCGCCCTACCCGGCGGCCATGACACGACTCAAACTTCCTTATTTTTCAATTGTTTTTCATGTTTCAAACGTCCAGATTTAGCTAAACTATCCTAGAAGAAGATCCATGAACTCAAAATATAGAAATACCTACCCAATGCTCCAAAATCTTAGCCATGGTTCCAAGGTCAGTCATATAGCCTTACCACATCCATACCTTCATACTTATAGCTCAAGATGATCGTAAGGACTCACACAACTTGCCATGATCGTTAGTTTCGAGCTGTACATCCTCGAAACAGTCTGATACTCCACGAGCCATTTTTGAGTTCTCACGGATTTGTTTTTGGCTATCATGTCTAAAGTGTCTCCACCTCTCCAGTCCCCTTCTTATTCTCCTATCCTCTTCCTCTCTCTTTCTCTTCTTCTTCTTACCCTTTCTCCCCTGTTTGCTTTATTTTCTTTTTCGGCACCATTCCACCGAACACCCACAAACACACTAAATACACATAGATATACATGATTATGTTGGTGGAAGAAAGGAAGGAAAATTTCTAAACACTTTCATTATCACAAAATTTCCCCTTTGTGAATCGACGAAAATGCCCCTAGTACCAAAATTACCAAAATGCCCTTAAACCATTTAGACCCAAATCGAATTCATCCGATCTCCAATTTTGACATGTCGCTTGTCTATAGTCTCAAGATTCCGAGGTGTGCACAATGGTCCTCATGAAATGTCCAAAAAGTGTCCAAATAAAATGCCAACCTTTGACCTTATAAGGGCAAAACAGTCATTTCCCTTTTAATTTTTCCAAAATTAACTATTTCAAATTTCCGGACCGTTACAACCTATCCCCCTCAAAAAATTTCGTCCTCGAATATTTAAACAAACAAGTGTGGATACTATGCCCACATCATGTCATCCATGATCCGAATAGTCCTTTGAGACTGACCATCTGTTTGAGAGTGAAAAAGCACTTTGTAAACTTAGACTGAATCTTGACTCTGGAGTCCCGTGTAATCTAATAATCTCATCAATAAACAGTTTCGCATTCTATTCCATGCGAAAATATTTTCTTACCAGTAAGAAATGGACTAAATTTTCAATCTATCCACTATTACTCAAACCTCATCCTAACTTTTCTAGGTCCTCAAAAGTCAAAGTATTAAATTCACCATCAAGTTATCTCACTTTCATTCAAGAATCGGAAGAAATTATCGAGTTTCCATATGACTTCTATCCCAACAACTAGAATTATTAAGGTCATAACACCATGTCAAGTTCCTCCCGAACTCTTATTTGATATTCATAACTATATCCACCGATTCCACCTTCTAGATCCTTCCTGAGCCTTAGGTCTTACTTCCGACTCTTTCCAAGTCCTACTCCACTATCCTGACTCATGTCCAAGTTCTAAATAGACATTCAAGATTTACGCCACCATTGGCACACCTAGTCATCAATGTAAAAATATTGTTCATTACATCAGATCCTATAAAGGATCTTTTTATTATTTCAAGACCTCAAATACTCACTATAACCGAGTATATTATTTATCTATCATATATGGGGCCAACTCATTCGTAAACATTGTGACCTTTAGGCACTCATCTTATTCATTATTTGTAATCGTACAACCATATCAAGCTTTACTCATTTGTAAACATTGTGGCCTTTACTCATTCGTAAACATTGTGACCTTTATCACATACAGTTCACCACACAAGAAACCAGTATTGAAGAATCCCACATTTACATCACACAACCATATCTCAACTCTAATCCACAAATAAAAAGGGAACCCGAAAAGCTCACCTCCAACTCAATATCACAGTTATCGAGCTCATAATATCTTAAATATTTCCCAAGCTCTCATAATCACATTGAACCATCTTATCCAAAACATACAATCAACAATCACTCTAAAGTTTACACATTTTCCAACACATACAAATACATGTAAATAGATAGCATTCACAATTCAACCTCATAATCCAGACCACTAATAGCCCTACAACTATCCAAAGCTCTTCTACTAGTCTCATCTTATCACCAGGCAGTACATAGAGCTCGCAACTCGGAGGCATGAAATCAACAACACAATAGAACCTTAACTCTGATACCAAGTTAAGAGGACCCCACCCGAAACACACTAGAGAAATACACTCGAGTCTTGCTCCCATCTAAAAAGAATAAAAAAATACGCATGAAACCTCCTCAGACCAGAGATACACACAAGTTCCTCTATTTCATGCCTCCGTCTATCAAACCTCAATTCCCGTGCAGCGGCCCTAAAAGGTCACAAAACCAAGAAAACGTGTGAATGGACAAAAATAAACAGTTTAAAAATATTCTTTTAAAACAACCGACATTTACCCTCTGTTTTTCCAAAACCATGCATGCATACGAAAAACATTTCACTTCGATTAAAAAAAATACAATTTATAATTCTCAAAATATGTAAAGTATATTCAAGTAAAAAACAACATGAAACAATAAAACCACCAATAAGTCAATGTAATCATTCATATACAATTTCACATCACGTAAACCCACATATGGCTAGCATAGTAATCACACAAAACCAAACCCATCATCATCCCAATATAAATCATCAACCCACTACACTACTAACAGGTGCACCACTCGGGATATGGAGCTCAGCTCAACGTTCGAGTGTGAACCTCATACACTCACCCATTATCTAGAGCCTAGCTCGCCGTCTGAATGAGGATTTACTCGAGATTTGGAGCCCAGCTCGACTTCTGAATGACGACTGACTCAGGATTTGGAGTCCAGCTCGACGCCTAAGTTAGCACCAAACTAGTCAACAAGCATCATATCAACAACACACAATCAATTCATATCCAATATCACCACATAATTCACATATAGTCAACTCAACGTCATCACAGTAATCATACACAATCAATCACATTCAAACCATCCTCGAAGAACAAGCACAACCTTAATCATCCCATCACGAGTGTACTACTAGTAAGCCATCACATACTCACTTGGGATACAAAGCCCAGCTCGATGTTCGAGTGCAAACCAACTCAGGATACTGAGCCTCCGATTCAAGGTTTGAGTTGCCATCACACACTAGTCTTAGGATATAGAGCCCTAGTTGACGTTTGAGACTACTCATCACAATACCAGAACATATCCACATATAACCACATCAAGACCCATATTCAAAACCACACATAATACCCATCTCAAGATTCAGAGCCCCTGGCTCGATGTTTGAGACTAATCAATCAACATTCCTCACAACATATAATCGACTCAAGTCCACATCACAATCATCATCACAATCATCACACCACAGTTTACAACATCAATACCAATAACATATACATTTCATCTCATATCACAAACCAAGCCACACTCAGAATTAGAATCTCGGGTCTAAGCCCCAAACACGGCTCAAGTGCCAATTCTTGTAAAATGTGCCATTAATATTACTTTTGTATAAATCATCCAGAAATCAAATTATAATTATAATTATTCCAAAATCACATTATTACATGCCACAAACCACATTAAATTTGAAATTTAGTCAAAATAGTATCTGAAACATCGTTTACGAAAAATCTCGAATAACGTGCAATAAAGTATTCATAAAATCACTGAAATTCACATAAATTTCCAATCAATCCAAAATCAAAAAAATCACATAGAAAACCATTTAAATCGTGTAAATATGCATGCATAATAATTTAGGGAAAATAAAGTCCATTCACACACTTCTGTATCGTCGAATCTCACTTTGAACGCTTCCACGTAATTTTTAGGAATCTCAGAACCTGTCATAACTCACATTCAAAGGTCATTAAACAACCCAAATATCGCCTCAAAAATTGTACTATTGGACTTGTAACATGAAATACTAAAACTTTCGTGTTGAACACATATCGAAAACAGGCCCCACATGTCCACACGCGCCACCTGAAGTGGCTTCACTTGGGACTCACGCGCCCAGCTATAGTGTCGTCCTTCGTACCTGACTAGCTAGTTTTTCGGGTCGCCAGACCGGATGACCCAACCAGAGTTTATTTTTTTCATTTTCAGTCTTTTTTTATTCTAATTCGACGAATACTTTCTAATCTAACATAGAAGAAGATCTATATGATTATAAGATGGAAAATCACCTCAAAAACGGCTCGACCAAATGATGACTCACGGCCAACCTGCACCCATACTAATTGGGTGATACCAACATCCAAAACTTCGTATGGGCAGTCGGTTTTAGTTGCAAGGACTTAAAGAAAACCTAATCCGAAAAACATGTCAAAAACCATAAGCAGACCCTGCTCCCATTTAATAGGTGGCCCAAAGTACCAAATTAACCCTCGAACCCTGTTAGAAAAAGGATACTTGCATACCCACGTGTTCATGCCTCCGCGCAATAACAACCTCGATTCTCATGCAACAGTCCTCGAGGGTTTCAAAAACATGAAATAAATGCATCTTCACGGGTCCAGCCTCCATTCTTCACGGTTCCACATCATTTTCTTGCAGTTTCCTCCTCTAATTCTTCCCATCTTCCTCCCTGGTTCACTCCTACTATTTCTTTCTCCATTTTTGACTTTCCTCCCCTTCTCACCTCCCTAATTCTCACACGGTGCAACCTTCCATGGCTTTAGCCATGCCCACCGAAACCCCAAAATCTTACACTCTCACACGTTTAAAAATAAGGAGCTAGGTTGGTGATGAGGCCAAAATATTAGGCCTTTCCAGAAGGTGACATGTGGCAAGCTTTAATTGGTCATGTTTAGAAAATGACCAAAATGCCCTTATAGGCAAAATTAGCATGACAAGACCCGCCCCGATCCCCCTGGGACCACATGGGGACGTGCCCTGCTCCCGTCTGACACCCAAAATAACGTTCCAATTTTAATGGATGTAAGTTCAAAAGAATAAATAACCAAATAAATTTATACATCAAATCCGAAATAAACCGATGTCAGACAAGGGATAAAGTTCCAAATTACAAATTGCGAGCACGACTCTAAAATAAACCTGCGGGCAAACCACCCAACATGAGATCAGGTACGCGGAAGTAGATCTATGCCTCAGCCTCAGGATCCCTTTCTACCTCAGTAGCATAGCCTGGAGGGGTTACCAAAACATTAAGGGTGAGTGAGCCGAAACTCAAGTTTATAAGATCGTTTAATAAGTAAAACACATAATTTACCCCTCCGTTTTCCAAACATGCATGCATCAGAATTTAAAACCATAAATCATATAATATGAACCATAAGGTATGTAATAAAACCATAAACATAATTATAGCCACTGCACTATACACTCCAATCCTGAAATCCCCGACGTCTGACGTCCCTGACGTCCAATAAGGTCACAGTCCCAAGGCTACGCGTGCCACTCGGGGTCTCAATCCCGAATCAAATCCCCGAACCCTGTCCGGGTACGGCATCTCAAATGCCTAGCGGCCTAGACGCTCGACGTCCCTGACGTCAAATTATAGCAATCCTGCTCCTGAGTCATTTTACGGTCCGGTTCCTCCGTAGAATGCCCCTCGCAGGCAATGCGCCGTGACCGCTCCGGGGTACCACATCCGGCGGAGACAGTATCACAAGAATGGATCTATACAGTGCAGTACCAAAAACATTTTATTGATATCCACATGCAAAACATATATACATAGATAAAATCCAAACCAATCTTTAAGTTTCACCAAACGAGTCTCAACCCCAAATACCGTGAAACGTGCCATAATCATAATTTCAATATCCTCAAAACCGTTTCTTGATTCCAGCATGTGAATATATAAGTAAATCAGAAAACATTTAAGCATGCAAGGGTTTAATGAAATCGGGCCCACTCACAGTAAAGTTTCGATCGAAAAGCTTCGATCGAAATTAAACAATGTGGCCGTGCTGGGTGGATGAATCAGACCACGTTCTGATGCTCCTAAAGTTTTAAACATTCCTTTCTTTCCAGCACACACTTGCATAAACAATTGCGCACTCAGAACCACCGCACATGGTGGTGCCGCCCATGTTCCCCTGCGGTTGCTACAGTAACCAGGGTAAAATGACCAAAATGCCCCTAGTTCAGAAATTACCAAAATGCCCTTCACTTTCCAGACCCGTAACTCAGCCATCCGAAGTCCGATTTTAGCGTGCCGCCTGTCTACGGACTCAGGGCGTCGAGACCTACCTAACGGTCCTCGAGTCATGTGAAAATTAGTTGTCAAACGAAAAGTCAACATTTTTGCCCCATCGTCCAAATTACGGTAATGCCCCTGAACTTCTGATAGTCATAACTTTTTTCCCTGATCGTCCGAATTGGACGTGCCACCTGCCAATGGACTCGTGACGTCCCGAACTACGTCACGGTCATTGGTCAAAGTCTGTTTGACCCACCAATCAAAAAGTCAACAATTTGGCAAAACAATTCACAGGGATAAAAACGTCAATTCATGCAATAATTTTACAATATTAAAATCCTCAAATTTCTGGGGTGTTACAACCTTCCCCCCTTAAGAAATTTCGTCCCGAAATTTCAAAGAAACAAATAAGGAAATTTTTCTCGCATTTGAGCCTCGGGCTCCCATGTGGCTTCTTCCACATTCTGGTTTCTCCAGAGAATCTTCACGAGAGGGATAGTCTTCCGACGTAGTACCTTGTCCTTCCGATCCAAGATCTGTACTGGTTTTTCCTCAAAGCTCAAATCCTCTTGGAGTTTGATAGGTCGTTCCTCCAGTACATGAGAAGCATCATGCACGTACTTCCGTAGCATCGATATGTGGAAAACATCGTGAACTCTAGAAAGTTCTGGAGGTAGTGCCAATCTGTATGCAACCCGGCCAATCCTCTCCACGATCTCATAAGGTCCAATAAAACGCGGACTCAGTTTCCCCCGTCGACCAAAACGGATAATCCCTTTCCACGGAGATAACTTCAGGAAGACAAAATCTCCCACTTCAAATTCCAAGTCTCGAATCCGTCGATCGGCATAACTCTTTTGGCTATCCTGTGCCGCCTTTAATCTTTCTTTGATAACCCGAACAGTTTCCTGGGTTAAGTCCATCAATTCTGGCCCTACAGCCGCTCGCTCCCCTATCTCCATCCAGCATATAGGTGTCCTGCACTGTCGACCATACAGTGCCTCATAGGGTGCCATCCCGATACTTGCCTGATAGTTGTTGTTGTACGCGAATTCCATCAACGACAAATGAGTATCCCATGAATCCTGAAACTGTAGCACACAAGACCTCATCATGTCCTCCAGGGTCTGAATGGTCCTTTCAGACTGCCCATCGGTCTGTGGATGGAAAGCAGTACTGAAACGTAGGGTTGTTCCCAAAGTAGTTTGCAAACTCCGCCAGAACTTGGAAGTGAAACACGGATCACGATCAGACACGATCGACTCTGGCGTACCATACAATCGTATGATTTCCTTTACGAACAATTGAGCCAGTCGGTTAGGTTTAAAAGTCTCCTGAACCGGCAGAAAATGGGCTGACTTGGTTAACCGGTCCACAATCACCCATACTTCGTCGACTCCACTCCGAGTCCTTGGTAACTTAAAGACGAAGTCCATGGTGATGTGATCCCACTTCCACTCGGGAATCGGAAGTGGCTGCATAGCCCCATAAGGTCTCTGCAGTTCCGCCTTAACCTGCTGACAGGTTAAGCATCTGCTCACGAACTCTTCAATATCTTTCTTCATTCCTGGCCACCAATAATTGCTCCGGAGGGTACGGTACATCTTTGTACCTCCCGGATGCATAGCATAAGCCGAACTATGGGCCTCCTCCAGAATCTCGGCCCGTAACTCTGCAACTGCAGGCACACACAAACGGCCCAACTTCACAAGTGCTCCTTCATCCTGGATGGTAAAATCCTGTCTCCCATCCGCATCGACCTCAATCCTGTAAATACAGAGTATCGGATCCTGAAGTTGTGCTTCGATGATCCGATCAATCAGCACTGGTCGTACATGAAAACTGGCCAACAAAGCTCCATGCTCATCCGTATCCAAAATAACCCCCGCCTTCCGGAGTTCCACCAGCAAAGGAAGATACACCATCCCCAAGTGTGAAACTGATCCTGCTGACTTCATGCTGAGTGCATCTGCCACCACATTGGCCTTACCCGGATGGTACTCAATTGTACAGTCATAATCCTTCAGCAGCTCTAACCATCTCCGTTGTCTCATGTTAAGCTCCTTCTGAGTGAATAGGTACTTTAGGCTCTGGTGGTCGGTGTATATCCGGCACGTTGCGCCGAATAGGTAATGTCTCCAGATTTTTAGAGCAAGAACCACCGCTGCCAACTCCAAATCATGGGTAGGGTAGTTCAACTCATGAGTCTTTAGCTGCCGGGATGCGTAGGCGATAACCTTACCAGTCTGCATCAACACACAACCCAAACCTTGTAGCGATGCGTCACTAAAGACTACAAACTCTCCACTGTCATCCGGCAATGCAAGGACAGGTGCAGTGGTCAATCGATCCTTCAACTCTTCAAAACTCTTATCGCACTGCTCGTCCCAAATGAATTTCACTCCTTTCCGAGTCAAACGAGTCAATGGTGCAGCAATTTTGGAGAAACCCTCTATGAATCTCTAGTAGTAACCTGCTAACCCGAAAAAACTCCACACCTCCATTACCGTTGTCGGCCTAGCCCAGTTAGTCACCGCCTCTATTTTCTGGGGATCCACGCTAATCCCATCCGTTGATATCACGTGTCCCAAAAAACCAATACTGCTCAGCCAAAACTGACACTTGCTCAGCTTGGTGTACAACTGTTCCTGTCTCAGCTTCTCCAACACCAACCGTAGATGTTCTTCATGTGCACTGGCACTCCTTGAGTACACCAAGATATCATCAATGAACACAATCACAAATTTATCCAAGTAGGGTCGGAAGACCCTGTTCATCAGATCCATGAATGCTGCTGGAGCATTCGTCAAGCCGAAAGGCATCACAAGGAACTCGTAGTGTCCGTAACGGGTTCGAAAAGCTGTTTTCGGAATATCCTCCTCCAAAATCCTCAGTTGGTGATACCCAGACCACAAATCAATCTTCGAGAAACACTGTGCTCCCCGCAACTGGTCAAAAAGGTCATCGATCCTGGGTAGAGGATACTAGTTCCTCAGTGTCACCTTGTTGAGTTGTCGATAGTCAATACACAGACGGAGACTCCCTTCCTTCTTCTTCACGAACAACACCGGTGCTCCCCACGGTGAAGTACTCGGTCGGACGTATCCCAAATCCGCCAACTCCTGCAACTGAGTTTTGAGTTCTCGTAACTCGACCAGCGCCATCCGATATGGTGCCTGGGATATAGGTCGGGTACCGGGGAGTAGTTCAATTGTAAACTCGATCTCCCGCGGTGGTGGTAATCCAGGTAAGTCTTCCGGGAATACGTCTGGAAACTCACGTACCACTAGTATCTCGTCGATACCCGGAGTATCAACCTGTTTTGACACGACATGCGCCAGATAGCTCTGGCATCCCTTCCGTAGAAGTTTGGTAGCAGTAAGTGAAGAAATCACTTCAGGACACGAACCATCACCCTCCCCCTGAAAGACAACCTCTGGCAAACCCGGACTTCTCAAAATCACTTGCCTGCTACAGCAATTGATGAGCGACCCATGATCCGATAGCCAATCCATTCCTAAGATCACATCGAAGTCGTGGATGTCCAGAATAATTAAGTCTGCTGGTAAATCCACATCCTCAATTCTCACCGGGCACCTCCGAATCACCTGATTCACAAGGTACACGATGCCCATCGGGGTGCCAACACCCATCTCGCAATCTAAGGCTGATACCACACAATCAAGCATACCCGCACAATTCCTCGAAATAAAAGAATGTGTAGCCCCCGCGTCCATCAATACACGTACAAGAAAGTTTGAGATATGTAGTGTACCTGTAACCACGCCTGGGGCGGTCCTCACCTGCTGCTGGGTCATTGCAAACACCTGGACCCTAGGCCCTCCATTCCGTCCTCGCCCGCGCGCGCCACTCCCAGCACCACGGTCACCTCCCTGACCTCGACCTCCGTTAGTGTGGGAAGCCGTGCTCTGCACCACACTAGAGCCCCCAACGTCGTTGTTCTTGGACAACATCGGGCAATCACAGGCATAGTGGCCCTCTTCTCCGCAAGCAAAACAGTTTACTGGCCTCGGCCAATCCGAATGCCCACGAGAAGCACCCCTCCAAGATGAACGCTTCCCAGAGTTGAATCCTGATCCTCTACCCTGAGAGCCCCCACGTCGACCTGACCAGCCACGACCTTTAAAGGATGAGGGTGCTCCCCTGTAGCCTCCTCCCTTGGTGTTCTTCTGGCCCGTCGGTCCAAGTTGTGGATGATCCCGACGACGCCCCTCGCCAGAAGGTTGTCGTGTCTGGTGTGCCGCCAGTGTAACAACCCGTCCCGGAAGCCGGGATTAGTAGACAAATTAATGTGTGATTAGTGTGGTTAAGCGGCGGTTGGGTGGTCTCGATAGGTCCTTGAGCCTAGAATGACGATTTTGCCCCTGGTTCGGGCAAAAATGTTTACTTTTAGTTCAGGTGGTCAAATGGGTGTTGACCAGTGACCAGGACGTAGTTTAGGACGTCACGAATCCATAGGCAGGTGGCACGCCTGATTCCGACCTCCGAGGAGGAAGTTGTGATGTTCGGAAGGTTGAGAGCCTAACCGTAATTTTGGTAACATAGGGGGGAATAGTTGACTTTTTGTAGACTCGGGTTTTGGTACATTGACCTAGGATGGTTAGATAGTTCTTGTCGTCCTGAGTTCAATGACAGGCGGCACGTATTCATCGGACTTACGAGGTGTGAGATATGAGTCTAGGAAGTTAGTGGCAAAACCGTAAATATAAGTTAAAAAGAAGGGTAATTTGGTCTTTCTGCACATTGGGATTTGTGCACAGAGAAAGGAAATGAACGGCTGAGATTGGGCCATGTGGGAGTGTGTGGAGTGGATTGTGACTTGTGGCATGGGTGTAGAGGATTCTGGTGGAATCCTGTGCATACACGGCCCAAATAATTAGGGTGCAGCCGTGCCCGTGATCTTGTGTGTACCCAGAGAGAAACAGAAAACAGAGGGAGATTTTGAGGGCAAATTGAAGGCTGATTGTGGTGGTTGCTGAGTTCTGGTGAGTGAGTGAGGGACGGGAGATCGAAGGGAAGCTGGTGAGGTGGTTGAGAGGTGCAGCGGGTGTGTGTGTGTGAGGTGTGAGCCAAGGGAACCAGGGAGGAACTCTGGGAGAAAAACAGAGAAGTTGGGTGGTGGTGCAGCCGTGATCGATCACTCGAGGTCAAGGGAAGTGCTCAGAGGACGGAGGAAGACAGGAGGAGCTACTACCTCACGGCTGAGCTCACGGTGGCGACAGGAGGCAGGTAATTTCCTCATCCCCATTTCGATACTCTGTTTTCCCGTTGAGGTTCAACGTGAAAGTCTTAAGGTTGGGCTTAGAGTCGAGAGGAATGGAGGTCAGGGTGAGGTTCAGGAGGGTCCTAGGCGTCGACTAGGATGGTCGCCATGACGGGGGTGTACACGGCGGAGCTCAGACGACGGCAGGCACTCTGGTGCTCTGTTTTGTCGTGATGTTCGAACCCAAAGTCGTCGAGGTTGGGGCTGAGTCGAAAGTCTAAGGGTGTTGGTTTAGGTTCAGTGAGGTCCTAGGAAGGGTCTGGGACAGTCACCGTGACGGGAAGTGACCGGAGTGGCTGGATCGTGAAACAGGGGGAGTTTGGCCGTCTGGTTTCGAGTTTAGTCGACGAGCTAGGGACAGTGTCGAGGTGAACGGAGTTGGGGAATCAATAGGGTAGGACTAGACGATGAGATTGGTGAAGAAAGGGAAGGAAATAGTGCAGGCACGGCGGTGAACCGCTGACGCCGGTCTGAGTTACAGGCTACTGTGGCGAACCGGGTTGGCTCGAGGTAGCCGATGCACTGTAGCAGCGCGTGAGGGCCACGCGCAGCCACTTTGGGCGGTGCGTGGGGGCGCGTGCGGCGGCGATGGGGAAAACGGTCAACATGGTTTTTGGTCTAGGAGTTATGGTGAGTCCAATGGAAGTGGTTTCGGGTTGTGCGGACGTCGTTTGAGTTTAGTTCCGCGAGGGTGAAGGTTTACAGTCCCGGGTTATTACGTTTAGGATTCGGGGAATTTTGAGGAAATTTAGGTGAACCTACGTAGACGTGTTAGTGACGTAATTTGGTGATTGTTGACAGGATCGGGATTTCCCGAGAAAGCTGAGGAACGTGCTGGACGTTCAGGACGTGAGTAAGGCTCAGTACTGTGAGTGGACCCTTTCCTTAAACTCGATCATGCATAACTCTTTTCTATACTTGTTTTGTGGTTTTAATCATAATTCTATGTTTATCGAATGTTTATCGAATATGTTTCGGTTGGTTTTACATTATTATACGTTTTTCGAGAAAATACGGTATTTGGCACGTTTTACGATAAAAGGTTATGATTATCATGTTATAGTTTTGGGATTTTTAAAGAATAACTAGTTTGATTGCTTACAAAGGGATTTTGAAACATGATTTGGTGATTAAATGATTTTCGGAAAGCAGACTTTGATTTTAAAGTTGGAAAGTGGATTCCGGATTTGGGTTCGGAATGACGGTTTTGGATGCTGGAAGGGCATCGGACCAGTGGTTTCGGATTCGGGTTTGGATGTGGATTGGTAAATGGTTTTCAAGTGGTTTTGGGATTGGATTTGCTGGATCTGGATATTGGGTTTAAAGACCCGGATACATGTGATGGGGGACCGGCCGGATTGGGTTTAAAGACCCGGATTGAGTTTAAAGACTCGGGAGTTTAAAGACTCGGATATATTGATTTCCCCCGTAGGCCTTGAGTTTAAAGACTCGAGAGTTTAAAGACTCGGATATGATTAAGGCCTGGATTGAGTTTATAGACTCGGGAGTTTAAAGACTCGGATAGGTCCAGCAAGTTTGATCGGGAAATGATGTTTCTGATACTCATGCTATAGTTTCTATGACGATTTTATAGTGTTTCTGTTTCTTATGTTGTTTTATTAGAATTGAATTATAACTGTGTTAATAACTGTTGGTTATGCATGTGGTTTTCAAAACGGAGGGTTAAACTCGGGTTTTGATAAATGGTTTTAGAACTTTCCTTTTATTATGATCCACTCACACTTTTGTTTTAACTTGCCCTCCAGGCTGTGGAGCTAGTGCGGGGTCTTGACGTCGAGGCAGAGTCCGAGGCATAGACGTGAGGGATCCCGGAATAGTTCAGTCTTCCGTGTGCGTGTAATTTATCGGTTTTTATTTTTCCTGGTATTTTCGTACTATACTCTGTAAACGATCACTTCGGGATCTTTTGTTTAATTACTCCTGCGTCTGACTGGGTTTGAGTGAGTTTTACTTGGGTGTTGTGTCGGGGAGTCAGACGGGAGCGGGATTTACCTCGGGTTTCGGGGTGAAACCGGGGTGGGTCCTGACAGCCAGACTGGCCTCGACAGGCACCGCAGCGTCGACCATGTCTCTCAGAGAAGCATGACTGGCAGTAGTCACACTCGCCCGAATCTCCCCTCGGAGTCCAAGCTCAAACCTCTGGCACTTGTCTTCCTCAGTGCTCACGAAAGGTGCCGCGAACTGGGAAAGTTTACCAAAAGTCTGCTCATAGTCTGCAACGAACATATCCCCCTGCTCCAGCCGCAGGAACTCCGCCTCCCGTGCTGCGCGAAACGATCGCGGGTAATATTGGTCCAGAAATCGGGAACGGAAGACCTCCCAGGTAGTGGTGTGGACAGATCATCCAGACATTTCGAGGCCGTGCCACCACTAATAGGCTCCTCCTTCCAGTAAGAAGGCCGCCAAGGTCACCCGCTCGCCCGGAGGGCAGTGCATTACCGTGAAGATCCTTTCCCACTTGGTAATCCATTCATGAGCATCTTCGGGGTTTGATCCCCCGTTGAAAGGAGTGGCTCCCAGACGTTGAGCCCGTTCAATGCTTGCGCATTCCATATCTCGCTCTAGTTCCTCGTCAGTTCGTATGTGAGGAATCCTCCTTGGAGGCATAACCAACTATCAAGAGGCATAGATCAGATAACATTATCCTTAAACTCGAAAAGTAACTAGTACTAATCGCTAGTCTAGCATGTTGACCACAACCTAGTGCTCTGATACCAAGCTGACAGGACCCGCCCCGATCCCCCTAGGACCACATGGGAACGTGCCCTGCTCCCGTCTGACACCCAAAATAACGTTCCAATTTTAACGGATGTAAGTTCAAAAGAATAAATAACCAAATAAAGTTATACATCAAATCCGAAATAAACCGATGTCAGACAAGGGATAAAGTTCCAAATTACAAATTGCGAGCACGACTCTAAAATAAACCTGCGGGAAAACCACCCAACAGGAGATCAGGTACGCGGGAGTAGATCTATGCCTCAGCCTCAGGATCCTCCTTTACCTCAGTAGCACAGCCTGGAGGGGTTACCAAAACATTAAGGGTGAGTGGGCCGAAACTCAAGTTTATAAGACCGTTTAATAAGTAAAACATATAATTTACCCCTCAGTTTTCCAAACATGCATGCATCAGAATTTAAAACCATAAATCATATAATATGAACCATAAGGTATGTAATAAAACCATAAACATAATTATAGCCACTGTACTATACACTCCAATCCTGACATCCCCGATGTCTTACGTCCCTGACGTCCAATAAGGTCACAGTCCCAAGGCTACGCGTGCCACTCGGGGTCTCAATCCCGAATCAAATCCCCGAACCCTATCCGGGTACGGCATCTCAAATGCCTAGCGTCCTAGACGCTCGACGTCCCTGACGTCAAATTATAGCAATCCTGCTCCTGAGTCATTTTACAGTCCGGTTCCTCCGTAGAATAACCCCTCGCAGGCAATGCGTTGTGACCGCTCCGGGGTACCACATCCGGAGGAGACAGTATCACAAGAATGGATCTATACAGTGCAGTACCAAAAACATTTTATTGATATCCACATGCAAAACATATATACATAGATAAAATCCAAACCAATCTTTAAGTTTCACCAAACGGGTCTCAACCCCAAATACCGTGAAACGTGCCATAATCATAATTTCAATATCCTCAAAACCGTTTCTTGATTCCATCATGTGAATATATAAGTAAATCAGAAAACATTTAAGCATGCAAGGGTTTAATGAAATCGGGCCCACTCACAGTACGATCTCGCGGCGAATCTGCGCGTACGGACCTGTACCGGGATTATCGTACAATTCCTGTCAGTTCAAATCACACGTAAGGGTCACTATAAGTCTTAAACATTTATCCAAAAAGTTCGAAACAAAAACCAGCTCGGGGAAATCGTCCAACACGTTTCCCGAGACAACCGGCCCTAAACTGACCCTCCTAACTATCTCAGATCAACATGGTTAATTCACCAAAAATGTTCAGAATGATGAGAGGAATAAAAGTCATGTTGATCGTGATCGGCGATAAGCCTCAACGCGCCCTCACGCGTCGCCGAAAGTGGCTGCGCGTGAAAGTCACGTGCCTGACACTATAGCTGCTACAGTGTCACCTTCCTTACCCGAATGTCTGTAATACGGGCCTGCCACCTGCGGCTTGACCCGGTTGATTACCCATCAATTCCTACTCGATTTCAATCTGATTTGATCCTAACATGTTAGTCAACCATCCAATTTAAGTTCTGAGACATTAATTAGCCAAAACAATTCCTTAAATGGCCCTTCGACCCGTGATCATCCAAACGGGTTGATCACCCCAACTCACTGGTTTCCAAACCATAATCAAATTAACCTTACAGGAAGCATCATAGGATCAAAACGAACTGAAAAACACAATCAATTGAACCAACACTCACCCGGAAGCAGTCGTCCAAACCTCTGAAATTTCTCTGAACACGGCAGTCACCGTCCCAGCTCACCTGTGGCTGGTTACCTTCGATTTTGATATGGATGTGTTCTAAAAATTCCCAGAAGACTAAACTAAGCCTTGGCTCAGTCCAAAAAGTACCAGAAATTGAAAACCCGATTTCCCTCCAAATTTTCCCAAAATGGTTTCTCTCTGGTTCCTCACCAATTCTCAGTTCTTTCAACGGCAGAGTGAAGCTCACTCACATTCTACTCAGTTTTAAACAACGTAAGCCATCCCAGAGGCTCGTGGAAGTCCAATCTGTCCACTGAGATTTGTTCCCCGAAAAGCTTCGATCGAAATTAAACAATGTGGCCGTGCTGGGTGGATGAATCAGACCACGTTCTGATGCTCCTAAACTTTTAAACATTCCTTTCTTTCCAGCACACACTTGCATAAACAATTGGGCACTCAGAACCACCGCACATGGTGGTGCCGCCCATGTTCCCCCGCGGTTGCTACAGTAACCCAGGGTAAAATGACCAAAATGTCCCTAGTTCAGAAATTACCAAAACGCCCTTCACTTTCCAGACCCGTAACTCAGCCATCCGAAGTCCGATTTTAGCGTGCCGCCTGTCTACGGACTCAGGGCATCGAGACCTACCTAACGGTCCTTGAGTCATGTGAAAATTAGTTGCCAAACGAAAAGTCAACATTTTCGCCCACATCGTCCAAATTATGGTAATGCCCCTGAACTTCCGATAGTCATAAATTTTTTCCCTGATCGTCCGAATTGGACGTGCCACCTGTCAATGGACTCGTGACGTCCCGAACTACGTCACGGTCATTGGTCAAAGTCTGTTTGACCCACCAATCAAAAAGTCAACAATTTGGCAAAACAATTCACAGGGGGAAAAACGTCAATTCATGCAATAATTTTACAATATTAAAATCCTCAAATTTCCGGGGTGTTACATAGCATTTTACCCTTCGTATCGTGTTAACCATAACTACTTCACCTAAACTCCGATTTTGGCGTGCTGCTTGTCTTCGAACTCAGGATTCTAAGACTTTCATAACGCTCTTCCCAGAATCCCTATATGAGATTCCAATTAAAAAGTCAACATTTTGACTTTTCTCCTAAGGGAAAAAATCGTCATTTTGTGCAATTTACCAAACTTTCCTCTCCTTTGAAGGTCCAAGTCGTTACATGAAATGCAGCTTGACAACTCATTGTCCTTCTCTCTCTGTCACATTCCACAACCAGCCTCCTCTCTCTCTCTCTCTCTCTCTCTCTCTCTCTCTCTCTCTCTCTCTTTCTTTCTCTCTCTCTCTCTCTCTCTCTCTCTCTCTCTCTCTCTCTCTCTCTCTCTCTCTCTCTCTCTCTCTCTCTCTCTCTCTCTCTCTCTCTTTCTCTCTCTCTCTCTCTCTCTTATTTCTTCCTCGTTTTTCTCTTGTTTTTCCTTCTCAACCGTGCACTCCAAAAACACACACAACATACATTTCACATATAACTCAGAGCACACACACAAGGGCAGTGGCGCTAGGATATAAGGGATAAGGACAGTTGCCCTTCCCCCTATTCAATCACAACAAAAAACCCACAAAGAAAATTAACAAAATACCCTTCCTTGCAATTTATCATATTGCCCCTACGTAGTTTAGACCCAGAACGTAACCGTATAGTCTCTATTTTATGCATGCCACCTGTCAACGTACTCGGGAGACCGAGACCTTCATAACAGCCCTCTCGAATCACCTAAACGAGGACCTGGTAAAAAATTCAAAACTTTGACTTAGGGGAAAAATAATCATTTTCTCTTGAAATTTTTTAATTTCAAGTTTCCTCGAGATCCGGGTTGTTACAACCTACCCTCCTTAAAAACATTTCGTCCTCGAAATTTACAATCTAGTTAAATCCATATTCTAATTCTAATCGAACATCCCAAATCAATCATATGAGCATAAGTTCACATACGGTTCACCACACAAGACACTAATATCGAGGAATCCCACATTTACATCACACAACCATATCTCAACTCCAATCTACAAATAAAAAGGGAAACCGAGAAAATCGTACTTCCATCTCATATCATAGTTATCGAGCTCATAATATCTTAAATCTTTCTCGAGCTCGTATTCTAAATCCAAGACAGAAACTCAAAAACAAAACCATAACCAATGCATATACGAACATGCCAATGCACAATAATCATAATCATAATCATATTAAACCATCTCATCTAAAACACACAATCAACAATCACTCTGAAGCTTACACATTTTCCAACACATACAAATACATGTAAATATATAACATTCACAATTCGACCTCATAATCCAGACCACTAACAGCCCTACAACTATCCAGGGCTCATCTACTAGTCTCATCTAATCACTAGGTCGTACACGGGGCACGTAATTTGGAGGCACGAAATCAAAAATATCACAAAACCTTATCTCTAATACCAAGTTAATATGACTCCACCCGAAACACTCTAGAGAAATACACTTGGGTCTTGCTCCTGTCTGACAAGAATAAAAAAATACGCATGAAACCTTAGCAAACCGAGGATACACACAAGTTCCTCTAGTTCATGCCTTCGCCTATCAAACCTCAATTCTTGCGCATCGGGCCTGGAAGGTCACAAAACCAAGAAAAAGTGTGAGTGGACAAAAAGAAATAGTTTTAAAACATTATTTTAAAACAACCGGTATTTACCCTCCGTTTTTCCAAAACCATGCATGCATAGAAAAACCCATTTCACTTCGATTAAAATGAAATACAATTTATAATTCTCAACAAACGTAAAAAGTGTCTTAAAGCAAAAACCCATATGAAACGATTGAACCACCAATAAGTCAATGTAATCATTCATATAAAATTTTACATCACATAAACCCACACATGGCTAGCATAGTAATCACACAACAACCAAACCCATCATCATCATAATATCAATCCTCAACCCACTACACCATTAGCAGGTACACCACTCGGGATATAGAGCCCAGCTCGACATTCGAGTGTGGACCTCACACACTCATTCAGGATCTGGAGCCCAACTCGACGTCTGAGTCAGCACCAAACTAGTCAACAAGCATCATATCAACAACACACATTCAATCCATATCCAATATCACCACCTAATTCACATATTGTCAACTCAACGTCGTCATGTACTCATACACAATTAATCACATTCAAACCATCCTTAAAGCACAAGCAACAACCTCAATTATCATATCACAAGTGCACTACTGGTCTGCCATCACATACTCACTCGGGCTACAAAACCCAGCTCAACGTCGGAGTGGAAACTGACTCAGGATACAGAGCCCCCGGCTCGACGTCTGAGTCCCCATCACACACTTGTCTCAGGATATAGATCCTTGCTCGACGTTTGAGACTACTCATCATAATACCAGAACATATCCACATATAACCACATCAAGACCCATAGTTTTGTATAAAGCATTCAGAAATAGTATGGAAATTATAATTATTCCAAAATCACAATATTACATGCCACAAAACCACATTCAATTCGAAATCCTAGTCAGAACGGTATCTTAAAAATCGTTTACAAAAAATCTCGAATAACATGCAATAAAATATTAATAAAATAATCATAAAATCACCGAAATTTCATAAATTCCCAATCAATACAATATCATCAATATCACATAAAAAAACCATTTAAATCATGTAAATATGCATGCATAATAATTTAGGAAAAAGAAAGTCCACACGCACACCTCTGTATCGTCGAATATCATTGTGCACGCCTCCCCGTAACTTTCGAGAATCTCAGAACCTGTCATAAATCACATCCAAAGGTTATTAACCATCCCAAATATCTCTTATTTTAATCCCACATTTTTTCGTGATTTTTAAACCGATTTAAAACGAACCCTAAACCTTTGGACAACCAAAAGAACCCTGAGACAACGTCTGATCGCCTCAAAAATTGAATCGTTGGACTCGTAACATCAAATACTAAACCGTCACGTTGAACACATATCAAAAACAGGCCCCACGCGCCCACACAAGTGACCTTAAATGGTTACGTGTGGGACTCACGCGCCCAGCTACAGTATTGTCTTCCTCACCGAACTCGCTGGTCGCCGAACCCGACTACCCGACCCGAGTTTATTTCGTTCATTTTCAGTTTTTCCTATTATAACTTGACCAACAGTTTCTAATCTAACATAGAAGAATATCTGTATGATTAGAACATGGAAAATCACATCAAAAACGGCTTGACCAAGTGATGACTCATGACCAACTTGAACCCCTACTAACAGGGGCGATGCCAGCGTCCAAAACTTTGTCTGGTTAGTCAGCTACAATCGCAGAGACTTAAGGAAGATTATAGGGAGACTGATTTCAAGCTTCCTCTAAGTAAACTAGTCTAGCAAACCCAGACCCGAAAAACCCTTCACGGCTCACCGCCTTTCTCTCTTGTTAGAGTCCATGAACAGCCTCCTTCCTCTTCTAGTTCTCTTCTCCTCTCTATCTCTCTCTCTCTCTTTCTCTCTTGTTTCTTCCTCATTTTTTTCTTGTCAGCAATGCACTCCAAAAACACACTCAACACACAACTCACATATAATTGAGCGCACACACACACACACACACACACACACACACACACACACACACACACACACACACACACACACACACACACACACACACACACACACACACACACACACACACACACACACACACACACACACACACACACACACACACACACACACACACACACACACACACACACACACACTAGGATATAAGTGATAAGGACATTTTTCCTTCCCCTATTCAACCACAACAAAAATCCCACAAAGAAAATTACCAAAATACCCTTTCTTTCAAAATTACTAGATTCGACTCAAAACGTAACCATTTGATCTCAGTATTGGCATGCCGCCTGTCAACATACTCAAAAGACCAAGACCTTCGTAACGGTCCTCTCGAATCACCTAAACGAGGTCCGGATAAAAAAGTCAACACTTTAACTGGGAAAAAAAAGTCAACTCTTGGACTTCGGGCCAAAATCGTCATTTCCTCCATAAATTTTTCAATTTCACATTTCCCTCGAGATCTGATTCATTACAACTACCCTCCGTTTACCAACACATACAAATACGTGTAAATATAGAACATTCACAATTCGACCTTATAATCCAGACCGCTAATAGCCCTACAACTATCCAAAGCTTGTTTACTAGTCTCATCTCATTACCAGGTCATACATGGGGCTCGCAACTCGGAGACATGAAATCAACAACACAACAGAACCTTAGCTCTGATACCAAGTTGATAGGACCCTACCCGAGACACACTAGAGGGATATGCTCAAGTCCTGCTCCCGTATGAAAAGAATAAAAAATACGCATGAAACCTTGTCAGATCAGGGATACACACAAGTTCCTCTAGTTCATGTATCTGCCTATCGAACCTCAATTCCCGTGCAACGGCCCTAGAGGGTCACAAACCCAAGAAAATGTGTGAGTGGATAAAAATAAATATTTTAAAACATTCTTTTAAAACAGCCAGCATTTACCCTTCGTTTTTCCAAAATCATGTATGCATACGAAAACCATTTCACTTTGAATAAAACAAAATATAATTTATAATTCTCAAAAAACGTAAAAAGTGTCTTCAAGTCAAAAACCACATGAAACCATCAAACCACCAATAAGTCAATGTAATCATTCATATACAATTTCACATCACGTAAACCCACACATGGCCATCATAGTAATCACACAAAACCTAACCCCATTATCATCAAAATATCAATCATCAACCCACTACTAGAACTTGTGACAGGACCCGTCCCAATCCATCTGAATTATCGTGGGATGTGCCTACTCCCGTCTGACACCGCGTGTCAAACTAGGGATAAATTGACACCCGCTTGGGATCCATTAGAGTACGCCAGGATCAGCGGTGGCATGTGATGTCTCCATCTTTGATACAGCCCACATCCACGATCAACGTGAAAGGTATTAAAACCATAAAAGCTGTGAGTGGACAAAACAACAGTTTATCAAAATCATTCATATCCAAAATACATTTATACCTTTCACGTAAAAGCATGCATACATCATAAAACAGTTATTTCAAATGCTTTCTCGGAAGTAAGACGTATTTCTTCCCAAATCAAACACGGTGAAAAAATGCTTCTCAATCCAAGTCATCATCTCAGTAGGGTCTCAACCCAAAAATCAAATCATACAGGGCCTCTGTCCAAAACCAAATCAAGCAAACCAGAACGGAACCTCAGCCCAAATCATAGAACACGTGGGAATACATCCCATGGGAACTCATCCCAATGTCAATCACAATTCTAATCCTAGCACATGTGAATATAACTCAGGACCGTTCATAATCCTAGCATGTCGCCGTGAACACATCACTCGCCGTGACCCTCTCTAGATCTTCTCGAACACATCGATGATCGATCTAAGAGACTAACATCAGTACTCCTAAGTCGAGCCTCCCTTGGTCATTGCTTCTCGTGTCTGCTCGACAATAAGCACTGCATCGTGACCTCTCCATAAGGAACACATCTGTAGTCTGAAGACGAGCGTCACGATCATCAATAGGGCCTCAAACGTGAAACATCACCAGATGGGTCACAGCCCAAAAACCAGTGTCCTACGGCACTTCATATCCCAGGATTCCTCGAATCCTATCAAATCCACAACTGGGTCTCACGCTTGAAATATCTTTCGTAAAACTCATAATTGGGTCACAGCCCGACTTATCTCACGTTTGACTATACTCTAAGTCAAACCTCAAATCAACTGGGTCATATGCCCGAAAGATATTTCCAAAGCTGAAAACTAGTTCTTATCTCTAAAACACTTTCAAATCATCTTTCAACTGGGACTCATCCCTGAATCTCGATTTCATGCATCTTCGTGAAATCCTCAAAACCGTAAATCAATTCCTCAGTTTCACACCTCTCTGTGAAACCTTCGGAATCACATAAAACATAAGCATGTAGTACACTCGGTCGAATCTCAACCATCATATAAAATAGAAATCTCGAACTACGTGCAATAACGCATTATCCTCCGAAAATGCCAAACAATTAATATTTAAATCATATGCACTCAAGGAATCTCAAATCATGTTCATAAAGACATATAAAAAAAAGTCCACTCACGGACCGTTCAAGCTGCGCCTCGATATGCGTGCCATAAGCCTCTCTGGGCTAATCCAACCTCTCCGGGTCACCCAGACCTATCTAAAACATACTCAAAGGTTACTATCAACCTAGAAAATTCCTAATCAAGAATCCCCAACATTCTCGAAATAGCCAACGTGTCCCGGACACACTTCCCTAGGCTTTAAACCTCAATTTGACCAACCTAACGATCTTCGATCGACTCGAAACCACCACCATTGGATTTGTATCGTTGAAATATTTAAAATGGTTCTGGTCCCACCTCAAAAAGTATGCCCACACGCCCCAAGCGCTAGTCAAAGTGGCAGGTCAATGGTTACCAAAAAGTCAACGTTAACGTCAGCAGTCAATGGTCAAAGATAAGATTGACGTCATCGCTGACGTTAGCAGTGATGTCATCACTAACAAGTGTTAGTCTGACATGTCACACTTGACTTGATGACATCATCGATGACATCATCATCCATGTCCTCTGTCCAAGTCAACCCGATTTATTATTATAGGTCGCGTAGACCCGCGGACCCGACTCGGTCCGTTCTTCCACCTCTAGCCACCATTTTTGAAGCCGTTGCTTCTAGTGTGATCATCCAAACATCCCTAGTCGATTTATGGCTTCAAAATACAGAAAAACAGCCTAGAAGTTACATAGGCAATCGATGAATAGCGGCCCTATTTTTCCCCCGTTGATGGCCTTCGATTCCGGCCACCTCCTACCTTGAAAATTAGCCCATTCAACTCGTCTAAATCCCTAGAACTTGCTAGGATCAATCCAAACCTTCAAAAATGTCCATAATCCCATTTTCGATTTTTGAACTATAATTGGGTTTCAGGTTTACCTTTTCCCGTGGCTTCCTCTGCCGTCCACGACAGTTCTGTAGCCTCTCACGACATCCCTCAGTCCCTCACTCACCCACATCCACTCTCTTGGCCTCATACTGAAACAAATGGGGGAAGGAAGTGATTTTGGGCTTTCGGATTTGGTTAATCGAATGAAAAAGATGAAGATGAAGGGGGTGGGTGCATGTATGTGGGGTGATAGGTAATGGATGAGTGACACTTGTCACTCATCCATTAGACCTTAAAAATATCTGGGGTCCACTCAAGATAAAAGTCCACCCGTCTCGTAATTCGTGTAATAGTTCCCCGAATATTCCGTGACCCATAAATTTCTCGTCGAATGTCCTATTTTGACGTGTTGCCTGTTTATGGACTCGTATCGACTCGATCTACGTAACAATCCTCGGTCTACATGCATTGGACCTTCCGGGTCAAAAGTCAACTTTTTACCCTCGTTTAGGGCAAAATCGTAACTTCACCCTGTACGTCCTATAATCCTTGACTAATCCTCGATTAGCCTCGCTAATCTTCGATTAATTCTTAATTAATCCCAAAATTTTGGGACGGTTCGTTACAAGGTGCACCACTCGGGATATGGAGCCTAGCTCGACGTCCGAGTGCGGACCTCATACATTCACTCATGATATGGAGCTTAGCTAAATGTCTAAGTGAGGACTAACTCAAGAATTGGAGCCCGGATTGATGACTAAGTCAGCAACAAACTAGTCAACAAGCATCATATCAACAACACGCATTATTCCATGCCACAAACCACATTCAATTCAAAATCACAGTCAGAACGGTATCTGAAACATAGTTTACAGAAAACCTCGAATAACATGCAATAAAATATTCACAAAATCACCAAAATTCACATAATTCCCAATCAATCTAATGTCATAAAATCACCAAGAAACCCATTTAAATCATGTAAATATGCATGCATAATAGTTTAGGGAAAAGAAAGTCCACTCACACACCTACGTATCGTCGAATCTCACTTTGCACGCCTCCCCATAATTTCTAAGAATCTCAGAACCTGTCATAAATCACATCCAAAGGTCATTAACCATCCCAAATATCTCCTATTTTAATCTCACAATTTTTTAGGATTTTTGAACAGATTTAAAACAAACCCTAAAACTTCAAACAACCAAAACAACCTCGAGACGATGTCTAATCGCCTGGAAAATTATATCGTTGGACTCGTAACATCAAATACTAAAACTTTCATGACAGGACTCGCCCTGATTATCGCCTCGATAACCGGGGAGAATCCTGCTCCCTTCTGACAATTGAACACAAACAACCAAAATAACCACACAAATATACATTACACATACTGTCAGACCAGGGAAAAAGTACGATACAACCAACGGTACAACCAGTCAACAGTATCACAGAGCATGGTTACAAAACAAGATACGGATAAAACCCTACTCTGTGAACTAACTACACCGCAACGGGAAAACTTCATGCCTCTGCCTCTGCCTCGGCGTTAGCCCCCAAAACTTGTACGACGACATGAAGGGTATTAAAACAGAAAAGTGTGAGTGGACTAAAACAAATGGTTCTGGAAAACAGTCTTAATGAAATCGGGGTTCACCCTCCAGTTTCAAAACACGCATGCATAACTAAGTATCTGAAAACACGTTTATGAACCGTATGGAAACCGTTACAGTAGATAACTATAAAATCATGTAAAACCGAACGTAACATCAACGAATCAAATCTGCTAGATCCATCCGAGTCTTTTAACTCACATATCAGGCTTTCCCCGGATATCAACGAGTCTTTAAACTCAAAACACAATCAATAGGGCCTCGGGGGACATCACAGAAACCGAGTCTTTAAACTCAACATGTCTCAATCAAGGGCCCTCCCCCATCATAACTTAACCGGTTCTTTAAACCCAAAACCAGATCAAGGAACCGTACCGGGTCTTTAAACCCAAAATCATGTGTAAATCTTAACAAATTCAGGATCCATCATGATCCAAATTCCAAAACCAATTCGAACTCACATTTAATCAAAATAGGACTTATGTTCGAATTTCACGTTCAAGTCTCGAAATCTTACTCACAAATAATAACCCAATCATCATTAAAATGTAATATGCACAAATCGTATGAAATCACTCATCAAACCATCATCAAAGTATCGGAGAAACCATAGTCTTGAAATACGTAAAATGCGATAAATCACATCGAAAAACGTGCAATCACGTCAAGCAGAAATATCATAAATATAAACATAAAATCATATATAGAAACATAAAATCATATATAGAAACATAAAACAAGTGAGTAAAAACAGTTATGCATGCTCGGTTAGAAATCAAAAGTCCACTCACGAAGTTCGAACGCGTCAATCAGGTCCCGTACGCTCCTCAGCCGTCTCGGGAATATTCTGGCCTGTCAAAGATCACAATTTGGGTCACAAACACGTTCATTAAGCTTATATTAATTTCCCCAATTTTTTTGGGATTTTTTCAACGTAATTAAATTAAAATCATAAACCTTCGAACTCTCCAAACTATCCTGAACGACGTCCAATCAACTCGAAATTTATCTCAAAATGTTCGTTACATTGAAATGATCAAATCACATGTTGACTGTGACCAGAGATATGGCCTCACGCGCCCTCACGCGCCGCCCAAAGTGGCTGCGCGTGAAAGCCACGCGCCCTGCACAGTAAGCTACAATGTCGTCGTCCTTACCCGTTTTCCTGTTAAACGGGTTAAAGACCCGCAACACGGCCTGGTTCAAACTCCTTCAATTCCAACTTAATTCTTTCAATCCTTTCACCGAAATCCTTCCATTCTATCCTAATTTAAGTTCTCCATTACTAATTACACACATCAAGCCTTTAATCCATCATTTTTCTCGAGATCAAACACACGGTTTTAACTTTCGAAACTCACTCAAATTGACTAGTTTTCTAATTAAATGATACTGAAGCATCTCAATACGTAAATGGATGTTTTACAATAACCAATTTCACAACTCCTTACCTGTAGGTAGTCGTACTCAACCTTGAATTTTTCCAGAATCTGGAACTTCAGTTCTTGGCCAAACCACGATCAACTTCCTTCGATTTTGGTGTGGTTGAAGTCGAAATGAGTCCAGAAGACTGTTTCTAACCTCTGTTTAGCTCCCCTCAACCCACAAATTAAATTCCGAATTTTCTCTCCATTTTCCCAGTTTTTTCCCGATTTGGTTTTCTCTCTGGTTTCTCAGTTTTTTCCTCACAAATTCAACTTTCAACTGACTCTCACTTCTCTGTTTTCAATCCGTTCTTCACAGCAACCTAAGGAATCTCAGTCCCTTTGTGTTTTCTGTTTCCCGCAACTGACCCAAAACAATTACAAAATGCACCCATGCTCTGTTCTTCACAGTGCACCCAGCACACTCACTTTGTTTAAATTTCCCACTGCCTACACTTGTGCCACTAATCAATCCTCTCTTAGTGACAATTGTCACTTCATTAGTTAAACAATTCACTCAACAATCATCACGGCTGATTTAAAATTCCACCATATGAATTACCATTTTACCCTTCCTTCACAAAATTACCAAAATGCCCTTCCTCCTTCTAGAATCATAACTTTTTCGTCCGAGGTCCGTTTTCAACGTGCCGCCTGTCTACGGACTCAGGGCATCGAGACCTTCCTAATGATCCTAGAAGTTCGTGAAAAACACGTATCACGAAAAAAGTCAACTTTAACCTTACTATTCACAAGGGCAAAAACGCCATTTCGTACATTATTTTACAAAGTTACATCCTTTGAGTTTTCGGGGCGTTACATTCATGTTAAACACATATAAAAAATAGGCCCCACGTGTAACGACCCGCCCCAGAAATTAAAGTTAAGATAGTGATTAAGATGAGATTAGTGAGCTTAATCAGTGGTTAGTTGGTCTCGTTGGGGTCGCTAGTATAGAATGACGATTTTACCCCTGATTCGGGTAAATAGTTGACTTTTCGTTCGGGTGGTCAATTGGGTATTGACCAATGACCATGATGTAGTTTAGGACGTCACGAATTCATAGGCAGGTGGTACGCCCGATTCCGACATCCAAGGAGGAAGGTATGATGTTCGGAAGGTTGAGGGCATAACCGTAATTTGGTTAAAATAGGGGGAATAGTTGACTTTTTGTATGATCGGGTTTTGAGATGTTGACCTAGGATGGTTAGGTAGATCTTGTCGTCCTGAGTCCAACGACAGGCGGCACGTATTCATCGGACTTACGATGTGCGAGTTACGGGTCAAGGAAGTTAGTGGCATAATAGTAAATTTGGATTAAAAAGAAGGACATTTTGGTCTTTTGGCTGTTTGGGATTGTGCACACCAGATGAGGACACGTGGTGGATATTTTGGAAAGGGACTATTGGATTGTGACATGTGGCAAGTGTGTAGTGGGTTATACACAATTGTGCACGGGTCCAATAATTTGGGATTTAACCGTGCAATGTGTGCTGTGTGTGTTTGTTCGCAGAGAAGAATAGAAAACAGAGGGAGAGAATTGAGAGAATTGAAGGGTGAGCGTGGGTATTGGTGAGTTGTGAGTGTGTGAGAGTGATCAGAGGGTGGAAGAGTGAACTGGTGAGCGGTTGGGGGGAGTGAAATCGTGCAAGAACACGGTGGTCGGGGCAGTCGGTTTTCAGAGAAAACAGAGAAGAACTGAGGGAGCACGTGGTGGTGGTGGCCATGTACGGTGCAAGTGGGCTCGTGGTGGTGTCGTGAAGGGTGGAAGGAGTCGACCAGCCCCAGCGGAGCTTGCGACGGCAACTGACGGACAGGTAATCCCTCATCCCTGTATCTTTGCTCTATTTTGCCGCCAAGTTTCAAATCGAAAGTCGTGAGTTTAAGGGTTGAATCGAAGAGTCTAGGGAGGTCTAGGGGACTCAGTTGAGGGCTGGGTGTCTTCTGGTTGTGCTGCCGTGACGGGGGAGTACACGGAGGAGGCTAGACGACGGAAGGTGCCCTGTGTGCCCTGTTTTTCCGTTTTGTTTCAATTGTAAAGTCGTGAAGTCTGGGGTAGAATCGACGGTTTTGGTGAGTTGGGTGTGACTCAGTAAGGTCCTAGGAAGAGTTTAGGGTCGACACCGTGACGGGGGAAGACCTGGGTGGCCGGAGAAGGAAACAGGGGTTTATCGGATTCTGGTTTCGAGCTTAAGTCGACGAGCTACGGGATGAGTCGAGGTCTGTGGAGTTGGGGAAAGGATAGGGTAGGTCTGAACGAAGCAGTGGGCGAAGAAAGGAGTCGATTTGGTGCAGGTACGGCGGAGAACCGTGGACGCCGGTTCAAGATGTAGACAGTGTGCTGAACCGGGTCTGCTCGAGGTTGAAGAAGTACTGTAGCTGGCGCGTGAGGGCCACGCACAACCACTTTGGGCGGTGCGTGGAGGCGCGTGCGGCGGTTCTGGGGAAAATGGTCAACATGGTTTATGGTCTAGGAGTTGTGATAAGTCCATTAGAATTAGTTTCGGGTTATTCGGACGTCGTTTGAAGTTAGTTTCGCGAGGGTGAAGGTTTAGGGTCCCGATTTGTTATGTTTAGGATTCGGGGAATTTTGTGGAAATTAGATGAACCTTCGTGGGTATGTTAGTGACGTAATTTGGTGATTGTTGACAGGATCGGGATTTCCCGAGGAAGCTGAGGAACGTGCTGGACGTTCAGGACGCGATTGAGGGCTCGGTACTGTGAGTGGACCCTTTCCTTAAACTCGAACATGCATAACTGTTTTTCTATAATTGTTATATATATATATATATGATTTCCTGAATGTTAGATTTATGATGTGGTTTTATATAATTGTACGGTTTTCGAGAAATAACGTATTTGACACGTTTCACGAGAAATGTCGATTTCTGAAGTTAATGCCATGGTTTTGGGGATAAAATGGGTTTTGGAACATGATTTCGATGATCAAGGGTTTTCGGTTTTAAAATCGGATTTCAGAAAGCGGGACTTGGTTTTAAAGTTGGAAAGTGGATTTCCGGATTTGGGTTCGGAATGACGGTTCGGGATGCTGGAAGGGCATCAGACTAGTGATTTCGGATTCGGGTTTGGATACAGATTTAGAAATGGTTTTCAAATGGTTTTGATTGGATTTGCTGGATCTGGTTATTGGGTTTAAAGACCCGGATATTGATTTGACGGGGGACGGGCCCGGATTGAGTTTAAAGACTCGGGAGTTTAAAGACTCGGATATATTGATATTTCCCTCGTAGGCCTGTTGAGTTTAAAGACTCGGGAGTTTAAAGACTCGGATATTATTAAGGCCTGGATTGAGTTTAAAGACTCGGGAGTTTAAAGACTCGGATAGGTCTAGCAGGTTTGATCGGCAAATGATTGGTTGAACTTTATGCTTTACGTTACGGTTTTTATGATGTTTATGATATGGTTTTTATACCTGTTTTATAGTGTTTCTGTTTCTTATGATGTTTTATGACGATTGATGGATAATTTTTTTCATAACTAGGTTATGCATGTGGTTTTAAAACGAAGGGCTAAACCCGATTTTCTTACAAATGGTTTTAGAACTTTCCTGATATTATGGTCCACTCACACCTTCTGTTTTCAATTGCCCTCCAGGTCATGGAGCTAGCGCAGGGTCTTGACGTCGAGGCAGCGTCGGAGCCATAGAAGAGCGACCTCGGAGTGTTTAAATTTTCTTCCGTGTGCGTGTAAATGTTATCGGTTTTGTTCCTTCGTATTTAGTACTATGCTCTGTAAACTTGACTCCGGGATGTGTAAATGTTTCTTCTGCGTCTGACAATGGTACTTTAGTGATCTTTCTTATTTTATTTGGCTTTTAGTGTCGGGGTGTCAGACAGGAGCAGGATTTACCTCGGGTTTCGGGGTGAAACGGGGGTGGGTCCTGACACCACGTGTCCACCTGTGCCACCTGAAGTGCTTGCGCGTGGGACTCACATGCATAGCTATAATGTCGTCTTTCTCACTCGACTCGCTGGTTTATCGGGTCGCTAGACCCGACGACCCGACCCAGGTTTATTTCATTCATTTTTTTAGCCTTTTTCGTTTCTAATTTGACTAACACTCTCTAATCTAACATAGAAGAAGATCTGTATGATTAGAACACGGAAAATCATCTCAAAAACGGCTCGACCCAGTGATGACTCACGGCTAACCTGCATCCCTGCTAACAGGGCGATCCCAACATCCAAAGTTTCAACTAGGCAATCAGTTACAGTAACAGGGACTTAAGGAAGATGATAGGGAGCTGAATTTCACGCTTCCTCATCGAAAACTAGTCTAGCAACCCTAGACCCAAAAAACCCTTCACGGCTCACCGTCCTTCTCTCTCTATCACAGTTCATGACTAGCCTCCTTCTTCTTCTAGTTTTCTTCTTCTATCTCTCTCTCTCTCTCTCTCCCTCTCTCTCTCTTTCTCTCTCTCTCTCTCTTTCTCTCTCTCTCTCTCTCTCTCTCTCTCTCTCTCTCTCTCTATCTCTCCCTCTCTCTCTCTCTCTCTCTCTCCCTCTCTCCTGTTTCTTCCTCATTTTTCTCTTTTTTTCCTTCTCAGCCACACACTCCAAAAACATACATAACACACAACTCACATATAACTCAGCACACACACAAGGGCAGTGGCACACAAATATAAGGGATAAGGACACTTATCCTTCCCAAAGAAAATTACCAAAATACATTTCCTTCACAAATTACCATATTACCCTGATGTAGTTTAGACCTGGAATGTAACCATATTATCTCCGTTTTTGTCACGCTGCCTGTCAATGTACTCGGGAGATCGAGATCTTTATAACAGTCCTCTTGAATCACCTAAACGAGGTCCAGGTCAAAAAGTCAACACTTTGAATTTCACAAAAAAAGTCAACTATTTGATTTAGGGGCAAAATATTCCTTTCTCCTTAAATTTTCTAAGTTCATGTTTCCTCGAGATCTGGGTCGTTATAAGTAATCACACATAACCAACAATTACCAGTAATTCAAACAACCAATTAGTCCTTGATGCTCAAACAACAATCACCATATCATATCCATAGTACTGGCAGGAAAACCCATTAGGAAAATAGAGCTCAACTTTGGACGTCCGAGTGTGGACCAACCTAGGAAACAGAACCTAGCTCTAGACATTCAAGTATGGACTGACCCAGGAAACAGAGCACAACTTTGGACATCTGAGTCATGACCCAATCACTAGTCTCATGAAAAAGAGTCTTGCTCTAGATGTCTAAGACTAATCCAATATCTAGCTCAAGAAAGCAGAGTCGTGCTCTGGACGTCCGGGTACCAACCATGTCTGAGGAGGGTTGACTGTGGAAAACTATTCAAAAATATGAAGAAAACATACCATTATAGCATACATCAATTCCATAAAACTGAATCCACATTTCAAAATCTGGGCCCAAGCTTAAAACACAGTTTTCGTAAAATCACGTAAAACGTGTGCTCCAAATAATTTATTAAAAATCATCAAAAATCATTTAAAAATCATAATTGAACCATCACCACGTAAATCATGTAATAAAGCAATTAAAATAATCAAATATGCATGCATAATAATTTGGAAAAATAAAAGTCCACTCACACTCTGTCCACGCAGGCGAATTTTGAGTTACATGCTCTTCGGTAAATTTCGAGAACTTTACCTCCTGTCATAAATCACTACTAGAGGTTACTAACGACTCAAATAACCTTATATTTAATTCCCTTAGTTTTTGGGATTTAAATAAAAATTTAAGACTATGCATAACACTTCAGATAGTCAAAAATGCCTCGAGACGATGTTCGTTGGTCTCGAAAATTATACCAATATGTTCGTAAGATCGAATACTCAAATAACCATATTAATCGCATCTCGATGAAAGGTGACACGTGACCTCACGAGCCACTAACAGCCTTTGTGTGTGTCCTAAAGCGCCCTACACGCGATCCGGTTCTCTACAACTCAGGTCGCCCGACTCGGTAGCCATGACCTAACTCAAACTTCCTTTTTTCAACCGTTTTTCATGTTTCAAATGTCCAAATTTACCCAATCGATCCTAGAAGAAGATCCATCAACTCAAAATACATAAATACTTACCCCAAAGGTTAGCCCAATGCTCCAAACTTTTGGCCATGTTTCCAAGGTCAGCCCTACAGCCTTCCCGCTTCCAAACCTTTATCTTTCTAGCTCAAGATGATGGTAGGGACTCACACAACTTGCTATGATCCTTACTTTCAAGCTGGACATCCACGAAACAGTCTAATACTCCACGGTCCATTTTTTTGGTTCTGATGTGATTGTTCATGGCTATCGGGTCTAGGGTGTATCCACCTCTTTAGCCCCCTTTTGATTCTCTTTTCATCTTCCCCTCTTTTTCTCTTCTTCTTCTTTCCTTTTCTCCCTGGTTGTTTTTCCCTTCTTTTCTTTATTTTCATGTTCGACTCCCCTCCACCGAACACCTCCACACACTAATATATATATATATATATATATATATACATATATACATGAGTATTTCAATGGAAGAAAGGGAGGGAAAATTCTAGACACTTGTCATTATCACAAAATATCCCTCTTGTGAATTAACTAAAATGCCCATAGTACCAAAATTACCAAAATACCCTTAAACCATTTAGACCTGAAACGAATTCAATCAATCTCTAATTTTGACATGTCACCCGTCTATGGTCTCAAGATTCCAAGGCTTACGTAACGATCCTCACGAAATGTCCAAAAAGTGCCCAGGTCAAAAGTCAACATTTTACTTTATAAGGATAAAACAGTCAATTCCCTTTTAATTTTTTCAAAATTACATTTTTCAAATTTCTGGACCGTGACATCTCTATGGAATCCTTTTTTAGTATATATGTGAAGGTATAAATTAGATTTTGAAGTTGGGATGAAGGCTTTGGGCTAGAAGCCCTTGAGTATGTCGTGATTTATTCCTAGTTGGAGACCTAAAAGTATTTGATGGGCTAATTAGTTGCCTTTGAGATAGCCGTACCACTATCAGATGCTGCTAATAAATCGTAAACAAGGTTTTCGTATGGGCCAAGGACCTGCTTTAATCAAGTGATCTTGGTATAAGTGGGACATTAGTTGATTAATTATTTATATGCCTTTTTCTCATTTTATTTAAGGACTTACGTATTATTTTCTTTTAGTACGTCAAAATTTAAATAGTGGTGGATATATATATATATTGTTAAGGTCGTAATATATTATGACTAGAAGCATCCATGAAATGCATGCGGTTTTCTAAAATACTCAATATCACTTAATGAGATTCACTTGAAAGATAAATATAGATATAAAGCGAATATTGAATAAATGATAAGCAAATAACAAGATACTCAATACTCAATACTTTGTTTTAAATAGAAAAGCTTGCCTTCTCCTTTTATAGCCCCGTTGAGGGAACTTTTAGGGCAAGTGGTCCCTTTTGGGGCCCATTTCCTGATTCTTCTATCTAGCATTGGGCATATCATCCCAAAATTATCGAAATCGTCCCGTACTGTATCATACCAAACTAGAAAAAAACTAAATAGTAAAATTGAATGAATGATCGGTACGGTACAGGTACCGAACGTGTAAAACCCGTGTTCTGAAGGGAACGGTGAACGATCCCGTATTCCTGTGGGGGGGAATGGTCTGGGAGAGGAATGGTGGTGTGCCTTAAAGGTGTAGGCACACAACTATCTAGAACGAGGCCTCTTGGGAGCACACTAACATTGGATTCCTTAGGAACTCCAAAGTTAAGCGAGTGGAGGCTGGTGCAATGCCATGATGGGTGACCTATTGGGAAGTTACACCGTGAGCTCCCGGGAACAAAACCATGTAGGGCTGAGCTGGTGTGTCTTGCGGCCCCTAGGCTGAGCTGGTGTGTCTTACGGCCCCTAGGCTGAGCTGGTGTGTCCTCCGGCCCCTAGGTTGAGCTGGTGTGCCATTCGGCCCAGAAGGGACAATATCGTGTTAGATAGAGTGGGCCGATGTACAACTCTGATCTATATGAGGCCTTTTAGGAGCCAAGTGGCTTTGGGTTCGGTTAGAACTCCAAAGTTAAGCGAGTTGAGATTGGTGCAATTCCAAGATAGGCAACCCCCTGGGAAGTTGCACCGTGAGCTCCCGGAAAAAAAAAACCGTGAGAGCGAAGAGGCCCAAAGCGGACAATATCGTGTTAGAGTTAGGTCTTGACAGAGGAGGGTCGGGTCCTGAAAAAATGGTATTAAAGCAAGACTCTGGTCCTCGATCGTCACAACGCCCTATATCCTCAACATCACAATCATGATCCACCTAGGATCCACACATGTTCTCACTCTGCTAACTACCAGATTTCAAGTCATAGGGTCTTACACCCTCATTGAATCCGCATACTACCAAATCGCTCCTCAACCATATTCACATCTAATCACTCAGTCAAAGACGAAACACGTCTAAATTATGGGTCCTATCCAATTACCTCATATCGATCCTTGCCATCCCACCTAGGGAAAATCAAAGATGATTCAAGACGATGACATCAACATTCATCCTACGTGAGTGCAAACACAAACTCACTGCACCCACCATACTATGTAACCCAACATCGTCTGCCACCAAACAGAAAATGAGAAATCTCACTCACCTAACCTCGAAATACTCAGTTCCTCCTGATGACCCAAAACAATTCACGGGTCCACCAACCAATAATATATGTTGATAACTTCTCGACATCCATCCCTAATTCGGAATCAAACACCCTTCTCATCATCTCAACCTTTACAGGCTCAACTCTCGGGTCTCCATGTTATTCACAATCACACAATCTCACATCAACACTACCATTGATTCTCTTCAGCTTCTTTCAATTTCAATAAATTCTTAGCACTTCCTCATGAGACTAGAAACACCCAGCCACTCAAGTTTTGGAGTTGACGACAACTCCCCGAATCCACTAATTTTCATGACGTCCCCTGCATCATACAAAACTCCTCATGTCTCAATCGTACTCTTCGTCCATTCGTCACTTTGTCATCTCATAATTGTTGGAACTTATCCCAACACATCTCAACCCCTGCTGGATCCCGTCCAGACCAACTCATCCACTACCAAACCTCAGATACCGAACATATGCCCATCACGACGGAGTTACATCCCACCTCGTGGCTCATCATCAACAAAATCATTAGCAAACAATGTACGAATCAGACAACCCTGAGTCGTTACTCATACCGAGGAACAACCCCGTATCTCTGCTCAGGTGAAAGGAACTCTGCCTCTCACGTACCCCCCAACTATGGGTACCACCATTTTGAAAATCCACAGCAAGATAATGAAAGTTCCCTGAACGTCCCCCGATTCTCAACTACCATAACTACACCAATCACCCTCGATAGCCAGCCATCTCCACACGACTGTCGACCAACAGTCATCGATATCTAGATCCGCATCCACACATCACACTATTATTCGGTCCAACTTGGGATCCCATATATCATCTCCCAACCGTACTCGTGGATCGAATCCCATCATTTCATTTCGTGTCGGGCCAACCAATCTCCATAGTTTTGACTAGACTCACTAGAGTCATCCACATGGTCATCCACGAACTCAGCCGCTCTTTGTAGCACAAGTTCCAATCCATCAGTCACAATCTGGGGTTCGACTCGACAGACCACCCCTACTTCGGAAAGTCGTCCAATCCACAACAACTACGGACTTACAATTCCAATTCATCAATCACAACTAAGGTTCACCTTTCCAGTCCATCACTCAACTGAGGTTCACATTTCCAGATCACCACTCAAATGGGGTTCCCCGAACCCAGCTGCTACCAGCAGCATAACCATCTAACATCATATGACCGAACCAACGGTCCCACATTACTAGTTCGTCACATACAACCCTACTTGGATCGAATCACATTAACGCACGGCGTATCGGGCCAATCACACACTATCCACTATTCAATCCCAAAAACTATTAAACCAGCATCCTACTATCAGGTTGATGAAGGGTTGACCACATAGAGACATCACATCCTTGACCTGCGCGTACCACAAGAACTACATAGTTTGCTCGAATATCGATAACCTCGCTCTGATACCACTTGACACAACCCATCCCAATCACCCCAGGATTAACGCGGGATGTGTCATGCTCCCGTCTGACACGAAGTGTCAAATAAGGGATAATTCATACCTTAGCCCATATGGGGCTCTCAGAGCACGCCAGGATCGGTAGAGGAGTACGATGTCTCGGTCTCTGCTACAGCCCGCATTCGTAATCAACCTGAAGGGATTAAAACCATTTAAAAACTGTGAGTGGACGAAAACCAATAAGTTCATAAAACACATTTCATAAAGATATTTATGCCCTTCACTAAAAATTATGCATGCATCGAAAACCAGCAATCAAAACACTTACTGAAATAAACCATTAGGGCCTTAGCCCAAAAACCATAAATCCAAAACCACGTGGGCCACCGTCCAAAATCCATAAACACAAATTCGACCGAAAAACCACTTCGTAGATCCAATAATCCATATTAACCACATAACCATCCTCGGCATCCCAGATGCCTAGCATCCCAGATGCTTGACGTCCCATACGTCATATCTCACGGTAATAAACAACGCGTGCAACCCAGGGTCTCTCTGGGTCAATATCTCTGACATCCCAGATGTCTGACGTCCCAGACGTCTAATCATAGCAATCCTGCTCCTGAGTCACTATACAGTCTGGTAGCTCCGTATAATGACCCCTCACAGGCAATGCACCGTGACTTCCCCAGTGTCCCAAACACCTGGAGGAGACCATCACATATCCTTGTATCAAGATGGTATATGGAAAACAGTTTTACAAAGCATTTCAAAATATCTCAAAGGGCCCTGCCCAAAATTTCCATAAAACATCACAAATCCATTTAGGGTCCCTGGCCATCACGTTTATGAAACATTTGGTCCCAATCTCGAAATCACATTTATAAATCACACATGGGCCTCATGCCCGATTTCGTAAATCAACTGGGCCCCCAGCCCGATCACATGACTCAAATGGGTCTCAGACCGATTTCGTAAACCAACCAGGCCCCTGGCCCTATCACATAATTCAAATAGGTCTCATGCCCGAGTTCATCTTTCCAAAACCAAAACTATGCCATAGAAGCATTACTAAACTCACAATCACATAGCAATAGTATAAACTCGTAAACCTCGAAATACGTGTAAATATGGAATTACCTCGAAATACGTGTAATCATGTAAACCACCAGTTCCACAATCATCATCATAGAAATCATGTATGTAAAACATATAAAACAGTTATACATGCATCACAGTTTAGAAAACGAAGTCCACTCACAGACCGTCCTACGCTGCTGCCTCGATACGCGTGCCATAAGCCTTCCCGGGCCCCACCACTATCATCGGGACTTCCAAACCTGTCTAAACCGTAATAGAGGGTCACTAACCACTTCATTAACCTCTCATTAAAGCCCCGTAATTTTTCCAAATTTTTAACTATTTTTAAACTCGATCCTAAACCTTCGGACACCCCTAAACATATCGAAACAATATCCGATCGACATGAAACCAGTCCCAAAATGTTCGCCACATCGAATAGATTAAAATTCATGTTGAACACTTCACCAAACTACCCCCCCCCCTCCCCATGCTTCCTCACACGCCTGAAGAGGCTGCGCATGGGCCTCACGCGCTTGCACTGTTCATCATCCATGTCCTCACGTGAACCGGTCCAGTCCGATTCGACTATGCAACCGATCCAACTGGACCGACGTGATCGGTTTGGGCTAATTTTGACGCCTTCCTCAACCCGTTTTCACCCCCAATTTTCACCTAAACCATCCTTTAAACATTCCCAATCGATCCATGAATTCAAAATAAGGAAACCAAGTCCAAAAACCATACCTTCAAATGGATGCTTGAACCGGCCAACCACCACCTCTGTGTTCTCGAGACACCGGCCACCATTGGCCTCCGTCCCAAGCCCAAAAGTTTCCTTTCACCCTCCAAACCACAAACTAATCAATCATTACGATCAATAAGTACCAAAACGTGGTTTGCCATTTTTGAATTCGAATTCGATGCCTTACCTCCGAAAATCCACCACCATGCCTGACGGCCGACGGCACCGCCACCATCATCATCGTTGCACTTCCCTCTCTCACTATCATTCACATCCCAAGCTCATGTAACGAAGATTGAAGGGTTGGGTTTGAATGGGTTGCACGGTCACGGGTTTTGGGAGGAAAAACTGAAGAATGATAGATCAATGATGGTGAGAGGAAATACCCACCGTGTGGGGGAATGGGCCAATCAGATGGGTGACACTTGTCACTCATCCGGTGGTTCCTTCCAGAACCTTCCCCAATCAAAACCTGCCATATGTCCCCGTTTCTCGGTTTACCCGTAATAGTGCCATTTTCCGTTTTAGATCCATAACCTCTATATCGAACCTCTGACTTCGACATGCCGTCTTTCTACGAACTCGTGACGCCCTGATCGACATCACGGTCATCGGTCCTCCTACATTTGACTCCCCGAGTCAAAATTCAACATTTGCCCAATTCTAGGGGCAAAACAGTCATTTAGCACCGTCCGTCTGATTTCTCTCAACTAATCCCCGATTAATCTCACTAATCCTTCATTAGTCACTAATCTAATCCCGAAATTCAGGACGGATCGTTACATCTTGAGAGCTCACTGGCTTTGGATTCCTTAGGAACTTCAAAGTTAAGCGAGTGGAGGCTGGTGAAATCCCATGATAGGTGACACACTGGGAAGTTACACCGTGAGCTTCCAGGAACAAAACCCTGTAGGGTTGAGCTGGTGTGTCTTACGGCCCCTAGGCTAAGCTAGTGTTCCCTACAACTCAGAAGGGACAATATCATGTTAGATAGAGTGGGCCACTGCGCAACTCTGATCTATACGAGGCCTTTTGGGAGCTCAGTGGCTTTGGGTTCGATTGGAAATCCAAAGTTAAGCGAGTTGAGATTGGTGTAATTCCATGAAGGGTGACCCCCTGGGAAGTGGCACCGTGAGCTCCCGAAAACAAAATCGTGAGGGCGATGAGGCCCAAAGCGGACAATATCGTGCTAGAGTTGGGTCCTGACTAAAAAGGGTCAGGTCCTGACAGAACGGGTTAAAAACGATACGGGATCGATTTCAATGTTAGGGAATACCATCCCGTACCAAAATCGAACCGATTTTGAATTTTTTTTAAAAGGTAAGTGTAAGACCCGTGTCTTGGAGGGAATGGTGAACGATCCCACATTCCTACGAGTGGAATGGTGGTGTGCCTTAAAGGTGTAGACACACACCTATCTAGCCCGAGGCCTTTTGGGGGCTTAGTGACTTTGAGTTTTGTTGGAACTCCAAAGTTAAGCGAGTTGAGACTGGTGCAATTCCATGATGGGTGACCGCCTGGGAAGCTACACCGTGAGCTCCTGAAAACAAAACCGTGAGGGCAAGGACAAGGAGGCCCAAAGCGGATAATATCGTGCTAGAATCGGGTCTTAACCGAGGAGGGTTGGGTCCTGACAATTTGGTATCAGAGCTAGATCCCAACTGGGAAGTGTGCTAGCGAGGACGTTGGGTCCTAAGGGGGTGGATTGTAAGACCCGTGTCCTGGAGGGAACGGTGAACGATCTCACATTCTTGCGAGGGGAAAGTTACGATGTTCGGAAGTTTACGGGTATTTCGGTACTTTGGTTAAAAATGGGCAAACCGTTGACTTTTCATACAACATGGATTTGTCACGTATTTCCAGGACCGTTAGGTAGGTCTCGATTCCCTGAGTAAAATGACAGGTGGCACGTTGTCATTGGACTTTGGACGGTTCAGTTACGAGGCTAAGTACGTGAGGGGCAAAATGGTAATTTGTGAAGGCATGGGCATTTTGGTCATTTTGATGCATTGGGATCTGTGCCCAGTTGGATTTAGACACTTGGCTGTTCTTGGAAATGTTGCCCACATAAAATTGGACACTTGGCCCTATCTGGATGGCTGTGGAAGCTCATCACCGTCTCTCACACAATTTAAAATAGTTGCACGGCTTTGGGAAGAAAACTGAGAGAAAAACAGAGACAGTGTGATCGTGAAGAACCTAGCCTGTCCAATTCCTTCAAACCTCAATCCCTAACCAATGAATTGTGAATGAAAATGGGAGAGGACAATGAGACGTACATAGCGGTGGCCATGGCGATGCCCACGACGGAGAATTGAGAAGGAAACCTGAGACGTCCTGTTTCTCCATTGATTTGGCAAACCGTGTTTTCATGAGCTTTGACCGATTCAGTCAATGAGATGGTGTTGTTGGAGGTCTTGTGAGTAGGCTGAGCTCGGTTTCGAGGCCTTCCGTGGAAGGTGGCCGGGAAACCCATGGAAGGTGAACTTTAATTTGAAAATGGCAATTTTAGTTTTGCTGGTTTTTACTGAAATTGGTTGATCTAGAAAGGTTTTGGATGTTGTTAGGATACTGTTAGGCTTGGAAGGAAGGCCTGAGATGGCTGGAATCATGAAAACCGAGAAGGGGAAGTCGACAGTTTGAAGGTTGATTGGGAAGGTAACCCCTAGGCTTTGTTTTTCAATTTTGAAACCATGGATCGATTACTTAAGATAGAACAAAGTTAATAGGATGAAAAAAGGGTGGAATTGGATTTAAAATGGCTGAAAATCGGCCACGCCGGTTCGGGCTAGACCGGACTGATCTGGATCGGGTTTACCCGAGGAAGAAGATTACTGGGTGCAGGCGCGTGGCTCCCATGCGCAGGCCCTTTTGGAGGCTCGTGAGGGCACGTGGTGCCTCTGATGGGGAAGTGTTCAGCATGTGAAATGATGTAATCGATGTAACAAACATTTTAGGACTAATTTCAAGTCGATCGGACATCGTCTCGATATGTTTCGGGATGTACGAAGGTTTTAAGGCTCGTTTAAAAATAGTTAAAAATTCGAGAAAATTACCGGGCTTTAGTATAAACATTTTGAAGTAGTTAGTGACCTCATTATGGGATTTGGACAGGTTCGGGAAAGCAGGTGATAGTGGATTAGCCAGGAACGACGTAAGTGCATACGTATCGAGGCAGTAGCGTAAACGGTCTGTGAGTGGACTTTACTTTCTAAATTATGATGCATGCATAAATGTTTTATATATTTTTTATATGTGATTTCTATGTTTATGATTATGATCTTGATGATTTACGATTTTGCACGTATTTCGAGATAATTACGTATTTGCACGTTTTACGAGCTTACGATTTATGTTGTGATTTGATCATGGTTTTGGTGATTTGATTTTGGGATTTGAATTATGATTTGATTTCAAAGGTTTAGAAATGGATTTTGGAAAAGTGATTTCGATAAATGTGATTTCGGGTTTTGGAATCGGATTTCGGAACTATGATTCGGGATTCGGTTTTGGAGCTTGAAAAGTGGATTTCTGGATTTGGGTTCGAAATGATGATTCCGGATGCCGGCTTACGGAATGATGATTTCAGATTCGGATTTGGGAATGGATTTTCTATGATTTTCATTTCGTTTTTTGTTTAAAGACCCGTTGAAACTTGGTTTTGGGTTTAAAGACCCTACTATGGCTGGATCTGGTTTTGAGTTTAAAGACTCAGTTAATTGATGACGGGGGAGGACCTTGGATTGATATGTTTTGAGTTTAAATACTCGGTTATTGTGATATCCCCCGAGGCCTATTGATTATGTTTTGAGTTTAAAGACTCGTTGATATCGCGAGAAGGCCTGATTATGCGCATGTATTTTGAGTTTAAAGACTCGGTGCGCTTGAGATCCAGCAACTTGATTGATTTAATTTCGTTTTTCACTGGTTTTCAGATGTTTTGGGCTGTGGCCTGGATGATTTGGATTTAATGAGTTTTGGGCTGAGTTCCCGTACTTTGATGAGGAGTTATGATTTTTGGGCTGAGGCCCTGGATTTGAGTTACGGATTTGAGAAAAAGAAATGATTCCGGTTTTCATTGATGGTTTTCTTATCTTGGATATGGAATGGTTTTATGAAAAGGCTTTCATATGCATGCATTGGTTTTTTCGTGGAGGTTATAATTGTCTTTTCTTATAAATGTTTTCTGAATTTATTATTTGTTTTTGTCCACTCATAGTCTTTTTATGTTTTCGATACCCTCCAGGTTTGATGCGGTGCGGGCTGTTGTTAAAGAGACGAAGACATCACACACGTGATCCACAGTAGGTTCTGCTCATTCTGTGAAGTCCGGAAGTTTTGGACAGTTCACTTGGGAATCCCTTGTCCATCTTATGTGTTACATGGAGGTTGGACGTCGGTTTAGCCTTCATGTCGCACGTAAGTAGGAAGAGAGCATGGCTTATCCCTTAATCCCGGGGGATTGAGGGTAGGTCGTGTCACCCGAAAACAAAACCGTGGGGGCAAGGTCAAGAAGGCCCAAAGCGGACAATATCGTGCTAGAATCGGGTCTTGACCGAGGAAGATTGGGTCCTGATAGTAAAACCTGAAGTAAGGAGGCAAACTAATTATAGGCGAGGTGTGTAACGACCTAGACCTTCATTGAGGGTAAAATTAGAAAAGTCGGTTGAAAAGGACGATTTTGCCCCTAAGTCAAAGGTTAACTTTTTGGTCAAAGTTAAAGAGTTAACTTTTTTATCGGGATAATTTTTAGCAATTCCGAAAACACCGTTAGAATGGTCTCGATCTACCGAGTACGTTGACAGACGACATTCTAGAAACGAAGATCAGACGGTTATGTTCCTTGTCTAAACTATGTAGGGGCATTTTGGTAATTTCTTCTAGAAGACTTTTACTTGTGGATGAATATGAGGGGGACACATGTCCCTTTATCCCTTATGATTATGTGCACCGCCTTGGACCCGTGGTATTTGTGTTGTTTTGTGTTTATGTGTGTATATGGTGGATGGGGCCAAAAAGGGGAAAAAACGAGAAAACGAGATAAGGGGAAAACCAAAAGAAGAAAAGGAGAATAAGGAGAGTGGAGGAAGAGACTAGAGTGAGAAGGTGAGCGGTTGAAGGCTGGGGATGTTGGAACTGTCCAGGATCGAAGGACCAACCTTGGCTAGAAATGGTGAGCTTGGAAGATGGTTTTCAGTGAGTTCTTTGCATTTTTTCAAGTTATAGATCTTTTCTTGTGTGTATATAGAGTAAATTTGACAACTTCGAATTGAAAAAAAAGGTGGAAATAAATCTTGGTCAAACACGTGGGTCGGACGACCGGTTTTACAGAAAAACGGGTCGAGAAGGGAGGTTGAAGACGATCTACAGTGTTCTAGGATGTGGCTCTCACGCGCAGCCACTTCAGGTGGCACGTGCGGGGGTGTTTCCAAGAACGGCCAACATGTGTTTTCATCATTTCAACATTACAAACATTTTGGCACAGGTTTCGAGTCAATTAGACACCATTTCGGGATAGCTTTGGGTGTTTGAAGATTTAGGGTTCCTTTTAAAAACGTTTAAAACTCCTGAAAAAAATTCTGGGATTAAATATAGGGATATTTGAGGTGATTTTTTACCATTAGATATGAAGTGCATACAAAGGTGAATTTGACGATTCAGAGGTGTGTGAGTGGACTTTCTTTCCCCAAAATTTTATGCATGCATAATTACATTATTTAAATATATTTTTATGTGATTTTGGTGATAATGAAGTGATTGGTATTTGATATGGATTTCCGTAAATTTTGTTCGATTTCTGATTTGAATGTGATTTTGGGAATTCTTAGGAAATGTGACTTGAAAGATAATAATATCGGATTTTGGTGATTTCTATATATTTTCTTGATGGTTTACAAAATTGGTATTATTGGCACGTTTTACGAGAATCGGTGTTAAAGCTATGTTTAGGGCTTAGGCTTGAGATTCTGATTGTGGATTTGGGTATGAGTATATGTTATTGTTCTTGATGTGATCATGATTGTGATGTGGACTTGAGTCGATTATGTGTAATGATGCATTTTGCTTGATTGGTCTCAGACGTCGAGTTAGGGGCTCCGAATCCTAGGACGGGTACTTTGAGACTTGTATTATTGTGACTCAGACGTTGAGAAGGGCTCCAGCTTTTGAGTTTGTGTCACTCGGACGTCGAACAGAGCTCTAGTTCCCGAGTATATTTCCTACTGGTAGTGCACTTGTGATATGATAACTGATATTAGGATTGATATGGTGCACATGATGATTGATGTTGTGCTTGTGCATCGATGTTGAGTGATTGTTGTGAATACTGTGATAATGTTGATTATAGATTGTTTGGGTGTTACTGTTGTGCTTGTGATGAGCTACTTTCTCAAAATTCATGTTGATGGATTATGAAATCTCAGACATCGAGCTAGGCTTCAATTCCCAAGCTAATTTGTGGTGTGCCTGCCTGTAGGGCAGTGGTTGATGGTTAACATGGTGATGATAATGGATTGATTGGTTGTAATTGATGTGTTGTCCTTGTGTCGTTGGTTGTGATCTTGTATACTTCCTTTATATATGTTTTCAAGTACTTTGCAAATGATAAATGATGTTTCTTTCTAATCAGAGTGAAATGGTTTTGAAATGGTTTTCGTATGCATGCATAATTTTAGAAAACTGAGGGTAAAGGAAGGATGTTTTCAAATTATGTTTTTAACTTGTTTATTTTTATCCGCTCATACGTTTTCTTGGTTTTGTAACCCTCCAGGGCCGCTGCATAGAGATCAAGGCTCAAGAAGCGGAGGCATGAATTAGCAGAAGTTGTGTTTATCCCTTATCTGACAACGTTTCTGTTAAACGGGAGAGGACCTGAGTGTACTATTCTTGTGTTTTCGGGTTGAGTCATGTCACGGTGTCAATAGATTTCAAAAGCGTGTTAAAAGCATGAATAAATGCAGAGGGCACACAGTTAAGAATGCCTCGATTCCACTTCTTATTTAAGAGAACGATGGCCTTAATACTAGAATACGTCTTACTTCTAGTGTGTGCATTTTAAATAACTAATTTTTTTCTTGTGATTTTATAATCGGCTTGATTGTTTTGGTTGTGAAACTAATTAAGGAAGGAAATGAGATCATTAAATTTTTTTCTAATGTGTAGGAATGGATCCCTGCTTTTAGAGTTGCTGCTCCTGATACTGGGCATGAGATGCTCAGGCTACCTGACAATTTGACCATATCATCCCAATCATTTTACAGAATGTGCTTTTGAGGTTGGAGTACCAGTTGATGCATGATTGTGTGATGGCTAGTGGGAAGCCGTTATTATTGGAGTGAACATTTCTGGAATTGATACCCTACTACTTCCCAAGTATGCTCTCAGTTGGGACAAAATTTTGCATTTCATTTAAATTATGTTGCTTAGCTTGCACAGCGTTTTGCTCAGTTAACTTGATCTTTGGATCAAGCTGGTAACATGTGTTATCTGGCTTTCCAATTAGTTATCACGATGATTGATGTTTCTTTCATTGTATCCTAGGTGAGGAAAAGCTTATGACTTTCCATAGAAAAAATGTTAGGGCTTCCAGAGACTGGGTTGAGAAAAGTTGGGTTGACGTGAAGGCAAAGCTTGATATACTCTTATATCTAAATGAAAATGTTAGTTCCAGCATGAAATTCTTAACACTCTCTACTAATTCTATGACACAATATATGGCTCAAAACCGAAACTGTACCGAACATAATTGGTACCGTACGATTCGGTATCAATTTCACATTTTGAAATACTATATCAAACCGGATCAATTGAAATTAATAGATACAGTTTCAGTATCACCTCCATATCAAACCATATCGTACCATACGGGCTACTTCTATCCTTCTAAAATTCGCTTTGTCTCCAATTGGCAACATCTTGCGCTTGCGGCTTATTTTGTCCTTTTATGGCTTATTGAGCTCACCTAAATGATTTGGGCCTCTCATTTCTTCAAAATAACCTCAGTTAATTTGGGCTTATTTTCAGGCGTCAACAGTACTAACTTGATTTTCTTTTCCGATAGGTATGATCACATTCATATAGCCTTTATCATTAGGACGGGTTGGGCAAGCCCGACCCAAATTTTTTGGGCTTGGGTTGTGCCAGGCCGGGCTTATTTTCTAATTTCAAAAGTATTGGGTCGGGCCGGCGGGCTTAGTTATAAATATAAAAGCCCAAGCACTTGGTTGGGCTCGGTTTTTATCAGACTTTACGGATCAGGCCTAATAAGTCCATTCGAGCTGGACTCAATTGGGCTTTTAGAAATAACAAGTTCAACCTATAACAAAAACTTGTTCAACAAATTTTGAAGTTAGAAAAAAAAAAGTATGAAAGAAAAAAATAAAATATTACCACTTTATCATCAAATTAACTCACTTTCACTCTCAACCACCTCAATCTCATCATCACTACATCTATTAAGTGCGTGTATGTTAGAGCAACCTAAAGCAAATCCAGTGACTACATCCATCCGCTTTTCAAAAATATATTACAACCTCATCATCAAATTCTTGTTCCTTGCAATGTAACAACCCGTCTCGAGTTCACGAGATTAATTAAGGACTAATTAAGAATTATCATGGCTAATTAGGAATTAGTCGAAGATTTTCGGACGATTGGTGTAAAATGACAATTTTGCCCCTAGGAATGGGTAAAAAGTTGACTTTTGACCTGAGTGGTCAAATGTACGAGGACCGAGGACCGTTACGTAGATTGGGATGTTACGAGTCCGTAGACAGGCGGTACGTCAAAATAAGGCGTTCGACGGGAAAATTACGGGTCACGGAAGAAAATTGACACTATTCATGCATACCAAGAAAATTGGACAAATGGCAGTTTTGGATTGGGCTGAAATCTGAGGAGGACCACTTGATGAGTGACAAATGTCACCCATCTGGTTGTCCCAAACCCCAATTGTTTAGGATATTATTTCATTCATCTTCTTCTTTGTTCATTTACAACCGAAACCCACACAACCCACTACTACCACCTACAGCTAAGACCAGAGAGAGAGTGTGACTGGGATGAGTGAGAGACTAGAGACGACGTGAGAGGGAGCAGGACCGCCGTGGACGGAGGAGGAAAACCCATAACCCAGGTACCTCGTAAAACTCGTTTTGGTTTAAACTTGGATTTTGGATTGTGAACATTTTGGGTTGTTCTTAACACTTGGGTTGTGTTTATTAGGCCCATACGAGTGTTTGGGGAATGAAAAGGAAGAGGAAGGACGGCTGGGTAGCTCAGGCAGGAAGCTTGAAGTTGGCCGTGCGGGTTCATGATCGAACAAGTAAATTCTAGCCCATTTTTCATGATTTTGAGGTTGTAGGATTGTTTCTGGGTGGTAGACTAGGCTAGGCATCCAAAAATGGTAGGAAATGGTGGTCGGAGGAGTGAAAACCAGCCGAGTCCAGTTGACCAGGTTGCACAGGTCCGAGTCAACTCGTCGAGAGGTAGACGATGATGACATCAGAATGTGACATCATCATCTTGTTAGAAGTGTCAAGCCACGTGGCCAATCAAGGGCTACAACATGGTAGTTATCAGGTCTAGTCAGAACTGACAGGTGTTAGACACGTGGACCAATCGAGTGCTAACACGTGGCATTGTCAAACTTGATACGTGTTTGACTTGACAAGTGTCACATGTGTCAGACCTAACAAGTGTTAGACCTGTCAGGTTGACATCAGCGTGACGTCAGTCGTTAACTTTGACCATTGACTGCTGACGTCGACGTTGACTTTTGTTGATGTCAATGTTGACTTTGACTAGCATTGACCAAGAACTTTGACTCGCGTGTGGGCATGAATTTCGAGGTGGGACCGATATTGTTTGAAAGATTTTGACGTTTTGAATCCAATGGTAGTGGTTTCAAGTCGATCAAAGATCGTTTGGTTGGTCAAATTGAGGTTTGTAGCTTAGGGATGCGTGTTCGGGAGACATTGACTTTTCCGGGAGTTTTGAGGGTTCTTGATTAGGACTTGTCTAGGTTGGTAGTGACCTTTAAGTATGTTTTGGACAGGTTCAGACGACCTAGAGAGTTCAGTATAGCTTCGAGCGGCTTACGACGCAGCTTGCAAGTGCGCAGCAAGGATAGTCTGTGAGTGGATATTTGATTTCTAAATATGATGCATGCATAACTGTTTTATATGTTTTAAATATGTGATCTGAGATGCCTTGAGTGCATATGATTGTGAAGTTTAGCATTTTAATATAAATGTGGTATTGCACGTCTTTCAATGATTTATGATTTATGATATATCTGGCTTAAGGTTTTATACGGACTTGTGGTTTCAAATGATTTGAAAAATGAAAGGATTTCGGATTTGAAAAATGAAAGGATTTCAGATTTGAAAATATGATATCGAGCTTAAGACCCAATTGGTTTATGATATCGGGCTTGAGGCCCCGTTGATTTCTGTGGTATCGAGCTAGAGTCTACGTTGTCGTTGATTTACGATACCTTATTGAGATATGTATTTTGGGCTGAGTCCCTATGAGATTTTGATTGGATCGAATTCCTTAAATCCTGATTTTGTGTAAATGGTTTATGGAAGTTATGCCTCGAGCAGAGACCGTTGAACTATTTATAAACGGTTTTACGATGGTTTTCCACTGGTTTGATTTCGATTTTTCATTATACCATCCTTATGAGTGGTTGTCTCCTCCACACGTCCCGTAGTATCATAGAGTAGTCACGGAGTATTGCCTGAGAGGGGCCGCTCTACGGAGAGGCTCAGGATCAGGATTGCTAGAGATTGATATACCCTGGATAGTGATATGGAGGAGGCATACCATTATGGTACTGCCCCGGACAATGATGGACCCAGGGGGACCCTCGGACTTGAGACCCGAAGTAGCACCCATAGCTTTAGAACCGTGACAATATTAATTAGACATCTGGGATGCCAAGGATTGGTAAACTGTATTTTATTGGTTTTGGGCAGAGACCCACATGGTTTAATTTTTCGGCTGAGACCCTACTGTGGAAATGGAAATGATTGAGAAATGTTTTTCCTTGTGGTTTGATTTGAGAAGCATTTTTCACTAGTTACGGCTTTGGAAGCCTTGTGGTTTAATTTGAATAAAATGGTTGTTCTAACTGGTTTTCTATACATGCATGCCTTTTAGTGAAGAGTATAAAGGTCTTTCTGTGAAATGGTTTTATAAACTGTTTATTTTCGTCCACTCACATCTTTTCTTGTTTTTAATACTCTTCAGGTTGATCGTGGTTACAAGCTGTAGTAGAGACGGAAACATCACATGCCTAGCACACTCTGGTTGCTCCGAGAGGGTTTGGGTGTATCACTGGTCTGGTACGAGGTGTCAGACGGGAGCATGGCACATCCTACATTAATCCCGGAGGATTGGAATGGGTCGTGTCATTGCAACCTAAGACAAATTGTGTCTTAAAACAAATCGTGATTGTATGTTCATCTAAAATTGATTATGACTATATGTTGTTTATGTGAAATGATATAATTGTACAAAGATGACTACCAAAAAAAAAAGTGATATCGATCATGTCAAAAATATGAGGCATAGTTGTATTGTTTTCCTGATTTTAATATCCTAATACAAAAAATAATGTCAATTGTACCTAAACTTCAATTGTGTTAGGCTAGCCAAGGTTGAAATAAAAAAAGAAACCATAATTATGATAGAACTCAACACATGAATGCAAAAGACACCTCCGACCAAATTTGGATCATAATCTTGAAATCCTATGTAATAAAAAGAGCGAAACTTTACTTCACTTCATTAGTCACGAAACAACTTTATTACAAGCAGGATTAGATTCACATATAAGTCATATATTCAACAATAACACACATAAACCATAAACAAAAATCAAGAAAGAATCATATATAAAGTAAACACAATAATTTGTAATTAATAATTATTTTATATATTCGAACTTATAGACCGGGTTTATATGAACGTGTCAGACTGAGCTTACCGGACCTTATCGGGCACAGACCTATCGTGCTTATCAAGTTTGAATACACCATGTTCAAATCCAGTCCACTAACTTTCGGGCCAAACTCGATCAGACTTTTTATCAACGGATTTAGTGGGGACCCATAATTCTATGGATTTTTTGACCAAATGATATGGGCATTCATACGTCATTTTGACGCTCAAAATTTACGGTACAGGTTTCTCTGCACATTATTTACGGTATGCTGCCTAGCAAATGGAAATACAAGCACCACTAGTCTCTCCCTAGTCCGAATTCTGAAATACCTGCTCTTTTCATTCGCTCTGCCAATTGCCATTGCTGGCTCTTTGCCCATGGCTTCCATACTCTCCTCGCTCAATTCCATTCCTAATCTTGCAGTCCCACCTAAAACATTCCCAAAACACCCTCAACAAATATCTCTTTTTCCTCTTCCACTTCTGAGTTTGCACTTCAATTCAAGGACCGTTTCCAGCTCTAATGGAGGATCATCACCAGCACTCCACGCTGTCCAACAGGAAGTGATCCAATCAACAAGTTCAGAGTCAACCAATGATTCCGAAATTTCCCCTTCTTCCTCTTCCAAGCTCGTTCTGGTCATAGGCGGCACCGGCGGTGTTGGTATTCCCATTTGGCTCTCTCCTTCGTAGCTCTTCAAATGGCTATAGACTTCTTGATGTGTGTGTACGTATGTATGCATGCATGCATATGTATTATTTGTTTCAATGGGTATGTGCAATTGCGTTTGTTTATGTTGGTTATATAGAAAAATGAGTTATTTGAGTGTGACAATGCTATTCGTACTGTAGTGAAGTATGTGAGTATAAATAGAAGGATCGTTCATGTTATTTAGGATGAATTTTGAGTGAAGGATACGGTTTTCTGCCAACATTTTCAGTTTTGCACATACCCTTATATGATGTTTCTTGGGAACATTGTAAATTTCAGTGCTTAATATCATTCCAGGTCAGCTGGTGGTGGCTTCATTGCTCAACCGAAATATCAAGTCGCGCTTATTATTGCGTGACCCTGAGAAAGCAACTAAATTATTTGGTGAACAAGATGAAGAGAAAATGCAGGTACCAATTTCTTTGCAAGTAATTAATCAAGACATCTCTATCATTCAAATATTTGTGTACATATCTGTTAACGCATCCAAACACAATCAGTTGGGAATAGGTGATTTCTGATGAGGCCAAATGATTTTAGTTACCCTGGTATTAAAGGTGAGTAAGCGAAATTTGATATTTGGACGAATTGTCTATTCTGATACTGTGGTAGAGTTGGAGTATCCAATCAAAAACTAAATGGTAGTGGTGAAATGATGCAGAATCTAAACCATGAACGTGAATAAAGTGCCAGCTCTGATACCACATACACCATATATGTTTAAAGTTGGAGTGTCTAAACTCTAATACCAATTAGTAATGGATGGAGAGGCCTCAAACTTATATATACTGGCTATTGAGATGCACAACTTATATTGCTCAATGGAAAGATTTGGTTTCTCAACAATTTCATCTTTCAGCTTCATTATAAATCATAAATGTACTGTTTTGTCTGAAACTTGTTTTGTTCATGAGGGTACCCGTTATAGTTCAAGAAATTCTAAACTTGGTAGGTATTCAAAGGGGACACTCGGAATAAAGAGGATCTGGATCCCTCTATTTTTGAGGTTTGTGCTTATAGTTTCTTATACCATTATTCATTTATTTATTTCCTGGAAGCTAATGCAGACAAAGGCTAAAGATTTTTGAGTTAGTAAATTTTCTCTTTTAGGGAGTTACACATTTGATTTGCTGCACGGGAACTACAGCTTTTCCTTCTAAGCGGTGGGAGGGGGATAATACACCTGAAAGAGTTGGTTAGAATTATCTATTTTGATTTTTTTGCTTTATGAGCAAGCAACTACCTGCATTACATAAGATGTAGTGCATCAATTGTGTTTTTGTATATAATAGCTTGAAGAACAGATTGCATACTGGGGTATATTCATGGTTTTGATCGAATAATAGGATGAGTTATCTATGCACACAACAACAGATTTCTACCCATCTAATGATTTCCGCTTTTTTGACTTTCGATTTTTTTTAATTGAAGATTGGGAGGGTGTGAGAAATCTTGTATCTGCACTGCCTTTATCGCTTCAGAGAGTTGTTCTTGTTTCATCAGTAGGGGTAACGAAGTTCAATGAACTGCCATGGAGGTAAAGATTACTTATCTATGGATATCAAACCATATATATTGTGTAGTTGGGTACGAACATGAAACTAAGTTCAGTTATTTAACTAACAATCGAGACCCTTATATATTGTGTAGTTGATGCCCCCTAAACCATTTGAACCAAAACTTCCAATTCAAGTTCAGGGCATTTCTAGGGGTCCAACCTTCAACTTAAGGGTTCCAATAGGTTCCTAGGATCCCTAAAAGTATACTAGGAGGTTCGATTTGGGTTAACATGGCCGGAATTAGAATTCAGTGGGCAGCCACCGAAAACTTCCTGGCCGCCATTCCGGGCTGTTCAGCCACTTTCCACCGTCCAAAACCTTCTCCTAAACCTCCTACCAATCCGCTAAACACATCCTAACCAACATCTAACTCCCCTAACGACGTCTGGAGGAGACAACCCGCCACTCCAGGATACTCGGTCATAAACTAGGCCCTCAACTCACTCGAACATCATCCACATGTCCGTAAGCAATCCAATTCGCCTATCCATTTATGATCGTTTATGCACATCCAAAAAGATGTCAATTCATCCTCAACTCGATGTACCGCTCGATTCATGAGGGTGCACCGGTGTGTTGTGCACGTTGGAAGATGGGATTGCCCACGGTCAATCGGTATGTCAGGCTGAGAGTGCCCCGAGAGTATGAGTGTGGTAAGATTGGATTGAGTCCTAGATGAACATGATTGACGATCAGATTAGATCCGATAGTGACAGTTTGGGACTCGAGTGAGTCTAGATTTCAGCATCGGTTGCTGGGGGACACGAGGTATGATGTGAGGACTCGAGAGCGAGTAGAGATCAGAGTGGCGTAGCGAAAGCGTAGTGGAGCTAGGAGTTTCCGGCTGATCACGATGGTTGTGACATATCGTGGTACGGATGACCGTGACTCTCACTGGAGTCAGCAAGAATCGTTAAGGGAGTCGGTACGAGTACGAGGAAACGTGAGTGTCGGCTAATACAAATACCGAGGTCGGTAAATGCCGTAGGGCTGAGGATGACCTGTGAGACGGGATTCGTGTCATTTTGATGGGAGCTTTTGAGGCTCCGGTGACAGTGCGCACCGACAAGAACGGCGTTTGTGACGGATGTGTACGTTATACGAGAGTACCCGAGTAGTGGGACATGATTGGATTTCCACAATTTGGTTATGGAACTGAGTCAATTTGAATTTCGAGGACGAAATTCCTGAAGGGGAGAAGTTTGTAACAACCCGTCCCTGATTTTAAGGATTAGTTAGGACTTAATGACGGATTAGCGAGGCTAATCGAGAATTAGCCGAGAATTAACGGATATTCAGAGCGAAATTACGATTTTGCCCCTGCACGAGGGCGAAAAGTTGACTTTTGACCTAGGAGGTCCGATGGCCGAGGGCCGAGGACCATTGCATAGATCGGGTCGATACGAGTCCGTAGATAGGCGGCACGTCAAAATTGGACGTTCAACAGAAAAGTTACGTTTCACAGAAGTTCCGAGGAATTATTTACGACGGCACGCTTTACGAGGCAAAAATGGACTTTTATCCTCAAATGGGCCCCATATCTTTCCCCAAGCCAATGGATGAGTGACAAGTGTCACCCATCCATTGCTTCCCTTGAACAGATACATGCATATCCCTTCCCTGTCTGTGTTCATCCAATCCAACAACCCGATGAACCCCAAAACCCATTCCCCTTCCCCTTTTGAGTTTGAGTGAGGCCGGGTGAGGAGTTGAGAATGATGACTGGAATGAGGGAAGGTGGAGGTAGCAGCAGGGCCGCCGTGGACGGTGGTGGAAGCTCACGGCCAAGGTAAAACCGTGACCCCTTTGCTTTTCAAATTTTGGATTTTGGATTTTGGACATCTAGGATGTTAGAGAATGATTGGGGGATGTTGTGGGAGGTTGTTTGAGTCATGTAGAGCCACAAAAAGTGGCTGAGGACGGCTGAGCCGGCCATCCCACGACCGAGAACAATTTTCGGTGAGTAGCCACCAAATTTCCATTCTGGCCAAGTAGGCCCAATCCAAACCTACAAACCTTCCTATCTTGATCTTAGGAACCTAATAGGACCCTTAGGATTGAGTTTTAGCCCTTAGTTATGCCTTGAACATAAAATGGAAGTTTTGGGTTTATTTGGATTTTTTAACCAATAGGTTGTAGGATTGTTTCCTTTGATTTGATCACACAAAACAACCCCTAGGATAGATTTAGGAAAACACCGATTAACTTCCCTAATCCGTCATTAACAACTAATCTAATCCCGATTTCCGGAACGGGTTGTTACAATCTACCCCTCTTAAAGAATTTCGGCCGAAATTCTGAATCTCGTACTTCCGTAACTAACGGGGAGAAATCCAACTGATCTGACACTTAGGTCTCCAACCCGGTGTCCATCTCATGCCAATCCAACTTATCCTGACAGTTCCCAACCTGTCATCTCAACACTGAAGCCCGTAATAACCAAGTAACCATTTCGGCTCACTTGATTCGGCCCACGTACTTGTCAAAAACCATCATATCGGAACTACACCGATTATCCATCCATTCCCAGTATACTTCGGCGCTAAGCTGTTCACCAATACTTGGATATGCACCCGTTACCACCAACTAGAACCACGATGCATACCACCATCTACACGCAAGGGCAACCCTACGAACCTTGAAAGAAACAAAGATATTTTAGAATACCTCAAACACAGCTCGTAGAGTATATCCCCACGTGCTTCAAACATCATCTTACGGTACGTCCACTAATCAACCACAACGGCATCAGCCAAGCTCTACTATTCCCAACGTCCGTCCAACAACGCTGAAGTATACCCGTCACCCTCACAGTATATTTCTAGGGCACACATCATCCTCGTAACCATACGGGTTGCTACCTAACTACGAGTCAAGCATGTGTCATTTTTAGAGTCGATCGGTCTACTAACACATCAAATTCGACACGTCTAGATTGTGGGTTCTCTTCAATAACCTCATATCGATCGGTTATAGTCACTCCTTTTCCACTTTCTTCCGTCGTCCTTCAACGGGACACACAATGGTCCTCGACCATGTCAATACATGGATATGCACCCGTTACCACCAACTAGAACCACGATGCATACCACCATCTACACGCAAGGGCAACCCTACGAACCTTGAAAGAAACAAAGATATTTTAGAATACCTCAAACACAGCTCGTAGAGTATATCCTCACGTGCTTCAAACATCATCTTACGGTACGTCCACTAATCAACCACAACGGCATCAGCCAAGCTCTACTATTCCCAACGTCCGTCCAACAACGCTGAAGTATACCCGTCACCCTCACAGTATATTTCTAGGGCACACATCATCCTCGTAACCATACGGGTTGCTACCTAACTACGAGTCAAGCACGTGTCATTTTTAGAGCCGATCGGTCTACTAACACATCAAATTCGACACGTCTAGATTGTGGGTTCTCTTCAATAACCTCATATCGATCGGTTATAGTCACTCCTTTTCCACTTTCTTCCGTCGTCCTTCAACTGGACACACAATGGTCCTCGACCATGCCAATACTTGGATATGCACCCGTTACCACCAACTAGAACCACGATGCATACCACCATCTACACGCAAGGGCAACCCTACGAACCTTGAAAGAAACAAAGATATTTTAGAATACCTCAAACACAGCTCGTAGAGTATATCCTCACGTGCTTCAAACATCATCTTATGGTACGTCCACTAATCAACCACAACGGCATCAGCCAAGCTCTACTATTCCCAACGTCCGTCCAACAACGATGAAGTATACCCGTCACCCTCACAGTATATTTCTAGGGCACACATCATCCTCGTAACCATACGGGTTGCTACCTAACTACGAGTCAAGCACGTGTCATTTTTAGAGCCGATCGGTCTACTAACACATCAAATTCGACACGTCTAGATTGTGGGTTCTCTTCAATAACCTCATATCGATCGGTTATAGTCACTCCTTTTCCACTTTCTTCCGTCGTCCTTCAACGGGACACACAATGGACCTCGACCATGTCATCACAAGTCCTTCTACCTCTACCTTAACCCGTCTTAACCCATTCCCCGACACTCGCCACACAGGCCACTCCCGGCGTCACCTCGTACTCTCTTCCTCCTGAACACATCCACACATGTCCACGATCAAGGGGGGTCACAACTCTGGAAGTACCACTACTAAATCTCCCAAACCCACACTCAACAACTAATCACCAACTCAGAATCAGCATGACATCTCATCGTCTAAACCACAACATTTCCTAATTCCGGGATTCCCAATCACGGTACGTGCTCCACAAGTATACCATCTTCGAGCTAATTGTTCCAACGTTACTGCTTTCACTTAGGAATTTCACAACGCCTACGGATTACAACCACGTATCTGTAACCCAACCAATTCACTAACCAGCCCACATGTCGGTTAACACCTGTTAATGCACATCCAAAAGGATGGCAATCATCACTCCTTCAGATGACCGCATCCCCACCTTTCCGGGGTTCAATCCCGAGCACCACTATTACACTCATAACCCACTCTCGGGATCACAATCAACGATCAATCACCTCGTCCTCCTGAGTCCTAATCCTCAAGTACGTCAAGCACCAATCTCAGCAAATCACCAAGCACGGGCCTCGGCCTTACCCAAGAGCCAACCTCTGCATTTCTAACACAACAGGGGGAGTCCACAAAATCAACTTCACGGATGGTCAAACCCAACCATACTGTAGAAATGCAGGGAAATCTGGTTAATTTCATTAATTTGCCCGCAGGGCCTATTTATACAAAAAATCTGAGGTTGAGATAACTACAAGCAGTTATCTCTTCCTTATCTAATCTAACCTAGAACTGCTGATAACTACCTAAGTAACTGTCCAAGGACAGATGTCCTAAAGTCTAACAGTATACATTGTCCTAAAGATCTACGGCTGTAAGGACTGTTTTACATCCCCCCGCAAACTAGGCACCCGGTGGGTGACAAGTTTGGATTTGAGTTGGCAGTGGCGAGCAGTGGAGAGTCCCTTTGTGAACAAATCGGCCAGCTGATGTAGGGAAGGAACAAAGTGAACCTGATGGGTGCCGGAGACAACTCTTTCTCGAAGAAAGTGGTAATCAAGGGCGATGTGTTTGGTGCGTGCATGAAAGACAGGGTTGGAGGACATGCATTTAGTACTGATGTTGTCACAGTGGAGTATGATGGGCTTGCTGGGCTGAAAGTGGAGCTCACGAAGAAGACTGAGGAGCCATAGAGTATCAACACAAGTGTAGGCTAGTGCGCGATACTCTGCTTCAGAGCTGGAGCGGGAAACGGTTCGTTGCTTCTTGGAACACCAGGATATCAGATTGGGGCCTAGGTAGATGCAGAAACCTGTGACAGAACGGCGGGTGTCTGGGCAGCCAGTCCAATCGGCATCAGAATAGGCGTGGAGTTGCAGTGGGAAGGCAGATCTGCGCAGGTGGATGCCTGTACCAAGGGTGCCCTTCAGATAACGAATAATTCGTTTGACTGCGGTGAGGTGGAGATCTGTGGGGGCACTCATGAACTGGGCAGTATGCTGAACAGCAAAGGAAATATCTGGGCGTGTCAGTGTCAAGTAAAGGAGAGCACCAACCAGCTGGCGATAGAGGGTGGGATCTGGGAGAAGGGTGCCTTCGTGAGCAGACAAGAGTTTCTTGGAAGCCACGGGGGTGTAGACTGGTTTGCAATCTAGGAGACCGCTGCGTTTAAGAATGTCAGTGGTATATTTGGACTGAGTTAGATGTAGGCCCTGAGCAGTGGTAGTGGCCTCAACTCCCAGAAAATAGTGCAGGGGCCCTAAGTCTTTGATGGCAAATTCATGTGATAGGGTGGCCATGAAGGTGGACAAGGCAGAAGGAAGGTTCCCGGTGAGGACTATATTATCGACATAAAGAAGGAGAAACATTAAGGTTGTGTCTGTGCGAAAAGTAAAGAGAGAAGGATCTGCCCTGCTCTGAAGGAACCCATAAGCAAGGAAGAAGGTGCTGAATCTTTCAAACCATGCACGTGGAGCCTGTTTGAGGCCATATAAGGCTTTGTGTAGGTGGCAGACATGATGAGGTTTCTGGGGATCAACAAAGCCAGGGGCTGTTGCATATAGACCTCTTCTGTGAGGGTACCATGAAGGAAAGCATTTGTGACATCCAATTGACGGAGTGGCCAGCCAAGTGAAACTGCAAGGGTGAGAACCACACGGATGGTAGCTGGTTTGACAACTGGACTAAATGTCTCTTGATAATCAAGGCCTGCAGTTTGGTGAAAGCCCTTGGCGACAAGACGGGCCTTGTGTCGCTCAATGGTGCCATCAGCTTTGCGTTTGAGTTTGAACACCCATTTACATCCTACGACATTTGCATGAGGGGGAAGGGGGGTGAGAGACCAAGTTTGTTGCTGCATTAAGGCAGAGAATTCTGTGTTCATAGCTTGAGTCCATTGAGGAGATTGGGAGGCTTGTTTGTAGGTGGTGGGTTCAATGGGGCTGTGAGCAAGTGCAGTGAAAATCTGGGGAAGAGGATAACGGGAAACATGGAGGAGATGACGAGAGGTATCAAGTCCAGATTTACTACGAGTGATCATTGGATGGATATTTGGAGGGGGGCGGATGGGGGGGAGGGGGGAGGGAGGAGGTGTAGGAGGTGGAAGTTTGAGACTGAGGAGAAGGGGCTGTTGGGGCAGTAGAAATGGTGGGGGAAGGGCAGGGAGAAGCAAGGTGTGGAGTAGAAGATGAAGGTGGTGGGACTGGAGGAAGAATGAGAGGTTGGTCCGATGTATTGTGATCCAGAGGTGGAATAACGGGGAGGAAAGAAAAGTTTTCTGGTGCTGGTGTGGGGTTGGAAGGGAACGGAAATGTGGTTTCATCAAAGATGACATGACGGCTAAGGTAAACACGTCCAGTGGGGACGTGTAAGCAGCGGTATCCGGAGTGTTGAGGGCTGTATCCGAGAAAGATACAAGGTAGAGATCGGGGTTCTAACTTGTGTTTAGTGTAGTCTCCTAGATAGGGGAAACAAGAGCAGCCAAATGTGCGTAGGAGGGTATATGGAGGGGGTTTGGCGTGGAGTCTGGAGTAGGGAGTGGACCACTTTAGAACAGGGGTAGGGAGGAGATTGATTAGGAAGACTGCAGTGGTGATAGCATCTGCCCAGTAACAGGGAGGGAGGCCAGCCGTGAGGAGCAAGGTACGGCCTACTTCAGAGATGTGTCTATGTTTTCTCTCGGCTAGACCATTTTGTTGAGGGGTATGGGGGCAGGAGAATCTCTGATGGATGCCGTGTGTGTGACAGAAGTCTTGGAAAGACTGATTTGCAAACTCCTTGCCACCATCACTGTGAAATGTTTTGATGGTGGTGTTGAAGTGGTTCTGGACATAGGTGAAGAAACGGGAAAAATGTGCAAAAACTTCTGATTTTAGACGGATGGGAAAGACCCAAGTGTAACGGGTAAAGTCATCTGTAAACAGAACGTAGTATTTAAAACCAGAAACTGAATTAACAGGGGACATCCAAACATCCGAATGAATTAAGTCAAAAGGTTTCTTAGATGTGTGTACAACAGAATTAAATGGTTGTCTAGTACATTTCGATTGAGCACAGGAATTATAGAAAGGAATTGAATTAAAAGAAGCAGGTGGATGAAGCTGGTGTTGAGATGACAGGTGCTGGAGGACTTCTTTGGAAGGATGCCCTAGTCGTTGATGCCACAAGGTAGGGGAGGCAGTGGTAAGGAAGACTTGAGGTGTGTTCGGTGGAGGGATTGGGTACAAGCCATCTTTACAAGGGCCCTGAAACAGAACAGCATTAGTAGTAAGGTCTTGAATAATGAAATGGGTGGGATAGAAGGTAACGCTGACATTACTATCTTGGGTGAGTTTAGCGACAGAGAGGAGGTTTTTACGAATTGAAGGAACATGAAGAACATCTTTTAGGTTAAAGACATACGAACCAGAGGGAAAGGTGACAGTACCCGTGTGGGTGATGGGGACTGTACTGCCATTGCCTACCCTGACCTGGTCGTGGGCAGAAGTGGGCGAGGAAGTGGAAGTGGCAGGGGCCATAGTGACATGGTGAGTAGCTCCACTCTCGGGATACCAATTGGGGTTGGATACTGTGGCCAAATGGAGACCAGCAAAGGCCTGAGATAGATCATGGTCTTGAGTCTGAGTGAGTTGTGGGTAGTGAGCAGCGACATGTCCAAACCGGTTACAGGACTAGCATTGAGGGCCTGAAGATCGAGTGGGAGGAGGGGACGGTCCAAGGATACCAGGAGAGGGATGTGTGGGTGGGAAACGACCTGAACCACGGCGGTTAAAGGGGCGGGATCCGCGGTTAGGGCGGTAACCACGCTGAAAGGGTGGACGGCTACGGGCAGTGTAGTAGCCGTGAGCAGAGGTGGTGGGTATGGGATTGGGATGGGCAGTATAGAGAGCAGTGGGATTTGTAGGGGAGATATAAGAGGAAAGGGAAGTCTGCTGGGCTTCGAAGGAGAGTAAACGGGATCGCAGATCAGATAAGGGAGGGAGTGGGGGGAAGTTAAGCATGGTAGTGACTAGGACAGTGTATTCTGGGCCAAGGCCACGCAGGACTGCGGTGACCAGATCAGTTGAGGAAAACGGTTCATTGATGGCAGCGAGTGAATCAGCAAGGGTTTTGGCATGTGAGAGATATTCGGAAATTGTCTTGGAGCCTTTGGTGAGGGACATAAGTTGGAAACGAAGGTTGGTAGCATTGGCAAGAGATTGCTGTGAAAAATTCTGACGCAGGCATTCCCAGATATCTCTGGAAGTATTGAGACCGACAACTTGAGAAAGAATGGGTTCAGTGAGAGTGGACCGTAGCATACTGATCAGTGTCTGGTCAATTTGAAACCATTGATGATAGGCTGGGTTGGGGACAGGTCTAGAGGCAGAAGTGAGAGCAGAATCAGAGGCGGCGGATGTTGGGAAGGAGAGATCAGGTGATAAGAGGGAGGGAGGGGGAGGGTAAGTTCCATCAATATATCGCCAGTAGTTGTGTCCGATTAGGAAAGGTTTAATCTGACTTTCCCAGAGAAGATAATTGGTTTCAGTCAATTTGACAGAAACCAGGGTAGAAACATGAGTGGGAGAGATGTGAGGGGAGGAGCAAGAGTCAGATGCCATGACAGGGAGGAGGAAGGGAATTGAGACGGCTGTGGTGTTCAGAAAACAGAAAGGAAAGGTTGAAGTAGAGGGCAGGACCAATTATGGTGGTCAGGCTTTATGCTCTGATACCATGTAGAAATGCAGGGAAATCTGGTTAATTTCATTAATCTGCCCGCAGGGCCTATTTATACAAAAAATCTGAGGTTGAGATAACTACAAGCAGTTATCTCTTCCTTATCTAATCTAACCTAGAACTGCTGATAACTACCTAAGTAACTGTCCAAGGACAGATGTCCTAAAGTCTAACAGTATACATTGTCCTAAAGATCTACGGCTGTAAGGACTGTTTTACACATACCAACCTAGCTCGATCCAACATAAGGCATAGGTCCTCACAACCGGCCACAATCTCAACTCAATGTGCCCATCTGTTCAATTACAAGCATTCTAACTCGTGGCACATCATCTCTACTCCAGGGTTCACAATACTCTAAACCCGGACCTATACTCACACCGAGCCAAAACCCTCAAACTACGTTCGAGTCAGGGAAACTAACATCCCTCGTCAACCACAACTCTGAGCAACCAAATGCTCAACCAACACCGCAATCTTACTGGACTCGTCCAGAGTCATCCACCAACCATCTACTACCTCGGCTGCACCTAGCAGCACAGTCTCCAGTCTGGCCGTAAGTCGGCCCAAGCCACGACGACTATGTTACCACAACCCCAACTCACGATTTCCAACTGAACACTTACTCTGGGGTTTCTTACTCAGGTACTCTCAATCCAACCCAATCACCCCACGGGGTTTCTCAAACCATCCCCGTCGTCTGGGTTATCCAAACCCGCAACTGCCACTGGTTCACCACAACCTTAACACTCGGGTCGTCACGCCCGACTAAGACCATTCCTCATCGTAACTCTACTCACCCCTCGAATCTCAAAATAGTTCCAACACCCTGCCACTCAAGGCATTCAGCTACTCGTAGCTGTACAAGTCCAAGCTTGAACAATCTGACCCGAATGGTCTCAAGTCCATACTGTCATTATCCAAACACCATCCGGCCCAACAGGCAACCATCAACCGGCCTCCTCGGCCCATGTATCTCACTAGCTTAACGGACTACTTTCGGGCCCCTCAGGCCGACCAACCTACTCATCTGTAGCTCACCGGCTACCATCCAGGTTAATCCTGCTGGCGTATCTCTGACCCTATGGTCTATCCAACAAGCAAAACCATCACCAACGCACTAACCGTTCCGGCCTTAAGCCGAGGTTCAACATACCTCGTACCGCGCATCGAGCGACTAACATCCTGACACTACCAATCACCGCTACCTATCCACAAAAGAACAGACTATCACTATCACGTCCAGGTTGCTGACGGGCTGTTCCGCGTCGAGACATCACATCCACAGTAGCGCCACAACACCCAAGTCGACGAACCAATGACTCTGGGAACTAAACCTCGCGCAGAACACACAAAACCTCGCTCTGATACCAATTGTCAGGACCTACCCCTAATCCCCCGAGATTAAGGGCCAAATCCCGCTCCCATCTAACTTGCGCATGACACGAAGGCTAAACTGACGTCCAACCTCCATGTGACACATAAGTCGGACAAGGGAGTCTCGATCCAACCATCCTAAAAGTATCCGGACTTCCCAGAGGGCGCCGAACTACTGTGGATCGCGGGTGTGATGTCTTCGTCTTTCTCGACCAACAGCTCGTACCGCAACAACTTGGAGGGTATCGAAAACACAAAAGACTGTGAGTGGACAAAAATAAAGTATAAGTTCAAAAACAATTATCATAAAACAATTACATTTTTACCCTCCACGCAAAAACCAACGCATGCATATCAATTCATGTCATGAAACCATTTCACACCAAAAACCATCAACGAAAACCAATATCGAAAACCCGAATCAAATTCGTCATTCAAAACCAGGCCTCAGCCTCATATCATAAATCGATCTCAAAGTACGAGAACTCAGTCCCAAAACTCATCAAATCCAAATCAACCGGGCCATTACCCAAAACATCGGAAAAAACCAGTGAAAAACCAGCGAAAATGTCAATCATACAAGTTTGCTGGATCTCAAGTGCGCCCGAATCTTTAAACTCAAAACCATGCGCAAATAACCAGGCATTCCCGGGATATCAACGAGTCTTTAAACTCAAAACATAATCACAGGCCTCAGGGGGTATCACAATAACCGAGTCTTTAAACTCAAAACCATACCGAGTCTTTAAACTCAAAACATCTCAATCCAGGGCCCTTCCCCCCGTCAATCAATCCGAGTCTTTAAACTCAAAACCAGATCCAGCGGGTTTTTCTTTTCTTTCCAGGTCTTTAAATCCAAAACCATTTTTCAAACAACAGTGAAAACCATGGAAACTCCTTTTCTGAATTCGCAACAATGATTCCGTAAGCCGGCATCCGGAACCACTGTCCCGAACCAAAATCCAGACTTCCTTTCCAAATCTCGAAAACCAAATCCGAAATCTCATTTCAAAACCGAAGCTCGTTTATCGAAATCTCAGAAATAGGGCTCCAAGCCCGAAATCACTTTTCCGAAATCCATTTCAAATCCTTGAAATCAAATCATTAAAACCATGATCAAATCGCAAGATAATTCGAAATCTCGTAAAACGTGAAATTCCGTAAAATACCTCGAAAACGTGTAAAACCGTAAACCATCAAGATGACAAATCAAATCATAGAATCAAGTATAGAAAACATATAAAAACATATATGCATGCATCAAGAGTTAGAAAGCAAAGTCCACTCACAGACCATTCCGAAGTCGCCTCGATACGCGCTCACTTACGCCGTTCCCGACCATTCCGCTATCCTCGTCTTCCCCGAACCTGTCCAAATCCCATACGAAGGTCACTAACTACTTCACAAAGGTCATACTTAAGCCCCGTAATTTTTCCGAATTTATAACTATTTTTAAAGGCGCTCTAAAACCTTTGGACATCCCAAAACATCTCAAGACGATGTCTGATTGACTCGAAACTAGCGCCAAAATGTTCGTTACATTGAATATTTTAAAAGTCGTGTTGGAAACTTCCCCAAAAGGGGCCCCACGCACTCTCACGCACTGCCCAAAGGGGCTGCGCGTGGGAGCCACGCTCCTATTGTTCATCTCCTTCAACCTAGGTTAGACCGGGTCTGAACCGGTCCAGGCCGACCCGGTCCAATCCTAAACCGGCGTGAACGGTTTTGTCCAATTCTGCTTCCTTTTTAATCCCTTTTTAATTCTAATTCATCTAATAATTCCGTCCTTTCACTTCTAATCAATTCTCAAACTTAAACCTTGAAAAAATAAGGATAGGTAGATACCTCCTTGATCAAATAAAAACCGTTGTTTTCTTCCTTATTGTTCTTGTGCTTCCCGGCCACCATTTCCTTTCCTTTCAAGCTCAAATGCTTTGTTTCGTCTTTTAGAACCACACCGTCCACCATAGGCCTCTAAACCGGACTGGATCACTTCCTGGTTACCTCTAAATCATCCCCCGCCATACGCCGTCGTGGACGTCACTGTCGACATCATTCCAACCTCCTCTCGCACGTCCATTCACCAGTCACGGCTCAGAGTTTAAGGGAAAATAGATTCCAGGTCACACACTCTCGAGTCTCCTGTTTTTCTCTCTGTTTTCCCATTCGATCGATTTCAGCCCAAAATTTAAACACGGTCTAACCGTGTGAGACTCAGCTAGAACCCACTGGAGGGTGGACATATGTCCTCCTCTCTGTGGCTCTGAGCCAAAATATCCAATCCAGCTAGCCCAGGTGTCTTCATCCAAGTGCTCAATATAGCTCAGGTTGCCAAAAGACCATTTTACCCCTGTCTTCCAAAATTACCAATTTGCCCCAAGTTTTCCCTGACCCGTAACTTTAACGTCCAAACTCCTATCGACACATGCCGCCTATTGTTATATTCAGGAGATCGAGACCTTCCTAACGGTCCTCGAATTTTGGAAAAATGACGTGTTGCACGAAAAGTCAACCTTTGCCCCTATTCGATCGAATTACCACAATACCCTTTAATTTCCGAACGTCATAACTTTTTCCATGGACGTCGGAATTGGACGTGCCACCTGTCTATGAACTCGTGACGTCTCGAACTACGTCACGGTCGTCGGTCAAAGTCCATTTGACCGCCCGAACTAAAAGTGAACATTTTAGCCCATTCCAAGGGCAAAATCGTCATTTCGCACCGTCCGTCCGAACGCATCCAACAAAACACCGATTAACTTCCCTAATCCGTCATTAACAACTAATCTAATCCCGATTTCCGGGACGGGTTGTTACATCAAGGCTAGGCTTCGGACGATCCGTGAGTGGACTTATTTTATGAATTCAATGCATGCATAAATGTTTTATAATTGTTTTAGAACATGTTTTGTGATGCCATGAGTGCATTTGTTTGTGGTAGCTTAGGATTGACATATTTGTACGCTTTTCGAGATTTTCGGTTTTATGTCGTACCTTTGTGTATTGTATTTTCAATGACGATTTGATGAATGGGTTTTGGATTTGAAAATATGAATTCGGGCATGAGACCCATTTGATTGGAAACTCTCGGACTTGAAGTCCATTTGATTTGATGAGAAATCGGACCGAGGGTCCATTTGAGTTATACGATCGGGCCGAGGGCCCTGTTGGTTTACGAATCCGTGCTTGAGGCCCAGTTGGTTGTAATATCGGGCTTGAGGCCCCATTGATTGTGAAATCGGGCTTGAGGCCCCGTCGATTTTTGGTATCGGGCTTGAGGCCCCGTTAGTTGTGATATCGGGCTAGAGGCCCAGTTGATTGTGAAATCGGGCTTAAGTCCCAGTTTGGTTTATGAAATGAGAATTCGGGCACGAGACCCTATTGAACTGTGGATTTAGGCGGAGGCCTGTGAAAGTGGATTTGAATCGGATTCGAAGAATCCCGTTGAGACTCGGGTATGAGACCCAATTGAGAAAGTGAGTATTTTGAAAAGGTATATACCCTCCGATGTGATTTAATTGGTCTACTCCAGCCGTCGACCTGGAGAGTCACGATCCACTACCTGGAATGAGTAATCCCTATAGGGAGCCCATTCCAGGAATGGGAGTTATGATATGGTCTCGGACTAGGTTCAGACTTCAGAGACAGTCATCCAGACTTCGTGGATCCTGGATGTTGGATAGAGCCTCCTAGATGAAGAATTCCTGGGGGTAGACTCGGAGTGAGACCCCGAGTAGTATGCATACTAGTATAGATGAATCGTGACATATATATCGGGGATGTGTTCCCTAGGGGCTGTGTGCCCCGAGTTGGCATCTCATCTAAGATGCCGAGGATGGGTTGTATATGAGATTTCACGGAAAGTGGTTTGGGGCAGAGACCCCGTGTTCTATGTTTTAGAAAGTGGTTTGGGGCGGAGACCCCGTGTTCTATGTGTTTGATATGGTTTTTGGCTGAGACCCACGTATGTTTATTTGGGCTAGTCCCTATGGAAACTGGTTTTGGGCTGGTTTTGTGAATGTTTTGATAAACGGTTTTCGAATGCATGCATGTTTTTAGTGAAGGCATAAATCTTCTTTGATGAAATGTTTTTATTTGAAATATTTGTTTTGTCTACTCACGATTTTTAATGTTTTGAATGCTCTTCAGGGTGATCGCGGATGCGGGCTGTAGCAGTGACCAAGACATCACACTCCTCCTCCGGATCCTGGCGCTCTCTGGTGGTCCCGGTTGGGCTAAGAACGAAATTATCCATGGTCTGATACTTCGTGTCAGACGAGAGCAAGCACGTCCCACGTTAATCCCGGGGGATTTGGGACGGATCCTGTCAAGTGGTATCATATATCCCAACAAGGAAACTCTTGTGAACAAAAATTATTAGTTGTAAATGGAGTTCTAATTCTAAAATATAGAAACTAATTTTTTTTCTTTTCTTTAGTGCATAGACGCTTTTGAAAAAATGTTAGTTCTTCACATGTATTTGCGATGAATATTCCTAGCAAAAGCAATTTTAGAAATTGTTTTAAATTAACCTAATTATACCTACTATCTGGAAGACATTTAGGATTAGGGTTATAACTGAGACAAAATTAGTAGGCTTGGCTATCGATTGATAGAAGCCCCACATGCATATCCTCTAGGCATTCCTTTGCACCAATGGCGTCTCCAATGAGTCAAGCAATACCTTCATGCTTTCGTGGCTCCCCCAAGTTCCTTGATCATGTCACCAAACTTCACACGCTGTTTGGACACACAATGATCACCTGGTCTAGAGGTCTGGCTTTTATAAAACTGAGATCCGCACCAATTACCTTAAAGAAAGCATCTTCACCAGAAAATGTGGCCTCATTATGGTGGATGAGGTTGCTAATTTTATCCTATCTACACTCTTTTCAATAATTATGGAATGGAGGACAGGAATACAGAAGACATGCAAGGTTTAGTTTTAGGGATAAGGAAAGTGTATGTGCCTTGATTCCGGGCCAAGGGACTCTTGTGGTTTATACGGTACATGTAGCTCTGACAAATATTTAGGCACCTTTGATTCATGTATTTGTTTGATACTTAACAATGCTTCATCTTAATATACCAAAAAATAAATAATTATGGTTCAGTGTATGCATTGGTTCATTACATGGGTCGAAGTAATGCTTTGCATTTAATAAGAAATCTTCTTTTTGAAGGCATGAATAGGTTTATAGAAATTTTCAGGAAAACTTAGGAGTTTTGCTGGGATTATCAACCAACCTTAGGTATTAAGATTAGCATCTTATATCCACCCTTAACTTTTTTCCTTGAAATCCTCATCCGTTTCTTCAAAGTGTAAGTAAGATAGTTAATAGGGTAGGTTAGGTAGGTTTCTATTAAATAGGGTAGGTAGAGGTTGTTTTCACCTGCTTGTTCAGATGAAAATTTTCTTGTTCCGGGTCCTCCACGCTTCCATCCTATTGTTTAGATTGGTATATTCAATATCATCTTCATTATCTTAACCATAGTGCAGAAATCATATCGATTACGTGCTATTCTTCAGATTAATATAGGCTTCTTTATATCTCTTCTTGTTATGGATTTTTATTTATTTATTTATCTTTTTGTGAAATGCATGTTATGGGTTTTTACAGCTTCGAGTGTGACATAAGCTCAATTTGGAGCTAAACCAATTAGTTCATCATGAATTAACTTTCACTTTTCTATGTCCTTCTTGAATGAACTAGTTATTTAAATTCTTTTCTCTTTGCAGTATTATGAACCTTTTTGGTGTTCTCAAATATAAGAAGATGGGGGGAGGATATTCTTTCTAATTCTGGCCTACCATTTACAATTATCAGGTTTGTGTAAATTAGTTTTGTACTTTCTTCTACTTCTGAGAACGAAATACTATGATGATAACTATGGCACATTTCAAAGTAGAGTAAGCGTATGTATTTCCCAAAAATTGTTGCTAATATCAAGTTTATACATGTGTACTGCAGAGCCGGTAGATTGACAGATGGACCTTACACATCATATGATCTTAATACGCTACTTAAAGCTACAGCTGGCGAACGACGCAGTCCTAATGGGTCAAGGTACACTACGATTTTCAACAAGATTTGCAGATGGATTGCAGGTTCAGTTGCTAAGGCTCAGTTCCTGGGGTCTTATGGCCTTATCCAAAAGTTTAGTGTTAGCAAAGAAGTTAAGAATTGCCAAATGGATGAAGGATACCTCTGTAAAATGATCTGATAGAGCAAAATCACTAGCTTAACAATCGCTGCCTTAACTTGGGCAATGTAGGAAATTTGATTGGGATGGAAGGAAAACCTCCAAGATTGCTTTAGCCTGAACCAGGAAGAGAGAAGGACGGGAAGGGTTGAATATTGGAAACTTCCATTTAAAGCGTTCTAGTAGGGATGATGGCCAATTATGAGTAGTTTTTCATCGTTTGTGTATGCCAGTAAATATTGTCTCTAGGTTTTTGATTCAGCTGAGTTATTTAATTCAATTTTGAATGTCTCTATGGTCAAAATAAGTAAAGGGAATATAAGGTTTCTTAATACTTAGGATGGATATTGTTTTACTGAAAACAGGGATGGGTAACTGGGTATTGTTCGACCAATAAAATAAAAAAGGGATGCGTATTGTTATATGCTTTCACATGAATGCTGCTGCTGCTAGAATAATTTATCCCAGGCTCTCAAAAAACTAATTATGCTGATGCTCTCTTATTTGGTGATTCTGGTTCTGAGAATCAAAAGCTAGTAACTAACTCCGAATCAAGCCATACATGGAGCCGACTTCAATTTATGGGAAGGCTTGATTGAGTTGAATTGAATATATGGAGATTTAGATAAATATTGCTGAATGAATTTTTCACAGGACACCAAATATATCAGGTTTTCCTGCCATACATGCAAACACTTTTGGTTTAAGTTTGGATTGAGGGTTACTTGGTTCCTTCGTTTTCTTAATGCTTTTAATGATTTGTGGGATCCAGGAGATAAATTAGTTGGAGAGGCTAGCAGACTTCTTGTTGCTGAAGCATGCATACAGGCATTGGACATAGAATGTACTGAAGGGAAAATCTTTGAAGTGAACTCAGTTGAGGTAATTCTCTAGATATGATCGCATACTTTTGTGTTTAACAACGTGTAACCTATTTCTTCTTTTGTTTCTCAACATCCCTTGGCATTTGAACTCAGAATTCAGTCTTTACTTATACGCATGTTTGAGATATTTACTGCTACCAACTGAGTAAAAACCTTTAGTACTAATTTACAATATTTTCTTGATGAGATATGTTGATTTGGTTTAAAGAGGCAATGAGCTTTGTGAGCATTGCCTCTTAGGGGGAAATAGGGAACAACTAACGGCTTCATAAAGATTCGTTGTTCATTGTCACCAATAAGCATGTAGTACGGCCATCAAAGCTGTATTTCAATTAATCTTGTCAGTATCTATTTGACATCAATGTAATCTGTTTTTGATCTTTTGGATCCCACTGTAATCAAGCTCGTGTTATGGTGGTTGTTTCATTAACTAGATATGAATACCTACTTTTCTGAAGATGTGCAAATTAAGGGGGACGAGGGATGGTCATCATCAGATTATGTGAACTTTATGACCCCTCAACCAAAACAAATAAAAAGAAATAGAGTAGATGAAAAGATATTTCCTCCTTTATGGATTCCATCCATTACATAATGGCTGAAGGGTATGCACTATAACTTGAGCATAATAAAATGAGTCAAAATAAGGTGAAGATAATAAATGAGGGACAGAAAAATAAAGTACTCCCTAGTAGAGGGGTTTGACTGGCCAACATAGGTTTTGCAGAATCGCTATCGAGGAAAAATGAAAATCCTGTCCAAGATTTGTGAAAATAAGATAAAAAGTTTATAAATTGCAATTATCTATGGCAGATTGAAGGTGAATGATGTGCTTATTTAACTGCTCTTAGAGAACTAGGAACACTCCTATAGAAAACTCTCTGAAGAGACTTTTATTAGCTTTAACAGTTGAGCATTAAGATTTCACGAACTCGAAGCATACCCTTCACTTTTTTAAGCATGTTTAATTTCATGTATATTACTTGGCTTAGTAGCATGCCCATGAACACATAAGCTGTCTATTTCCATGAATTTTGTTCATATTTGGATCCTGAGAATTAGTATAAGGAATAGCATACCGTGATCGGAATGAACAGCTGTTAGAAGTTAGAACAAGGAATAAATCATGATGAGGTAACAAAGCAGAAGTCCATGCAGATGTGTTTGAATTTATTGAGATGAATGGAAGTTAGACAATTTGATTTGCTATTTTCTTGCTTTTATTCTTTCCTTTTTTTTTTTTTTTCACGCTGCTTTTTCCGCTTAAACATTTGGATTGCCTTTGATATTGTTGTGAAGTTTTTGGAGATGTCGGTAGTAGAAGAAATAGAAAAAATAGGGAAAATAAGCCTGTATCTGAGTAAATTTTGTTAGACCCTTTAATAGTAACAGTTTAGTACTGTGCAGTGCAGGGAGAAGGTCCAGGAAGTGATCAGCAAAAGTGGAGGGAATTATTCAAAGCTGCCGAAGCTCAATAACCTGTATTCGTTATTTGTTTCATGCATGTTTTATCAAGCAATAAATTGCTTGTTATTAGAAATTATCTGTTTATATATTGTGTAAATAATCACCATCTAATATTTTATTTAGATCTGTATGTAAATTTGGTTCTTGTCGATCTCACTTATTCCCAGTTATACTTATGAATGCTTCTTGCAACATTTAAAATTGATCCCATGTCCCAAAAATCGTCTTGTAATTTATGTGAGTTGCTGGGATCCATTTTCTTGCAAGCTGAAGTTTTTTGTTGTAGAGGAATATTCATGAGCTCCATTTGGATTTTAACCTACCGGTAAATCATAACATATTATGTCATTCATGAAATTCAAGGACGAGAAGATGATCAGAATTGGGATTTGTTTTTACCTGAATTTAGAACTGTTTTCAACAATTAGCAGCATTCTGAGTACGATTATGGATCCAAGAATGAAAAGGGGATGCAGTGGGAATTTGCATATTTGGAGTGCATGCTCCGAATGGGACCATGGTAAAGGCAATGATGCCAAATTTCCAACTCGGGGGGCTTGAGTGAACATGGATTTTGGGCATCCTAGGCAGTTTAAAACACTGGTTTTCTATTTTGTCTACTTGTGAGCTTTTCCGTAACTTTTCGCTTAGCTTATGTTTAGGTTTAAAACAACGAAAATAGAGTAGAAATCAAACTTACCTAAACTACCGTAAAAGGCATCGTACAACTATTTTGTGTTGTCCTAAATATCTTTGCTGTCGTAATTAAAGAACCCTGCATCTTCTCACGTCCCTAGTAAACTAGGAGCATAATCAAAATTTTCATGACAAGAAACTTCATCGAGGCACCATATTGTGTCCTTTCGTTTTCTTTGTTAAGGGATAGAATATAACCCTCATGGAGTATTTTATGCAGGGGTTTTCAAATGTTCATTGAAATAAAATAATCGAATTGTACAACAATGAATCAGTTCAATATATTGTGTCAGCAAAAATCATACCATACAGCAGCTGGATTCCAAATTTCAAAACACGAACATGAACAAAGGAAAACCAAATGTTGAGAGACAAACTCAGAATCTAATTTTCAAAATTGTTGTTAAGATTACCAATAAAATGTCCTTTTGTATCCCAGGGCCGACTTTCAAAAGACTTTCCCATCATACTGCGACTTTGATTTATAGTCCCGTCACCGCAGCAGTACTCGGGAAAGTAATCCAAGAAACTTTTGCTTCCTAGTTCATCAATTCCATTGAACAGGAAGTTCACCAGCAACTCCTACCATTTTTTTAAGTAAGAATGGCAGCAAAGTAACAAACTCAAAACTCAATCAATCAATGTTCTAAATATCAGTGATAATCAGAAGGTGGGGAGGGGCCTAGGCAGTTTTTTGTTTTCTAATTAAAGAAAGTGAAAGAATGAATAATTTAATGACTACTTCCAAAATTTCTAGAATAATAAGTACTTCCAAAGAAAAAATAATTGAATTGGGAATCATACATGTATAAAATGGAAGTTCTAAAATCCTATTAGTATAGAGTTTCTACTTAACAACGTAACAGGATGGAGGTCATCAACCAATTTACCATTTCGAATCAATAACAAAACTAGTAACAATCTAATATATTAACATTTAGCATAGTCTATAATTGACATATCCACCACATAGCAAATAGCATATGAACATATTAGCACTCCTACCGAAATGACAAAATCTATTCAATACCATTAACATTAAGCTTTACTATTCCATTTTGAATCTTTTAGTTGGTTTAGAATATTGGCCTAAAAAATTACAAATAATAATAATAATAATAATAATAATAATAATAGAACCACCAAGGAGCGCCTAGCCAACTACCTAGAGCCGCCTAGGAGAGCCCAGCCGCCTAGGAACACCTTAGCTGCCTAGAGCTGTCTATGAACAAGTGCCTAGAGCCGCCTAGGAACACACCTTAGCTGCCTAGGAGCGCCTTAGCCACTTAGATCTGCCTAGAGCCACCTAGGACCGCCTAATTAAAAAGTATCGTTAATTTCTTCATGCTCGTTCTACACTGATGTTTCCCGACATGGATCTATTCTAAAACACCTAGTGCCTAGGCTTTTTATTTAGAACAGTGCAATCACTTTCAATGTCTACTGATAATACCTTTGCTTGTGTCTCCCCAATCAACTTTTTCAGTAGTCCATGTCCCGGATCCTGCTTTCACATAATAAATAAATCATGAAAACAAATAATATGGAAACTGTAAAAACCACCAGCCACTCAAGAAAGAGCTACCATAATTATAATTTGATTTTGAGTGATACCATAACATGCTAGGAAAATAACTGTTTCCCTTTCTTTGTTTCTCATTGTTTCATTACTTTTTTAGTTTTTTACTTCAAATACTGGGCTTATTTGAGAGTAACCTATGACTTCCAAAGAAAATCGTTCCAAGGTCCTATAATGAATGACAACGAATTCATAGATAAGATAGGATTAATGCCACAAAGAACTTCCCAAACAAAATTATTCACCTTTTCTGCTCTCCATGTTAGATATTTATGCTGTGCTTCACAGTTACATGCAATTTTTGAAGCATTTGTCTCCCCTACTGCTTGGTCCATCAGTTCAAGCCACGCCTACAGCAGCAAGAGGAAGTTTTAACACTATGATTATGAATTCTACAGGTCAATTGATTCAGGAACTACGAGATAACCTGTTTATATTCAATTCCACTTAACAGCATGCGGAATAATATCATAAACTTTTATTTTGGTCCATAAACTCCCAAATTTATACCTTGTAATAATCCATGAATGCAGAATATAATACATCATAATTGTAGGGGCTTGACTTAAATCTTGTCCATATCACAATTGGTGAAAAAAAAATTAATGACTCGCCAGTAAGCTTTCCTCCCCAGGGTAAAAGCTGCATGAAATCTGTTTTCAGTTACCATGCCATAATGCCGAGAAAGGATTTGGAATAACTATGGAATTGGCATCTACACTAAATATGTGCCAGATCGAATCATTTACTTACCTCAGCATATTTAACACCAAGAGGAATTAAGCCTTTGTAGTATTTGTCTTTGTAATCTGTTTGACCGATCACATCATGCAAAGGATTGAGGTCCCTATAAATGATCAATTATGGGTAAGCTGCAAAGTCTAGAGTAGATATTATGTAATGAAACCGCTCCAGTGAAAAGAAAAAATATTCATGCTACACTACAATTTTGGAACAACATGGACAAAAACTAGGGTCATTTTTGTTAAGGAATCGCAGCCAACGGAGGAGATTGCAGATCAATCTCCTCCTTAATATCTGTTCTTCCTTAGTATATACACTTACCTAGGTTGTATATTGCCTAGTTAGGACTCTTCTAGTTTATACCTAGTTAGGACTCTCTACTTCTTCCTGTATAAAACCTGCCCTGTACACTTTGTGATTAAGTGAATAAACCTAAAATTCCTCATACCTTATAATTTTGGCATCAAAAGAAATGTAAACAGTAGTTGCTAGATGCAGTGGACTCTGATAAGGATCCACCAGAATCAAAAGAGATTGAGGATCAATCTCCTTGATTCTCCGATATCCTAAGTCAAAGAAATCTCTCTTATTCCTTCCTAGAACTGCACATATATTTCTGTAGATACATTTCTAGTTTAGTCCTAAGATTTCCTTCCTAGTCTAAACGTGTATTTCCAACTTAGTCTCTACTAGAAACAGTATATATATGTCCTCTCAGTTGTAAAGGTTGATTCATTCGAATATACAAGAAAATTTCTACCTCTTTATGGTATCAGAGCATTAAGGCTCCATTGAGCAACAACCCTTCACCTTTCTATCCTCTTTCAATGACCGCTCCACCCACCTCACATGTCATCACCAACCCACCACCAAACACCGATACCACCTCCCCCTTCTCCTCTCTCATCTCCATTAATGCTGCTCAGTTTCCAGTTAAACTCACAGCAACAAACTTTTTCCCTTGGAGAGCACAGTTCAATGCTCTACTGCTCGGATATGATCTTATGGGGTAAATTGATGGTACCTACCCCTGCCCATGCCAGCAAAGCTCGAGCCCATGTTCTAGGCCTCAAGGAGCGATTGACTCTCCTTCAACGTGACAACCGGCCTGTCACTAAATACCTGCAGAAGGTTCGTCTCCTTTCGGACAAACTCGCTTGACGCCCCTCTATCAGATGATGATCTCCTCCTCTACGTCCTCAATGGCATAGGCTCCGCCTTCAAGGAGATCTCAGCTGCAGTTCGTTCTCGAGACACCCCTGTCTCATTTGAGAACCCGCACGACATGCTAGTACAGCATGAGGCAGCCACTTCCCATGAAGCCCCTGCTTCCCCTCACCCTGCAATCACGGCCAACGTAGCCCAAGAAACCCATGGCTCCTCCTACAACCGCCCAACCCGAGGCCTTCGGACCACAAAGCCTCCAACCAGTCCTTCAACAGTCACGGTCCCTCTTCCCAGCTCCGACCAACCACACAACCCCAATCACAAGACCAACAGCAACCAGGACAGTGGCTACCGTGGGTTTTGCCAATGGTGTGGCACCCAAGGGCACAGTGCCAAGCGTTGTCCCCAGCTGCAGCACACCTCCGTTGCTCAACCCGTGGCCAACCCCACCATCCAGGCCATCTCCTCCTCCACATCTCCCCTGGCTCCTCGACTTAGGCGCTTCCCACCATATCATTGCTTCTCCCCTGTCTGCTGTATCCAAATACCAAGGGCCAAACAAGATCCTGATTGGTAATGGTATTGGGCTTGACATTACCCATGTCGGCTCTGTCACTCTTCCCTCCCCCTCTTCGCACACTTTCTCTCTTACCAATGTTTTGTGTGCTCCTAAAATTACTCGTAATATCGTTTCTATTTCCAAGTTTAATCAAGCACACAATACTTCTATTAAACTGTTCCCTACTTGTTTTCATATCAAGGACCTGGGCACGGGGGCGGTTCTTCTTCAAGGCCCGAGTAAGGATGGCGTTTATGAGTGGTCCTCTACAACCCTTCAGCGGCCTCAAGCACTGGTGGGCATAATTGTCTCTCCTAATCTCTAGCATCGTCACCTTGGTGATCCTCACTCCAAAGCCCTCCACACCGTCCTTCGCCAATCCTCCATCAACCTGTCCTCCAAACTTCCCGAGTCCTCGTGTCTGTTCTGCTTATGTAACAAGAATCACAGGTTGCCATTTGGCACCTCTTCCCTTAAAAGTCAGCGTCCTCTTCAATTAATATAAACTGATGTTTGGGGTCCTGCCCCCTACCATTCCATTGATGGTTTTTCCTATTACATTATCTTTGTCGATCATTTTACTAAGTATACGTGGTTATATCCTCTCAAAAAGAAATCCGACGTTTTTTCCACTTTTATTGATTTTAAAACCCTAGTCGAAAAATATTTCCAGCACCCCATTCAAACTCTCTACACCGATGGGAATGGTGAATTCACTAAGCTCAAGCCTTTCCTTACCACTCATGGCATCAACCACCTTCTCACCCCACCTCACACACCCCAACACAATGGTATGGCAGAACACCGTCATCACCACCTTGTTGAAACCGGCCTAACCCCTCTCCATCAAGCCAACCTCCTTCTCTCTTACTGGACCTATGCCTTCAAAACAGCAGCCTACCTCATTAACCGTCCCACTTCCACTCTCAACAACAAGTCCCCATACACGGCCCTCTTTAACCTTCCACCAAACTATCATCGCCTCCGCACCTTTGGCTGTCTCTGTTTCCCCTGGTTACGTCCTTACAACACCAATAAAATGCAACCACGGTCCACTCCCTGCCTCTTCCTTGGCTACTCACACAACCAAAGTGCATACCTTTGCTATGACACTTCCTCCCATCATCTCTATGTCTCTCGTCATGTCCAATTTGATGAGTCCACCTATCTTGGACTCCAACTACCCTCCCAAGTCCCTCATGTCAGCCCAGAAAACTTCCAGACCTGGCTTTCCTCCTTGCCCCTCGTCTCCTATCTCCTTGGTCCTGCCTTTGTTGCCCCACCAATGCCCCACAGGCTGCTCCTACCCCTGAAGGCCCCTCGGACTCGTCCTCCTTGCTTGGTCTTGTCGCTGCAACCGCCCTAGCTACGGTCCAGACCGTGCCAACACCCACCCAGGCCACCACCACCACAGACAGCCGCACTAACCTGGCCCCAGCCACCACAGCCGCCCCTCCTCCCACTGCACCACCGCCGCCTCCTCTTCGAACCTACACACAGCGACCCTTACGGCCGCCTCCAATCCCTAATCCACCACCACCAGAGGCCTCTCCTACCGCCCCATCTTCCTCCACGACTCTAGACCCTCCCGTCCCCACTCATCCTATGCTCACCTGCAGCAAAACAGGTTGTGTTCGTCCTGTCCCTAGCTATGCTCTCACTGCTACCGCCCACCACCTCCCTGACCTCATTGAACCCACATGTGTCTCCCAGGCCATGAAGCACCCCCAATGGCGAGCCACCATGTCTGATGAGCTCTACTCTCTTATACGCAATGGCACCTAGGTCCTAGTTCCACCACAGCCCAATCAGAACATTATTGGAAATAAGTGGGTCTCTCAGATCAAACGAAAGCCCAATGGTATTGTGGACCGGTTCAAGACCCGCTTTATGGCAAAGGGCTACCACCAGCGCCCAGGAGTGGACTACTCTGCCACCTTCAGCCCCGTGGTCAAGCCCATCACAATTCGGATCATTCTCCATCTTGTTGTAACCCAGGGCTGGCCCATCCGTCAACTGGACGTGAACAATGCATTCCTGCATGGAAGACTGAATGACACCGTCTACATGGCCCAACCCATCGGGTTTATGGACCTCCCACAACCCAACTTATGTCTGCCAGCTCAAGAAAGCCCTCTATGGCCCCAAACAGGCCCCTCGGGCCTAGTACCAGGAGCTCCACTCATTTCTTCTGGCCCAGGGCTTTGTCAACTCACTGTTTGATGCTTCCCTCTTCCTCCTCAAGCAAGGTTCTCACATTCTTTATTTCTTGGTTTATGTTGACGATCTAATTGTTACAGGCATCGATCAACGTCTCATCTCCAGCTTTGTCACCACCTTGGCCAGCCGGTTCTCGGTCAAAGGAGCTGGGCCCTTCGCACTATTTCCTTGGCGTGGAAGTCATCCCCACCAAGGACGGCCTATTCCTGTCCCAGCACCAGTACCTCCAGGACATTCTCACTATGGTGCACATGGAAGAGGCCAAACCCATGTCCACCCCTCTGGCTGTCTCCCCACCCCTCCACCTTAATGATGGTTCCCCTCCAACTGATGCCACCCTTTTCCGCCGAGTTGTGGGCAGCCTGCAGTATCTGAATCTCACCAGACCCGACGTCTCCTATGCTATCAACCGTCTCTCTCAGTTCATGCATGCCCCCACGGATCTCCACTGGCAGGCCCTAAAGCGTGTCCTTCGCTACCTCAAGGGAACACTTCTTTTCGGTCTCCCCCTTCACTGCACCGCCACCAACCACCTCCATGCTATCACCCACTCATTCAGCACCCTCACTGCCTTTTCAGACGCTGATTGGGCTGGTGACCAAGACGATCGCAAGTCCACTAGCGCCTACCTCGTTTACCTAGATGGCAACTTGATTTCCTGGAGCTCCCACAAGCAGCAATCAGTCTCCCGCTGCTCCACCGAGGCGGAGTACTGCGCTGTCGCCTCCACCACTGCTGAACTCCTCTGGGTCCAGTCCCTCATGCGAGGGCTTGGCCTCCACGTCACCGGTAAACCATCCATCTCCTGCGACAACATAAGCACCACCTTCTACTGTACCAACCCGGCCCTCCATTCCAGGATGAAGCATGTGGACATCGACTTTCAGTTCGTCCATGACCATGTCACTTGTGGTCTCCTCCATGTCCACCATATGTCCACGGATGACCAGCTGGCTGATGCACTCACCAAGCCGCTCCTGCGCCAGCGCTTCCAGCTCCTCCGCACCAAGATCGGCGTCGCCAATGGCACCACCGTCTTGCGAAGGCGTGATAAGGATCCACCAAAATCAAAGAAGATTGAAGATCAATCTCCTTGATTCTCCAATATCCTAAGTCAAAGGAATCTCTCTGATTCCTTCCTAGAACTGCACATATATTTCTGTAGATACTTTCCTAGTTTAGTCCTAAGATTTCTTTCCTAGTCTAAACATGTACTTCCTACTTAGTCTCTACTAGAAACAGTATATATATGTCCTCTCAGCTGTAAAGATTGATTCATTTGAATAGACAAAAAAATTCCTACCTCTTTAGACCCAACTTAACCAAGAAAGAAAAAAGTTCTCTAGAAACATGCCAGAAGTTTATGATATGCTAATTATTTATGCTTCACCTTAATTCCACTTTTTATGGTCGTGGTGGTGGTGGGTTTTTTTTTTGCCGGCAGGGTCACAGGGGAAATAACCTAAGTTAATCTGCATAATAAGCTACATCCAAAGACTGGGAAATAACCTAAGTGAATCTGCATAATAAGCTACATCCAAAGATTGAAGCTATTACAGATGCAGATTATACTATCATCCGTGGGAAATAACCTAAGTTAATACGCATACTAATGATAGTGGAGACCCTATCTAATCTGCATCTGTCTACTTATCTTTCCCATACTACATCTGAAGCTTTTACAGATGGGAATTATAATTTAGGCGGAAGCCTTGGAATGCACCAAGCTAATCTACCTTAGCTCATTAACTTATCTAAGCACTTCTGGAGGAAATCTTGTTTTATCAAGAGTAACATATAAAAAGCGGGCTTATGATTGGTCAGGGCAAGCCCAAGGAATTTGTTAATTTAATTCTGTGGCTTCAAATTCTGCTCATTTGGAATTAGTTTGTGATGGTAAGACATTTGTCCTCATCAGATTCATCAGTTATGACCCAGTTCACAATGATACAAAAATTGGGTCAAGGTTCGTTTAGTACAACCACTGTGAATCTGAAGAACAGCTTGCACATGTATTTACTGAGTTCAGTAGCTGTCGTTATCTCAATTGTCTTGTAGGTAACTTGGGCATGAAAGGCATCTCTGCAACAACCTGAGGACTTGATACAGTTATCGTATTTTACATGTGGATGCTACTGAAACTTATTAGACTCTGTTTATAAATTCCTAGATGCAGGCTTGACAGTATCTCACAATGAAACTCAAACTTCAATTGCAACAAAGCGAAGGATAGTGGACTTGTTCATGTATTATTTATGACTTGATACATAGGTACTGGAAACTAAGTACCTAATGGACAACATATGTAGTGTTTTATAATTTGAGCTAATTTATAAAAGAATGTGTATGGCGAGCCAGATTTTGTGACAGCATTGAATAGTAAAATATCGTATCATGTCATCATTTCCTACTCATGTACATTGTAATTACTTTTATTCAGTAGACACACTTAAAGATTAATGCACAATTTTCCTAAAAGAATACTAAATCTATTATTAGTTCTAAAAAAAGGAGCTTACAGCACAACAATGTTGATGTTTGCACTTGTGAAGAAGTTGGCACAGAATATGGGCATACCAAATTCTGGTTCTGGAAAGACAGCAAAATCTAAAACCTGCATATGATTGATGATTAAACCGTTATTGGCACTGAAAAGGTGTGTGTGAATTGTGCTACAGATTATAACAAACAATACAAACTATACACATGATTTGACAAAAAGTAGTGTATATTGAGGTTCCCAACCTAATATCATCATGCATACAGATTCTCAAGCCATAACAAACTGTAGAATTTCTGGAATGTGTTGTTTTCATTAATAGCCGAAGGGCTTATTTATACAAGTCTGTGAGAGCAGTTATCTCTCTTTATCAGAAATAACTTCCTAAAACTGTCTAGGTAACTAACTATGGACATCTGTCCGAAACCTGTCCTAACTGTCTACATGTGTACAAGTTGTACAAGTGTACTGTCAGATAAACCTAACTAGTGTGTGTGGCTAGTGTATACATATATCATCTTACATCCCCCCGCAAACGAGGCACCCCTTGGGTGACGAGTTTGGATGCGAGAGAGCCGTGTCTGTGAACAGAGAGGCCTTTGGTAAAAAGATCAGCAAGTTGTGCAGCAGAAGGGACAAATTGGACTTTGTGAGTGCCTGAGGCAACTCGTTCTCTGAGAAAATGGTAGTCCAGTGCGATGTGCTTGGTGCGGGCTTGGAACACTGGATTGCTGGTCATGTATTTGGTGCTGAGGTTGTCACAGTATAGAGTGATAGGCAGGGCTGGAAGAACACCTAGTTCGCGTAGTAGACTGAGTAGCCAGAGAGTATCTGCACATGTATAGGCGAGAGCCCTGTATTCTGCCTCTGAACTGGAGCGAGAAACAGTCTTTTGTTTCTTCGCACACCAGGATATTAGGGTTGAGCCAAGAAAGATGCAGAAGCCTGTGATGGATCTTCTGGTGTCTTTGCAGCCAGCCCAATCTGCGTCTGAAAAGGCCTGAATACGGAGGGGAAATAGGGATTTAGTGATGTTGATTCCATGACCAAGAGTACCTTTGAGGTACCGAATAATTCGCTTCACTGCTGTGAGATGGACATCAGTGGGGGCACTGAGGAACTGTGCAACTTGTTGTACGGCATATGAGATGTCCGGGCGTGTGAGGGTTAGGTAGAGAAGGGCGCCCACTAGTTGTCTATAGGCAGATGCATCCGTGAGGGGTTCACCAGTAGTGGTAGAGAGGACCTGTTTAGCAGCTACTGGAGTTTGAGCTGGTTTGCATTCTGTGAGGCCACTGCGTTTCAGGATGTCCAAAGTGTACTTGGTCTGAGTGAGGTGGAGGCCAGTGGCAGTGGGTGTGGCTTCAACGCCCAAGAAGTAGTGGAGGGGGCCTAGGTCTTTAATGGCAAAGGCATGAGCCATGGCTGTCATGAAGTAGGAGATAGCTGGCTGCGAGTTCCCTGTTAAGACAATGTCATCGACATAAAGAAGAAGATACAGGATGATAGAATCCTTACTGTAGACAAACATGGACGGATCTGCCCTGCTTTGGAGGAAACCATAGGTGAGGAGGAATTGGCGAAACCTATCAAACCAGGCCCTTGGGGCCTGTTTGAGGCCATAAAGAGCCTTATGAAGTCTGCAAACATGATTAGGATGAGAGGGATCAGTGAATCCAGGAGGCTGGACCATGTATACTTCTTCATTGAGGGTACCATGGAGAAAAGCATTGGTGACATCTAATTGTCTGAGAGGCCAGTTTTGGGAGACAGCAAGAGCTAGAACTACCCGAATGGTGGGGGGTTTTACCACAGGGCTGAAGGTTTCAGTATAGTCAAGGCCTTCTTGTTGGTGAAACCCTTTGGCGACTAATCTGGCTTTGTATCGTTCGATGCTGCCATCAGCATGTCTTTTAATCCGAAACACCCACTTGCAGCCAACAGGATTTGCATGGGGTGGTAAAGGAACAAGGGACCAGGTCTGTTGCTTCATTAAGGCATCATACTCAGTTTGCATGGCTGCTGTCCATGTGGAGTGTTTAGAGGCTTGTTTGTAGGTTGTGGGTTCAATTTGGGATGAATCAGCTACGAAGGCTTGGGGAAGAGGGTATTTGGTGGCAAATAGAAGATGTCTAGACTTGGAAATGCCTGCTTTGCTGCGGGTTACCATTGGATGGATGTTAGGAGGCCGAGAGGTGGTAGAGACTAGGTGTTCAGGGGCTGGTTGGGCTGGGGACAGGGTGGCTGGTGTAGTTGGTTCTGGTGGGGTAGTGGGAGATACAGACCTGTCTGTGGAGGGTAGAGTTGGGGTACAGGATGTGTTGGATTCTGCAGCAGTTTCTGGGCGGGGGCTATGGGGGGGAGATGGAGAAGGGGGAGGAGCTGATGTTTGGGCTGGATTCTGAGAGGAATTAGGAGTAATAGGGATAAAGGAAAAATCTGAGGAAGAGGGGTTTGTAGAAGGGGTGGTAGGAGTGGAAGGAAAGTGGTGTTCATTGAAGATGACATGCCTACTAATGTAGACACGGCCAGTGGGCATGTGGAGGCACCTGTAACCAGCATGGTGGGGGCTGTAGCCTAGGAAAATGCAGTGGAGTGAGCGTGGTTCTAATTTATGTTGGGTGTATGGGCCTAGGTAGGGATAACAGGATGAACCAAATACACGAAGAAGTTGGTAAGGGGGTTGACGGCCATGTAAAGTGTAGTAAGGGGTGGACCATTTTAGGACTGGTGTAGGTAGCAAATTTATTAGAAAGACAGCAGTGGAGACAGCCTCTGCCCAATAAGAATAGGGCAGACCAGCAGTGAGGAGTAAGGTTCTGCCCATTTCAGAGATGTGCCTGTGTTTGCGTTCTGCTAGGCCATTTTGTTGGGGTGTGTGTGGACAGGAGAACCTGTGAAGAATGCCGTGTTGTTGACAGAGGTCTTTAAGGGCATTATTGTCAAATTCCTTGCCACCATCACTCTGAAATTGCTTGATGGTGGTGGAGAATTGTGTTCTGACATAGGTTAGGAAATGGGAGAAGTGAGAAATGACCTCAGATTTGAGGCGCATTGGAAAAATCCAGGTATACCTGGTGTAGTCATCTGTGAAGAGAACATAGTATCGAAATCCAGAAACAGAGGGGACAGGGGACATCCATACATCAGAGTGAATAAGATCAAACGATTTTATTGATTTGTGTACAACAGGAGTAAAGGAGAAACGAGTCGATTTTCCTAAGGCACAACTATTACAAAAGCTGAATTTATTTAAGTTAACAGCAGGAGTGAGTAGATGTTGAGACGCCAAGACTTGAAGGACTTGATGAGAGGGATGACCTAATCGACTGTGCCACAGAGATGGGGAACTGGTGGACAGCAGGGCTTGCGGTGGGAGTGATTCTTGTGGTTGGATGGGATACAAACCCTCTCTACATGGGCCCTGAAACAGAACAGCTTTTGTGTGTAAGTCTTGAATGATAAAGTGAGATGGGAAGAATGTGATACTAACTTGCTGGTCCTTAGTAAATTGTGCCACAGATAAAAGGTTTTTACGAATGGCAGGGACATGGAGTACATCAGAGAGGTTAAACTTATAGTGTCCAGAGGAGAAGGTGACATTACCAGTGTGATGGATTGGGAGAGTTTCTCCATTGCCAACCATGACATTATCATTGGAAGAGGGTGTAGTTGAGCGGGGAGGGGCGGGTAGGAGTGTCATGTGATGGGTGGCACCACTATCGGGGTACCAATTAGGATCAGCAGCAGGGGCCAGATGTAGACCAGCGAAGGCTTGACTGAGGTCATGGTCATTGGATTGGGTGAGTTGCGGGCATTGGGCGGCAATGTGTCCATGTCGATTGCAAGACCAGCACTGGGGGCCAGGTGGACGGTTAGGAGGGTTGGGGCAGGGACCTAGGATGCCTGCAGAAACTGGTGGGCTAGATGAGCGGGGAGGACCCCTGCGAAAGGAGGCCCTGGAATTGCGGAAGGATCTTGTGCCACGGTTGTATTGAGGACGCCCGCGAGTGTAGTAGGCACTGGCATAGGGTTGTGGTGCAGGTTGAGGAGAAGCAGCATACATGGCTGTGGGAGGAACTGCTACAGCGGGATGTGCAGTGGCAGTCTGTTGGGCTTCAAAAGAGAGCAATCTGGCTCTTAGGTCAGAAAAGGGAGGCAAGGGTGGGAAATTTAGCATGGCTGTGACAAGCATGTTGTATTCAGGACCTAGTCCACGAAGAACAGCCGTGACTAGGTCTGTAGATGAGAATGGTTCATTGATGGCAGCAAGGGAGTCTGCCAAGGATTTGGCTTGAGTGAGGTATTCCGAGATGGTTCTATGTCCCTTGGTGAGAGACATTAATTGGAAGCGGATATTTGTGGCATTGGCAAGGGATTGCTGAGAGAAGTTGCGACGGAGACATTCCCAAATGTCTCTTGAAGTATTGAGTCCAACAACTTGTGATAGGACTGGTTCAGTTAGGGTGGCACGGAGGAGACTGATCAAAGTTTGATCAATCTGAAACCACTGGTTATAGGCAGGATTCGGCAGAGAAACAGAAGGGGAAATGAGAACAGATTCAGAACCTTCAGATTGAGGGGAAGCAATGGCAGGGGTCTGAGGTGGCAGAGTAGGGGAAGGAGGAGGGTGAGTTCCATCAATAAAACGCCAGTAATTGTGACCAATGAGGAAGGGTTTGATCTGGCTTTCCCAGAGAAGATAGTTGGTCTCATTTAGTTTGACAGAGACCAGGTTTGAAACTTGGTTAGGGGAGATTGAAGGAGAAGAACAGGAGTCAGACGCCATAACAGGAAGGGAGATTGAAGGGATCGGTTTATGGTGGTCAGACTTAGTGCTCTGATACCATGTAGAATTTCTGGAATGTGTTGTTTTCATTAATAGCCGAAGGGCTTATTTATACAAGTCTGTGAGAGCAGTTATCTCTCTTTATCAGAAATAACTTCCTAAAACTGTCTAGGTAACTAACTATGGACATCTGTCCGAAACCTGTCCTAACTGTCTACATGTGTACAAGTTGTACAAGTGTACTGTCAGATAAACCTAACTAGTGTGTGTGGCTAGTGTATACATATATCATCTTACACAAACTATAGAACCTTTTACTTTTAGTTCATCATCATTTAGTGTACTAATGTGTATAACGGCCTCACATATGAGGAGAGTGTCAAAATAGATAAGTCCACCATCTCCTAGCTAATCATCTGTTGAAACTGATAAATAACAGGTTTCTAACCTTCAGGAAACAGTGTTACCACCATCCTCATCTTCCAATATTTTTCTCGTGTTGTTTTTATGATACCAGATATTTGAGCAAGGATTCTAGGAATACCAATTGAATTTATATTTATGGGAGGATTTTTCCTAATATATCAATATGTGGTAATTTACAAATATGACAAAACAAAATATAGAAAAAAATAATCCATGAAAAAATATTAATCTTTGAGACAGAAATAAAAAGTTCAATACCAATAACAATATGGCTTCCTCTGAAAAAATATTAATCTTTGAGGCAGAAATAAAAAGTTCAATACCAATAACAATATGGATTCCTCTGCATGGTGTCAAGTGGGGAAAAAATTCAAACATGACAAGGCAAACTTAGCAATGAAGCTAGTTGGGAAGAAAGTTACTGTATATACAAACCAACCAATCATTTTTTTTCCAAAGAAAATGAATATGAGTGGGGTTACAGAACATTGCCAAATGCCATTCAGCATTATCCTATTGCCTATTCTGAAGAATATAGATCATCCTACAGGTAATTTTCCAACTCATATGAAAGAGATTTCATCCCTCAATTTGACAGAAAACCCCCAAATGATCTACCTTTATTTTAACATGCTGGTTAATATCTTTGTGAACTATGACAAAAGAAACAAGAACATTAAATTGAATGGTTGACCTCATTGCAATAATAAATAAAAGAAACAAGAACATTAAATTGAATGGAGCCACTGAGAGTTCTTCTATAGCTCAAAATAGGGAATAAACAAAGTGACAAGGTGAAGTATTATACCTGCATTGTTTGACTCTCAATGTATAGGCTACGTAGAAGTCTAACTTTCGTAGCTTTGTTTGATAACATTTGAATTTCGGCTTTCCCATCAATTGAAATCCTGGAATTATATTTTTCCTGATGACATACGAAGTAATGGTAGTCGTGAATAGAAGCAAGAATATATGACATGTAATAATCATTGGTGAAGTATTGACAATTTGATAAAAGTTTAATACTTCAAGAAGTGATCAACATTAAGTTTAAAAACTTCTGTGAACCTAATCTACTCCAAATAATGAATATAGAAAATCGTGAAAAGTGCAAAATCTAATATTTACTGAAAGAAGCCAATTGATTACGAAGAAAATACTGCCTGACAAGTATGATAAAGTCCTTACTTAAATTGTGTTCACACTCAAAGTTCCATCAGTTAACATGTCAAATTCTGAGGAGAAAATTGTGCTTCCGACAGGACTTGGATAGCCGAATGCTACAAAGCTTTCAGTTGACACCATTAGATGTATAAGCTATGATCGAATAATACGATGGGTTCAGCCAAATTCTGCTTTTCATTTGTTAAGCACTTGTATGGTGATAATCTATGATAATATAAGGGAAGACTTGGTACTTCATAGTTCATACCATTGGTTACAAGCAGAGACCAACCTAATTATAAGTCCCATAGGGACAGAATAAGGTAGGCGGAGTCAGAATATAAGGAAGGCTAAAGCTGCTCGAAGATGCTCATTTAATACTTTGATAAGAAAACTCCAATAAGTTTAACTAGTATTTTTCTTATAATAAAGTCCTGAAAAGTGATTTACTAATCTTCATACCACAAAACCCCTAACTAGTTATTCTTCTTTTTTACCAGCTCAGTCTTCATTCAACAGGAATACCCATGTAATAATTTGATTATTGTACCAGAAAAGCATAAATTCCATCTTCACATGGAAGGTAAACCAGAATTTCTTTTTGATGGCAAACAGAAACTGATGCTTAAATTAACCCAAGCAAGAACATTTATGAAGTCCTACGACCACATAATTCTCTCATTGGCACTCCACCAGCAAAGATCTTACTTGTGTGCTGAAAAAACGATTTAGCAGCTAACAAGCAATCTAATAACTTTAAAAGAAAGTAAACAATTTTACTCATCCCAGAATTTGAATGCCTGAAAAAACAAGAAAACAATTCAAAGCGTACTAATCTAAGAAGAACCCTGTATGAAAACAAAACAAAAAAGAAATACCTGCAATGGAGAAGGTGCCAAATGGGTGTGGCGTTTTGTTTCATCCAAAGCAAAGTTGATGAATTTTTTGTATGAAATTGCAGAGACTTGAGCAATGGGTCTCTGCTGCTTCCTGCCGGTAGTGTTAAATATTACAGTGCTGATCAATGGAAATGGTTTCCTGAGTATGCAAAAGCTCAGAGAAGAAGAACAACAATCCATTGAAGAGAAGAAAAACTAAACCAAGAGCAACATAACAAAATCCCTCGATGCAAATGGGGTTTTTTTTTTCTTTTCTGGTTTTGTTTGTGTTGCTACTGACTCAAGAGTCTGAAGATAGTAAGTAGGACAACGAGACTACAGAACTACGAGTCTACGAGGCATGTGACCAGAAAATATACTGCGACTGTGAGACCCACACACACCACCACGACGACCATGTATGTTGTGTCTGCCCCTTTCCGTAATTAGAGGCTACGTTTGCTTCGTCCAAATGTCCTAGCCATATATAGTTTCTTAAGCAAATTGATACAATAATATATACATATAGGAACACTACATGCTAGGCATAAATCTGCTGAAGTTATTAACTAATATATTTTAAAATGTTCTTCATCAACGTTTTAAATTTGAATTTGAATTTGAATTTTAAAAATTCAAAATATATTAATTTTTAAATATATTATTAATATAAAATATAAATAATAAAAATAATAAAATATTTAAATATATCTAAATAAATATATATATACTTAAATTAGAATATAATAAAATATTAAAAAAATTAGGGAAATAGTCTCTCAATTAAACTTCAAATTTTGCATCTCTTAACTCGATTTTTAATTTTTTTTTATTCCTTAACTTCAATCAAATCAACAGTATTAACTCAAGAAAACCTAACAAATTCTATTAAATTTAGAGGTAAAGTTGTCTCAAACCACTATACAGCCCAATCCGATCCTACGAAAATCAATACGGAAAGAAAGAGAGACAACAATGGTCACTCTTTGCACTCTTATCTCCTTCACCCCCTACGTTCCTCTTCCAAACCATACGACAAAACTTTCAACGACCCTCACAAAAACATTGCCAAAAACGAGGTCGGTTTGGAGGTGCCGAAGAGGCTCTGGATTAACCCGGATGCCGTTTTAGCTTCTGAGATTGGAGATGTTTGTAGCGGATTGAAGCCCTGGATCATGGTTGCTCTGTTTCTGATCAGGGAGAAATTTAGGGACGATCATAAATAGAAAATTTAGTTATTTGGCTAATTATGTATCATACTATGAAGGCCATACTGAAATGGTTGTACAACTAAAACTTGTCTTTTTTAATTTGAAACTTCCTCCGAATTACAATTTTTTTTTTCAATTACTACTTTTCTACACAGCCCCAGAACCAAAATACTATAGCAAGGCCACAATGGTGAAATGAAGAACTCCGGCAAAGACCACAGGCGTGAAACCAACCACTCCAGATGTGCCAAAGCAAATCATCGGATTGCGTACGAAGAGTTAGAAACCTTCAGGATTGTCCCAACCACTACACATCCGCAGGGCTGGCCAATCGAGGGCAGGAGGAGCATAGGCCCATGCCCAAAATTAAGTTTTTTTTTATGTTTAAAAAAATAAGAAGATAAATAATAATTTAGACAATGGATATGAGTGAGCAGAGAACGGAATGAGTCTTCTTCAAAGTTTCAAGAAGAATGTGCAGTGTTTCAATGTTCTAATTTAATGTTTCAAGATTAAATATCAATCTCAAATTCTCAATTGTTCTAAATTTTTAATTTCTTGTAATCTCATTCAAACTCTCAAACTCCAATTTCAAGTTCTCAACAATTGGATTTTTCAGTCAAAGACATCCATATTTTTTTACCTCCCCTTCTAAATGTCCTAGCCGAGATATTCCTAAGTTACAAATTTCAAAAATAGGTAATTTAATTTAATAGAATTCCTATTACAGTTTCTCTGATTGAACACTTCTATTTGATAACTTTCTCTTATGGATGTTGTAGTTATTTACAATGGGAAGGTCCCTTTATATAATCAAATGACCAATGTTATAGGTCTAAACCACGAATCGAATATTACAAATGCAGGTCAGTTTTTTCTCTTTGTTAGAAATTAGAAATTATGTCTCTTTAGTTTTTTTATACTTTTGAATCCTTAATTACATCTTTTTCGCATGTTAGGAGGACTTCAAGGAACTCGCCTAGACTGATAAGGTCAATACTACAAAGGTTCTTAATTTAACAATCTATAATTACATTCTTGTATCGAATATGAAAGTTTATATAGATCGAGTTGCAAATTAATTACTGGTTTCACCAAAAAAGTATAAGATTTGTTTTTTTTTAAATGTAATGTTTTGAACATGAGATACTCTTTTTCCTTTGTTTGGAATTTTTTCCCAATGAGTTTTCCCCTAACAAAAATTTTAACGATGCCTCTTAATATAAATATAATAAAATCAATTTAGAAAATTTACATTTTCAATAATTAAGTATGCGAATTGATGGCCCATTTTTTATTTTTGCCCTAGGCCTCTAAATGTTTGGACCGGCTCTGCACATCCGTATTTGGAAGCGAAAGCATATTACCATGGATTTTGTCTTCAAGTTACCTTATACCAACTCTAGTCACAATGGTATTTAGGGGATTGTCGACTGTCTCACCATGTACAAATTCTTCCTCTAAGTGCAAGAGAACTATCAACTAAGTAAAATTGCCAAAAAGTTTATTAACGAGATCCTACAATGTTAAGCCATAGATGTTACACCTACCCTTAACTCATATCATATTATGCTCATTTGCTTGTCTTTTGCTTAATTTCATGTCAACTATAGTAGAAAGTGATGTTTTTATGAGGCACGTGCATTGTAACTGATAGGACCCGTCCTTAATTCTCAAGGAAACCGGACCGGTCCCACTGCCATCCGACAGCCCAAATCAGACAAGGGATATTATTCACCTTTGACTCTAAATAACTTAAACTAATTACCCAAACCTAAGTCGCCCATGCAGGATACCAACCACTTCCAACCCGCTTCCCGACATGGCGAAGAATACCAACAAATAAACCTTATTTCATTTTGGTCACAATAACTATTCCATTGAATCCTTTTAATTAGTATTCAAAAATAACTAAATATCTTTAATACCTTTCTTACAAAGGTTCCAATTATAATCAATGTTTGAATTTAACATTGTCTACACAATGTGATAGTCAAATCCTTTTGATAGTGCACCGAGCGGAGCAGTGCAAAAGCGAGGAGTTGCTCGGTTAGTGCACTTTACTTAAAAGTTCTCAACCGAGGTAGTCCACCTCAGTCAAGAACTTGGGGAATTTTCGACGCTTGACTATGCTCAAACTACGCATTAAATTAAACATGTAATTCGAGTGTTATGCAATTTAAACCCTTTTTGTGTAGATGTAGTATTGATAAATAGGGATCGTTCTTAACCGGGGAAATTAGGGAACATTAATAATATGTTAGTGGATTATGAATAAAAGAATAATGAATTAGAGAATTAAATAATAAAAGAATTAAACAATCAAAGAATCAATAAATTAAATAATAGATGAACAAGATAATAATAAATTAATGAATTACAAAGAATTAATAAATTAACGAATTAAAGAATGAAATAATAGAAGAATAAAGGACTTAGTTAATCAAAGAATAAAGGAATTAATTAATCAAAGAATCAATAAATTAAATAATAAATGAATGAAAGAATAAAAGCATCAAAGAATAAAAGAATAAAGAATAAAAGAATAAAGAATAAACAAGGGGGGTTTTGAAGAGGTTTGTAATTATGTAAATAAGTAAAAGCATAGATAAACTCATTCTATTTCTATTCTAACTTATGCACAAAGTTGACTTCCCGTAAACACAAACTTCAACCACATACTACAATTGCAAATATTTGAATTAATCACGAAATTATACCTTCACAAACTCATATTTCTTCATACATTAATCATATTATAAATGCACCGAACAGCGGATTTTTACTTATAATATAATTACCTTAAGTTTGTGATTTAATGCGCCGAACAGCGGTCATACATTAAATCTCTCCAAATCTACTCTAAATGCCCCGAACAGCGGATCAACATTTAGTTTCGAAATGAAGTTTAAGCTCTAAAATGTAAGAAGTAAATGATTTTTAGAAAGTAAAACACATGGAGATTATACTCAATTTTCACAAAAGATAGGAAGGAGAAACCAATACATATATTGCATTATAATTAGAACCAATAACAAATAAAAGAGTTTAAGAGAATGGAGAGCAAATGTTACACTTTTCAGATTGGATGAGAACAATGGATTGTTTTTCACAAGGAACACCGAACAGCGGCTGGAACCTTATGAAGATGGAAGAAGATTAAACAAGGAAATTCGGACTTGAACTCTCAAAATTGTATTGGAACTATTTTGCCAAGATTTCTCCTAAAAGAAGCTCAATTTTGTGCTACTTGGAAGTGATTTCAACAAGTGAAATCAACTCCTATTTATAGGTGGAGAAAGCTACCAAAAATAATATAAAAATACAATAAAAAAAAATGGAATAATGGAATGATGAGTAATAAAGATTTGTGATGATGTTTAGAGGTGGTTTGAGTTGTAAAGTTGTAAAATTGGGTTGGAAAGTTGTTGGAAATGGCTGGAAATTAAGTGGGTGTTTGCTGGAGGGAAAGCTGGGCGTTCGGCGAGCGTGCGCTGAAATGCAAGGACTGGCTTCGATAGGCGCGCTCCGAACTGGCGCATGGGCAGGGCTTGATGCAGGCGCGAGGAACTGGGCTTGCGGGCTTGGTTGTCTGGGCTGGACCGTACGGCTACACAGGGACGCGGGCCTGGGCTGATGCGATTGGGCCGGAGATTTGGGTTGCACGGGCTGACGGCTTGGGCTTTTTCTTTTCTTTTTGGGCTGCAAAAATTGGCTGCAGCTAATTAATTTAAAATGTAAATTAATTAATATTTTCACCAAATTTCGTCCATAATTTATTCGTTATAATTCCGATCGAAACGATTCTTTCGCCAAAAATACTCCAAATTACAACCTTTATTTTTCTAAACATAAAAATCACAAAATAATTTATTTTATCAATTTATTTAATATTTTAATATTAAAAGTCAAGTATAAAGGGTATAAAATAATATAAAATAATGCTTATTTAACGTCCTATCAAATACCCCCACACTTAAACTTTGCTAGTCCTAGCAAATACTAAAATCAAACTACGAATTCAAAACAAGTAGACCCTTAACCATTTGTCTCAAATTTCATTGTTATAATCATGGCATAAAAGATTTTCACTTAAAACATTTAAGCAAATGGAATTCAAAAGTTAATATATGGTAACAAAATGTTCAACAAGTAAGATAATGAGTAAATATGGTGAAATGGAGTTCTGCACGAATAAGACAAGTATGAATCAACTCACAAGGATATGCACTCATAAATTCACTCAATTTTGTGAGGGTTTGTGTTTGCACTCAAAGTATGTGAGAAATACTCACATAATCGAAATGAAGTACTTTTGCAAAATTTCAAACAAACACCTCAAGATAAAAACAAAACATACTTGCACAAATGAACCAAAACCATAAGCTTACTCAAGTGATTGACTCAACTAATCAAAATTTACCATCTTGAGGATCATAAGGTCTTTACGAAGGTTGTAATGGGGCTAAGTTTAGAGGCAAGGAATATATAGGACAAGTGGTGCTCAAATTCGTTCCAAGACTCAATAGACTCCCAAAACGTATCATAACTTCCCAACCTTAGTGCAATGATGTCAGTAATCCATCCCTTCGAACATAGGCCTAATTTCATCTTGTTGGGCCTCGAATTCATTCTTTGTGCCGGATTTACAAATGTAAAGGACTTAACTCAAACATTCATAATCAAACCTTATTACCTTGATAAAAATTTCAATATATCTTTCTTTCTTTTTTTCTTCTCTTTTTTTTTTATTTTATTTTTTTTTTTTTTTTTTCATATATCAAGGTAATAACATGTGTCAAAAATACAACAATGTTTGAGTAAGTAAATCCACAAAATACACATAAAAGTCTTTCAATATCATCATTTTCTCTTTACATAATCATTATGTCTTCAACCGAGTCCTTGGAACAAAGGTAAAAGATGTCTATACTAAGCTCAAGTGTTTAGATAATCATGGTGAGGAAAGAAAGGCTTAATGTGGGCTCAAAAGGGGTAAAACTAAGGGGGTCGCAACTTGTGCGCACAAAATAGGGAACATGGATGTTTGAATTTGTGGTGTTAACCCTAATGCCTTAATCATTTCCAAAATCAGAGAATTTATTGACTTAAAAGCTTTGAAAATCACATAGAATAAGTTCTAGTGCTCTAGAGTTCATTAAAAGCTATGGCAAGCAGTTATGAGGCATATGTATATCAATTTAAACAAAGAACTTTATGAATCACTCATCAAAGATGTATATAAGTTCTAAAGCTCACATAAGGTTCAAATGATTCATACTTATCATATCATGCTTATTTATGTACCAATTTACATACATTATCTTCAAGTAGTAACACTTAATCACAAAATATTAACAAACAAATTCAAGTTGTAGTGATCATCTTTATAGCCATAACATATTCATTTCCATTCACTTATATCATTGACAAGTTAAAGGGCAACTTGATGATTCGTAAAAACACTACGTTAAAACAAAAAGACTCAAGAAAGCAATAATAATTTTTTTTTTTTTTTTGAGAAAGAAATTAAGAAAGACTTAATAAAACAATTTCAAATGCACAAATAAATTTGTAAACCATTCCCCCACACTTAAATTCTACATTGTCCTCAATGTAGGAAAATACGAAGTAATTTAAACATAGAATCAAAGTAAGGAAGATGATTTAAGAAAATGAAATAAGAAAGAAAAACATAAAAGAGAGTGAAGGGTTGAAAGAAAGCAAATCTGTGTTGATGACTCCTTCACACTCGCGAACACATTGGGTTGCCTCCCAACAAGCGCTTGAAGTTTAACGTCCATCCAGCCTAGACCAAATTTAGTTCATCTGATGGGACGTCGTAGCACTCTTTCTGACTCCACATCGTGTTCGCCAATTGCCTCGATATAAGGCTTCAATCTATGGCCATTGACCTTGAACTCTTTTCCAGTTCCAACGTGTTTTATCTGTATGGCTCCATGGGCAAAAATATTAGTGATAACAAAAGGTCCTACCCATCTAGAACATAACTTACCAGGAAAGAGTCTAAGCCGAGAGTTGAAAAGCAAAACTTTCTGGCCAATGTCAAATGCTTTACTCCTGATCTGTTTGTCATGAAATGCCTTTGCCTTTTCCTTGTAGATCAGAGTGCTTTCAAATGCATCATTTCTTATTTCCTCAAGCTCACTCAACTGGAGCTTCCGATGCAGACCGGCGTCATCTAGCTTGATGTTGAACGTTTTGACGGCCCACCATGCTTTATGCTCTAGTTCCACCGGAAGGTGACATGCTTTTCCGTACACCAACCTATAGGGAGACATTCCTATAGGTGTTTTGTAGGCCGTCCTGTATGCCCAAAGTGCATCATCCAACCGTTGGCTCCAATCCTTTCGATTAGGACCCACAGTTCGCTCTAGTATCTTCTTGATCTCTCTATTACTGACTTCCGCCATTCCACTCGTTTGAGGATGGTAAGGTGTAGATACTCGATGAGTGACACCATACCGTTTTAGTAAAGCTTCAATGGTCTTGTTGCAGAAATGACTTCCTCCATCACTTATTAGGACCCGCGGGATCCCAAACCTGGAAAGAATGTTAGTTCGGAGGAAATCTGCAACAGTTTTAGAGTCATTAGTCCTGGTGGCCTTAGCTTCCACCCATTTTGATACATAATCAACGGCAAGTAAGATATAGAGATAGCCATTAGATTGAGGAAACGGACCCATAAAATCGATACCCCAAACATCAAATATTTCAACAGTAAGAACATAATGTTGTGGCATTTCATCCCTGCGTCCTAAGTTTCCTGATCTCTGACATTTATCACAGGCTAAGCAAAATGAATGTGCATCTTTAAAAAGTGTGGGCCAATATAGTCCAGATTCTAAGATTTTGAGTGCAGTTTTTCTAGATCCAAAGTGGCCTCCACAAGCATGGCTATGGCAGAACTCTAGGACTGACCTATGTTCAATATCAGGGACACATCTCCTAATCAATAAATCTGCACAGTGTTTCCACAAATAAGGTTCATCCCAAATATAGTGCCTAGCATGCTTCTTAAGTTTATCTTTTTGTGCACGGGAGAGGGTGGTGGGCAACTGCTTGGTGACTAAATAATTGACAATATCAGCATACCAAGGAGTACCTCCCTCGATTCTGAAGAGTTGTTCGTCTGGAAACATCTCTTGAATCGCCACAGGATCTCGCTCATGTGCAATGCGACTCAAATGATCCGCCACCACGTTCTCTACGCCTTTCTTATCTTTAATCTCGATGTCAAACTCTTGAAGAAGAAGAATCCATCGGATCAGTCTTGGTTTCGCTTCCTTCTTGGCTAGGAGATACTTCAGTGCTGCATGATCAGTGTAAATAATGACTTTAGTTCGAAGTAGATAAGAACGAAATTTATCTAAAGCAAATACAACAGCAAGCAACTCCTTTTCTGTAGTGGTGTAGTTCATCTGGGCATCATTTAAGGTTCTGGATGCATAGTAGATGGCGTAGGGCTTCTTATCCCGCCTTTGTCCGAGTACGGCTCCAACTGCATAATCAGAGGCATCGCACATTAGTTCAAAGGGTAAGGACCAATCAGGGGCACAAAGAATGGGGGCAGTGGTTAAGAGATTTTTAAGCTTCTCAAAAGCTTCCTGACAGTCTGCATCAAAGACGAAGGGTGTCTCTTTCTGAAGCAGTCGGCACAAGGGCCTTGCAATGTGGGAGAAGTCTTGGATAAATCTTCTGTAAAATCCTGCGTGACCAAGAAATGAACGGATTCCTCTCACCGAAGTGGGAGAGGGTAAGTGGCGCACAGTATCAACTTTAGATTTATCGACTTCAATTCCTCTTTCAGAGACAATATGGCCCAAGACTATCCCTTGTCTAACCATGAAATGGCATTTCTCCCAGTTAAGTACCAGATTAGTTTCGACACACCTTTGTAAGATAAGTGCTAAGTGTTCTAAGCATGCATCAAAACTATCCCCAAAGACACTAAAATCGTCCATAAATACTTCAATTATTTTTTCGACGTATTCAGAGAAAATAGAAAGCATGCATCTTTGGAAAGTACCTGGGGCGTTACATAAACCGAAAGGCATTCTTCGGTAGGCAAAAGTGCCAAAAGGACAAGTGAAAGTCGTTTTATCTTGGTCATTTTGAGCGATACAGATTTGATTGTACCCGGAATAACCATCAAGAAAGCAATAATAGGAGTGACCTGCTAACCTTTCAAGCATTTGATCGATGAAGGGCAAAGGGAAGTGATCCTTCCTAGTTGCTTTGTTCAGGCGTCGATAGTCGATGCAGACTCTGTATCCGGTCACTGTTCGCTGGGGCACTAGCTCGCCTTCACTGTTCGCAACAACTGTGACTCCACTTTTCTTTGGGACTACTTGGACTGGTGAGACCCATTTGCTGTCTGAAATTGGGTAGATGACACCACAGTCCAAGAGTTTGATGACCTCTTGTTTCACGACTTCCATCATTGGAGGATGGAGGCGACGTTGGGCTTCGCGAGAGGGCTTTGCATCATCTTCTAGTAAGATTCGATGCACACAGGTTGTAGGGCTGATTCCCTTGATATCTGACAGAGTCCATCCAATGGCTGTCTTGTACTTTGTCAAGACCTGTACCAGTTTATCTTCCTGTGACTCGGTTAGTGCAGAAGACACTATGACGGGCAGAGTGTCGTCCGAGCCAAGATAGGCATACTTTAGGTGGTCAGGCAAAACTTTGAGCTCGAGAACTGGGGCCTGAATCACTGAAGGAGGAGTGGCATTAGTACTGATTGGAAATGACGAGGGTACCTGATGATTCATCATTCTGGGGGTCTCATTTAGGGTCATGACTTCATCCCAAATTCGAGGTTCTAGTTCGTAATCTGTATCCTCAACCAAGGCGTCCCCTGATTGCGTTAGGCCAACTCCTTTCTGGATTATCATGTTGAGTGTGTCTTCTCGAATTGAATCAAAATGTTTCTCTGCGAGAGAAGTGCACACGTCAACAGAAAAAGTAGTATGAGTTGCGGAACTAGGGTACCTCATGGCATCAAAAATGTTGAAGCCAATCTCCTCTCCGTCTACTTCCATAGTTAATGTTCCATTGAACACATCAATCTTTGTCTTGGCAGTTCTCATGAATGGTCTTCCCAACAGCATTAGTGGAGCTTGATTCGTAGGGGAATCCTCCATGTCTAGGACATAAAAGTCAGCTGGGAAGATGAGCTGGTTAACCTGCACAAGAACATCTTCTACGTATCCCTTAGGATACACATTAGAGCGATCAGCTAACTGAATGATAATATCGTCATGCTGTAATTTACCTAGACCTAGGGCAACATATAGTGAATATGGCATAACATTAATGGATGCTCCTAAGTCTAGCATGACTTTATCAAATGACTTGTTACCAATCACGCAGGGAACAGAAAAACTCCCTGGATCCTTCAACTTTGGGGGTAGCCGACGCTGGATTACAGCAGAAACTGTTTCACTCACCATCACAACCTCCTTCTCCCTCGTCTGGCGCCTTGGAGTGCATAACTCTTTCAGAAATTTTGCGTATTTCGGCACTTGTTTGATGCACTCGATCAAGGGCATGTTGATTTGCACCCTTTTGAAGATCTCCAAGATTTCCTCATCGGATTCATTCTTCTTAGATTTGGCAAGCCTACTTGGAAATGGTGCATGCACAAACGGGGAATTAGTAACAACCGAACTTGAAGGGATTGGGTTATTACCTTGTGTGTGGGTAGGTTGAACTGGCGGTTGTGTCATGGTGGTCTTAGTTGCCACCTTGTGCTTTTCAGCCTCAGAAACGGCTGGATCTGGTTCTATTTCTCCGAGCACTTTACCACTTCGAGTGGTGATTGCATTGGCTTCAGGTCTTACATTTGGGTTGGGCGTAGGTTGAGGTGGAAGCACCCCGCTAGCTTGGATCTTACCCATGAAGTCCACGACCTTGCCCATTTGGTCCTTGAGATCAGCGATGTCTTTTTGTTGATTTTGCTGACCTGTGACAAGAGCCTGAGTTGACGCCATTAGTGTTTGCTGCCCTTGGGAAAGAGCAGCCAGCATTTTATCATAATCAGGATTAGAAGATGAAGAAGTATGATTATTTGCATGATTATGAGAAAAGTTAGAAAATGGGACCGGGGGCCTTGGTTGCCATGTGGGCCTTGGTTGCCATGTGGGCCTTGGGAATTGGTCTGGGACACGGTTTGGCCCAGTCGACATGTGCTGAGGGTTTAGGACATTGTTCGGATCTCTCCAACTATAACCTTGGGTCCTTGGCCCTCCTTGATAGCCTCCAATGGCGTGTGCCATTTCAGTTCCGGAGTCTTCTTCCCTTGCAGTGTAGGGACATTGTTCCTCAAGATGGCCTTGAGAGCATATGGAACAAACTGGAGCTACCTGTTTCTTTAGCTCAAGCATATTCGAAAGCATAGAGGTGATTTTATCTAACTTTGAATCATTTATAGCATGGGAACTTACCTCATGTACCTTTCTAGAAATGGGATCGGCACCTTCGTATTGTGCATCATTGAGTGCACGGCTTTCAAGTAGTGCACGACCATCTACTAGGCTCCGAGCTAAGAAACTTCCATTAGCTGCAGCATCGAGCAGTCCTCTATCCCAACCTTTGAGTCCTTCATAAAAGTAGGTTAAAAGATAGCCTTCTGTGATCCCGTGAGTAGGGCATGATGCACAAAGTTCCTTAAACCTCTCATAGTACTGGCTGAAATTCTCATCATGTTCTTTCTGCTTGATTCCAGTGATCTCCTTCCTTAAGACCGTAATTTTTGAGGCAGGGAAGTACTTGGTAAGAAACTCCTGAACCAACTTCTCCCAAGAGTCAATATGATTGGGTGGGAGACCTAAAAGCCATACCCGTGCTCTTTCTTCCAAGGACAATGGGAAAGCTTTCAGCTTCATGATTTCCAAGTCCGCATCATCCGGACACATACTACTAATGATGAATTGGAACTCCGTTAAGTGTTTGTGTGGATCTTCATTTCTGATTCCACGGAACTTGGGTAGTTGATGAAGAACTCCACTCTTAAGCTCAATATCTTTCTTGTTGGTTCGAGGCTCGGGATACTGGATGCAGAAGTCTGTAGTGCCATTTGTGTTTGCACATGTCTGCTCCCGGATACTCAGGTTTCGTGCCATGGTTATCGGTGTTCCGAAAATCTGTTCTTCTTCTTAATTACTCTTCTCGCTTTTGGACTCACCGAATATTGGGGATGGAGGTTCGAACGAACTGGTTTGCTTAAGTGCGTCTCTGAATGTGGCGTTGCTTGGTGAGATGTCAAGTTGTCTTCTCAGCCGATCAAGCTTAGATTGATGAGCACGCATTCATAAGTTCGTACCTCTATGAAAACAAAACTCTAAGTTAGAAGGCAAGTATACACAAGAAAAGATAATAAGTGTAAGATAGTAGAGATTTGCATAAAATAGCACATAAATAGAAACCAGAATTACCAAAAAGTTACGTTAATGGAAAGAAAATACACAAGTTTCAAATGCAAACTAATAATGCAATAAGTAGAGTTTTAGAGTGTCATGAATAACTTTCCCCTTCCGCTTCTCATAGTACTTTCCTGGGCGTACGGCCTGCGCGTACTGATAACCACCATTCCACCATTCAACATTAATCATGGCCAGTTGAGATAGATGTAACGCGAGAAGCAAGGATAATTTTAAGAGCACCCCGAGGCTAGCTTGGCATATACTCCATTGGTGTTCCCTTTCTTAATCCAAAACTTGTCACCAGTCATAACTCTCCTAGACACCATAATTAATCCAAATGATGACGTAGAGAATTACCAAACCCTAGTGTTTACAAACTCCGCCCCAACCTCATGTCCATAGATTCGAGTCTATGGTATGTGGTGATGAAATCCACACATCATGAAGGGTTAAGGAGAAAGTAAATAAGAGAGGCACTACCTGTTCCCGAAAGTAAGATTTTGAAGAAAAAGGGACTAAGAGATTCATGCAACTCTAAAACAATTAATAGGAAACAATACTTACACTTTAGGAAATTCAAAGATGAATAAAGTTTCATAAAAAAAATTAAAATTTTTTTTTTTAAATTTTTTTTTTTAATTTTTTTTTTAATTTTTTTTTATTTATTCCGAATTTTCTTTTTTTCATTTAAAATTTAAAGTTTAACAAGACATAAACAAATAATTGATTACATAAAAATAAAATAAGTGTAAACATAAAGTTAGTGGAACATAAAGGTTATGTAATAAAATTAAAAGAAAGTTAATGGAATAAAGTTAATGTAATATAATTAAAGTTAAGGGAATAAAGAAAAAGTGTGAATATTAAGTTAAGGGAATAAAGAAAAAGTGTGAATATTAAGTTAATGGAATAAAGTATAATGGAATAAATAAAAGTAAAAGTAAAGAAAAGTGAACATATAAAATATGCATTTATGAACAAGTATCAAATTTATTATGAACAAATATATATATGAAAAAAAATTATGAACATTTATGAACAAGTATAAATTAGAAATTAAGAAAAAGTAAAGTATGAGCATTATAAACAAGTAAGTAAATGTTATAAACAAATATAATATTAACAAAAATAAAATTTATAAACAAGTATAATATGCACAATTTATATACATACACTAACAAATTAAAATGATTTTCAATTTCCCCGGCAACGGCGCCAAAAATTGACTATGCTCAAACTACGCATTAAATTAAACATGTAATTCGAGTGTTATGCAATTTAAACCCTTTTTGTGTAGATGTAGTATTGATAAATAGGGATCGTTCTTAACCGGGGAAATTAGGGAACATTAATAATATGTTAGTGGATTATGAATAAAAGAATAATGAATTAGAGAATTAAATAATAAAAGAATTAAACAATCAAAGAATCAATAAATTAAATAATAGATGAACAAGATAATAATAAATTAATGAATTACAAAGAATTAATAAATTAACGAATTAAAGAATGAAATAATAGAAGAATAAAGGACTTAGTTAATCAAAGAATAAAGGAATTAATTAATCAAAGAATCAATAAATTAAATAATAAATGAATGAAAGAATAAAAGCATCAAAGAATAAAAGAATAAAGAATAAAAGAATAAAGAATAAACAAGGGGGGTTTTGAAGAGGTTTGTAATTATGTAAATAAGTAAAAGCATAGATAAACTCATTCTATTTCTATTCTAACTTATGCACAAAGTTGACTTCCCGTAAACACAAACTTCAACCACATACTACAATTGCAAATATTTGAATTAATCACGAAATTATACCTTCACAAACTCATATTTCTTCATACATTAATCATATTATAAATGCACCGAACAGCAGATTTTTACTTATAATATAATTACCTTAAGTTTGTGATTTAATGCGCCGAACAGCGGTCATACATTAAATCTCTCCAAATCTACTCTAAATGCCCCGAACAGCGGATCAACATTTAGTTTCGAAATGAAGTTTAAGCTCTAAAATGTAAGAAGTAAATGATTTTTAGAAAGTAAAACACATGGAGATTATACTCAATTTTCACAAAAGATAGGAAGGAGAAACCAATACATATATTGCATTATAATTAGAACCAATAACAAATAAAAGAGTTTAAGAGAATGGAGAGCAAATGTTACACTTTTCAGATTGGATGAGAACAATGGATTGTTTTTCACAAGGAACACCGAACAGCGGCTGGAACCTTATGAAGATGGAAGAAGATTAAACAAGGAAATTCGGACTTGAACTCTCAAAATTGTATTGGAACTATTTTGCCAAGATTTCTCCTAAAAGAAGCTCAATTTTGTGCTACTTGGAAGTGATTTCAACAAGTGAAATCAACTCCTATTTATAGGTGGAGAAAGCTACCAAAAATAATATAAAAATACAATAAAAAAAATGGAATAATGGAATGATGAGTAATAAAGATTTGTGATGATGTTTAGAGGTGGTTTGAGTTGTAAAGTTGTAAAATTGGGTTGGAAAGTTGTTGGAAATGGCTGGAAATTAAGTGGGTGTTTGCTGGAGGGAAAGCTGGGCGTTCGGCGAGCGTGCGCTGAAATGCAAGGACTGGCTTCGATAGGCGCGCTCCGAACTGGCGCATGGGCAGGGCTTGATGCAGGCGCGAGGAACTGGGCTTGCGGGCTTGGTTGTCTGGGCTGGACCGTAAGGCTACACAGGGACGCGGGCCTGGGCTGATGCGATTGGGCCGGAGATTTGGGTTGCACGGGCTGACGGCTTGGGCTTTTTCTTTTCTTTTTGGGCTGCAAAAATGGGCTGCAGCTAATTAATTTAAAATGTAAATTAATTAATATTTTCACCAAATTTCGTCCATAATTTATTCGTTATAATTCCGATCGAAACGATTCTTTCGCCAAAAATACTCCAAATTACAACCTTTATTTTTCTAAACATAAAAATCACAAAATAATTTATTTTATCAATTTATTTAATATTTTAATATTAAAAGTCAAGTATAAAGGGTATAAAATAATATAAAATAATGCTTATTTAACGTCCTATCAACGCTGCATCTAACCAAACAATAAGCCCGTACAGAAGACTCGGGAAAATACATCAAACTCACCATCAAGGCCCATGCCTTAAAAACCCATCACTAGGCCCATGACCTAAACCCTAGCCCTTGTGACAGGACCCGTCCCAACTGGACGTCAAAAACCGTGCCCGGTCCTGCTCCCGTCTGACAAGTCAACTAAAGGTCCGAAACTACCCTTCAGTGCTTGCCAAACAAGGGATGTTTGCGCGGATTTCTGCTGCTGCTACTGCCTCACGATCAGTCCCGAACGTCGTACCACGGCCTGGAGGGTCACAAAAAAGAAAAGGTGTGAGTGGACAAAAATGACCTCTTATAAAAACATTTATCAAAATACATTCTTACCCTCCAGTTTTCACAAACTTACATGCATATCGTAAAACATGAGTAATAGTATGAAATCATTCAAGTATGAACAGTGGACCGATAAAATCAAAACATATTTTTCCCATGGTCCATAAAACTCATGTTCACCAAATCAGTTCATGTTATAAACATCAAATCCCGGCTCTCAGGCCAACACATGTGAAAACATAATCACTGGCCACAAAGACCAAAAACCCGTACTCAATACCAGTACGTCATCACAACAACATCAATCCGTACTAATCACCAGTGCACAAGAAATATATCAATCCAATCAATCCGCACTCCTCACAAGTGCTTAAAATATCACAAATCACATCTGCACTACTCACAAGTGCACAATCAATCAAACTGCACTACTCACAAGTGCTGCACTACGCGTAGGCCAATATCCAGTCACTCTCTCGGGAACAGACACTTCTGGGCTCAACCCTCTCGGGCTCAGTCACCTCTGGGCGAACACATCCCCAGGTTCAGACACCTCCGAGTGGTACATCCAGGCTCAGTCTCATCCGAGAAGCTGACTACCATAGGATCAACTCATGATCCTACAATCACATCCCCCAAGCTCCGGTCGTCTAGGTAATCCCCCTCAAGCTCCGACCGTCTGGGAATATCATAATCACAATGAAAACCATCTCGGGAATCACATCCCAAAACATTTCAATCAAATCTTGTCTTCATACAAAGTCAAGATCATTCCCAACTAGGTCTCAAGCCCAAAATACCATTTACGCGTACTTCTTTAAAATCACCTTTTAAATCAATAAAATAATCCGGAAATCATCATTGACTCACCAACAAAGTCAAAATATCATTTTAGAAATCATTTAAACTCCGGGCCAAGCCCAAAACATCATTTGCACGTTCCTCGTAAAACGTGCCCGAAAGACTGATTAAAATAATCATAAAATCCCAATAAATCATTAATTTCACAAATTCACAAGTGACTCCAAATCCGAGTCAAAATCACTATTCACTTGGGTTCTCATGCCCAAAATAACATTATCACGCAAATCCATGCGTTGCAACCTCCGTTGCCATTTTCACGTAAATCCACGAAATTGACCATTTACTCATTCCCGAGTCATCACATCATTTTCCAATCCATGACTCAATAATCCGAGTCCAACCATTATTTTCAATCAATTTTAATCCTGGACTCACAAACCAAGTCCAAACATCATTTTTACCAAATTTCGTAATTTCTCGAAAATCGCCCAAAATAATAATATAATAATCATAAAACCGAGAAATTACCGGATTGAAACGTCAATCATGCCAAAGCATATAAAATCATATAATAAGGCATTTAAATCATATATGCATGCATCACGGTTAGAAAACAAAGTCCACTCACACACACACCGTCCAAAACGGTCCGTTTCCGAGCTGCACGTTTTTCCGTAAAATCTGGAAATCACAACTCTTGTCCAAAATCATTATAGAGGGTTACTAACATCTCAAAATACAACATATAATTTCCCCCAATTTTTCCGGAATTTAAATACGTATTTTTAACGTAAAACAAAACTTCGGATACGCGGAACATTATCGAAACAATATCCGATTTCATCGAAACCAGTGTCAAAATGTTCGTTACAATGAGAGGATCAAAAGTCATATTGACCTCACCTTGAGACTAGGCCGGACGCGCCCCCACGCGCCGCCGTGAATGGCTGCGCGTGAAACCCACGCGCCAGGTACAGTACCCTCGTCCTCACCCGTTTGTCTGTAAAACGGGCCATTTAACCCGCGAGGCGACCCGATTAATTTCCTACCAATTCGACATTGTTTCCATCAATTGAACATTTAGTCAGTTTCGAATTAAGTTCAATTTAAGTTCTGTAAACTCAATTACGTGATCACATACCTAAAACCCGTCGACTTCGATGATGAACACGAAGAACACCCGTCACTATGCAACCATGGAATTCCGTCAATCTCAACCGGTTTCTTCCAATTGATGAACCCAGAAGCATCGTGGGATCATGAGAAGTCGTTTCCCCACATCAATTGAATCAATCGAAGCCTCAAACTCCACGACTCAAGCTCGAAGTTCCTTACTGTTACCAAACCCGTTCAGAGCCAATTGGGCATGAATTCATCTCGTTTTTTATTTGAAACAACTCGTCTCAACCTCAGGAAGCTACTTCCAAGCTCCAATTCGATCCTCACGGCTCAATTCTCATTATTCGAATTTCCCTCCCAAAAACCAAATTTCCGAATTCCAGTTCTACGGCCCCCCTCAATCCCTCGTGTTTCCCTCACTAAATCCGTCTCTGAATTGTCTCCAATTTGCACACTCAAGATCAGCTGATGGAGAGGAGATTAAGGGTGGAATGAATTGTGTTTTTGGGTTGTACACGGTTAGGGAATTAGAGAGGAATAATGGAAATTAAAAGATTAATTTAATTTAATTAATTAATAAAACATAATAATTATGTTTCCCCAAAACATGGGATCTGGTTTTATGCCTGAATTTAAGGGATGAGTGACACTTGTCACTCATCCAAGTGTGTTCAGTCACCGGGTACTGTTCATATTAAAATATTATTTTAATCCCGGTTCGTTCGGTTAATCGAGCCCGATTCCGTGACCATAACTTCGTCGTCGTATCTCCGATTTCGGCATGCCGCCTATCGTTGGATTCGTATCGACGAGACCTACGTAACGGTCCTTGACCCTCGTCCATCGGACATCCCGATAAAAAAGTCAACATTTGGCCCCTAATATGCCAAATTACCAAAATACCCCTCAACTTCCGAACGTCATAACTTCCACCTCGAATGTCGGAATCGAACGTGCCACCTGTCTATGAACTCGTGACGTCCCGAACTACGTCACAGTCATTGGCCAAAGTCCATTTGACCGCCCGAACTAAAAGTCAACATTCTGCCCACACTAGGGGCAAAACGGTCATTTTGCACGTTTCGTCCGATTTCACTCAACTAATCCCCGATTAGTCATTCTAATTCATAATTAATTAATATTCAATCCCGATATTCGACGGGTAATTACAACCTTCCCTCCTTAAAGAATTTCGTCCCCGAAATTCCAACTATCCGTATTCTACAACTACCTCGTGGAAAACAAATGGGCCTCACAACATGTGTACACCTATACAACCGCTAGCCAACGCAGAACTCGTCTGCACTGAGACGTCACATCGCAGATGCACGTCGTACTAACTACACTCGACCACCTCGAGTGAAATTGATCACCAGAAATTGGCAACGTCACCATTAAGCTGACTCTTTCAGCTTGACGGCCCCACGTAATCACTAATGTGCCCTGACTTCCGCTCTCATTGAGAGTCACCAAAACTCACTTGTCAGTCCATGCTGACACTACAAGCCAAACTGTCACCGCCAAGCTTTACCACCCTAGTAAAGCGCCAATCAGTAACAAATCAGTGACAACACATCATATTACAACGTCCGTCAATGTAGCATAAGATCAACAACATGATCTCCCATCGCAGGGCAAACTCAATCCTGCGACAAATACCAACAGCAGTAACCACAACTGTCACCCCCTCAGCGATCCCAGATGCTGGTAAGGTCACGACAAGGTAACATCTCGCCGCAAAGCAACTTGCAGTCACACTAACCACCGACTCACTCATCCTGAGTATACGCATACCGTCATCACACTCAATCAGACGGTGCAACTGGAACACATTGAACACCAGCCTAGCAGTGATCACACAACTCAACACTAGAGTTATACTAGCCAACCATGGCTAAGAGCACCTGCTCAAACAATCACTGAAATCATCAGAATCACTCTGCCCAGTGCATCGTGTTCAATGTCTAGTTCACGTTCACGTTCACAACCAAAACCAATGGTATTGGAACTAAGCCAAGCACCAACACGTTTATCGACACATCACTGGTACACCCCATGTACCGTCACTAGGTATCAAGTACCCCAAACCATGTACAAGGTACATACATCTATCCCTTGACCAGACTACAACCACCTAGGTCATAGCCAAACACGTTGCAATAATGGAGTCCATTTGCCCAAACCAGCAAGAGACAAATCGAAACTCCACCAATCAGCTAGTTCCAATTCCAAATCCGAATCCGCAATTTCGTAAGAAATCCCGAATCCAAACCCAAACATCACACATTTTTTTTTATCCATGTCCAAATCCGAATCCGAAATCATTATTCCAGAAGCTAGCATTTGGAATAATCATTCCGCACCCAAATCCAGTATTCCACTTTCAAGTTCTAAAATCGAATGTTGAATCGTCACTCAGAAATTCGATTCCAAAACCCGAAATCTCGTTCACATCCACTCGGACACACCAAAATCGAACCTATCGGTTACCCGTTCATTATACTCGGTTGACTTCATAAGGAAGCCAATCCAACAACCACACGGTTAAGGTTGACAAAATCCGACCACTTCGGAAACCTACTCACTCGAGTAATATACCACAAGGGGCTCCACTTCGAAAAGAAGTTCAGTCCCGTCATTTATGACTCACATACCGGAGTAAGAGTGACACACTCTTAACCCCACTGGATCATCAGGATTACGGTCCAGATCCATCACGACGTCAGCTGACCATGAACATCACGATCCTAGATCGTCACAATGCCCAATGTCCGCGACATCACAAACCCGATCCACCTAGGTTAACTACTAGGAACCATAGGGTCTTACACCTCATCAAATTTGCGTACTGTCACAACGTTTGACAACCAAAGCCCACAATTAAAAAGTTCAGTCAACGACGAGACACGCCGTGACTGTGGGTTCTCACAGATTACCTCGTATCTACCCTTGCCATCCCACCTAGGGAAAACCAAGGATGATCCAAAACAATAACACCAATATTCATCCCCAGGTCAAGTTTATTCTGGGCCCAACACGCCCATCTACAAACCAAACTGTTAACAAAAACAACCATCCGGACCCACACTAGTCCTACACATTCAAACACATGATACAATATCACAACACAAATGGACAATACAAACTATTTACAAGGTATCACGAAAACATGTATCAATACAATTATTTTGATCTACGGTCAAGTCGATCGGGTCAGTTCCTTCGCAAATGTCCAAGTTTCCTACAAAAGTGACAAGTGGCAGTGCTGAGGCGACTTGCCCCACCACGCCGCTTACTTGTCGACTGGGTTGAAGTCCCACTCGAATGAACACCTACCGAGGGTTGTGACACAAGAGTATGAAGGCTAACTCGCTTCGTTGTTTCCTGACTTATCTGTTCAGTATCCTGACGCTCTCGGCGTCGTCCAGAGCCCAAAGATTATTCTGGCACAGGTAAAATAGTAGCCTCCACTCGGATAGCAGCATCCGATAATTCCCTCAGGGTAGAATACGAGCCAACAGTTACAGCACCTCGTAACTCATTCCTCAACCCCTGCTCAAACCTTCGACACTTATCTTCCTCAGTAGCCACATACAGAGGAGCGAAACTAGATAAGTGCAAAAATTGTTGTTCATAATCGACCACTGACCGATTCCCTTGCTGTAATTGGAGAAACTCAACCTCCTTAGCGTTCCGAAATGAGCGAGGATAAAACTGACCCAAAAATCGCTCTCGGAATGCATCCCATGCCAAGGTACGGGTATCCCAGCCAGTCAACTGTAAACTATGCCACCACCTGTAAGCATAGCCATCCAGAAGAAAAGTGGCTAAGGGCACCATGTCCTCCATGGGACATATCATGACCTCAAAAATCCTTTCCAATCGAGTAAGCCAATCTTCGGCACCATCCGGTCCGCATCACCACGAAACACAGTGGCTCCTAACCGTCGAGCTCGCTCAATATCTGGGCCTTTACTAACACTACTCTCTGCCCTCCCATCTTCAGACCGTATACGGGACGCACGACTCGGAGGCATGACGTATCAACAGAAATCAAGAACCAAATGCTCTGATACCACTTTGACAGGACCCGTCCCAACTGGACGTCAAAAACCGTGTCCGGTCCTGCTCCCGTCTGACAAGTCAACTAAAGGTCCGAAACTACCCTTCAGTGCTTGCCAGACAAGGGATGTTTGCGCGGATTTCTACTGCTGCCACTGCCTCACGATCAGTCCCGAACGTCGTACCACGGCCTGGAGGGTCACAAAACAGAAAAGGTGTGAGTGGACAAAAATGACCTCTTATAAAAACATTTATCAAAATACATTCTTACCCTCCAGTTTTCACAAACTTACATGCATGTCGTAAAACATGAGTAATAGTATCAAATCATTCAAGTATGAACAGTGGACCGATAAAATCAAAACATATTTTCCCATGGTCCATAAAACTCATGTTCACCAAATCAGTTCATGTTATAAACATCAAATCCCGGCTCTCAGGCCAACACATGTGAAAACATAATCACTGGCCACAAAAACCAAAAACCCGTACTCAATACCAGTACGTCATCACAACAACATCAATTCGCACTAATCACCAGTGCACAAGAAATATATCAATCCAATCAATCCGCACTACTCACAAGTGCTTAAAATAGCACAAATCACATCTGCACTACTCACAAGTGCACAATCAATCAAACTGCACTACTCACAAGTGCTGCACTACGCGTAGGCCAATATCCAGTCACTCTCTCGGGAACAGACACCTCTGGGCTCAACCCCCTCGGGCTCAATCACCTCTGGGCGAACACATCCCCAGGTTCAGACACCTCCGAGTGGTACATCCAGGCTCAGTCTCATCCGAGAAGCTGACTACCATAGGATCAACTCATGATCCTACAATCACATCCCCCAAGCTCCAGTCGTCTGGGTAATCCCCCCCAAGCTCCGACCGTCTGGGAATATCATAATCACAATGAAAACCATCTCGGGAATCACATCCCAAAACATTTCAATCAAATCTTGTCTTCATACAAAGTCAAGATCATTCCCAACTAGGTCTCAAGCCCAAAATACCATTTACGCGTACTTCTTTAAAATCACCTTTTAAATCAATAAAATAATCCAGAAATCATCATTGACTCACCAACAAAGTCAAAATATCATTTTAGAAATCATTTAAACTCCGGGCCTAGCCCAAAACATCATTTGCACGTTCCTCGTAAAACGTGCCCGAAAGACTAATTAAAATAATCATAAAATCCCAATAAATCATTAATTTCACAAATTCACAAGTGACTCCAAATCCGAGTCAAAATCACTATTCACTTGGGTTCTCATGCCCAAAATAACATTATCACGCAAATCCATGTGTTGCAACCTCCGTTGCCATTTTCACGTAAATCCACGAAATTGACCATTTACTCATTCCCGAGTCATCACATCATTTTCCAATCCATGACTCAATAATCCGAGTCCAACCATTATTTTCAATCAATTTTAATCCCGGACTCACAAACCAAGTCCAAACATCATTTTTACCAAATTTCGTAATTTCTCGAAAATCGCCCAAAATAATAATATAATAATCATAAAACCGAGAAATTACCGGATTGAAACGTCAATCATGCCAAAGCATATAAAATCATATAATAAGGCATTTAAATCATATATGCATGCATCACGGTTAGAAAACAAAGTCCACTCACACACACACCGTCCAAAACGGTCCGTTTTCGAGCTGCACGTTTTTCCGTAAAATCTGGAAATCACAACTCTTGTCCAAAATCATTATAGAGGGTTACTAACATCTCAAAATACAACATATAATTTCCCCCAATTTTTCCGGAATTTAAATACGTATTTTTAACGTAAAACAAAACTTCGGATACGCGGAACATTATCGAAACAATATCCGATTTCATCGAAACCAGTGTCAAAATGTTCGTTACAATGAGAGGATCAAAAGTCATATTGACCTCACCTTGAGACTAGGACGGACGCGCCCCCACGCGCCGCCGTGAGTGGCTGCGCGTGAAACCCACGCGCCAGGTACAGTACCCTCGTCCTCACCCGTTTGTCTGTAAAACGGGCCATTTAACCCGCGAGGCGACCCGATTAATTTCCTACCAATTCGACATTGTTTCCATCAATTGAACATTTAGTCAGTTTCGAATTAAGTTCAATTTAAGTTCTGTAAACTCAATTACGTGATCACATACCTAAAACCCGTCGACTTCGATGATGAACACGAAGAACACCCGTCACTGTGCAACCATGGAATTCCGTCAATCTCAACCGGTTTCTTCCAATTGATGAACCTAGAAGCATCGTGGGATCATGAGAAGTCGTTTCCCCACATCAATTGAATCAATCGAAGCCTCAAACTCCACGACTCAAGCTCGAAGTTCCTTACTGTTACCAAACCCGTTCAGAGCCAATTGGGCATGAATTCATCTCGTTTTTTATTTGAAACAACTCGTCTCAACCTCAGGAAGCTACTTCCAAGCTCCAATTCGATCATCACAGCTCAATTCTCATTATTCGAATTTCCCTCCCAAAAACCAAATTTCCGAATTCCAGTTCTACGACCCCCCTCAATCCCTCGTGTTTCCCTCACTAAATCCGTCTCTGAATTGTCTCCAATTTGCACACTCAAGATCAGCTGATGGAGAGGAGATTAAGGGTGGAATGAATTGTGTTTTTGGGTTGTACACGGTTAGGGAATTAGAGAGGAATAATGGAAATTAAAAGATTAATGTAATTTAATTAATTAATAAAACATAATAATTATGTTTCCCCAAAACATGGGATCTGGTTTTATGCCTGAATTTAAGGGATGAGTGACACTTGTCACTCATCCAAGTGTGTTCAGTCACCGGGTACTGTTCATATTAAAATATTATTTTAATCCCGGTTCGTTCGGTTAATCGAGCCCGATTCCGTGACCATAACTTCGTCGTCGTATCTCCGATTTCGGCATGCCGCCTGTCGTTGGATTCGTATCGACGAGACCTACGTAACGGTCCTTGGCCCTCGTCCATCGGACCTCCCGATAAAAAAGTCAACATTTGGCCCCTAATATGCCAAATTACCAAAATACCCCTCAACTTCCGAACGCCATAACTTCCACCTCGAATGTCGGAATCGAACGTGCCACCTGTCTATGAACTCGTGACGTCCCGAACTACGTCACAGTCATCGGCCAAAGTCCATTTGACCACCCGAACTAAAAGTCAACATTCTGCCCACACTAGGGGCAAAACGGTCATTTTGCACGTTTCGTCCGATTTCACTCAACTAATCCCCGATTAGTCATTCTAATTCATAATTAATTAATATTCAATCCCGATATTCGGGACGGGTCATTACACCTTGCCTATAAATAGGGAGCCTCCTCCCTCATTCAAGGGGACTCACCTTCCTCATCGTCTCTACAAACGCTACATTCTCTCAAAAGCTCATAGCCTCATGTACATGTATCAAATAATATATTATTAATGAGAGTGAGGTAACATCGTGGACGTAGTCCGATTTGGGTGAACCACGTTCGTTCTCGTGTCTTAGTGTGCGTGTGTGTCTTTACAGTCTCGTTAGTACATTTTTTGCATCAACAGTTTGGCGCCGTCTGTGGGAACCGATACAAAGAGTTATGTCAGTTCTTTTTCAATTTTCTTACTTGTTAAAACACCATAGCCACCCAAAAACACCAAAAAAAAAAAACTCGGATTGGCACTGTAACGACCCGTCCCGAATTCCGGGATTAGATTAGTCATTAATCTCGATTAGTGAGGTTGAACGATGCTTAGTAGGGCGGAATCGGACAAATTGTGCAAAATGACCGTTTTGCCCCTGGTCGTGGGCAAAATGTTGACTTTTTGATCGGGCGGTCAAACGGACTTTGACCGATGACCGTGACGTAGTTCGGGACGTCACGAGTTCATAGACAGGTGGCACGTTCGATTCCGACATTCGTAGAGAAAGTTATGGTGTTCGGAAGTTGAGGGGTATTTTGGTAATTTGGCTTATTAGGGGCCAAATGTTGACTTTTTAACCCGGAGGTCCGATGGACAAGGGCCAAGGACCGTTACGTAGGTATCGTCGATACGAATCCAACGACAGGCGGTATGCCGAAATCGGAGATTCGACGACGAAGTTATGGTCACGGACGTAATCGCGTTTAACCGAGACTCGGAATAAAATAATAATATTTAAATATGTGAACAGTAATTGACGAATCTGGACCCTTGGATGTAGGCCATGTGTCACTCATCCCCACCTTCCCTAAAATCTGGAACCTTGTTGGCCATTGGATTATTTAATCCATTTTCTCCCCTTAAATCTTCACCATCCATTCAAACCTCAGATCAAATCTGGGCCCTTGATCTCATCTCTTCCTTTCCTTTATCTCTGATCACACTCATCTCTCTCTCACTCTGTTTTCTCCCACCCGAAACACATACACACACAACCCCTTCTCTGTTTTTGGAACCATGAGCGAACACAGGGAGACTGAGAGGAGTTTTGTGTCGCATGTGGCGGCGTGACCACCGTGGGTGGCGGTGGTGACCGGAAAACAGAACCCGTGCACATGCACACCCGCACACGGCTCCCCATTACACATCCCCACCACATCTGTAACCATGAGGCTGTGCGGAGGAATGTGAGTTGACTGCGGTGAGGCTTGAGAGACGACGGGAGGCGACGGAGACGGCGGGGACGATGGCGGCAAAACAAAAACAGGGGAGGCCCGAAAACTCAAAAGTTGGAAAATCATTGTGGACTGGTTTTGATCGTGTTTGAGGGGTGAAAGGAGTTCCTACGATCAATCTGGGCGTTGTGGTGGCCACGGCGGTAGCCACGGCGGCGAGGTAAGCCCCGAAACCGAGAGTCTGTTTTCGGGTAAAAATGGCAGTGTGAGTTTTGAGGCTGGTAGTTCGATTATGATAATTGGGAGTTGTTTCTGACGGTCTCAGGAGTCTTGTGAGTGCAATACCAAGCCGATTGGTGGCCGGGATCGTGCAGACACGACGGTTGCAGGTGGCCGGTCTGCACACCTCCACGAACAGGTAGTCAAACGTGTTGGTTTCTCAGTTGTTAACTCATGGATCAACTGGAATTGATGAGGACGATCTTGTAGGAACAAACAGAACTAAAAATGATCAAGGAATGGCTGAGAACCAGTCGGGTTGGGCCGCGGGTCACGGTGACCCGTTTAACAGACAACCGGGTCAGAACGATACACTGTTCACGGCGCTGTGAGTTTCACGCGCAGCCACTCACGGCGGCACGTGACGGCGCCGTGGGCACGAATCTCGAGGTGAGGTCAACATGACTTCTGTCCTACTTAATGTAACGAACATTTTGGGATTTGTTTCGTGTCGATCGGACACCGTCTCGATAGTGTTCGGGATGTCCGAAGGTTTTAAATTAAGTTTAAAAATAAGTAAAAATTCGGGAAAATTACGGGACTTTGATAGGATGTTATTGATGAGATTAGTAACCCTCTAATGTGATTTGGACAGGATTGGGAGTCCCGGTGATAGTGGTGTGGCCCGGGAGGGCTGGTGGCACTCGTATCGAGGCATACCGTTAAAACGGTCTGTGAGTGGACTTTGGTTTTATAAATCCTATGCATGCTTAAATGTGTTATATGGTTTATATACATGATTTCTATGATGGTATTTGTGAGCATTGATTTCGGGTATGTTTCACGTATATCGGGATTAACGGTTTATTTGTGGTTTTGCGTTCTTGTGGTTAAATAAATAATATGATAAAACGGTTTTTATATTGGAAAGATGAATTCGGGCTTGAGGCCCACTTGTTTTGGAAATCTCGGACTTGGAGTCCATTTGAGTACGTAATCGGGCTGCGGGCCCAGGTTGGTTTATAAGTCGGGCTGCGGGCCCAGTTGGTTTATACATCGGGTCGTGGGCCCAGTGGTTCATAAAGTCGGGCATGAGGCCCAGTTGGATTAAAATTGTGATTTCGGGTCAGGAACCCTATATTTAATAAATGTGATTTCGGGTCAGGGACCCCTAAATGGGAAATGTGTTGTTTTATGGAACATTCGGGCAGGGCCCATTGTGATGTTGTGAAATGAATTAATAAAAACTGTTTTCCATATACCATCTTGATACAAGGATATATGATGGTCTCCTCCAGATGTCTGGGACACTGGGGAAGTCACGGTGCATTGCCTGTGAAGGGTCACCATACGGAGCAGCCGGACCGTATGATGACTCAGGAGCAAGATTGCTATGATTGACGTCTGGGACGTCAGACATCAGGGATGTCAGAAATATGGACCCGGAGAGACCCCGGGCAGCACGCGTAGCTTATGAAATCGTGAGATATGACGTCAGGGGACGTCTAGCATCAGGGATGCTGGTGATGGTAATGGTAAAATACGAATTAATAAAATGGCTTTCCGGGTGGATTTATGATTGTGTGATTTTAATGAATTGATGTTCATTTATGGTCGTGGGTGGTGACCCACATGGTTGTTTATGTATAGTTATGGTATTTCACAGTTTTGGGCTGAGTTCCCACACTTGGTTTTTGGTTAACGGTTTTTGGGCTAAGGCCCTAATGGCTCGGTTGAGCAAAACGTTTTGGTTACTGGTTTTCGTGGCATGCATACGTTTTTATTGGAGGGCCTAAATGTCTTATAAATGTATTTAATGAACTTACTGGTTTTTGTCCACTCACAGCTTTTGGTTTTAATGCCCTTCAGGTTGATCACGGATGCGATTGCAGCAGAGACTGGGACATTGCACACCTCCTCCATCGATCCTTGCGCACTCTGGATGCCCCGTTTGGGCAGTGGCTCTTGGTTATCCCTTGTCCGACACCCCTTGTTGGACGGGAGCAGGGCACATTCCACGGTAATCCCGGGGGGATTGGGGATGGGTCATGTCAGGCACTATGCCAGAAATACCCAGAAAATACTATCTGCAAAAAAAAAAAACCCAGATTAATGGTTGTTCGTCACTTATCTTCTCCAGCTCTCTTCCTGCAAGATCTGTAAAAAATACGATGGGCATACAAAGTCAAAAGAAGGACAAAATCTTGATGGGCAGGCAACCTTGCCTCCTGGCGCTACAAAAAAAAAACTGAGGAAGAAAATTCTCACCTCTCCCTTCGTCAACCAATTATACTCTTTACATTTCTATAATTAATATTAACCATAATTACCCAAAAATGATCTAACTCTTTGTTCGTCCCAAATCCTACTCAAATAACAGTCAAATCATACAAACTGAATACCATTAGATCCAAGAACTTGTAAGGAATAACTTCCATGAAGATCAGATGACCAAATGACGCCGCACACGACCTCACGCGCCGGCAACTACTCTTGCGAGTGAGGGTCACGCGTATAAATAGTACCATCCTCAACCTCTCATTGGGTCTGCACTCGGGTCACCCAACCCGGCGACGCGACGTGACTGTATCTTCCCCAAATCTCAACGTTTTTCTCCCCTTTTTCGTTCAAAATGTTCATTTTCGACCTAAGAGGAGATCTATGACTAGAGAACTAAATAAAAACCAGTTGAACTTCCAGAACACTTGCCTGGAGGTTTTGACCAGGTTTCCCTCCTTTAACTGAGTCGTTTCCTACGTCCTCCATCTCAGGTCTTTACCCTAGAGCGATATCAGGGATCATATAGCAACCTAGGACCCTCAGACAACCACCACACGATCTCAGAAAGCGGTAACAACTCACGGTCATTTCTCAGACTTCCACGATCTTGTCCATCATCATGGCTTTGGGGAATCTTAGTTGCTCTCTCCAAACTCCCCTCTCTCTCTCCCTATTAGTCGTCTCAAGTTGCCTTCTTTTTTTCTCTGTTTCGTTTTTGGTTCTTGGATGGACGGTGATCATGGGTTCAACCATGTCCCATCGAACGCCCCTCATCCCTCATCACAATAACAACACAAATATATAACTTTGGTATGTCGGTGAGAGAGGTTGGGAGGGAAAAGTTGAGAGAGATCTAGGGACTTCTAGATTAACCTAGACATGCCATTGTAAAATTACCATATTGCCCTTAGTAGCAAAATTACCATTTTTCCCTTCACCATTTTTGACTCATAACTTCACCACTCGAACTGCCACCTGTGTATGGTCTCAAGAGTTCGAGACCTTTGCAATGGTCCTTCCGGAATGTCTATCAAGAGCCCGAGTAAAAAAGTCAACATTTTAACTCATTACGGGCAAAATCGTCATTTTACTCCAATCTTTCCAAATTTCACTTTCTTGAGGATCCGGGGTGTAACAATCTCCCCCCCTAAAAAAATTTCGCCCTCAAAATTTTCGATTAGTTCATATTCAGTTACAGGTGCTTAATCACGACTATAACAAATTTTACCATATCACCACAGATTGTTTTCACATAATATCATAGCACCATATTATTATTCCTTGATTTGACAACCAAACTTAAGTGTAAACATTTTGTACCCAAGAAATCAATCTTACAGGATAAGACATTACAAAGTATTTCTATTTGAAAGCCACCAAATTTTATTTAGTAGTTGGCTATAATGATGACCTTAATGGTTCTTAATCCTGTAGGCACCCAATGCCTAGTAACCAATAGCCAATTTACAGAGTTTACTATTGTACTTATCGAATTCAACACAAGATCTTTTTTCAACTTTCTTAATAACAAATTTTAGGTTCAATACACTAACATTTACAATCGTTTCCACTCTCGGGTTTACTGATCGTACGGACTTACGTGTGTTCTCCTATCAGAGCATAAAGTCACACATTTATTGTCTTACCAAACCTTACCGACTAACTATTCACTTTCTGATCTTGTCACACATATTAGATCATCATCTAGGCAGTTATTACAACATTCCACATATAACTATTAGGGAACACATACTTATATCATATCTCAAGCAACCCATATCCACAATCAAAACCTTAAGATTAAGCCCCAAAACACAGCTCAATCACAAATTTTATAAGATATACCATTAAATACATCTGAACCAATCAGAAATCAAATGGCAACCACCATAATTCAATGTCACATAATCTCATGTTACAAACTAGAATACAAAAAATAGCAGAAGTCATGGCACCCATCACACAAATCACCACAATAATTAACACATAATCCACACAACAATCATCATGAAGGATAATAAGAAACCTTCACATCAATACCATATAACTGAGCCATATCTAGTATCACATAAAACCACGCATGTCACAGTCACAAATCCTCGATGCAGAATACCAAACATCAAACCAGTGCCCCACAAGTAGGCACACCACCACAACTCACATATAGCCAACTCGTCATCAACACAAACGCCACATTAATCATCACATCACAACCGCACTACTGGTAGGCCTAGCACGTACTTGCTCGGGAACTGGAGCCCCAGGCTCGACGTCTGAGCATGGACTGACTTACGAATTACAAAGTCTCAAACTCGACTTCTGAGTCACGGTCCTAGTCTCAGGAATTACAGAACCTCAAACTCGACGTCTGAGACAAGTCTCGGGAATAACGGAGCCCAGCTCTATGTCCGAGACTACTCATCACAATATCAATCTCAGGAATTACGGAGCATTACCTCGATATCTAAAACCATCCAACCACCTCACATAGGTACTCAGAGTACATCCTCCGAGTATCAATCAGCATTCCAAAATTCCCTGCATTCCAATATTCATAATACCAAGAATCGTACATTTACAATAGACATTTATTCCTCAAATCACAACCACTTTGTCCATCTTCTAGCTCTATACTTAAATGCAAACATACATTTTTTTCGTTCGGTTTTACAAAATGTGCATCCAAGCCTTTACTTATTTCCAAAACAAGCATAAAATATATAGTTAAAATTAAAGTTAATCTTTTCTAAATGTGCTTATTCATAATGGTCCAAACATCGCTTTGAAATCCATAACTAAGTCCAACTCCATTTTCATAAAAGTAAGCAATTTAAATCACAATCGTCCTATGAACCACTGAATAACATTCAAAAATTCCAGAAACATCATTCGTAATTTTATAATCACCAATTAAAATTTCACATAACATCACGTCTTTTCAGCATCATATACTCATTATATCTAGCATATAGAAATTCAAAAAAATTCATTAGTTTCTCGTAATTTTCTTAAGTGCTCCCAAACTAACCGGTGATCCTTTTAAAAACCACATTTAACTTATTATCACGTAAATCAAAACATATTTCAAAAGCAACCAAACGTTCCAAAACAAAATTTACTCATTCAATAACCTAGCTCTGATACCAAGTTGACAAGACCCGTATCTAATTCTTAAGGAAATCGGACCGGTCTCGCTGCCGTCCGACAGCCCAAGTCAGACAAGGGATATTATTCACCTTTGACTCTAAATAACTTAAACTAATTACCTAAACCTAAGTCACCCATGTGGGATACAGCCCACTTCCAACCCACTTCCCGACATGACGAAGAACACCAATAAATAAACCTTATTTCATTTTGGTCACAACAAGTATTCCATTGAATCCCTTTAATTAGTATTCGAAAATAACTAAATATCTTTAATACCTTTCTTACAAATGTTCCAATTATAATCAATGTTTGAATTTAACATTGTCTACACAATGTGATAGCCAAATCCTTTAATTTGATATTCCATTAACATATTAATGATCAACTTATTCATATCCAAAATCTATAATCCTTCCAAGCCTTTCTATTCAACTTAAGGTGACATATAATTCCCTCAATTAAACATATGAGCTACCAACCAAATACATAACTCCCAATTCCATAATCACCACCAAATTCTTATTACCAATAACCATAAATACGACTAAGTATGGTACTAATAATTATTTATCCCTTGATTACTTGTAATAACCCTTTTAAGTAGTTTAGGTAATACTCCAAGGTCAACACCTTTTTTTCCCATCAGTAAATTAATTAGATAACTAAGGATAGTCAATCAATTATACTCTTTACATTTTTGTAATTAATATTAACTATAATTACCAAAAATGATCTAACTCTTTGTTCGTCCCAAATCGTACTCAAATAACAGTCAAATCATACAAATCAAGTACCATTAGATTCAGGAACATGTAAAGAATAAAGATCGAATGACCATGCGCTTGAGGGTCATGTGCCTGCACAATACCATTATCAACTTCTCGCCGGGTCTGCACTCGAGTCGCCCGACCCAGCGCCGCTACCCAGCTGTATCTTCCCCATATCTCAACGTTTTTCTCCCCTTTTTCGTTCAAAATGTTCATGTTTGACCCAAGGGCAGATCTATGACTAGAAAACTAAGTAAAAACCAGTTGAACTTCCAGAACACTTACCTGGAGGTTTCGGCTAGGTTTCACGCCTTTAACTAAGTTGTTTCTTGTGTCCTCCATCTCAAGTTCTCACCCCATAGTGATATCAGGGACTCATCGAACAACCTAAGATCCTCAGACAGCAACCACGCGATCTCAGAATGCGGTAACCACGATCTTGTCCATCATCACACCTTTGGGGAATCTCAGTTGCTCTCTCCAAACTCCCCTTGTTTCAACTATTTCTCTTCTCTCTCCCTCTCTCTCTCTCTCCGTGCTGGTTGTCTCTATTTGAAATTTTTTTTTCTCTATTTCTTTGTGTTCTCGGGTGGATGATGATCATGGCTTCAACCATATCCCACCGAACGCCCCTGGTCCCCCTATCACAATAACAACACAAATATATAACTTTAGTATGTCGGTGAGAGAGGCTAGGAGGGAAATTTTGAGAGAGATCTAGGGACTTCTGTATTAATCTAGACATACCCTTGTAAAATTAATATTTCCCTTAGTGGAAAAATTATCATTTTGCCCTTCACCATTTTGACTCATAAATTCACCACCCGAACTCCAATTTCGACCTGCCGCTTGTGTATGGTCTCAAGAGTTCGAGACCTTTGCAACGGAACTTCCAGAATGTCTATTAAGAGCCCGAGTCAAAAGGTCAACATTTTGACCCATTAAGGACAAAATCGTCATTTTACTCCAATCTTTCCAAATTCCACTTTCTTGCGGATCTGGGTGTTACAATAGTAGCCGAATCTCGAGAAAATGTAAAATTGGAAAAATTAGGGTAAAAAGACGATTATAGCCTTGAAAAAAAAAAGTCAAAAGGTCGACGTTTTGATCAGGACAACTTTTGTAAATTTCGAGAAGGCCGTTACGAAGGTCTCAATATTCTTAATTCATAGACAGGTGGCATGCCAAAATTGGAGTTTGGGTGATGTCGTTATGGATAAAAAATGGTGAGGGGCAAAATGGTAATTTTGCCACCAAAGGCATTTTGTTCATTTGTAGGGGTCCAGAATACTCCAGAAGATTCTCCATATTTCTTCATTTTTCTTTTCATTTCTTTCCCACCGACTTACCATATATATATATATATATATATATATATGTTTGTGTGTGTGTGTGTGTGTGTGTGTGTGTGTGAAAGGTTCGGTGGTGTGCTATCGAAATAGAGAAAAATAAGAACCGAAGAAGAAAAGATGAGAAAGTGACCAAAAAACATAGAGGGAAAGGAGAGGAAGGGAGGAGAAGAAGAAGATGATGATGAAAAAGAGGAGAAAAATAAGGTTTGAAGGGGAATGAGGTGCTGACCCATGAGCCATGTTTTTGCCCGTGGATCATGAAGTGAGTTTGAGGGCCATTTCATGTGCAACCAATGTGCCCGGAAGGTTGTGTGGACTCCTGCAAGGTCGTTGAGCCGATAACAGCTGAGAAATGGATGTAGGAAAGTCAAAGAGGAAGACAAGCTGCAGTACTTGGTGCATGGGATCACATGCAGCCACTTCCAGTGGCGCGTGGACTCTAGGGAAGCGTTCAACATGAAAAATGTCCTATTAGTTTTTTTGAGTCTAATGGTCCAAGAATCGAATAAAAATGATATCGAATGAAGAAGTTGTGTCTATCTAAAGTTTATATGATTTATGTAAATGTTTCTTAATTAATCATGGAAATTAGACTTAAGCTAAAAGCATACAATTGGTTAATCATTGAATTTGCCCGGGTTATAATGTTGTGAGGATATTGGTATGTGAGTTAGTTAGTGCTAATGGCTAAGTATATAAGTTTATTTGAGTAAGAAATTTATAAGGAATTAATATGTAATTTAGTTTGGGATTTACGTGGGGAATTTCCTCAAGATGATTTGTCTAATGGTCTTTACATAAGGAATTAATATGTAATTTAGTCCGGGATTTATGAGGGGAATTTCCTCAAGATGATTCGTCTAATGGTCTCTACATAATCTTGGTATATTAACGGATGTGCAATAAGGATAATAATTAAAAGAGTAATTGACAGGACCCGTCCCAATCCCACTGGGACCACCCGGGGACGTGCCCCGCTCCCATCTGACAATGACTCTAAACATACCAAAATTACCCTAAAATAAAACCGAATACTTAAGTAGATAGATAACGTACTACAACAGTGTTTAAAGCGATACTGTGAGACAAGGGAAAGTAAAATACAACACGTGAGCACAATAGTCAGAGTACATTTATTCGGTGCTCAACCTACCCATAAGTGGGTGTACAGGTGCACAGGTAAGCAAACTAAACCTCTGCCTCCTCCTCCTCCGGGTCCTCCTCCTCTATTTCCGTGTCAGGGTCTGGAGGGGTCAGTAAAACAAGGGTGAGTGGGCCAAAAATAACAGTTTATAAATCAATTTAATAATAAATAATCATAAGGTTTTACCCCTCCGTTTTCCAAATCTTGCATGCAGTGAAAATATAATATTATAATGAAATCATAACAATAAAACCATAATAATAATAATCGAAAGGTGAAACTAACATATCAGTGCACTGTAAAACCCAACCCAAATGATGTCACGGTTCTAAGGCTACGCGTTGCCACTCAGGGTCTCACACCCGAGACTCTCTAGGTACATCAGCTCCCGGTATCCCGGTCACTGCCCGAGGTAAATGAACATGTCTTCCTGAGAGTAAGCAGCCCAACGGGGGTCAACTCCACTCAGTCAGGGCCCCGTGACTACTCCAGGGTCCACCCAGGCCAATGACCCTCCCTGGAGGAGACAATATACACAGGTAGGAAAGTACAGTACAATAACAATATAGTTTACCCTATGTCCCCCCGGACATCCCAAACAAAATCCACATATAATCCAAACGGGTCTCATGCCCAAAACATTGTAATAGCATATATAAACAGTTCATATAAGACTCATCGAAATCATAAGTGGAAATAGTAAAACAGTTTATGCATGCAAGCCTTTTATAAATCAAACAGCCCACTCACACTCGGTCCTTGCTGCTCAACGATCTGTAAAACCTGTATTTTTATACCTGAGGGTTACTTAAGGACCCTATAACATCAATACCAAGACCCTAGAACAGATCCGCCTCAAAATCGCATCCCGGGCACTATTCCCGGTGCTTCAAACCCCATTTTGACTAATCTAACGATCTCCGATCGACACGAAACCACCTCCATTGGATCCGTATCGTCGAAACCTTGAAAATGGTACCAGCACCACCAAAATCATTGTTCACACGCGCCCCCACGCGCCTGGTCAACGCGTGGGTCAACGCTGCTACAATACTGCTGACGTCATCACTGACACTTGTCAGGTGACACGTGGCATGTTCTGATTGGTCCCTGGTCTGACAACATCTGACAGGATGACATCATCATGTCGTTAGAAGTGACGTCAGCATGATGACGTCATCATGCTACAGTACCGGGTCAGCCCGTTTGACTGGAACCGGGTCGCTGTCGACCCACGGCTTGATCCGATTCCACCGTACGATTCCGGCCACCATTTTCTACGGGGTTCATCCCTATAGGGTCGTCTAGGTCTGTTCTATGGTTCTATAACCTCAAAACGGAAAGAAAACAGGAAGAAACGTACCAGTGCGTCGCTGAAACTCACGGTTAAACTCCGATCGTCGTCTCCGGCGATCCACGCCGTCTCTGTCGTCCAAAACGGTCCCAAACAGCTCGTCTCTCACCCTAGGACATTTCTATCACCAAATAATCGATTTCCTAGCATCAAAATAGGTTGGTTCGAAACAGGGGAGCAAAACGGGGCTTTCGGGTTTTGGGTCTTACCGCCGCCGTGTCGCCGCCGCAGGCCGCGCCGTCGTCCAGTTACGCTCCTGGGGTCCTCACGGTGCAGACTAGAGCTTCCCCTGCGTCGAGGTGGTGTGGATGTCGCAGTTTGCTTCTTGGACCCGATTCCTTAGTGTCTCGGGTCTGTGTTTTGCACCGGGTTTTCAGGCGGGGGAAATGGGCTGGTGGTCACCGGTGTCGCACGGTGATGATGATCAGATGATGGTGGTGCTGCTGGTGGTCATCTGGTGCGATGAGGGCTGCTGGTTTGTGTGTTTGGGTGGAGAGAAAATGGGAAGAAGGTGCACGGGTTAGGGGGGATAGATGTGTTTGTGTGTGTTTGAGAGAAAACAGACAGAGATGATCGTGCATGAAGGAGAAAAAGCAGAGAAAAATGGAAGGCTGAGATGCATTTGGGCAGAGATCCAACGGCTAGGGTTGATGGAGGGAAAATTAAATGAATATAAAATAGGTAAATAGTGTAAGGTTGCTTTATTGGAATAGTATGGGCTTGGATGGGTGACACTTGTCACTCATCCACTGGTTTGATTTAAATATTAGTTTGGCACGGATTCCCGTAATAAATTAATATTTTATTTCGTTGTTCTCGGTTCGTAAATTCCGCTAAAACGCTTCCTTGACCATAACTGCTTCATACGAACTCCGATTTCGGCGTGCCGCCTGTCTACGGATTCGTGACGTCCCGACCTACGTCATAGTCATGGGTCAAAGTCCAAATTATTTCCCGGGTCAAAAGTCAAAGTTTCCCCCCCCCCTTTCAGGGGCAAAATAGTCTTTTTACATTAAAATATTATTATTCTCGGTTCGGGTCGTTACAGTAATTGTGTTAATAGTTTTCTTGATTTTGAAGTAAAGTATTTTATTATCAATATATGCTTTGAGATCCCCAAAAAGGTAAAGAAAGGTTATTATAAGCAATTTAAGAACAAAAGATCATTTTTCACCACTCAGTGAGGTAAGTGAGTTGGAAGCAGGCAGTAACCCTGAAAGGGTGGATTTATTTTGGTTAAATTACTAAGTTTGAACTTGATTAAAATCAATGAGATCCCTTGTCTGACAATAATTGTTAGAAGGGAGCAGGACCAGTCAGGGTTTCCTGGAAAATAGGAACGAGTCCTGTCAACTTGGTATCAGAGCTAGGATAAATGTTACTAAGACATGAACGTTATGTAAACGTAATGCCATATGTGATAATAATTGGATGGTGATTGAGTGAGTTTTTGTTGATAAATTGTGAAGATATGGAAATGCTCTGTAATTTTCGAGACCGATATTGTGATGGATAGTCTCGGACATCGAGGTAATGTTTCGTAATTCCTGGGACTAATGAGCAATCTCAGACGTCGAGCCTGGGGCTCCGTAATTCCTGAGACTGAGATCGTGACTCAGACATCGAGCCGAGCTCCATAATTCCTTAGCCGATTCACACTCGAACGTCGAGCTGAGCTCCGTCATTCCCGAGTGATTACTTCTAGAAACAAGGGTTGTGACTCAGACGTCAAGTCTGAGACTCTGTAATTCCTGAGCTGGTCAACACTCGGACGTCGAACTGGGCTCCGTAATTGCTTAGTGCCTAATCTACCGATAGAATAAATGATACCCTGGGGGAAAACTGTTTGACACTATGATTGGTATTATTCTTGGTATGGACTCACAAAGTGGACATGGTAATGGCCTACGCATAGCGTCGTGGTATGAGATGATTAGGATATGAGGAACTAATTAATTGAGTTTGGTTATGAAATGGTAGAAAATAAGTTAAGCATATGCGGGGATCCCGATTGAGTATAAGAGTGGCAAAGAGGTTATATCAAGTTAATATTATGAGGATGCCATGATAAAGGGTGGTGAAGAGATATTATTATGGCATAAGATGACATGATAATATGCGGTGATGAAATAATGTTAGTATGAAAATAAGATATGAGTAATGTGACAATCTAATTAATAGGTTTATAATATTTTCCATTCATTAGGAACTATTTGTCTGAATAATTTTTTATACTACCTAATGATTGTGATGGTGGTCTACAAATATGACCGTATGAAATAAATAGTACGTAAGATATTAATTGATTGAGCATGGTATATGCACTGGCGGATCCATCAAGCGGCAAAGGGGGTCAATTGACCCCTTCAACCTCTTGAGTTCTCCATTAAAATATAATCTTGATTTTTTTCAACATAAAAAATTTACACTTTAATTATTGGCTATTGTCCATTTTAAATATGATTGTTCAATCTAAAAAATAATCTTGATCTATGTAAACGTAAAAAAATTTCCCTTCAAACTCCAGCTCTAATATTCTTTTCATGATGATGTTGTCACTGTTCTTGAACTTCTTCATTTCTAGGCAGCATATGATGTTTTAATTTCTCCTTAATTTTTTATTTCATTTTTTTATACACTACCTAAACCTAGTTTAGGGAAGATGTTAAAAAATAAAATTTGTCTTTTATTCGTTTCCCAATTCTTTTACCACCAAACTAATCCCTAATATATATCGCTTCACTCGATCTCAATTCATACCAAATATTTGAATTTAAAATATGTACACAAATCAAATTATTTCAAAAGTTTTAATATTTTGAATATTTTTCTAAATGATTTGGTTTGAATAATTGTTAAAAAACTTTTTTTTACTATAATTTTTTAATTGATTTGTTGCCCTACTTGTTTTTCGTTTTTAATTATTTCTTATAGAGTTTTTTATATAAAATATTAATGGAGCGAAAATAAATTTATACATATTGACTATCTCAACTGCATTTTTTATGAGATTGAACCCTAAATCCTAGTGCATAATAGAGTGTGTATGAGTATCATTATTCTAATTGTACTAGTTGCTATTACTAAAATAGAGTACATTTTGTTCAAACAATAAAAGAAAGTTTCTCCATTTTATATCAAACAATTTGAATATAATGTGTTATTTTGAAGTATGATGTGACTATTCAAATTGTACATATAATTTATATATTGACCCTCCCGATAAAATTTTCTGGATCCGCCACTGGGTATATGATTGAGGAAAATTCAAATATGAGTTATAAGTTGATCTTATGATTTTGGAAATGATATTGATGACATACTATGTAAACATGACAAGGTAATATAGATAATAATACGATATGAACAATAATATGGGATGGAATATTATGCCTAGTAGTAAGCGCATTTTAGCTATAATAATTGATGTGGTATCTGTATATTAATGATCAGCTAGTTGTATGTAATTTTTTGGTATGCCTGCATGTAGGGTAGTAATTTCTCGTTTGATAATCTGCATCAAGGATTGGTAATCGTGTCATGTGCGGTTATATGTGATACTCGATACGGTTCGGTTATGTGGCGCTCTTATGACACTGTCCTATTGTCTATCATGATGATTGATAAGTAGATTCTGTTATGGTAATTTGAGTGTTGGATGTTAAGACTTTTGATGTTTAGACTATTTTGGATTAAAGTGTGTGATTTTGTGATATTGGATATGATGATTTTCATTTGATTTATAATTGGTTTTTGCATAAATATTAATGGCATTTTTTATGGAATGTATAATTGAACTATGTTTTGGGCTTAAGTCCAAGGTTCTAATTAAGGATTGAATTTGAACTATCACACATAAGTATGAAAATCTTATTAACAATTTCATGATATTAACTGGGTTACTAGAAAAAGAGAAATATGATGACTTGAAATTCGAAAAGTAAAATTAGATTATTTCAAGGAATTAAAACTCTAACTATTGTATGATAATTAAGTTTGGGGGTGATCTAATAAATAACAGTAGTACTTGATATTCTTATTATGGACAAATTATTTTGAGCAATTCAATATTACGTATGAAATCAAAGTTGGATTAATACCAAAATTTTGAGGACGAAATTTTTTAAAGCGAAGAGATTGTAACACCCCGGACATCCAAGAAATAGTGTGAGGACCCGTGCCCTGGAGGCATGGTTAGAAATCTCACATCGCTTGGGGAGATCTGGGGGATGCACCTTATATGTGTGGGCACGCATCTATTCAACAAGAGGCCTTTTGGGAGTTCACTGGCTTTGGATTCCTTGGGAACTCCAAAGTTAAGCGAGTAGGGGCTGGTGCAATCTCGGGATGGGTGACCCATTGGGAAGTTGCACGTGAGCTCCCGGGAACAAAACCGTGAGGGCTGGACCCAAAGCGGACAATATCATGTCGGAGAAGATCAGGTCATGACAATTTGGTATCAGAGCCCAACCCCAGCTGGAATTGAGTGTGCCAGCGAAGACGCTGGGCCCCAATGGGAGTGGATTGTGAGGAACCGTGCCCTGGAGGCATGGTTAGCAATCCCACATCACTAGGGAAGATCTGGGGGATGCGCCTTATATGTGTGAGCGCGCATCTATCCAACAGGAGGCCTTTTGGGAGCTCACTGGCTTTGGATTCCTTGGGAACTCCAAAGTTAAATGAGTAGGGGCTGGTGCAATCCCAAGATGAGTGACCCACTAGGAAGTTGCACGTGAACTCCTGGGAACAAAACCATGTAAAAGATCGGGTCATGACAAATAGAAAATTACCATTCTGCCCCTATAAGTCAAAATGTTGACTTTTTTACTACGACCACGTTTAAGTAAATTGAGAAGATTGTTAAGAAAGTCTAGGCCTCCTGAGTACATAGACAGGTGGCATGCCAAAAATGGAGTTCAAATAGTTTCTTTATAGGTCTAAAACGGTTAAGCACATTTTGGTAATTATGTACATGTGAAGGCTAAAATAGTAAATTTCTATTTGGCATATGATCCATATGCTCCTTATCTAGAAAGTTCCCCAAATTTCCCTCCAATTCTTCCACCGACCTTGTGCATATATATATATATATATATGTGTGTGTGTGTGTGTGTGTGTGTGTGTGTGTGTGTGTGTGTGTGTGTGTGTGTGTGTGTGTGTGTGTGTGTGTGTGTGTGTGTGTGTGTGTGTGTGTGTGTGTGTGTTTGTGAAGTGAGGTGTTCATGGTGGGAGGACCGAAAAAAAAGGAGAAGAAATGACAACAACCCCAAAACTGTGAGGGTGAAGAACTAGAAAGATAGAGAAGGAAATAACCAGAGAGAGTAGGGAAGAAAAGGGAAAGGAAGAATGATGGTGAACAGAGAAGCAAACTGGGACGAATGAAGGGGAAACTCAGGAAAACAACAAGCCCGAGAAGGAACTCGTGGGGTGTTTCCTTCGGGTCTTTCTTGCCAAGACAGGGAAAACAATAAGGAACGTGTTAATTAATAGCCTTCTGGAGATCCTGTGATCGATTTGGGATAGAAGGGAGAGACGGTGGGTGCTGGAATTGTCGAGGAAAAGACAATGCAGCCATGGCCGAAAGGTGATGAAGGTAAGATGATGAGATCCTGTAAGTATTTTCCCTCCCTAACAACATAGAACTTCTCCTTAGTCCAATTAGAAGAAGATTGATGTCTAGAAGGAATAAAACGGTCGAAAAATGGCAAAGGTCGTGTCGCGGGGTTGGACGACCCAAAAACCAGGGAAGTCGGGCGAGGAAGACAAGCTACAGGACTTGGTGTGTGGGCTCACGAGCAGCCACTTCTGGTGGCTTGAGGGTGCATAGGCCAGACTTTAGGGAAACGTTTAAGATGAAAAATGTTCTATTGGTTTTTTTGAGTATAATGGTCCAAGAATCGAATAAAATGGATATCGAATGAAGAAGTTATGTCTATATAAAGTTTATAAGATTTATGTAAATATTTCTTAATTAACCATGAAAATTAGACTTAAGCTAAAAGCATATAATTGGTTAATCATTGAATATGCCTGGGTTATAATGTTGTGAGGATATTGGTATATGAGTTAGTTAGTGCTAATGGCTAAGTAAATATGTTTATTTGAGTAAGAAATTTATAAGGAATTAATATGTAATTTAGTTCGGGATTTACGTGGGGAATTTCCTCAAGATGATTCGTCTAATGTTCTCTACATAATCTTGATATATTAACGGATGTGCAATAAGGATAATAATTAAAAAATATTTGTGTTAATATTTGTCTTGATTTTGAAGTAAAGTATTTTATTATCAATATATGATTTGAGATCCCAAAATAGGTAAAGAAAGGTCATTATAAGCAATTTAAGAACAAAAGATCTTTTTTCACCACTGAACAGGGTAAATGGGTGGGAAGGGGCGGTAACTCTGAAAGGGTGGATTTATTTTGGTTAAATTACTAAGTTTGAACTTGATTAAAATCGGTGACATCCTTTGTCTGACAATAATTGTTATACAGGAGCAGGCCCATGCCGGGTTTCCTGGAAAATAAGGACGGGTCCTGCACTTTACTTGGTGCGTGAGGGCGCATGAGATACTATTTGGACGTGTGGTCAACATGAAAGTTCATGTTCTTGACGATACGAGTCTAGTAGTTTAATTTTCGAGACGATCAGACATCGTTGCGGGGCAGTTTTGATTGTCCAAATGTTTAGGTGTCATTTTAATTAGTTTAAAAATCCTGAAAAAATTATAGGATTCATGTGTGAGTTAATTAGAGTGGTTAGTGACCCTCGAGGTGATTTCTGGCAGGACTTGATTTTCTCAGATTTTACGGAAAGACGTGCGGTTCAATTCGGTTGTGTGTAAGGCACGTGCAAGTGGGCGTTTATCTTTATTAAAATAATATGCGTGCATATTTATATGTTTTAAATGTGTTTCTATGTGTTTTTGGTGATATGTGGTTGATTGGAATTTTTATATGATTTTCGGTAACTTTATGAATATTTAATTAATATTTAATCACGCATTTTTCGAGATTTTCCTTAATATTCTATTTTAGATTCCAATTCGATTGTGGTTTTGGGATTTGGTATGACATGTGACTTGAAAGGCTATAATGTTGGATTTTTAGCGATTTTATATGATTTCTGAACGGTTTTACGGAAGTTATTCAATGGCTCGTTTTTCGGAGTTTCTGGGGTATAAGTTCCCGAATTTTGTTTTAATTATAGATTTGGAGTGAACAAGGTTTGTGTTATGAAATAAGGAGATTTAGAGTATTTATGATTTTCTTATGATTTTCTTATGATTTTCGGATGATTTTCATTTGTTCATACCATATCGGCCCAGACCGAGTATGAAGTCCAGACTAAATGCAGTCCCAACCCATTACCAAAATGACGATCAATCCAGATCAATCTTGGAGGCCCAACCTTCTGACGGCTCGGCATGTCAGCCCAGACCGACCTAGAGGCCCAGCCCTCTTCCAACACCATGCCACCGACCGACTCTGGAGGCCCAGCCTCTATCGGTCGATGCGTCGGTCCAGACCGATCTGACGACCCAATACTGCCGCCTAGCACAAGCCCAAGGGGTCCAGGCCCACTCATGTGAGCAAACCCTAGTCGGGTCTGGATAGCCTCTCCACGTGTCAGTTCCACATCAATTGACATTTGTCCCACATCGAGAGAATATAATTATTATATTCACCACACCCGTACAAAAGGGGTCCATTTGTCGTATAAAGGTAACTAAGTATTGACTGTTCACAACTACTTTTACAGTACCCATTTTACCACTCACCCTATACTTTAGGCCGACTACCGACTTGGGCGTCGGAGTACCTTTGGACTGGTACCACACCGGTGCCTATACTCTAACCGACCAACCAGTTTCATTCCCTTTCAGGTCTACACAGGGCAAGTGGCGAAACAGTATTCGCTCCCTAAGTTGGTACATTTCATGCATCAACTGTAACAACCCGTCCCGAATTATCGAGATTAATTAAGACTTAATAATGGATTAGGCTTGCTAATCGGAGATTAGACAACGATTAACGGACGTTCAGGGCGAAATGACGATTTTACCCCTAGAGTGGGCGAAACGTTGACTTTTCGTACAGGCGGTCAAATGGACTTTGGCCGATGATTGTGACGTATTTCGGGACATCACGAGTTCATAGACATGTGGCACGCCCGATTCCGACGTTTGAGGAAGAAGCTATGATTTTCGGAAGTTCGGGGTCATTTTGGTAATTTGGTTGAAAAGGAGCAGAAAGTTGACTTTTGACTGGGAGGTCCGATGGCCGAGGGACGAGGACCGTTATGTAGATCGAGGCGATACAAATCCGTAGACAGGCAATACGTTGAATTCGGAAGTTCAACGGAGAAGTTACGGTTCACGGAAGTTCCGAGAAACTATTGCACGAATTACGAGGAAAGTGCCCATTGTCATTAATGGGCCCCAGATATTTTGTTTCTGGCCCAATGGATGAGTGACAAGCGTCACTCATCCATTGCCCAGTATGATTACATACATGCATATCCCCATTTCCTTATTTTCTTATGTTTTCCCTGATCTCACCCAAAAACCATCCCCAAAATCCTTTCAATCCTTGTTTGAGTGGCCCTAGGAGGTGTAGTGAGAGATAGAGAGGTACTGTGAAGCTAAAAGACGACAAGGGACAGCAGGACCGTCGCCCACGGCGGAGGAACGGTAAGACCCGAACCCAATTGTTTTTCAAAATTCGATTTCCTCATTTTGGACGTTTAAGGAGGGTTTTGATGATGTTGTGATGTTTGGGAGGTCCATATGAACCTGTAAGGCCAATTTTGAAAGAAGGAAAACAATGGTGCAGCCTAGACAGAGACGGTAGAAAACAGAGCCAAGAAAACCCATTAAAAGGTAATCTTCTAGAATTGATTTTACAATGTTGAATCCATAAATTGATAAGAATTGAAAAAAGGAAGAGAATAGGATTGAATAGGGTTCGAATCGGGCTGGAAAAAGAGGGGGAAATGACTGGACCGGCCTCGCTGGTCGGACCGGACTGAAAACCAGGCGGACCGGTTGGACCTGGTCTGCCGAGGGTTTCTGGTGACTACACAGTAGGCGCGTGAGCCCACGCGCAGGGCCCTTTGTGCGGTACGTGGCAGCGCGTGGGACCCCTTTTGGGGATGTTTTCAACACACGAAATCATCTATTCGATGTAACGAACATTTTGGGACTGGTTTCGTGTCGATCGGACATCATCTCGATATAGTTTGGGTTATCCGAAGGTTTAGGTTCGCGTTTTAAAATAGTTAAAAATTCTGGAAAATTATAGGGCTTTAGTAAGGGGTTATTTAAGTAGTTAATAACCTTCTATTACGATTTGGACAGGTTCGGGAATCCCGGAGATAACAATTGGTCAGGGAAGACGTTTTGGCGCGCGTATCGAGGCGCGACTTCGGACGGTCTGTGAGTGGACCTTTCTTTCGAAATTGATGCATGCATAAATGTTTTATAATTGTTTTAGAATATGTTTTGTGATGCCATGAGTGCATTTGTTTGTGGTAGCCTAGAATTTACATATTTACACGTATTTCGAGATTTTCAGTTTTATATGATGCTTATACGTGCTAGGTTTTCAATGAGGGTTTAATGAAATGGTTTTGGAATTGGAAATATGAAATCGAGCATGAGACCTATTTTATTTGCAACTCTCGGACTTGGAGTCCATTTGATTTGACGAGGAATCGGACCGAGGGTCCATTTGAGTTATACGATCGGGCCGAGGGCCCCGTTGGTTTACGATTTCTGGTTTGTGGCCCAGTTGGTTGTAATCTCGGGCTTGAGGTCCATTTGACTGTAGTATCGGGCTTGAGGCCCTGTTGGTTGTGAAATCGGGCTTGAGGCCCCGTTGATTTATGGTTTTGGGCTTAGGGCCCAGTTAGTCGTGATATCGGGCTAGAGGCCCAGTTGATTGTGAAATCGGATTTGAGTTCCAGTTCGGTTTGTGAAATGAGAATTCGAGTATGAGACCCTGTTGAACTGTGGATTTAGGCCGAGGCCTGTGGAAGATTCCTATTGAGATGAATCAGGTATGAGACCAGTTGAAATATACTTTGAGAAAGAAAGAGTTTTGAAAATGTATATATACCCTCCATGTGATTATATGGTCTCCTCCAGACGTCGACCTGGAGAGTCACGATCCACAGACCAGAATGGGTTTCCCCATAGGGATCCCGTTCCAGGAGTGGAAGTTATGATGTGGTCCCGGACCAAATTTCGGAGAGATGATCGGACTAGATCCAGAGATAGAGCCTCCTAGATGGAGAATTCCTAGGGGAAGACTCAGAGTGAGACCCCGAGTAGTGTGCACACTAGTATAGAGATGAAATCGTGACATATATCGGGGATGTGTTCCCTAGGGGTTGTGTGCCCCGAGTTGGCATCTTCTCGGAAGTGCCGTGGATGGGTTATAAGTATGCATACGAATGAGGTTTACGAAAAGTGATTTGGGGGCGGAGACCCCGTGTTCCATGTTTTAGAAAGTGGTTTGGGGCGGAGACCCCGTATTGTATGTTTTGGTATTTCACTGAGAATGGTGTTGGGCTGAGACCCACGTATGTTGATTTGGCCTGAGTTCCCACAAGTATTGATTTATGGTTTTAAGATTGTGATTTCGGGTCGGGGACCCATAAATGGATTTATGGTTCTTGACGGTTTATGGGGACCGGGAATGAACCCTTGAAAGGTTTTTAGAATGTTTTCAAATGGTTTTATGAACGTTTGATAAATGGTTTTTGAATGCATGCATATACTTTTAGTGAAGAGCATAAATATCTTTTGTGAAATGGTTTTTATTAAAATATTATTTTGTCCACTCACAATTTTCATGGTTTTAATGCCCTTCAGGTTGATCGCGGATGCGAGCTGTAGCATAGATCGAGACATCACACTCCTCCTCTTACGATCCTGGCGTACTCTAGAAGCCCAGGTGAGGGCTAGAGACGGAATTTTCCCTGGTCTGAAACTTCGTGTCAGACTAGATCAGGCGCGTCCCACGTTAATCCCGGGGGATTTGGGACGGGTCCTGACGTCAACAGTTTGGCGCCGTTTGTGGGAAATTGACTAAGTTTGCCCTCCACTCTACCGAGCCAAAAACACTGTTACCCTCCCATCTTCCAGCATGCAGGACAACGTAGATTGCAAATTCACACTCACGCCCAGCCGCGGGCCAAGGGACACCTCCCCCTAGGTGCTCAGAGCGTTGGAAAAATTACAACACTACATGGCCGAAATCAGGGCCAATGGCTCCCAAGCTGAGGTGTGCTATATTGAGCTCAGCGGGCAATACATCGAGGTTGTAACCCAACTACAAGCCGCTCAGGTCGAGCTAAACACTTGTCGCGCTCAAGATGAGATCCGCCAGGCCGACCTCGTGGTGGCCGAATGTGCAGAACGCGCTGAGAGGATCCGTCTAGCCGCTGAAAAGGGTAAGGCCGCTACCACGGCAGCACCAACCGAGAAGGGTCAGAAGCTCCTGGTCATTCGTGGAAAGGTCGCTCAAGGGACCAGGATCTACCGCGACGCTCGCGAAGCCCTGAATGGCACCTCCAGACTGGAGCGCAGGTAACTCAGCCCGATCCGACTCGAGTTCCCCGCAGACAAAGATCTACGGGCAATGGACTAGACCGGTCGGACAAGACCCGAGGCCGATTTGAGCCAGCACTCCCATGGAGAGAGTCCCCTCATCTCGGTGACCGAAGGGGCGGATAATTCCCAGGAGGTCCTCACTGCCCGGTGGTCTGAGCGCCCCCCGCGCAGCACCAGGTCCCAAAGAAACCGAGGAAACTCAGCTCGGCGGGACACGCCATTGCCTCACCAGGGCACCGACTACCCTTGCCCGAGCAAGGCCCCCAGTACCGACCCAATGTTCCAGCAGCTCCTCGATCGTGTGAGATGCCTCGAGGCCGAGAAAGGGACACCCCAGACACATACTTGGGGCGGACCTAGCTTGGGACCGTTCCCGGATCGGATCAACTTCTTCCAGCTTGGCAACACAATCAAGCCATTGAAGATCCCCCTCTACACCGGTTAGACCGACCCAATCAACCACCTCAACAACTTCCGGTCGGCCGTCTCCTTCTCGAGTCTTACCGACAAAGCTCGATGTTTGGTTTTCAGCTTCACCCTCACCAACGCTGCAATCAACTGGTTCTACCGCCTGGAGCCCGGCTCTGTCGACTCTTTTGCACAGCTTACCAAGGTTTTTCTAAATCAGTTCATGATCCTGATTGACAGGCTCTTCTCCACCGAGGATATATTCCTCCTGAAACAAGGAGAAACGGAGGCACTATGTGCGTACGCTGCTCGGTTCAGCCTGGAATACTCTCGGTGCACCGAGTCCAACGACAGGACGGCTTTCACGGCGTTCAAGGGCGGCCTGCGCGAGTCCCAATTCAGGTACGCCGCACACACTCAAGGTTGGTCTACCTATAATGAGTTAATGAAACAGGCAGTTATCCATGCCAAGGCCGAGCTGTTGCCTAGCAAGGGCGGTGTAACAACAGGCAACACATACCGACCCAGCACCGGGGATTCGGTCAACACACACCGACCGAGTCACACCCCACAGCAGTCGGCTCCCCAGCAGGCTGCTTCAGGCCAGACCCAGCACCACAACTCCCCAGGAGGAAAGCAGAAGGACTACACCCTCTCTTACAGCCAGGGAAAGAAGGGTTGAAACCATGACCACCAGGGGCCCCACCAAAGACAGGGCCAGCAGGAGCACCGGCCCAATGAACAACGCACCGAGCGCCCTCCTCCTCGGTCGAAGTTTGAAACCTACATAATCTTGAACACATCATACGAGAATGTGCTGATGAATGTAGAAGGCATGATCGCCAAGCCGACCTGGACTCCTGGAACAGGCTGACTGCCAAGAATACTGGCGTCTACTAACAGTACCACAAGTATAATGGCCACATCATTGGTCAGTATGTGGCCTTCCGAGATCTGGTCGAGGCCTTGGTCCGAGATGGCATGATTAACCAATTCCTGTAAAACGCTCCGCAACAGGCCCGACAGCCCCAGATCAACACAATAACCCGCGACACCTCTAGCATCGAACCGAGCCAAGAAAGACTTCCTCCGCAACATGAAGCACAACCAACAGGTCTTCCAGGTGGGGGACGGTCGAGCCCGGAAGGTGGCACGCACCAGTTGGGAAGCCATATTTTTCTCGGAGGAGGAGGAGCAAGGGGTGATCTATCAGCAAGACGACCCACTTGTCATGCCCGCCATTATCAACAACTTCGATGTTGGTGGGATCATGGTCGATATTAGCAGCTCGATCATTATCATCTTTCTGAAGGCCTACAAGCAGTTTCAGCTCAAGGAGGCCGAGCTCGACTGATCACCCTCCCCTCTGTTCGGGGTTTACCGGGGACTCCATCGTCACGATCGGCACTGTCAACCTGCCCATCACTGTAAGCGAGAATTCGAAGCGCGCAACTGTTCTGGCCCCTTTTCTTATGGTGGACTGCACGAATGCCTACAACTCCATCTTGGGCCGCGGACTCATCAACCAGCTTCGAGCCATTGTCTCCACCCATCTTCTCCTCATGAAGTTTCCGACCCCCATGGGCGTCGGACAGGTTCGTAGGGATCAGATGGCAGCTCAGACATGCAACTTCACCACTCTCCCTGGAAAGGCTATCACCTAGCCCACAGAAACTTTAGCCTTTACCGAGTCCGCCTACAAGCCCGACCCCGTGAACCCTCAGGTTGCCCAGCATCTGCACGACGGACCGATCGAGGGCCCTCATGACCACTCTACCACACCGCATCCTCAGCCGATCGAGGAGGTAGAAGATGTCATCCTCTCGCACGACTTCGCCGACAGGAAGGTCAAGTTTGGCACCACACTGAGCCCAGCTCTGCGCGCCGACCTGATCAAATTCCTGCACGATAACGAAGAGGTCTTCAAGCGGTCTTACATGGATATGCCCGACATCTCGATCGAAGTCATCTGCCACCGACTGAACATCAGCCTGAGCTTCAAACCAGTGGAGCAAAAGCACCGCATCTACGATGTCGAACAAATTGAGGTCATGAAAGCCAAAATTGTCAAGCTCAGCACCATCCACTTCGTCCGCAAGGCAGTATATTCCGTCTGGGTGGCTAACATAGTCTTGGTTAAAAAACCCTCAAGGGCATGGTGTATGTGCATCGACTTCACCGACCTAAACAAGGCATGCCCCAAGGACAGCTTCCCATTGCCCAAAATTGATCAGATGATTGACACCACCGCCGGGCATGAACTCCTCAGCTTCATGGATGCTTACTCGGGGTACATCCAGATATTCATGCACCCCGCCGACCAGATCCACACCACTTTCTGCACCGAACAGGGAATGTATTGCTACAATGCGATGCCCTTCGGTCTAAAAGACGCTAGGGCTACCTACCATCGACTGGTCAACTACATGTTCGTCGACCAGATCGGCAAAACCATGGAAGTCTACTTGGACGATATGCTGGTCAAAAGCAAGACGACCGACTAGCACATCACCAACCTCACTCGTATGTTCGTAGTCCTCAAAAAGTTCAGAATGTGCCTCAATCCAGCAAAGTGTGTTTTTGGGGTCGGTTTGGGAAAATTCCTCGGCTTCATGATCAACTAGCACAACATCGAGGACAACCCCGAGAAGATTTAGGCACTCTTGGACATGAAGGCCCCCCAGACCCGGAAGGAGGTCCTGAGCCTAACCGGTCGAGTCGCCGCGCTGACCCAGTTCATTTAAAAAGTAATCGACCGGTGCGTACCTTTCTTCAAGGCCCTCAATGTCAGGACCCACCCCGGTTTCACCCCGAAACCCGAGGTAAATCCCGCTCCCGTCTGACTCCCCGACACAACACCTAAGGAACACTCACTCGAACCCAGTCAAACGCAGGAGTAATTATAAAATATCCCAAAATCCTTATCGTTTACAGAGCATAGCACTACATTACAAGGAAAATAAAAACCGAGAAAGTACACGCACACAGAAGCCTTTAAACTCTTCTAGGATCCCTCACGTCACTTCTATGCCTCAGACTCTGCCTCGACGTCAAGACCCCGCGCTAGCTCCACAACCTGGAGGGCAATTAAAACAGAAAATGTGAGTGGACCAAAAGGTATAAAAGTTCAAAACCATTTTATAAGCAAACCGAGTTAAACCCTCCGTTTTGAAACCACATGCATAACCAACAGTTATGAACACAGTTATAAATCAATTTACCATAAACTGCATCATAAGAAACAGAAACACTATAAAACAGTTAGAAAAACCACAGCAGGTGAATCATAAAACCGTATCAGAAACCATATCAAACACACTAAATCATCAATTTCCCGATCAAACTTGCTGGATCTATCCGAGTCTTTAAACTCCCGAGTCTTTAAACTCAATCCAGGCCTTAATCATATCCGAGTCTTTAAACTCCCGAGTCTTTAAACTCAAGGCCTACGGGGGAAAATCAATATATATCCGAGTCTTTAAACTCCCGAGTCTTTAAACTCAATCCGGGTCTTTAAACCCAATCCGGCCGGTCCCCCGTCACATATATATCCGGGTCTTTAAACCCAATATCCAGATCCAGCAAATCCAATCCCAAAACCATTTAAAAACCATTTACCAAATCCTCATCCAAACCCGAATCCGAAATCACTGGTCTGATGCCCTTCCGGCATCCAGAACCGTCATTCCGAACCCAAATCCGGCAACCACATGTAATCACAAATCATATTTCATAACCCATTTATCATGATTTGAAAACCTTTATCGGTGGAAATCCCCAAATGTGGCATCAAAATCCGAAAACCAACATTTTCTCGAAAAACGTGCCAAAACCGTCTTTTTCTCGAAAAACGTGCAAACACATAAAATCATCATTTCATATTCAATAAACATAGATTCATGATTAAAACCATAAAATACGTATATAAAAACAGTTATGTATGCTCGAGTTTAAGAAAAAGGTCCACTCACCCAGCTCACCGTCCTTCACGGTGGCTTCACCAAACGCTTCCCTGAACCTCACTGAACCTAAACCAACTCTCCTAGACCTTCGACACAACCCCAATCGTCACGACTTACCGTTCGAAGTTCACTGCCGAAACAGGGTAAAAGAAACCCCTCTTCGACTGAGCTCCGCCGCGTACGGCCCCGTCACGGCGACCACCCAAATCGACACCTAAGACCTCCCTGATCACTACCCTAACCTCCAATCCTCTCGACTCTCAGCCCAGAGTCACGACTTTCCAAATGAAACTCCACGGGAAAATAGAGCAGGAAGACTTACCCTTCGATTTCAGCTCCGCCGTGCGCACTGCCGCCTACCACGGTGGTCGTTGGACTCCCTGCAACCTCCTCAACCTCTCCTAGTCTTGGTTTGAACCGCCTCACGGCGTCGCCACCACCAAACGTTCACAGCCTCCCTGTTTCCCCCAATTCTTCTCCTCACCTCCGCCGTGCCGCCGTGCACTATTGCACCGCCAAAACACGACCAGCAGCTCCTCCTTGCTTCACTGTCACTCTCACAACTCACCAGTCACTCACCCTTGCACCCAGATCAGTCGATTTCCCCTCAAGCTCTCACTCTGTTTCTCTGTGTATCGAAGGACTGCACGGTTGCACCCCAATTATTTGGGACCGTGAACACACAGGATTCCACCAGAATCCTCCAGTCCTTCAACACGTGTCACCATCCCTTCCAACTACATCCCATATGTTTAAATCCCAGCCATCCATTCTTTTATCTCTGCACAAATCCCCATAAACCCAAAAAGACTAAAATACCCTTCTGTTTAACACATTTTTACGGTTTTACCGAAACTTCCTAGACCCGTAACTCTCACCTCGTAAGTCCGATGAACACGTGCCGCCTGTCATCGAACTCAGGACGACAAGAACTATCTAACCATCCTAGGTCAACCTACCAAAACTCGATTATTCAAAAAGTCTACTTTTCCCCCTATTTTTCCAAAATTACGGTTATGCCCTCAACCTTCCGAACATCACAACTTCCTCCTCGGATGTCGGAATCGGGCGTGCCACCTGCCTAAGGATTCGTAACGTCCTCAACTACGTCCTGGTCACTGGTCAACTCCCATTTGACCACCCGAAATAAAAGCCAACATTTCTGCCCGACCCAGGGGCAAAATCGTCATTCTAAGTTCCCGGACCCCTCGGGACCACCTAACCCCTGATTAACCTTACTAATCACACCTTAATCACTCTACTAATCCCAATGCTCGGGACGGGTTGTTACACTCAAGGCTCGGTCCAAGCACATTAGCTGGACCGAGGAGTGCGACAAAGTCTTCGTCGAGCTGAAAACGTACATGAGTCGTGCACCCTTACTCTCCGGACCGGAGGTCGGAGAGCCCTCATCATGTACCTATCGGTTTCCAACTCCGCTCTTAGCGCTATCCTAATCAGGAAGACTGAGGGAGTTGAGCATCTTGTCTACTATGTCAGCCGAGCACTACAGTACGCAGAAACCAGGTACACTGATCTTGAAAAACTTTCTTTTGCTCTGATCACCTCTTTTAGGAAGCTCCGGCCATATTTCCAGGCCCACGCCATCATTGTCCATACTAATCGCCCACTCTTCCAAGTGCTACAAAAATCGGACACCTCCAGTCAGCTCCTCAAATGGTCCATCGAGCTCAGCGAGTTCGACATTACCTACGCCCCCCGACCTGCCGAAAAGAGGCAGGCCGTCGCTGACTTTATCGCCGAGTTCATCTACCCACCGATTGAGCCAGAGGCCCGTACCGACACAAAACAGGCATCCATGTCCCGACCAACTATGGACGTCAACTGACCTACCTGGCTCCTCCATGTCGACGGCTCGGCAAGTCACAGCATCTCTGGAGCTGGACTAGTCCTGACCACCCCGGAAAAACACCGACTGGAGTATGCACTTCATTTTATGTTCAAAGCCTCCAACAATGAGGCTGAGTACGAGGCATTACTCGCCGGCCTCCGCCTGGCAAAACCTCTGCAGGCTGAGCAAATACAGGTCTACAGTGACTCGCAACTCGTCGGCAACCAGGTCAACGATGAGTTTGAGGCCAAGGTCACCTCCATGGCACAGTATCGAACCTTGGCTCTGTCTCTCCTAGGTGGGTTTTATGCCCATACCGTCACACGGATCCCCCGGTTCGAGAACAGCCATACCGATGCTCTCGCCTGACTCGCCTCATCTTTAGACAAACGGATCGGTCGACAGGTCCCCATTGAGATCTTTCACCAACCGAGCACCTCCCCTTCCTCGGTACTCTATGTCAATACCAGCGCCACTTGGATGGCCCCTCTCATCCACTTCCTCACTGATGGGAGCCTTCTAGCCGACTGGGTAGAGGCCAAACGAATTCGACGACAGGCAGCTCGGTACACCCTCATCACGAGTTAGCTTTACAATCGTTGTTTCACTTTTTCGCTGGTTAAGTGCATCGGGGTAGGGGGCCAGTTGGTGACGTCTGCAGTGGCAGTGACACCACCCGAAAGGTGAACAACGGTTCCGAGAAAGCCATCCTAGTCGGATCGGGAATGGCAACCCGAGCTCTCACTTCCTCGGTAATCTTGGTGAGCGAGTTCCAGACATGACTCTCCCGCTCGACCTCACTCTCGGTGACCAAGATGCTGACCAGGGTGTCAGACCGAACCACCGGCTCAGGATCCTCCCGACCTTCCTCCAGATCGATCACTGGAGTAACCACCGATGGCTCGGTACACTGGGGATTTGAAGTCAGTGCAGCAGGGATGGCTATCGACACGGACTGAGGATTCTTCAGCTAACTCTTCCTTCTTTTCTTCCCCCTATCCAAACCGATCAGTCGACTAAACCTTTCGACCGCCCGCGAATTGAAATTGGGCGACCTCTAGGCTCCCTAGCTAGCATTCGGGGCCTATTTCCTCTTATGGGTGGAGCTGGCCGACCCAGCTACTTTCTTTTGCTCCCCCGACCCAGACATTTTCTGCTCCGCCTTTGCATTCTCCGTCGCTCGGTCAATCCACTTCTTGATGTCTTTGGGAACGACTTGCACCGAACACCAAGTGTCAGCACAAGGGCAAACAAAAAAAATCAATCAAGGCTTAACGACGGCGTCACTTACCAAGATTGGGGATCAGATCGATCTCGTGCAACATTCGGGGTACCCGAAGCACGTCTCGGTGCTGCCATGGAGCAGTACATACCTTCCTAACCCGCTCACAGGCTTTCCTTTCCTCGTCGGTGGGGATCGCCTCAGAAAGAGTACCTGTAAAATATACACGTCGGTCAGCCACTTTTGCACCGACCTACAGATAAAATCCCATTTAAATGACAACATATCGGAGACCGACCCTTGGCGCCCAAATCCTGGAATGACAACGGGAAGCCTCGGCCTCCCTAGTTCCCACTGACGTAAATAAACTTATTCTTGTACGTCTTTTTGGAGGACGGTATACAATAGATAAACTCCCCCCGATTCATCTTGTTCTTGCACCGAGCATGCACCCAACACGTGCTCTGCTGCTCCTGCGTGAACTCATATAGGTGGACGACCTGGGCGTAGGCCGGTGGTTTTTCCCCAGCTCTGGCGAAGGCAACATACAGGCTGACCAGAATGATCCAGACATTCGGGTTTAGTTGACCGAAGGCCAAGCCCAGCCCTCGGACCATCCTCCTCAGCCACGGATGTAGGGGCAGTCGGACGCCATGGCTGTACAGCTTGGTATAGAACAGCGCCCATCCTTCTGGCGCCTTGCTTGGCAGCTCGGTGGGACCAACCATCTGCAGCTCCACATCATCTGGCACTCCCCACGCCGACTTAAATTTCTTCACCGACACTTCCGTCTCCCGGCTCTCATATGCGTCTATCGACCACTCGACTTTGCCGATAGCCTCCTCGGTTGGAGCCTCATCAATATGAGCTGTGCTCGCGCTAGCAGACCCTTTCCTACTGGTCTGAGTCTTCTCAACTATAGAACGACCGGATGCCGACACTTCGGTCTGGTCACTTCTGGAAGGTTTCTTGGCCTCTCGCCTCATCGGTGTGTCCTCCACCGAAGTGCCCGCATCCACCGAAGGCTGTGTTGTTCCCCCTTGTCGTAGTCACGTACTTCGTTGAATTGGCTATCTCTGTCAGACATCGCCACACAACGAACAAGGAGTAAAGAAAAAAAAACACATATTGGACACCGACCACTATTTTAACAAGATTGAACCCGTGTCCGAACCCCAGTTCATCCACGGTTCATCCACCAGAAACAAAGGAAAATATGAAAACCAAGTCAAAAGAAAGGAGGGTCGGAGGTCATACCTGATGGTTCACAGACGGACTTTCCTCACCGGAATTCGTACCACCGAGAATGTTATCGGGATTGCTCACAGAAAATCGCCTCAACACAGACAAAGAACACACCGAAAAAAATGTGGGAAAGTGAAAGGGGTTAAAATTGCTTTTTAACCCACTATTTGCCCATGTCGGCAGTTGAAGCGTCGTCTCATTCCGCGTGACATTTATTACCACTACCAATTGTCGTCCACGGGCCACGGGTGCCCACGAATTACCCGCTAACAACCAACGGTCGTGCATTCCAATTGTCCAACCGACTGACACGCGACACAAACGGCTCCTCGATTCCTCCAACGGTCATGTCCACTGACCCATGGAGTAGGTGGCTCCTCGACTTCCACACCTGCTGACGTCGACTTTTCCCGCCCATACCGACCGACTCACATCCTCTCGGTCTACCCTCTGCCTACCACAACAGATTCCTACGCTTGGTTCAATCACTCGCCTGGGGTACTTATGAGACTGAAGGCATGTACATCTGGTCTAGGGTACTCTTTTTACAAGTCCCTAACCAAGAAATTCCACCTTAATCATGAACTTGGGGGACTTCTGTTCATACCATATCAGCCCAGATCGAGCATGAAGCCTAGACTAACTGCAGGCTCAGTCTATTACCAAAATGACAATCAATCCAGATCAATCTTGGAGGCCCAACCCTCTGCTGGCTCGGCATGTCAGCCCAGACCGACCTACAGATCCAACCCTCTTCCAACACCATGCCACCGGCCGACTCTAGAGGCCCAGCCTCTGTCGGTCGGTGTGTCGGCACTGACCGATCTAACGGCCCAATACTGCCGCCTAACACAAGCCCAAGGGGTCCAGACCCACTCATGCGAGCAAACCCTAGTCGGGTCTGGATAACCCCTCCACGTGTCAGTAATATAGATTTTACCAAGTACAAAAGATGTACTAGGCAAAACCTCTACGTGTAATAAACTTTGCAAGCGCACAAGATATGTAGATAGTATAGATGCAAGCAAAGGTCGGTCCCACGAAGACTTGCTCAATCATATCCAATTTCGTTTAACTCAATTGATTTAAGTGGAGTAATTAAAATAAATATATGGGGGGGTTGTCACGCTGAATGAATGTAAGTAAATTAACTAAGATTAACCAACTAAGTCGAGCTAGGGTTTCTATCCATCTTTACCAATTATAGTTCCGTTAGATTACTATGCATGTATCTGAATTAAGTGCCCATGCAGAGGTCCGACTAGGGCTCACCCTACACATATTATCTTCTCTTAGATTGCATGTTTAAGCGTGATGTACCCGCCCTTAAACAACTATTACCGATGGTGCGTGATAATGCATGAAACATAAAGAAGATTTAATGACACTACACTATACCTAGAAAAGTGATGTGCAGACCTAGGAAGTCATGAGTTTAAATCATAATCAAACACTCTTCTTCTCCCAAGCCTCACGTTCTCCTTAGCACAAGCATGAATCCAAAAGCATAAAACAATTATAAAATGCGGCTAACTATGTATATAAACTGAGTATGAATTTTGACAGAGTTTTGGGACCTAGGAAGGTGAATTCGGCCCCCAAAAACAATGAGAAAACAACTATTTATATCCCCTAACATCTGCCCTAGCATCTCCCTAAATGAAAGGGTAAAACGAAACCCAAACAAGGAAGGAAACCAATTGTAGCAGACAAACCTCCTTTTCCACATTCTTGATCCTCCTTCAATAAGGAGTCTTCTTTTCTTTCTTGTTTCCACTTCTTGACTTCATCTTTTGACTAGGAATTCAATTAATTATATTCCAAATCAGATCACAAAGCCCTAAAATAAAGGAAAGGGGATATGATTGCGGCTAAGGGTAAATTATCCCTAGCTGTGTTCTTGATAGTTAATTGGCCTCCAAGAAACTTTATTTCCCTTGTTTCTTGCAATCTTTAATTTCATATCTGATTAGGAAATCTTTAGGTCTTCTTATCCAAGTCAATCCATGTAATTCCTCATTGAAAAAGGAAGGAAAATTCATCCAAAGGATAGCTGCCCCAAATCCCTAAAAAGTGGGAACTTGATAAGGCAAGAAATTCTAGTTTCTTGGGTTCCAAAGAACGGATAGGAACCCTTCTTTTAATGGATCTTTTGGCCAACTTTCTCAGCTGGATTCTAGGGCACCATTTCTTAAATAGGCCACTTAATCTAGGCATGCAAGGCTGACAAGGCTGGTCCACAAAGTCACACACACACTCCGTGTAGGATCAGGAGTGCCTCTCGGCCAAGAAAGGAAAGAACCCCTTTTCTTGGTCAATCTTGATTGTCTTGACATTTGCTATCACCTCATTGGAACCCCTGGAGATTATATGAGCTGCTGATCACATCCAATACATTGAAAAATGCCAATTCAAAGACAAAACCCGAGAGGCCCTCAACTGGGATTTCAGTTAGGGACCTTAACTTCATTTTAGTGCTATTCCTTCATTTTGGCTCGGATTTCCTCCATTCTTTTTGCATTCTCTTCATAATTGACTTAAATTTCATAATCTACACATGTCTCACAAAATGGATCATTTTCTCCTTTTTTTGTACAATTATCATCAAAAGACAAGTAAAAGGGATAAGAAATATCATTGAAATCATGCTCAATTCGTGACTTATGAATTACCCCCAAACCTATCTTTTACTAGTCCTTTAGTAAACAAAAAATAAAAGACTCGATCTAGTTATGATAAGCATTTAAACCTCTAGGTTCACCTAGTAGGAGGAGTTTTGTCTCTTGAGGGTTATAGCAGCACGATACCCACAAACGTTTAACTTAACACAAAAGATGTTAGAAATCATGCGTCAACAAGTTATGATTGTTATTTCTGAATAATGAGTCATAGTGGTTTTGGAAACTGTGTTTTGGGCTGGTGCCCAGGTTCAAATTGTATTTTGACTTGTCTATATTATATGTTTGGGACTAGTCAGCCTGAGGCGATTGGATCGCCATTCTGGAGTTGGACTCCATGGATACCCAGAGACAGACTCAGACGTGGTTAGAGCTGGACTCGACACGTGCCGATGGAGTTGGACTCTGTAGATTCTTAGTTGTCTATCGGTAGTACAGATGGGATGCTAGTTGGACTAGCGAGCTGGTTGGACGAGCGAGATAAGGTTTGACGTATAACTGGTTGGACCAGCGTGATCAGGTTTTGCTTTCAATACCCGTGATTTGTGTAAAGGTTTTCAAATGGCTAAGAGCCGATGATTTCATTGAAAAGTGGCCAGAGGGCCTTTTATTTTTATGTGTTATGATTTAGGGTTGGACTCATTGCTTATACATATACTGCTATTTAATTTTAAAGCAATGATTTCTTGCCTATGCATGCATGTTTTATAAAATAGAGGGTGTAAATGTATATATCATAAATCATTTTTTCCAAAAATTTATATTTGTCCACTCACACTTTTTATTTGTTTTGGCACCCTCCAGGTTGGTTACGGATGCGGGCTACAAGAAGGTCGAGGCATCACGAGTTTCGTGCATTCTGACTATCCTATGTAAGATGTAGTGTATCCCTTGTATGACAAGTGTCGATTAGGACTATTTGGTTCTCGACGGTATTTTGGTAATTTGTCAAGGAAGTGTCAGACAGGAGCACTACCTTCCCTGTTAATCAAGGGGGATTATGAGGCTGGTCGTGTCAATTTGGTATCAAAGCACTGGGTTGATCTCTGTGGGATTGGGCAGTGGATGTGCGTGATAGTTTCGTTTCGGACGTGTTGCCTCTATGACGATATCCCTGGCATCAGCCTGGAAACTAAGATAAGGATAGGGAAACAAGGAAAGTTAAACGAAAAAGGACTTTGGATTGGTTCTGTTACGCATTCGATACTGTGATTCAGAGGGATTGGACCCCAGAGATGGGCCGAGTTTCTTGCGGGCCCAGCGGCTAGGAGTCGTGGAGTAACTGGTTGATTGGATCCCAGTATAGTGACCATTCAGAGTTGTGACCGATAGTCGGTCAGGTTGGATGCGCTGCTATGAGTAGCAGGGGTTGTTGTTGACCTGGGTTCATGAATGATTAAACGGAACTACCAGGAATGTTTACTTGGTGGATCAGATCCCAGGTGACTGATCAATGAATTATACTCTTAGAGCGGATTATACGGGTGATGAGTTGCTATCTTCAGATTTGGATGTGACTATCATGAGTAGGGCGACGTTCTAGGAACGTTGTTAACGTTCTTTTTACCCCAATTTTATCGGGATGTCGTGAGGCGGAGTTCCTGCGTCTGAAGTAGAAGGACTTACTGGTTGCTCGGTATGAACGAAGATGAATGGTTTTGGCTCAGTTCGCACTAGGTGTTGTGGCGACCTAGACGGTGAGGATTCGTCAGTTGCGTCAAGTCTTGGGAGTAAGACTCGAGCGATGGTGCTAGCTGGAGGATTCACCGTATTCTGGACTCTAGAGGATGTGGCATCTCAGATGGCAATGAAGTTGTCAAAATCCTAGCAGCGATTGGATGTTTCTAGGTGACGCAGGAGGCGTCAGGAGGATTCGAATACCCATGGGGCTTTAGAGCGGGATGCTTCTAGCTCTGATTCTTCATATGGCAGACTTTCGAGTCGTAGTGGTCAATGAGTGGGACGGAGAGAATCTCGAGAAGGCCAATTGAGATTACAGTTATTGTTCTAGTCTGGTGGGACTTTTGGACCCACATACTACACCTGGAGTGGAGACAGGTGTTTTATCATACCTTGGCTAGTATACATGAGTGTTGGTGGAATACGGACCCACACACCCTATCTCCTGAAGTTTGTATAGGAGTGGATCCCACTAGGTTGGGACAGTGGTATCAGTACTCCGACTGGTGCTATGATTGGATCACCTAATCGATCCGAGTAGAAGGTTTTGACAATGAGACATATTAGATTTTCCTAGATATTTATGATTTGGATGTGATCCTAGGGATGGATTAGTAAGCTACCCATTACTCCTCTATTGAGCATTAAGGAACTGGTGGTATTTGGTAGTCCTGAGTTGTCATGATTGGTCTTTTAGTGGGACCAGAGGATACTTCCTTTGGAAGTTAAGGCTTAGAGGCCAGGAAGATACTATAGAATGGCTGTGAAGGATATTGGACATGTGTTATGAGGTTTTAGGATATCACGGTGAGCTAGGGGAGACATCAGTTATGTAGTAGTCTCCAGATGCGTTGTCGGAGGATTTACGAGGTTACCACCTCAGGATGAGGTTTTAGGTACTTAATCCATTTCGCAACCACCATATTAGATAGCACCGATAGACTTAAGGGACTTGACGGTCTAGCTGCAGGATTTAGGGGATTTGGAGTTCATTCAACCGAGTACGTTACCTTGGGAAACCTCAGTGCTACGTGCACAGAAGATGAGGGGTACCTTGAGATTTGGTATTGGCTATTAGCTGGATTTCATGGATGTATAACAATTGAGCTCATCATCGGAGATAGAATGGATCACGGCAGTAGCTACCCACATGCATTATTGGTAAGTGAAGGAGACTTCTCGTTTTTTGCTTCTTTGGAAAGGACTTCGGGGTATGGTTGCGAATTCTCTCAATTTCGAAGGTCATTTATGGGCCAGATACCCAGACATTGGGCCAAGTTTGAATGAATTAAGGAACTGAGAGCACTTGGTGTTGCACAATGATAATGTGTACAATATGGATTTGTATTCACATCTGCGTCGAATGAACTTGGATGTCATCAGTTGAGGATCAAGGAATTGGATATTCCTATAACCACTTGCGAACTCGGTATGAACATTTGGAGTTTTGGATCGTGCCTCATTAACTAATGTCCCCAATGACATGGATGGACTTGATGCACCGAGCCTTCCGAAAGAGTATGGATCGATTGGGAAATTATGTTGTGAATAACATCTTGAGGTGTTCAAGGAGTGTGAAGGAACATGTGGAATACTGAAGCCTAGTCTTCAATACCCTCAGGGGAAGTATCAAAATACCAAGTTGAGTGAGTATCAGTTTTGGTGGACCTTTGTTGGTGTTATGGGTCATATTCGTTCTGTTGTGAGGACTAGTATGGATCTTCGGAGGATCGAGATGGCTTTAGTTGGGAAATCTCATTGCTATTACTCAAACAAGCATGAAACATATGCTTGCATATTCGTCCATAGGTCAAGAACGGATGATGGAGGATCACTAGACGCCCCTGGATGTCGATTTGAAGATTGGTCATGAAGATCGAGCTTGACCAGGTAAATTTTAGGCCTTTTCTTCTTGTTTCAAGGTTAGGGATCTCTTCATGGGAGGAAGACGATCACGTTGGAAAAATAATGGAGGAAAACGGTGGAGAAATGAGTGAGTTCTGGTTGGGTCAAGGTCGCGGTTTAAATCGACCCGTTACAGTCAAACGGGTTGACGCATTTAAATGAAGACGATGATGACATGGCATTCTATGTTATCTTGTTAGGCCACGTGGCCAACCAGGTGGTGCCACGTGGTGATCTGTTAGAGGTTGTCAGGTCTAGTTAGCAGTTGACATAGCAGGTCCATGTCAGCTAGGTCAGACCACATGGAACAACGATAGGGTGCCACGTGGTAGGGTGTCAGGATATGTCAGGTGACGTGGCAGGTCCATGTTAACATTGTCAAACCACGCAGACCAGTGTGGTGGCGCCAAGTGGTAGTGTGTCAGAGGGATGTGAAACATGTCAGTGACACGTGGTAGCTTATCAGAGCTAACAAGTGTCAAAGTTGTCAAGCTGACGTCAGCAGCTGACGTTAGCATTAACTGGTGTGACTTCAGTGTTGACTGGCGTTGACCGTTGTTGACCAGCGTGTGTGAATTTTGACCGGCGTGTGAGGGTGTGTGGGTATGAACTTCGAGGTCAAACCAGTCTTGTTTGAAAAATTTTGACGATCTGAATCCAATGGTGGTAGTTTCAGGTCGATCGAAGATCATTTAATAGGTCATTTGAAGGTTCTTAGCCTTAAGAAGCGTGTTCGAGACACGTTGACTGTTCTATGAGGTTTGAGGATTTATGGTATGGACTTGTATAGGTTGATAGTGACCTTTGGGTATGATTTGGACAACTTCGGACGTACCGGAGACGTTGGATTAGCCTCGGATTGGCTTGTAGTACTGATTGCAAGCGCGCAGCTTGGACAGTCTGTGAGTGGAATTTGTTTTATGAAATGATGCATGCATAACTGTTTTATATGTTTTATGAACATGATTTGAGATGTAATGATTGCATCTAATTTAAATATGATTTGGGCATTTTCGTAGAAAATGTGAGGTTGCACATATATTGAAATTTCTGTTTTTATGTGATACTTTGGCTTAGGCCGAGTATTCTATATGCATGTGATTTACGTGATTTGAAGGTTGAAACCGAGGATTTGACTATTGGTTTTAAAGGATTTCACGAAGATGCGCGAAATCAACATATCGGGCTTGACTCCCAGGTGGAAATAACCATTGACTGTTTGTGATTTGGAAAAATGATTTGAATGTTGAAATGGTTTTCGGATTTGAAGGTAATACTTCGGGCTTGTGTTCCAACTGGTTTATGGTTTGACTTAGAGTATAGTCAAACGTGAAATATATCGGTCTTGTGACCCAATTCTGGTTTATGTTATGATATTCGAGCTTGTGTGTAACGACCCGTCCCAGAAACTAGGGTTAAGATAGTGATTAAGATGGGATTAGTGAGTCTAATCGGTGACTAGTGGGTAAATGACGATTTTACCCCTAGGTTGGGCAAAAAGTTGACTTTTAGTTCGGGTGGTCAAATGGACTTTGACCGATGACCAGGACGTAGTTCGGGATGTCACGAACCCCTAGATAGGTGGCACGCCCGATTCCGACATCCGAGGAGGAAGTTATGATGTTCGGAAGGTTGAGGGCATAACCGTAATTTGGTTAAACTAGGGGGAAGAGTTGACTTTCGTTACGAATGGGTTTTGGTACGTTGACCTAGGATACTTAGATAGATCTCGTCGTCCTGAGTTCGATGACAGGCGGCACGTATCCATCGGACTTACGAGGTGTGAGTTACGGGTCTAAAACGGTAAGGGTAAAATCGTAATTTTGACTTAACATGAGGGGTATTTTGGTCTTTTGGGTTGTCTGGGGATTTGTGCACAGAGAGGGAAATTAGATGGCTGAGATTGGGCCATTTGTGAGAGGAAGGGTAGGATGGTGACATGTGGGGCTTGACTAGAGGCTTCCAGGATTGTGTGCACGGGTCCAATTGTTTGGGGTTAAATCGTGCCCGTGTGTGTGTGTGTGTTCTTTGAACCAGGGAGAAACAGAGAGGGAGATCGAGAGAAAATTGAGGGATGATGGTGAGTGTTGGTGTGTTCTGGTGAGTGAGGAGTGACTTAGAGTTTGAGAGGAAGACAGTGAGGAGGTTTGGAGGTGCGGTGATGGTCTGTGCGTGAGTTGAGAGCCACGGGAAATCAGAGAAAAACAGGGAGGACGTGAGTGTTTTTGGGTGGTGTTTTGGCCGTGATTAACCGATTGAGGCCAGTGGAAGTGTCCAGAGGTTGGAGGTGAACGGGAGGAGCTACTACCTCGCGGCTGAGCTCACGACTGCGATCGGAGGACAGGTAATTTCTCATCCTCTTCTATTTGCTCTGTTTAGCCGTGGAAGTTCAAAGTGGAATTCGTGGCTTTAGGGATAGAATCGAGAAGTCCTGTGAGGTCTAAGGAGTTCAGTGGAGTCCTAGGAGTCTTCTGGTTGTGCTGCCGTGACGGAGGAGTGCACGGTGGAGGCTAGACGACGGAGAGTACCTTGTGTGCTCTGTTTCGTCGTCGATGTTCAGATCGAAAGTCGTGAAGATTGGGGTAGAGTCGACGGTTTTGGTGAGTTGGGTGAGGTTTAGGATGGCCCTAGGAAGGGTTTAAGCTAGCCACCGTGATGGGGGTGACCTGGGTGGCCGGAGAAGGAAACAGGGCTTTATCGGGTTTGTAGTTCGAGTTAGAGTCGATAGGTTTTAGGCCGTGTCGAGGTATTGGAGTGAGGGGGATGAGTTCCTTAGGACGGGACGAAGCAGTGGGTGAAGAGAGGAGTCGATTTGGTGTAGGTACGACGGAGAACTTTGGACGCCGATTCAAGTTGCAGACACTGTGCTGAACCGGGTCTGCTGGAGGTTGAAGATGTACTGTAGCAGGCGCGTGAGGGCCACGCGCAGCCACTTTGGGCGGCGCGTGGGGGCGCGTGCGGCGTTCTTTGGGGAAAGTTGTCAACATGGTTTTTGGTCTAGGTGTTGTGACGAGTCTTTTAGCGTTGGTTTCGGGTTAATCGGACGTCGAATCGAAGTAGTTCCGTGAGGGTGAAGGCTTAGGGTTCCGATTCATTCCGTTTAAGACCCAGGGAATTTTGAGGGAATTTAGGTGGATCCTCGTAGACGTGTTAGTAACGTATTTTGGTGGTTGTTGACTGGATCGGGAGTTCCCGAGGAAGCTGAGGAACGTACGAGACATTCGGGACACGATTAAGGGCTCGGTACTGTGAGTGGACCCTTTCTCTAAACTTAAGCATGCATAACTGCTTTTCTATAAGTGTTTTATTGTTTTATATGTGATTTCATGATTATTGAATCTGCTATGTTCGTTTTACCTATTAGCACGTTTTACGAGAAAGCTTCGATTCTGGATTTTGATGCTATGGTTTTGGGATTTCAAACGATAAGTGATTTTCAATGGTTATAAATGGATTTTGAGACATGATTTGGTAATCGGGGTTTTCGGTTTTAGAATCGGATTTCGGAAAACGGAATTTGATTTTAAAGTTGAAAAGTGGAATTCCGGATTTGGGTTCGGAATGACGATTCTGGACGCCGGAAGGGCATCTGGCCGGTGATTTCGGATTCGAGTTTGGATGTGGATTTAGAAATGGTTTTTCAAACGGTTTTGGATTGGATTTGCTGGATCTGGATATTGGGTTTAAAGACCCGGATATTGATTGACGGGGGACGGGCCCGGATTGAGTTTAAAGACTCGGGAGTTTAAAGACTCGGATATATTGATATTTTCCCCCGTAGGCCTGTTGAGTTTAAAGACTCGGGAGTTTAAAGACTCGGGAGTTTAAAGACTCGGATATTGTTGAGGCCTGGATTGAGTTTAAAGACTCGGATAGGTCCAGCAGGTTTGATCGGAAAATGATGGTTTGATATTCACGTTTTATGATACGGTTTATGGTGCTTATGATATGATTTCTATAACCGTTTTATAGTGTTTCTGTTTCTTATGATGTTTTATGGTGATTGATTTATAACTGTTTTAATAACTGAGTTATGCATGTGGTTTCAAAACGGAGTGCTAAACCAGGTTTTCTTATAAAATGGTTTTGGAACTTTTCTTTTATTTATGGTTCACTCACACCTTCTGTTTTTAACTGCCCTCCAGGTTGTGGAGTAGGTACGGGGTTCCGGCGTCGAGGCAGCGTCTGAGGCATAGAAGTTACGAGAGGGATCCCGGAGTATTTTGTTTTAATTTCCGTGTGCGTGTATTTAGTTTAACAGTTTTATTTCTTTTGTATTGAGTACTATGCTCTGTAAATTGTTGACTTCGGGATATGTAGTATAATTTCTCCTGCGTCTGACTGTATTTGTGTCGGGTGTCAGACGGGAGCAGGATTTACCTCGATTTTCGGGGTGAAACCGGGGTGGGTCCTGACATTGTGACCGTATTGAGATTATATGACGGGCTTGTGACCCTATTGAGATTTGATTTTGGCTTGAGACCCTATGTGATTTGATTTTGGCCTGAGACCCTATTGAGATTGATATGACTCTGGTAGGAATGTGTTTCCTCGGAGAGGGACTTCATCGTGAATATGTTTCCCCGTAGAGGTCTTGATGCTTCATATTCACCTCTGGATGTCGACCATCCTATGTGATGTGTGATCTTCGAGAAGTCACGATGCACTGCATGTTGTCGTGCAGCCGAGGGAGGCTCGACTTAGGAGTGCTGATGTTATATGAGATCGATTGTTGATATGTTCACGACGATATGTGGAACGTCGGTCGGTGATGTGTTCACGGCGACGTGCTCGGATGTGAGCAGTCCTAGAGCTTATGTGCACTCGTTGCTTGGATATCGTAACTGATGATGATATGAGATATGACAGATATTTTTCAATGTGTATTGATTTGAAGAGCAAAATTATTTGACTTTAAGAAATTATTTGAGATACCTTTTTTCTTATGCATGCATGCTTTTAAGTGAAGGGTATAAATGTCTTTTCGTAAATGATTTTATAAACTGTTTATTTTTATCCACTCACAGCTTCTAATGTTTTTTATACCCTTCAGGTTGATCGCGGATGCGGGCTGTAGCAGAGACTGAGACATCACATTTCGTTGCGTACTCCACCAGTCACTGCGCACTCTAGTAACCCTGAGCGGGTTACAGTTTTATCCCTGGTCTAGCACGTGATCTCAGACGGGAGCATGGCGCATCCAACGATAATTCAGGGGGATTGGGATGGGTCGTGTCAGTTTAGTATCATAACACTAGGTTGCTCTTGTAGTGTTGCGTATATACTGGATGTGATGTCTCTAGGCTGTCGTCGTCTCGTCGTCAACCTGATAATGAGGGTAGGAATAGGAAAGTTAAGTGGGAATAAACCCTGGATAGATTCTATTTGGCGTCATATGTCATGTTTCAACTTATTAGACCCGATGAGGACCGAGTTTCTGGTGGTCCCAGCGGTTGGAGGCTGTAGAGTTACGAGTGGATGGGATCCTCGGATCGTAGTTACTAGTTGATTGGATACCAGTTATCCCAGTATGGTGACTTCTAGGAGATGTGACTGACGATTGGTTAGGATAGATGTGGTCGTTGATAGGGGTGGCAATGGGTCGTGTCGTGTCGGGTTCATGTCGTGTCAATGAACTCTGTTTTACCCATTTATGCCCAACCCAAACCCGACCCATTTAATAATCGTGTCAAGAATGTCCAACCCAAACCCTACCTGTTAATGACCCACGTAACCCGTGTAACCCATTTAATAAACAGGTCTTGCTCAAAACTCAATTATCCTATGACCCGTTTGACCTATTTAGCCTATTTAACCTATTTAAATTATAAGATTTAATAGGTATTTAGGTAGGTAAATTGGTAGATATATGGGTTAGTAATGACACGTTTATTAAATGGGTCAATATATAAGCCAATATACGGGTTAACCTGTTAACCCGAAATCTACCCATTTATTAAACGGGTTACATGTCATTATACGGGTTAACAAATTGACCCGAAACCCACCGGTTTATTAAACGGGTCATAACGGGTTGACACAAAAATGACCTGAAATTTTAAATTATGCAGGTTGACCCGGATAAATCTCGTGCTGGTTTCGAGTCGTGTCAAAAATTGCCACATTTAGTCGTGGATAACCCTAATTTGAGATTGGTTAAACAAGTTACCCGGAGAGTGGTACTTGTGGTTCGGGCCACCTCCGATCAGTGGATTCCACACGTTGAACAAATTGTCCAGATGTTGAGTTGCGTTCTCGATGACATGGTTTAGTTAGTCCTGAGTGGTTGGTACAGGTAGTGAGTTGCCCGCATGAGTGCGGAGTCTCGATAGCGGAGTGTTTCTTGGATTAGTCTGCACGAGGTTGAGGTAGACATCGCTATCGATGAACGTGGATGAGATTAGTGAGAGTTGGGCGACGTTCGAGGAACGTACTTACGTCATTTTTGCCCCAGTCTTATCGAGATACGAGAGAGGCGGAGTATCTCGGGAGATGGAGTTTATCTCGAGAAACGGAGTTCCTCTAATATGAGCAGAAGTTTCAATGATTGCTTAGTACGAACAGAGGTTTGGGATTTTGTCATGAGGTGCTCATGGTTCAATGGCGATTGAGACGATGATGCTTCATCGGTTTGGGTCAATTCTTACTCCCACTCAAGTGTCAGTGCAAGATCTCAGTAGAGATGAGTGAGACGAGCATGATGGAATCTAGCAGCGACTGAGATGAGTTGGATGGAATCCAACAGCAATCAAGATGAGGCAACGGAATCTCAGTAGCAATCGGATGATTCTGGATGACGTCGAGGGTGTCTAGATGATGTGATGCTAATGAGCTAGAAGCAATCCGAGTTCGTCGAGCAGCCGTATGAGATCCAATGATAGTTGAGTGGGACATAGAAGATTCTGAGTGGCCTAAGGAGATCACAGTATCCTTCTTGTTGGGTTGGATTACTGGAGGCATGGGGTATGCCTAGATTGGTGATAGATACCCTAGTTATCTTTGGACGGATTTCATGTGTGTTGGGTTCAAGAGCTGATCCCATAAAGTTAGGACATGCGAGCCAGTACTTTAACCAGTACAATGTTGGGTGTAGTTTGGTAAACCAATAGTATTCGGGCTGAATAAGGTGGTAAGATATATAAGGTTTTGACCTTGAGAAAAATTGGTTTCCGGGACACATAGTTGATGTCCGAGTGCGTGACGGCTTGGAGGCAGAAAAAATGCTATATGATGATTGTTTGGGATATATGACACGTGTTGTGATGTCCCCAGTTAGCTCAATGATCTTGGAGATAGTTGGTTGTGCCGAGTTCCCACCGATGACACAAGATGTACATGGTTGCCAGATTTTGATGGTGTTCTGTAACTGGACTTGGTGGATTTAGGGTTCAGTTGGCTTGGTATCTCACTGTTGGGATCCCTAGTGTTATTTGTTGGAAGTTCGATGGAACTTCGGGAGTTGGTCTTGACGAGGTAGCTGGATAAGGAAGTGGTACGGAGTGAGTATTCCTTCCCATGAGAATTAGTGAACTTTCTTCATCATATATGGGTTTCATGGAGATGTCACCCAGGTAGAAGTCACATTGATGGTGGGCCATAATTTGAATGGCTTGACGAGCAGAAGGTGTTTGGTGTCACCCAATGTGGATGAGTGTAGCCCGGTTTCAGTGGACCAGTGTTGGTGATATGGGTTATTTTACATCTGCTGAGAGAGCAAGTGTGGATCCTTGGAGAATCGTGAGGATCATGATGAGTGTGAATCACAATGATTATGGGTCGAGATGATCGAGACGATAAAAAGTGATTGTGTTGGATGTGGATCGATTTGATTATAATCGAGTTGACCATAGATTGGTGATAATCAATGTTGTCGAGGATCGAGTGAGACCGTTGAGGATCAAGAGTCGAGGATCGATTTGGTTATGGATCGAGATGGTAGAGACAGTGTTGGATTGGTGTTGGTTAACCATGACAGTTGAGATTGGATTCACTCATAATGGATGTGTGTCATTGATTGTCGGGTCGAGGTTTTCCCCGTGATTTCAGCCTATGGATGAGATTAACTCGAGAAGGAGTCGAATGGATTTTAGTTTGAGATGATTACTGGATTAGAAGTTACAGCACGGTTGCAGGATCCGACCCTTTGAATCGTTAGGATGGGGTAGAGGTTTAGATTGGTATGTCTTGGTAAACGTAAGTTGGTTGGTCTCTGGAGTTGGTCAGGTGACCAGGAGGACATAGAAAGGACGTTGAGTATAGTGTACGGTATGTCCAGAGCAGAGATCAGACAGACAAGTTTTCATGATAGATGATGATTGGCACGTCAGCCATGTAATAGAAGGACTAGATCTAAGATAGCTTGTGGTGTGTGGATTAGATTGTGGATACTGGTATGTGGCTCCGACATTACGTGAGTATAGTCCTTAAGTAGGCCTATGAGTAACGTCAATATGATTGATGTGATGTGTAAGCACCTAGGAGTAGTGCATCATGGATGGTGTAATAGTTAGAGTGTTGAGCAGTCTGACTGATGTGGTACGATCATCAGATTGGGTCCGAGAGGGACATGGTGTGATAATCGGACGGGGTCCGATGTTGATTGTACATGGAGTACAAGAATCAAACATCGAATACTGTGCGCTAGTGCAACGTGATTTTGAGAGGCTTTGGTTGTTGTGTGAGCATGGAGCTCAGAACCATGATGGGCCAGAGGAACCCTAGTGTTATGATTGTCTCAACTAGAGCAAGTATTCAATGGGGTCCAGATATATCCTGAGTGGATCGAAATGATTGGTGAGATGTCGGTTTGTGTATCGACAGGAGGAGTAAGATGACAGTCTAAGACTCGAGAGGATTCAGGATCACAGCATTGATCGCTGAGCGACACAAGGTATTGTACGAGGTCCCTGATTGGACTCTGGCGGGAGTCGAGTGTTCGATAGTGATTCGAGTGGTGACAATGGAGCCGATGAGTTACCCGCTGGTCACAACAGTGCGTCGTGAGTGTGATTTACAGTTGGAGACCGTTTAGTGAGAGAGAGGACATGTAATGCTCAGCAGGAGCATGATTGTCAATGTAACGACCCGTCCCGAATATCAGGATTTAATATTAATTAATTATGGTTTAGAATGACTAATCGGGGATTAGTTGAGAGAAATCGGGCGGAATGTGCAAAATGACCGTTTTGCCCCTGATCTTGGGTAAAATGTTGACTTTTGACTCGGGGAGACAAACTTACGAGGATCGATGACCGTGACGTAGATCGGGACGTCACGAGTCTGTAGACAGGCGACACGTCGAAATCGAACGTCGAATGGAAAAGTTATGGTAACGGGATCGAAATCGGGAACTTACGCCTCGGGATTTGAATTTAATATTAATTAATTGTGAATGGCAGATATTTCTGGTGGGGCCCTTGGATGAGTGACAAGTGTCACTCATGCCATTGGCCACTCTCCTTAAAATGGGGATCTTGCCCTATTGGTTAATTATATATTTATATATTTTATGCATCTTCTAATCCCAGCCGTCCATCCCTCTCTATCTTCTCATCCTCACCACTCAATTATCTCATCTGATCATCATCTTCTTCATAATCGTGCAAACATCACCCCTTCTCTGTTATCTCTCTAAAACCGTGAACCCCATCACCTATAAACCCTCTAAACCTCATCTAATGCAAATAACTTGTGAAGGAAACTTGGAGTGTGAGGGTTGGCGATGATGATGGTGTCAATGACGATGACCGTCGTGGACGACGGTGGTGGCTGGGAACCAAACCTGTGAGCCCTGTTTTGGCTCAAAATCATGAGTTCTGTTTGGGCTTGCGTCGATCGATTGGATTACACCTATCAAGTTCTAGGGAGTGAGGCGAGTCCGTAGGAGTTGGATTCGAAGAAAATAGTGGCCGAGATCGTGAGGATATGACGGTTTAAGGTGGTCGGTTCAAACAAGGGATCAGGAAGGTAATTTCTTTCCACTAAACTCATGATTTTATCACGTAGATGAATAGGAAATGGTTGGAAGAATCTAATGGTAGAAATAGGATGAAAAATGGATCGAAAATATGTGAGAAACAAGCCCGAACCGGTCACGCTGGTCCAGTTGGACCGGACCGGGCTGGACCGGTTTGCCCAGTGAAGAAGACGATGAACAGTAGGTGTGTGACTTTCATGCACAGGGGGTCGGACCGCACGTGGGGGCGTGTGAGGGGCTTTTTGGGGAAAGTTTCAACATGTGAAATCATCTATTCGATGTAACGAACATTTTGGGACTGGTTTCTTGTCGATCGAACATCGTTTCGATATAGTTCGGGATGTCCGAAGGTTTAGGATCGAGTTTAAAAATAGTTAAAAATTTGAGAAAATTACGGGGCTTTAATGAGAGGTTAATGAGGTAGTTAGTAACCCTCTAGTATGATTTGGACAGGTTTAGAAGTCCCGGTGATAGTGGTGTGGCCCGGGAGGGCTTATGGCACGTGTATCGAAGCGGTAGCGTAGGACGATCTGTGAGTGGACTTCGTTTTCTAAACTGTGATGCATGCATAACTATTTTATATATTTTACATACATGATTTTTATAATGATGATTGTGGCACTGGTGGTTTACATGATTGCACGTATTTCAAGGTAATCCCGTATTTGCATGTATTTCAAGGTCCATTTGAATTATGTGATCGGGCCATAGGCCCAATTGGTTCGGGCTGAGACCCTTTTGAGTTATGTGATCACGCCGAGGGCCCAGTGGTTTACAAAATCGGGCATGAGGCCCATTTGAGTTTTATAAATGTGATTTCGGGTTTTGGACCCTATGTTTCATAACGTGATTTCGGGTCGGGGACCTTAAATGGATTTGTGATGTTTTATGGGAATTTCGGGCAGGGCCCATTGAGATGTTTTGAAATGACTTTGTAAAACTGTTTTCCATATACCATCTTGATACGAGGATATGTGATGGTCTCCTCCAGGTGTCTGGGACACTAGGGAAGTCACGGTGCATTGCCTGCGAGGGGTCATTATACGGAGCTACCAGACCGGATAGTGATTCAGAAGCATGATTGCTATGATTAGACGTCTGGGACGTGAGACATCTGGGATGTCAAAGATATTGACCTGGAGAGACCCCGGGTAGCACGTGTTGCTTATCACCGTGAGATATGACGTCTAGGACATCAAGCGTCTGGGACGCTAGGCATCTGGGATGCCAGGGATGGTTATGTGGTAAATATGGATTATTGGATCTATGAAGTGTTTTTTCGGTCGGATTTGTGTTTATGGATTTGGGCAGTGGCCCACTTGATTTTGGTTTACGGTTTTTGGGCTAAGGCCCTAATGTTTTATAGTAAATGTTTTGATTACGGGTTTTCAATGCATGCATACTTTTTAGTGAAGGGCATAAATATCTTTATGAAATGTGTTTTTATGAACTTATTGATTTTTGTCCACTCACAGCTCTTAATGGTTTTAATACCCTTTAGGTTGATCACAGATGAGGGCTGTAGCAGAGACCGAGACATCGCACTCCTCCACCGATCCTGACGTGCTCTAGGAGTCCCGTATGGGCTGAGGTATGTATTATCCCTTGTCTGACACTTCGTGTCAAAAAGGAGCATGACACATCCCACGTTAATCCCGAGGAGATTAGGATGGGTCGTGTCAGTCAAATTGGATGCTGAGCCAAATGTCAGCTTGGATTGTCGGCTGAGTAGAATTGACAGATTAAATGCAGAGTAGGATGTCAGCTTGGTAGAACATGATGGTTAGATTGGATTCTGAGTACACCTGCGTGAGTGATAGATGAGACTGATCAGTGTCGATGTCTTAAATGAGACTTGAGATCGAGTGTTGGGAATGTTAGTGATAGTTGGTCACGTGTTTGAGGGATACAGTCACGGAGGATGAGCTGAGTTTCAGCATTGACCGTTGGATTGTGGTCGACGTCGAGTGACATTGGTTTATGTTGAGTAATGTGAATAGCTGGTTGGACGTGTACCTCGAGATGGAGGCAGGATTGGATTTCCGCAGTTTTGGTGCAGATTGGAGTCAATTTAAATTTTGAGGACGAAATTCTTTAAAGGGAGAAGATTGTAACAACCCGTCCCAAATCTACGGGATTAATTAAGGACTAATCGGGACTAATCGAGGATTATCAAACGATTGAGGTGAAATTACTATTTTTCCCTTAAAAAGGGTGAAAAAGGTTAACTTTTGACCCGTGAGGTCAAATGCACGTAGACTGAGGTTCATTACGTAGATCGAGACGATACGAGTCCGTAGATAGGCAGCACGAAAATCGAGATAGATGAATTTTGGGTTTGTCTTTAGTGGGACCCAAAATATTTATGGTTACACGAAAATCGAGACAGATGAATTTTGGGTTTGTCTTTAGTGGGACCCAAAAAATCTCATGTGGACCAATAGATAAGTGACACTTGTCACTCATCCATTGATTCACACAAACACATACATGCATCTACCATTTTTTTCTTCATTCGGCCTACCCGAAAACCCAAACCCATTCCCCAAACCATTCCATAATCTTCATCTGATACTAGTGAGGACCACAGAGAGTAGCTGAGAGAGTGAGGGAGGCCGTGAGAGGCGCTAGACGGCGGAGCCACCGTGAGGTGGCCGAAAACTGTGAAAACAGGTAAACCCGTGGGTGTTTGAAATTGGGTTTTAAGTTTTGGATGACTGGGGTTGTTTTTTATACTTGGGTTATGTTCTCTCAGCTCATACTAGCTAGTAGGGGCAAGAACGGACGACGGAGGACCACTAGACGACCCTAGATGGCGATTTGAAGATTAGTCGTGAAGATCGATCTTGACCAGGTAAAATTTAGGCCTTTTTTCCTTGTTTTGAGGTTAGGGATCTCTTCTTAGGAGGAATACGATCCCGTTGGAAAAACAATGAAGGCAAACAGTGGAGAAATGAGTAAGTTCTGGCCAGGTCGAGGTCGCGGGTCAAATCGACCCGTTATAATCAAACGGGTTGACTCGTCTGAAAGAAGACGATGATGACATGGTAGTCCATGTCATCTTGTCAGGCCACGTGGCGAACCAAGTGGTGCCACATAGCGATCTGTCAGAGGCTGTCAGGTCTAGTCAGCAACTGACGTGGCAGGTCCACGTTAGCCAGGTCAGACCATGTGGACCAGTGATAGGGTGTCACGTGGCAGGTTTTCAGGATCTGTTAGGTGACGATATAGCTGACATGGCAGGTCCACGTCAGCATTGTCAAACCATGTGGAATAGTGAGGTGGTGCTACGTGGTAGTGTGTCAGAGGGTTGTCAGACCTATCAGTGACACGTGGCAGGCTGTCAGCGCTAACAAGTGTCAGAGTAGTCAAGCAAACGTCAGCGTTGATCGGCGTGACGTCAGTGTTAACCAGCGTTAACCGTTGTTAACTAACGCTTGTGAACTTTGACAGGTGAGTGAGGGCGCGTGGGCACAAACTTCGAGGTTAAACCAGTCTTGTTCGAATAATTTTGACGATTTGAATTCAATGGTGGTGAATTCAAGTCGATCGAAGATCGTTTGATATGTCATTTGGAGATTTTTAGCCTCGAAAAATGTGTTTATAGCGCGGATTGCAAGCGCGCAGCTTGGACGGTCTATGAGTGGACTTTGTTTTATGAAATGATGCTTGCATAACTGTTTTATATGTTTTATGAACATGATTTGAGATGCAATGATTGCATATGATTTAAATATGATTTGGGCATTTTCGTAGAAAAATGTGATATTGCACTTATTTCGATATTTCTATTTTTATATGATACTTAGGCTTCGGCCGAGTATTCTACGTGCATGTAATTTACGTGATTTGAAGAGTTTCACGGAGAGGTGTGAGACCGAGGATTTAACTATTGGTTTTAAAAGATTTCACGGAGATGCGTGAAATCAACATATCGTGTTTGAGTCCTAGTTGGAAATCACCCTTGACTATTTGTGATTTAGAAAAATGATTTGAATATTGAAATGGTTTTTGGATTTGAAGGTAATACTTCAAGCTTGTGTCCCAATTGGTTTCTGGTTTGATTTAGAATATATTTAAACGTGAAATATATCAGGCTTGTGATCCAGTTCTAGTTTATGATATGATATTCGGGCTTGTGACCCTATTGAGATTATATGCCGGGCTTGCGACCCTGTTGAGATTTGATTTTGGGCTGAGACCCTATGTGATTTGATTTTAGGCTAAGACCCTATGTGATTTGATTTTGGGCTGAGACCCTATGTGATTTGATTTTGGGCTGAGAACCTATTAAGATTGATATGACTCTGGTAGGAATGTGTTTCCTCGGAAAGGGACTCCGGTGTGAATATGTTTCCCCGGAGAGGTCTTGATACTTCATGTTCGCTTCCGGACGTCGACCATCCTATGTGATGTGTGATCCTGGAGAGGTCACTATGCACTGCATGTTGTCGTGCATCCGAGGGAGGCTCGACTTAGGAGTCCTGATGTTATATGAGATCGATCGTTGATATGTTCACGATGATATGTGGAACGTCGGCCGGTGATGTGTTCACGGCGACGTGCTCGGACATGAGCAGTCCTAGACCGCAGTGACCGAGACATCACAACTTTTAATTTTTTATAAATGAAGGGTATAAATGTCTTTTAGTTAAATGATTTTATAAACTGTTTATTTTTGTCCACTCACAACTTTTATTGTTTTTTATACCTTTCAAGTTGATCGCGAATGTGGGTTGTAGTAGAGACCGAGACATCACATGTCGTTGCGTACTCCACAAGTCACTGCGAACTTTAGTAACCCCAAGCAGGTTACGGTTTTATCCCTGGTCTGAAAAGTGGTGTCAAACGGGAGCATGGCGCATCCCATGAAAATCCAGGGAGATTGAGATGGGTCGTGTCATTTGATTGGTTAGTCTCAAATGTCGAGATAAAGCTCATTTTTCCCGAGACCGTTATTGTGATGAATAGTCTCAAACGTCGAGGTAAAACTCATTTTCCTAAGACTAGGGATGAGTTGCAGACGTCGAGGTAAAGCTCATTTTCCTGGGTCAGTCCCCACTCAGACATTCTAGGTAAAGCCCACTTTCTTGAGTGCTCAACCTACCGGTAGTGCAGATGTGTTGTGATATGATTTTGATGATTTGGCTTACAAGCATCGAGGATGGGTTGAATGTGTGGTTGTAGTTATGATATTTAAGTATGGCTTTTATGACTGCCTTAATTTATGATATTACTGGATTTTATTACTACTGTACATATTTTGAGGTTACGTGTTTTACTGTTTGTTGGTTGGGATTTGTGAATTTTCCTTATGCATGCATAATTTTCCAAAACGAAGGGTAAAGCTTATGTTTTACAATTAGGTATTTGAAATTATGTTTGTGGAATTATGTTGTTAAAAATATTCTTTTAGGTCCACTCACACGATTTTCGTGGTTTTAAAACCCTCAAGGGTCGTTGCACGAGAATCGAGGCTATTCGAGAAGCAGATGTATGAGTTAGCCAGCTGTATGTGTATCTTTTATCTGCAGGGGTTTAAGGGTGAATTTGGTATCTTGGTTACCTATCAGACGAGAGCAGGATCCGGATGTGGTATATGATGCATCTTTTAGGTCGGGTCATGTCACAATGTCATATCATGACCTCTCGGGGAGCGAGTTTCCAAACTAACGTCCGAAGGGAACTATATCACATGAGCATAGTTAACTATGGAAAACAATTATAAAATCAAGAAAACTTGCTTTTACGTAAATACTTGACTCAAAACCAAGTCCAAATATTTCCACATTGGGCCTGAGCCCAAAGCACTACTTCTACCAAAGCTATAAAAGCCAATCAAATCCTGAATAATTATTCTAAATTTGAAAAATCATCGAAACACATTTAGAATCATTTATTCAGCACATTACAATTCAAACTCATGCAATAAAACATTTTAAACATTTAATTATGCATGCATCAAAGTTTATAAAAAAAATGTCCACTCATTGTGTTTTCGAATAGTCTCAGCCCTGCTTTGAAATCTTTGTTGAAATTTTAAGGATAATGTAACTTGGTTTACTCTGATACTAAATTCATATGACCATTCCCAAAATTAATTTGATAACCATGCTCGGTTCTACTCCCATCTAACACCTCAATCAAAATACTAGAAATACCCTAAGCACTTTGACACACAAACCAAGGAATCTGTTAGACAAGGGATGTACAGTTTTCATGTCAGAATTATTATCTCAGTTTACAAACTAATTAGAATTTTTCCTCTAAGAGTCACCGTCCGCACCAATCCACTGACCCCTCGATGAGTTGTATTATCCGATATTTCAGGTTTGTCCGAGCCCTAAATCGGCTCTTCTAGCTCCTTCTAAGCCTCAACTGATCTCCCGACTCCTTCCGAGTCTTATTTTGATCTCAATGTCTTATACATAATCCCTACTCAAACTCCCAAAATCCTAGGGAGGCCCATACGTATTCCATCTCACAACATCATCTCTTTGAATGTACGGTACTACCACAAAACAATGTTCAATTCTCTCGAAAGTTGCACCATTCAGTGCAAAAATTAAAAAGGAAGATTTTTCGGGTTGCCCATGACAAGAACAGAGCTTTCACATGCCGCCACGCGCTGCCATGCGCTGGTGGATGGCGAATAGCTTCTCCCCTCGTGCCCACTCGCTGCACGTGTCAATCATCTTTAAGCTTCAATGGGTCTCTCTGCAACTGGATGTTGACTCGGGTGACCTAACCTAATTGTAATTCCATCAAAACTTGACCATTTTACATAATTTCAACCTCGTTTCTATGCTACTCTATCATAGAAATCATTCGTACTTTCAAAACCAAACAATTCGACTAGGAAATCAAGAGTACCCACCTTGTTGTTTTGGCTATGGTCCTAACCCTATTACTACTACCTTCCCCTGTCCAATCCCATCGAAACATTATCCTATCTTAGTCATCTAGGTTTAGAGAAGCAACTGGTAGCCTTTCTTCAAAAATGTCAATGCCCATTGACAGGACCCACCCCCCAATCCCCCGGGATTAAGGGCCAAGTCATGTTCCCGTCTAACTTACGCATGACACGTAGGCTAAACCAACGTTCAACCTTAGTGTGACACGTAAGTCGGACAAGGGATTCTCGATCCGACCATCCTAAGCGTGTCTAGACTTCCCAGAGTGTGCCGAATCTACTGTGGATCGCGGGTGTGATGTTTCCATCCCTCTCGACCAACAGCCCGCACCGCAACAACCTGGAGGGTATCGAAAACACGAAAGACTGTGAGTGGACAAAATAAGGTAGAATTCAAAAACAGTTCAATAAAACAATTTCATTTATACCCTCCAATTAAAAAGAAATGCATGCATATCAAATTCATATCATAAAACCATTCAAGATTCCGGTTGAGCAAACCATGTAAGAAAAATCGAACACAGTTTCCTTTCCCTCAAATCCCGGGCCTCAGCCCAAAACCATCGAAAACCATTTCATTCGGGCAGAGCCCAAAACATCGGAAAACCATGACCGAAAACCGTCATCATCAAAGCTCAGTGAAAACCAAACACATTTGAAACCACATATCCACCCATCGAATCTGCTGGATATATCTGAGTCTTTAAACTCCCGAGTCTTTAAACTCAATCCAACCCTCAATGTAATCCGAGTCTTTAAACTCTCGAGTCTTTAAACTCAACAAGCCTACGTGGGAAATATCAATATCCGAGTCTTTAAACTCCCGAGTCTTTAAACTCAATCCGGGTCTTTAAACCCAATCCGGACCCGCCCCCGTCATAATCATATCCGGGTCTTTAAACCCAATAACCAGATCCAACAAATCCAATCCATAAACCATTTGAAAACCATTTTCCATTTCCGAATCCGAATCCGCAATCTCATCAGGATCCCAAATCCAAACCCAGAACTCATATCCATATCTATTTCCAAATCCGAGTTCGAAACCTTCATCCCGTAAGCTATCATCCGGAATAACCATTCTGAACCCAACCCGGAAATCCATTTTCAAGTTCCAAACCGAATCCCGAATCGTCATCCGAAAATCTGGTTCCAAAACCCGAAAACACGTTTCATAAAAACCACTTTTTGAACTGGGCCTCTAAGCCCGAAGTCATTTTTTCGAAATCCATTTTTAAATCATTGATATTAAATCATATTCCAAATACCGACATTAAATCATTAAAACGAAGTTCAAAATATAACATCGTTCAAAATCTCGTAAAACGTGAAATCCAGTAAATATCCCGAAAATCGTGCAAAATCGTAAATCATCAAGATCATAAATCAAATCATAGAATCACGTATAGAAAACATTTAAAAACATATATGCATGCATCAAGAGTTAGAAAACAAAGTCCACTCACAGATCATAGCGTCGTCGCCTCGATACGCACGCATTAAAGCTTTCCCAGCTAATCCGCTACCACCGGCTTTCCCGAACCTATCCAAATCCCATAATAAGGTCACTAACTACTTCATAAAGCTTATACTAAAGCCCCGTATTTTTCCCGAACTTTTAACTATTTTTAACCGAGGCCTAAAACCTTCGGACATCCCGAAACATATCGAGACGATGTCCGATTGACTCAAAACCAGTGCCAAAATGTTCGTTACATCGAATAATTTAAAAGTCATGTTGGAACCAACCTCAAACACTGTGCCAGCCACCCACACGCGCCGCCCAAAGGGGCTGCGCGTGGGCCTCACGCGCCAGCACAATGTCATCTTCAACCTTGCTTCGACCGGTTCACGGTTCAGGCTGAACCGGTGTGGCTGGTTCTCGGGTCTACCTAGTCCAGTTTTGTCCGTTTTCCTCCCTAGTTAATTCCCATAGCTTCCCTACATGTTTTCCTATTAATCCATAACCTAAAACATGAAAAACAAGGTCTAAACAATACCTGTTAGCTCCTCTGTCAAAACACCAACTTTCTCCGGTGAGCTTCCATGGCTCCTGCACCGTTTTTCTCTGTTTTTTGGTCCTAACTCATTCCTGGCACTCCTAGAAACAAGTTCTTATCAACCAATATGATTATTAGTCCACTAAAGTCAACTTACCATAATCGAATTCAACATAGCTCTCACTGAATTCTTGACCTTACCGTCTATTTCAAGCCTTGAAGTCGAGTCTAAGAACTTTGTCCCATCTTCTTTTCCAGTGTTTGTTCTTAGATCATAAGAAATTGCTGTAGTTTTGAAGAGCTTGAATCCAAGACTAAGCTTCCCTCTCTGTTTTTCAAAGTCGAAGCCACCGCCCACGGTGGCCCTCGTGGCAGCCCAACACCACCTCACCGTACTCTCACTTCCTCAATCACCACACGTCTCTGAACTCTCACTCACAAATCACCACAAGGAATTTCCACGACTCACACACACTGGATTTTGGATTGAGACTCTCTGTCTATGTTTTCTCTACTGATCGACCAAACGTTTTTAAAAAAAAAATCAAAGAACACTGCTGTTTTGGCTAGAAGCCACTAGATAGAGGCCAGGTGTCACACACCCTGTGGACACAGCCCACAATTATCCAATAAGCTCTATCCATGTGGCCTTATCAGATTGCACAAAGCCCAAGGTGTAAAAAGACAAAAATGCCCCTGTAAGTCCAAATTACCATTTTGCCCCTCACCTTTCTAGAACCACAACTTACCTGTTCGATGTCCGATGAAGGCGTGCCGCTTGTCGTTGTACTCAGGACGTCGAGATCTATCTAACGGTCCTCGGTTTGCGTGAAGAAAACTTATCGTGCAAAAAGTCAACAAATTCCTCCTTTTAAACCGTGCCCTCGACCTTCCGAACATCATAACTTCCTCCTCGGATGTCGGAATCAGACGTGCCACCTGTCTATGAACTCATGACGTCCTGAACTACATCACGGTCATCGGTATAAGTCCATTTGACCAACCGAACTAAAAGTCAACATTTTGCCCATTCTAGGGGCAAAATCGTCATTCTGCACCAACCGTCCAAAAGTATCCAACTAATCACCAATTACCTTCGTTAATCCGTCATTAACTACTAATCTCATCCAAACTTCCAGGACGGGTCGTTACACCCATAACCAAGAGTTCCCTTAATCTTGGTCGCAACTACTTTCTCTTTCCCTTCCTCTATATTTTCTTTTTCTTTTTCCCTCTCTAGAGTTTGTCATGAAGCCTTTATGTCCCTCCAACACGCCACAAACAAACCTCAAGAGAGAGAAATATCGTGTGTTTCCAAGTTGCCCCGCTTTTGGTTCCTTTCAACATGGTCAGGGTAGTGGAGCCCACATCGCAACTTCCCTTGGCGACATCTGGCATTCAACCAATGAGCCAGTTGTAAATCTCAAATTCTTCAAAAACCACTTGAGTGAAATGACTAAATTGCCCATGTTATGCCAAAATTACCAAAATGCCTCTGGACATTTTGGACCCATAACTTATCATTAAGATTTCTGTTTTTCACATGCCGCATGTCTATAAACTCCTGAGTACGAGACTCACGGAATGGTACAATCAAAACACCTAAGAAGTTGCCCAAGTTAAAATTGACTTTTTGGACCTTTTAAAATAAGGATAAAATGACACAACCCATCCCAATCCTCCTGGATTAACGCGGGATGTGCCATGCTCCCTTTTAACACCTCGTGCTAGACCAGGGATACACCTCAACCTTCTCGAGGCAACCAGCGTATGCTAGGATCTGTGGTAGCATGTGATGTCTAGGTTTCTACTACAGCCTGCATTCGCGATCAACCTGAAGGGTACCAAAAATAGTAAAAACTGTGAGTGGACGAAAATAAATAGTTTATAAAACCATTTCCGAAAATGATAGTTATACCCTTCACTAAAAAGTATGCATACATCTGAAAAGAAGTTATCACAACCATTTTCTTTAAATCAAATCTTAAGGTTTTTCAATCAAATCTCAGTGAAAATGTTTATCAATCAAAGTCCTTTCCTCAGTAGGGTCTCAGCCCAAAACCAAAACACATGGGGTCTCTGCCCAAATCAGCTAAAAACAGTATACCAAATCCTTGACATCCCTGATGTCTAATCAATAATGTCACGGTATCTAAGGCTACATGTGCCACTCGGGGTCTCAAGTCCGAGTCTTTCCTTTGGACCTTGTCCGGGGTGATATCAATATCTAGCAATCTTGATCCTGAGCCTTGATAACGCTCAAATTACGCATTAAATTAAACACGTAATTAGAGTATTATGCAATTTAAAACAATTTTGTGTAGATGTAGTATTGATAAATAGGGATCGTTCTTAACCGGAGAAATTAGGGAACATTAATAATGTGCTAGTGAGAAAGAATAATGAATAATAAAAAATAAAAAAATTAATGAATGAAAGAATAAAGAATAAATGAATTAATAATTAAAGAATTAAACATGGAGATTGTATTCATACTTACAAATGTTAGAAAGAAAATACCCGCACATATATGGAATTATATGTAAAACTAAAATAATAACAAGAATTTAAGTAGAAAAATATGATTTTTCATAAGAATCACCGAACAGCGGTAGGAAACTTGTAACGACCCGTCCTGAATTCTTAGATTTGATTAGTGACTAATCACGATTAGTGAGGTTAATCGGTGATTAGTTAGGCGAAATCGGACGAACGATGCGAAATGACCGTTTTGCCCCTAGGCGTGGGCAAAATGTTGACTTTTAGTTCCGACGGTTAAATGGACTTTAACCGATAACCGTGACGTAGTTCGTGAAGTCACGAGTTCATAGGCAGGTGGCACGTTCAATTCCGACATTCGAGGAGGAAGTTATGACGTTCGGAAGTTTAGGGGCATTTTGGTAATTATGGTTAAAAGAGGCAAATAGTTGACTTTTTGACCGAGATGTTCGATGGCCAAGGGCCGAGGACTATTATGTAGATCGGGACGATACGAATCCATAGATAGGCGGCACGTCGAATTCGGACGTTCGACGGCGAAGTTAAGGTTCAAGGAAGTTCTAGGGAACTATTGCACGTTTTACGAAATGTCTTAGCTTTTGTCCTTATGTGGGCCAAATATTTTACAAGGGCCCAATGGACGAGTGACAAGTGTCACCCATCCATTGCACAGCCCACACATATTCATGCATGTCCTTTTTTCCCGTGCATCGATCATTTCCTTTCTCCCTAAACAAACTAAACCCGATCTCACCCCACCCCCTTCAACCAATCCAAACCTTCAACCATGACCATCAAAGAAGCCCATAGGCTGAGAGAATGAAGGAGGGATGGTGGTGGCCGGCTGGAAGCCACGCCACCGTGGACGGCGGCCTTGAACCCGAACAGGTACCCGGTTAAGCCCATTTTGATCCATTTTCCATTTCTGTGATTATGGGCCGTTTGTATCGGTTTTAATGGGTTATTTAGGTTGCTAGGAGGTTTCTAGGATGATTTTGAGGATGGTTAGAGGTTGTAGGACACCATGGACGGTTTTGGGAAGTTTGAATCGTGAGGTTCAAAATGGAACCATGAGTTTTAGGTAGTTTTGACTAGTTTTAGGGATTGGAATGAATGGGAAACATCAAAATAGGAAGAAAGGAATCAAAAAGGAAGAAGTAGGATGAAAATGGGGAGTCTAGAGCCGTGAACCGGTCATGCCGGTCCAACTGGACCAGCCAAACCAGGTGAACCGGCTGGACTGGTTCAGTTGGAGCTTGATGGCGATGAACAGTACACTGATCTTTCTAGGGGCACGTGAGGGCGTGTGAACAGTAATTTGGGGAAGTGTTCAACCCGTGAAATCTTCTATTCGATGTAATGAACATTTTGGGACTGGTTTCGTGTCAATCGGACACTGTCTCGATATGTTTCTGGGCATCGGAAGGTTTAGGGTCGGTTTAAAAATAGTTAAAAGTTCGGAAAAATTACGGGGCTTTAATGGGAGGTTAATTAAGTAGTTAGTAACATTCTATTACGATTTGGACAGGTTCGGGAGTCCTGGTGATTGTGATAGGCTCGGGAGAGCCTATGGCACGCAAATCGATGCGGCAGCTCGGACGGTCTGTGAGTGGACCTTGGTTTTCTAAATTGGTGCATGCATAAATGTTTATTATATGTTTTATTACATGTTTGATGATGCCATGGGTGCATTTGTATGTGGTTACGTATAGGCACGTATTTCGAGGTTTCGGCCCTATAGGGTGCCTATACGGGTCAGTATTTCTTTATTGGTTTTAATGAAAAGGTTTTGGATTTCTAAAAGGATAAACTCGGGTATGAGACCCATTTGGTTTTGTCTCGGGCATATGACCTCAGATATCGGGCACGGTGCCCAGCTGATGTCATATGTTTGGGCACGAGACCCAGGTTACTTTACGGTTTTGATTTCAGGTCAGGGAACCTTAAATGGATTTCCCGGTTCATGACGGATTATGGGGACCGACATGAGCCCTGGTTATGTTATTATGGTTCATGACGGTTTATGGGAACCGACATGAACCCTTGTTATGGTATCGTGGTTCATGACGGATTATGGGGACCAGCATGAGCCCTAGTTAGGTTATTATGGTACATGACGGTTTATGGGAACCAGCATGAACCTTGGTTATGTTATTATGGTACATTACGGTTTATGGGAAACGTGCATGGATGATGTTTTCTATATATATATATATATATATATATGAATGGCATGGATGCTATGGATCATGACGGTTCAGGAGAACCGGGCATGGATATTTGTATTATGTATATATATATGTTCATATACCTTCCTTTACTTCTATCATCTCCTCCGGGGAGGGTCGTTGGCCTGGGTGGACCCCGAAGTAGTCACGGAGCACCGACTGAGTGGAGTCACCCCCCAGTTGGGTTCCTTACTCTCAGGAAGGCTATGGTTACTATAACCTCGAGTAGGATCAGTGGTTTGCGGACGCGGACATTGACCTTGACTTTGAGAAGACTCGGATTGAGACCCGGGTAGCACGCGCTTAGCTTTAGATACCGTGACAGGATTGGTTGTGTGACTTATATGTATATATGATATGATATATGAGATGTGATGTGTGGTTACACAAGTTTTGGGCAGTGGCCCGTATGGGTGGTTTCATGATGGTTTTGGGCTGAGTCCCGTATGGTTTTGGGAAGTGGCCCGTATGGTTGAATCTTTATGATTCTTTGATATGTGGTGTGCACGGGTGTGCACAGTATTTAGGCAGTGGCCCATAGATTTGATTTTGATTATGGTTTTGGGCTTAGTCCCACCTATGGTTTCCATTTGGTTAAATGGTTTTCGAATGCATGCATGCTTTTTAGTGAAGGGTACAAATGTCTTTATGGAAATGTTTTTATAAACTTTTGTTTTGTCCACTCACAGCTTTTAATGTTTTGACTTCCCTTCAGGTTGACAGCGGATGTGGACTGTAGCAGAGACCGAGATATCACATACCTCTTCCGGATCCTGGCGTACTCTGATAGCCCGGGAGGGCAAAGATCGGAAATATCCCTTGTCTGACACTTCGTGTCAAACGGGGGCAGGGTCATCCCGCATTAATCCTAAGGGGATTGGGATGGGTCCTGTCAAAACTTGTGAAGATGGAAGAAGAAATACGATGAATACATTCTTAAAAACTCTTGAATTGTTTTAGAATTACCTAGCTTTAGGTTTTTCTTAAGAAAAACATAAAAATTTAATTAAAGAGAAGTTTAAGAAATTCTAATAACAAAATAAAGAAAATGAAACTAAGAACAAAATAAAGAAAATGAAACTAAAATAACTAATTAAAAGAAGTTATAAATGGTCCCAAAATAAATCTACAAAATAAAAAAAAAAAACTAAAAGAAGAGAGAAAATAAATTACACAAAAGGGGACAAAAATGGGGACTCCCTACAATAAAGATGACATTCCTATTTATAGAGGAAATGCCCAAAAAATTAGAATAATAAACTACAAAATAATAAACTAAAATAATAAAATAATACATGAAACAAATGATGAAAAGGGTGATTTTGGGGCTGGATTTGAGCTGGAAAACCACACAAAAGCGAGCAGTTGGAGCAGGGCGTGGGTCTGTAGGAAGCAGCAGAGGAGCAATGATGGGACTCGACGAGGGTCTGCTGAAAAGAAGAGGGCAGGTAGCGCGTCAGGCGCTGAATGGGGCAGTTGGAAGTCGTCAGGCGTGCGCTGACAAATGAGAGTAGGTTCGGCGGAGTTCTACATTAAAACGTGGCCGAGCAGGCGCGTCCAGTGCTGACACAGGAAAAGCTGTTCGGTATGCGCGCTCCGAATGGGATGAAGGGTACTCGACCGCCGCTTGCAGATCGCATCGCATGGCTGAATGAAGAGATTGGGTCGTAGGCCACTAGGCTGGCGTGATGGGTTTGGCCTCTTGGGCTGACTTTGGGCCTTTGGGCTGGAGCATAGATGGGCTGCTAGATTTGGGCGAATAAGATTTGGGCTCAGAATTGGATTGGGCTGGTTTCTTTTGGGCCTGCAAATGGATTTTCAATTTAAAAATTAATTTATATAATTCCACCGAATTTCGTCCATAATTTCTTCGTTATAATTCTAATCGGTATGATTCTTTCGCCAAAACGCTCCAAATCCCAAGCCTTATTTAATTCTACAAAAATCCCACAAAATATATTATTTTCTCCAATTATTTATTATTTTAATATTAAAAGTCAAGTATAAAGGGTATAAAATAATATAAAATAATACTTAATTAACGACCTATCAAATACCCCCACACTTAAACTTTACTAGTCCCTAACAAATACTAAAATTAAAGTACGAAGTCAAAACAAGTAAACCCTTAACCATTAGTCTCAATATTTCATTATTATGATCATGACATCAAAGATTTTCATTTAAGGCAATTAAGCATATGGAATTCAAGAGTTAATACATGGCAACAAAACGTTTAAACAAGTAAGACAATGAGTAAATATGGTGAAATGGATCTCAATATGAATAAAACAAGTATGAATCAACTCACAAGGATATGCACTCATAAATTCACTCAATTTGTAAGGGTTTGTGTTTGCACTCAAAGTATGTGACAAAAAATCCTCACATAATAGAAATAAATTATTTTTGCAAAATCTCAAACAAACACCTCATGATAAAAATAAAACATACTTGCACAAACGAACCAAAACCATAAGTTTACTCAAGTGATTGACTCAACTAATCTAAATTTATCATCTTAAGAATCATAAGGTCTTTATGAAGGTTGTAATGGGGCTACGTTTAGAGGTAAGGAAAATATAGGACAAGTGGTGCTCAAATTTGTTCCAAAACTCAATAGACTCCCAAAATGTATCATAACTTCCCAACATTAGTGCAATGATATCAGTACTCCATCCCTTCGAACATAGGCCAAGTTTCATCATGTTGGGCCTCGAATTCATTCTTTGGTGTCAGATTTACAAATATACAACTTAACTTAAACATTATATAATTAAACCTTATTACCTTGATAGAGACTCAAAACACATTTTTTTAATTTTTTTTTTCTTTTCATATATCAAGGTAATAACATGTGTTAATAATACAATAAAGTTTGAGTAAGTACATTCATATAAGACACATAACAGTCTTCAAAACATCATCAATTTCTCTTCACACCATTGTCATGTCTTCAACCGAGTCCTTGGAACAAGGTAAAGGATGTCTATACTAAGCTCAAGTATTTAGATAATCATGGTGATGAAAGAAAGGCTTAACGTGGGTTCAAAGGAGTTAAAACTAAGGCAGTCGCAACTTGTGCGCACAAAATAGGGAACATGGATATTTGAATTTATGGTGTTAACCCTAATGCCTTAATCATATCCAAAATCAGAGAGTTGATTGACTTAAAAGCTTTGAAAATCACATAGAATAAGTTCTACTACTCTAGAGTTCATTAAAAACTATGGTAAGCAGTTATGAGGCATATGTATATAAACAAAGAACTTATGAATCACTCATCAAAGATGTATATAAAGTTCTAAAGCTCACATAAGGTTCAAATGATTCATACTTATCTTAACATGCTCGTTTATATACCAATTTACATGCATTATCTACAAGTTATAACACTTAATCACGAAGTATTAACAAATAAATTCAAGTTGTTGTGATCATCTTTAGCCATAACATATTCATTTCCGTCCATTTATATCATTAACAAGTTAAAGGGAAACTTAATACTCGTAAAAACACTAAGTTAAAACAAAAAGACTCAAGAAAGCAATAAAAACGAGTTATTATTTTTATTATTATTTTTTAAATAATTTTTATAAAAAAAATTTATTGGACAATTAAAATTGTAAACCATTCCCCCATACTTAAATTCTACATTGTCCTCAATGTAGGAAAATAAGAAGTAATTGAATATAGAATTGAAGTAAGGAAAATGATTTACGAAAATAAAACAAGAAAAACAATAAATAAACAAAATAAAGGAGAGTGAAGGGTAGAAATATAGCAAATCTGCGTTGATGACTCATTCACATCCCGGGAACACATTGGGTTGCCTCCCAACAAGCGCTTGAAGTTTAACGTCTATCCAACCTAGACCAAAATGCAAGTTATTTAGTTAGAAATGCACATTTGTCAAGAATGCAAGTTAAATATGCAAATTTAAGTTAGAGATGCAATTTAGAGTTAAAGATGCAAGTTAGATTAAAAATGCAATACAAGTTAGAATGAAAGATACAAGTTAGTTAAACTAAAGATGCAAGTTAGTTAAACTAAAGATGCAAGTTAAAGTTGTCATGACAAGTAATGTAAGTTAAGATATAAACAAATGTAAACATATATAAACAATACTTACATGTCGGGGGAAGTCAAAGATATATATAGTTCACATAACTTCAAAGTTTAGATTGAGACTTATACGTCTGTGTGGCCCAAGTAAATATCTTAGTTTAATTCAACTATTTGGGCTAGTTCAAAGGTGATCAGGTTAGAAAGAATAAACATAAGATGCAGGGCTAATTTCAAGACATCCCGAGGCTTAAACTCCATTAATGTCCCTTTGTTAGACCCAAACCCCGTTATGAGTACCGTCTCTTGTCCTAGGCATAACCCTCGAAATTTCTTACTCCAGAGGAATTAAGATAACTCAAGTGTTAACAATCACCGTAGGTGAGAGTTAACAAAAGAGACTTCACATATTCCATTAAAGATCAAAATCTAAACTTCGAAGTACAAGTGATCTACATATAGCCGAGACTAATGTATGAATGCAAGACTTATTTACAAGTATATTTTTATGCACAAGTAATGATATTCACAAGACAATTTCACATTAACGAACTAATATATGTACAAGATTTATTTACAAATATATATTTACACAAAGCTAAGATAAGTATTTTTATTATTATTTTTTTCAAATTTTTTTTAAATGAAGAAAAAGACAAACTTAAATAAATACATGAACAGATAAATAAAAAAATGTAAACAAGTAATATAAAAATTATGAACTAGTATAAACAAATAAGTATAAACAAATATGAACAAGTATAAAAAAAAATAATAATAAAAATTATGAACAAGTATGAATGAACACTATGGAATATAAAAGTTATTAACCATTTATGAACAAGTATGAATAAGTAGAACAATTATAAACAAGTATGAACAAGTATGTACAATTATAAATAAAGTATGAACAAGTCTAATAATAGTTTGAATTTACATAAATAAATATAAAAAAAATAAAAATTATGAACAAACAAACAAATGAAAATTATGAACAAGTATAATAATTATGAACAAATATGAAGAATGACAAGTAACATATATACAACATTTATTCACAAATATAAATTAACACTGACATGAAGCTAAGACTAAAGAAAGTTGGAAAATAATTTGTTTTTTGTTTTTTGAGGTAATGAAAACGTTTTCTTTATTAAAAAAAATAATTTTTTTTTCTTCAGAATTTAAAAATAAATTAATAAAAGGAATATATATATAAATTTTAAGAATTTTGTTTTTTTAAAATTACAAAAACAAATCAAAATAAACTAAAGTAAAAGTAAGGAAAAGTGAACATGTACAATATGCATTTATGAACAAGTAAAAAAATGACCATTATGTACAAGTATGGACAATAATAATATGACAAGTACAAGTGAAATTAAATTATGAACAAACATACAAGTATAAAATAAACAAGTATGACAGAAATTTAAATTTACATAAATAGTTTTGATATGAACAAGTATATAAAAAAATTATGAACATTTATGACAAGTATAAATTAGAAATTATGAACAAGTATGAACATTATAAACAAATATAATAAGACCAATTATAAGAATCAAAATTATGAACGAGCATAAAAATAAAAGTTATGAACAAATATAAAAATAAATGAACAAGTATACAAATGAATAAAAATAATATACAAGTATAATATGAACATGTATAAAGATAAACATTATGAACAAGTATAATATGTACATATATAAAAATAAAAATAAACAAATAAAAATAAAAATAATAAGAACAAAAATAAGTTGGATAAATAAAATATAAACAAGTATAAGAAGTATAAACAAGTAAGTAAAAGTTATCAACAAATATAATATTAACGAAAGTAAAAATTATAAACAAGTATAATATGCACAATTTATATACATCCATTAACAAATTAAAAATGATTTTCAATCTCCCCAGCAACGACGCCAAAAATTGATAACGCTCAAACTACGCATTAAATTAAACACGTAATTCGAGTATTATGCAATTTAAACCCTTTTTGTGTAGATGTAGTATTGGTAAATAGGGATCGAAAATTAAGGAACATTAATAATGTGTTAGTGAGAAAGAATAATGAATAATAAAAAAATAAAATAATTAATGAATAAAAGAATAAAGAATAAATGAATTAAAAAATAAATGAATTAATAATATGACACCCAAGAAGTCATGAGTACGAGACTCAGGCAATGGTACAATCAAAACACCCAAGAAGTTGCCCAAGTTAAACTTGACTTTTTGGACCTTTTAAAACAAGGATAAAATGACACAACCCATCTCAATCCTCTCGGATTAAAGCGGGATGTGCCATGCTCCCTGACAGGACCCATCCCAATCCCCCCGGGATTAGTGCGGGATGACCCTGCTCCCGTCTGACACGGAGTGTCAGACAAGGGATATTTCCGACCCTTGCCCTCCCGGGCTATCAGAGTACGCCAGGATCCGGAGGAGGTATGTGATATCTCGGTCTCTGCTACAGTCCACATCTGATGTCAACCTGAAGGGCAGTCAAAACATTAAAAACTGTGAGTGGACAAAACAAGAGTTTATAAAAACATTTAATAAGAAGACATTTGTACCCTCCACTAAAAAGCATGCATGCATTCGAAAACCATTTATCCAAAAACAAACCATATGTGGGACTAAGCCCAAAGCAGATATAAACCAAGGTCGAAAGGACCACAATGAAAACGACCATACGGCCACTGCCCAAATCATAAAGAAACCAAGTACACGAGCCACTGCTCAAATCCTGTGCACACCTGTGCACACCACATATCATATATCATATATACATATAAGTCACACAACCAATCCTGTCACGGTATCCAAAGCTACGCGCGTGCTACCCGGGTCTCAATCCGAGTCATCTCAAAGTCAAGGTCAATGTCCGCAGACCACTGACCCTACCCGAGGTAATAGTAACCATAGCCTTCCTGAGAGTAAGGAACCCAACTGGGGGGTGACTCCACTCAGTCGGTGCTCCGTGACTACTCCGGGGTCCACCCAGGTCAACGACCCTCCCCGGAGGAGATAATAGAAGTAAAGGAAGGTAGATGAACATATATATACATAACATAAACATTCATGTCCAGTTCCCCTGAACCGTCATGATCCATAATATCCATAATCAGGTAACATGCCGGTTCCCATAAACTGTCATGTACCGTAATAACATAACCAGGTAACATGCCGGTTCCCATAAACCGTCATGTACCGTAATAACCAACAAGGGTTCATGCCGGTTCCCATAAGCCGTCATGAACCATGATACCATAACAAGGGTTCATGCCGGTTCTCATAAACCGTCATGAACCTGGGAATCCATTTAAGGTTCCCTGACCTGAAATCAAACCGTAAAGTGACTGGGTCTCGTACCCGAACATAGGACATCAACTGGGCACCGCGCCCGGAATCTGAGGTCATATGCCCGAGACAAAACCAAATGGGTTTCATACCCGAGTTTATCCTTTTGAAATCCAAATCCAGTTCATTAAAACCAAATAAGAAATACAGACTCGTATAAGCACCGTATAAGGCCGAAACCTCGAAATACGTGCTTATACGTAACCACATACAAATGCACTCATGGCATTACAAACAAGCATTTAAAACATATAATAAACATTTATGCATGCACCAATTTAGAAAACAAGGTCCACTCACAGACCGTCCGAGCTGCCGCCTCGATTTGCGTGCCATACGGCTCCCCGAGCCGATCAACGTCACCGGGACTCCCAAACCTGTCCAAATGGTAATAGAAGGTTACTAACTACTTAATTAACCTCCTACCAAAGCCCCGTAATTTTCCCGTATTTTTAACTATTTTTAATCCCGAACCTAAACCTTCCGATGCCCCGAAACATATCGAGACGGTGTCCGATCGACACGAAACCAGTCCCAAAATGTTCGTTACATCGAATAGAAGATTTCGTATGTTGGAACCTTCCCCAGATTCTCTGGCACGCGCTGCCTGAAGTGGCTGCGCGTGGGCTTCACGCGCCGCTACAGTGCCTGCTGACGTCATCGCTGACGTCAGCATGACGTCTGACGTCATCTGACAGCTGTCAGGTCTGACATGTCAGACTCTGACAGGTGCCACGTGTCATGCTCCCATTGGTCCACGTCACTGTGCTGTCAGTGCCATGTGGCAGTCTGACATGTGCCACGTGTCATCACGGCACTAGTCCACGTCAGTGCCACGTGTCAGCCCCTGATTGGGCCACGTCACTGACATGTCAGTGCTGACTGTGCACTGACATGTGACACGTGTCGCACTCCTATTGGCCCATTTTCTGACATGTCAGCTAACATTGTCAGATCTGGCAATGCTAACGTCATCCCTGACATGATGACGTCAGCAGGATGACGTCACCTGTCATCCCTGCCCTCCCGCGGGTCGACCCGAACGTCTGCAACCGGGTCGCCGTGACCCGCGGCTTGACCCGGCCGGTTCTCCCTGCTCCGGCCACCATTTTTCCTCCTGTTTGTCCCATTCTACTCCTCTCAACCTAACCTAAAGATCCATGGCCCTAACAACTAAGAACACCCTAAAAAACTATACCTTCCAAGTTCATCAATGGCGGCCGTGACTACCTCCGCCCTTCACGGCCGTTACAGGCCACCTCAGCCCTCGAAAACAATCCTAAAAGAACCCTAAGACCTCTAGGAACATTTCCCAATCCCTAGATTCGATTAAAACACAACAAAAATCAATTTTAAATTTTTGAAAGAAAACTCACCCACGGGTTCTCTCTCCCCGCCGTGTCCTCCGCCGTGGCTGGCCGTGGCCTGCCCTCCTCAGCCTCTTTCCACCACCTCACGGTCATGTCCAGCTCGCACAAGCAAGGAATGGTGATGGTGTGTGTGTGTTTCGGTTTTGTGAAGGAAAAGGGAGAAAATGAAGAAAAAGATGAAGTGATGAAGGTGATGCCGTGGAAGAGAAGAGAGAAAGAGATAGTGTGATCAGATGAGGGAATGAGAGATGGAGGGTGAGGATTGATAGTTAGAATTGAATTGGATGACTAGGATTGAATTAGGTGTGGGTTTGGTTTATAAAAATAATTAAATAATATTAATTAATTATATAGATCCACATTTTGGGGGATCAAAGCAATGGGATGAGTGACACTTGTCACTCATCCATGGGGCCCACCAGAATATCCACCCAATCAGATTTCGCCGAAACGTCCCCGTCTCGAAGTTCGTGCATAGTGAAATCGAACTTCCGTGACCCATAACTCTCCCGTTTGAAGTCCGATTTCAGTGTGCCGCCTGCCTATGGATTCGTATCGTCCTTATCTACGTAACGGTCTTCGGCCCTCGGCCATCGGACCTCCCGGTCAAAAAGTCAACTTTTGACCCCTTTTATCCAAAATTACCAAAATGCCCCTAAACTTCCGAACGTCATAACTTCCTCCTCGAACGTCGGAATTGAACGTGCCACCTGTCTATGAACTCGTGACGTCACGAACTACCTCACGGTCATCGGCCAAAGTCCATTTGACCGCCCGATTGAAAAGTCAACGTTTTGCCACCATCAGGGGCAAAACGGTCATTTCGCACCGTTCGTCCGATTTCGCCCTACTAATCACGGATTAGCCTCACTAATCGTGATTAGTCACTAATCTAATCTAGGAATTTGGGACGGGTCGTTACACTCCCGTCTAACACCTCGTGCTAGACCAGGGATACACCTCAACCTTCTCAAGGCTACTAGAGTATGTTAGGATCTGTGGTGGCATGTGATGTATCGGTTTCTACTACAGTCTGCATCCGCGATCAACCTGAGGGGTACCAAAAACAGTAAAAATTGTGAGTGGATGAAAATAAATAGTTTATAAAACCATTTCCGAAAATTATAGTTATACCCTTCACTAAAAAGCATGCATGCATCTGAAAACAAGTTATCACAACCATTTTCTTTAAATCAAATCTTAAGGCTTTTCAATCAAATCTCAATGAAAACGTTTATCAATCAAAGCCATTTCCTGAGTAGGGTCTCAGCCCAAAACCAAAACACATGGGTTCTCTGCCCAAATAAGCCAAAAACAGTATACCAAATCCTTGACATCCCTGATGTCTAATCAATAATGTCACGGTATCTAAGGCTACACGTGCCACTCGAGGTCTCAAGTCAAAGTCCTTCCTTTGGACCTTGTCCGGGGTGATATCAATATCTAGAAATCTTGATCCTGAGCCTTGATAACGCTCAAATTACACATTAAATTAAACACGTAATTAGAGTATTATGCAATTTAAACCCATTTTGTGTAGATGTAGTATTGGTAAATAGGGATCGTTCTTAACCGGATAAATTAAAGAACATTAATAATATGTTAAAAACAAAGAATAATGAATAATAAAATAATAAAATAATTAATGAATTAATGAATGAAAGAATAAAGAATAAATGAATTAATAATAAAAAATTAAAGAATTAAATGAATTAAAGAATTAAAAAATTAAAGAATAAAGAATAAAAGAATGAAATGGGGGGTTTTGAAAGATTGTAATCTAAACTAAATTTTAACCAAACTAAGAATTAAATTCAAATTAACAATTACATTATTTAAAACTATTTCTAAAATAAACTTCCTTTAAACACAATTTTTACCAATACTCTAACATCATGCTTATATTAAACCAATCACGAAATCCTACCTTCATCATCTCCATTACATGCATACATTTTTCATGTTATAAATGCACTGAACCTCGGATTACTACCTACAATATGATATACCTTAAGTTTATGATTTAATGCACCGACGGCGACCGTCATTAAAATCTCTTCAATCAAATGCTAAGTGCACTGATAGCGGCCGACACTTAGCATCAAATTGAAGTAATAGTAAAAGAAATTCAGAAAGTAAAACACATGGAGATTGTATTCATACTTATAAATGTTAGAAAGAAAATACCCACACATATATGGAATTATAAGTAAAACTTCAATAATAACAAGAATTTAAGTAGAAAAATATGATTTTTCACAAGAATCACCGAACAGGGGCAGAAAACTTGTGAAGATGGAAGAAAAAATACGAAGAATGCGCTCTTAAAAACTCTTAAATTGCTTTAGAATTACCTAGCCTTAGGTTTTTCTTAACGAAAGCATAAAAATGTAATTAAAAAGAAGTTTAAGAAATTCTAAGAACAAAATTAAAATAATTAAAATAAGAACAAAATAAAGAAAATGAAACTAAAATAACTAATTAAAAGAAGTTATAAATGGTCCCAAAACAAATCTGCAAAATAAAAAGAAGAATAACTAAAAGAAAAGAGAAAATAAATTACACAAAAGGGGACAAAAATAGGAACTCCCTACAATAAAGATGGCATTCCTATTTATAGAGAAAATGCCCAAAAATTTAGAAAAATAAACTACAAAATAATAAACTAAAATAATAAAATAATACATGAAACAAATGATGAAAAGAGTGATTTTGGGGCTGGATTGGAGCTGGAAAATTGCACAAAAGGGAGCAGTTGGAGCAGGACGTGGGTCGGCCAGAAGTAGCAGAGGAGCAGTGATGGGACTCGACGAGGGTATGTTGAGAAGAAGAGGGCAGGTAGGGCGTCAGGCGCTGAATGGGGCAGTTGCAAGTCGTCAAGTGTGCGCTGATAAATGAGAGTAGGTTCGGCGGAGCTCTGCATTAAAACGTGGACGAGTAGGCGCTTCAGGTGCTGACACAGGAAAGGCTGTTCGGTACCCGCGCTCCGAATGGGATGAAGGGTAGTCGGTCGCCGCTTGTCGATCACAACGCAGGGCTGGATGAAGAGATTTGGCCGTAGGCCACTGGGCTGCGTAATGGGTTTGGCCTCTTGGGCCGACTTTGGGCCTTTGGGCTGGAGCAAATATGGGCTGCTAGATTTGGGCGAATAGGATTTGGGCTCCACACTTGGATTGGGCTAGTTTCTTTTGGGCCTGCAAATGGATTTTCAATTTAAAAATTAATTTATATAATTCCACCGAATTTCATTCATAATTTCTTCGTTATAATTCTAATCGGGACGATTTTTTCTCCAAAACACTTCAAATCCCAAGCCTTATTTAATTATACAAAAATCCCACAAAATATATTATTTTCTCCAATTATTTATTGTTTTAATATTAAAAGTCAAGTATAAGGGGTATAAAATAATATAAAATAATGTATATTTAACGACCTATCAAGCCTCTCCTTGTCAGAGAAGCCCCTCTCAGGCAATGCTCGCACTACTAGTTTTGAGCCTCTCCTCGGAGCGGCCCCTCTCAAGTAGTGCACCGCGAGTACTCCAGGATACTATGAGACGTCTGGAGGAGACAATCCACACATAATGATGGTATATGTAAAACAGAAATCAAACTAGTGGAAAATCATTGTAAAATCATTTATACCTCAAATCAAGTTTAAACATTTCAATAGGGTCTCAGCCCGAGGTATAGTTTTCACAAACCATTTCCACAAAATCAGAATTCCCCGAATCTGATCCAATCCAAATCTCATAGGGACTTAACCCAAATCGTCTTAATAGGGTCTCAAACCAGAAATCTCATTTCATAAACCAGAACTGAGACTCAAGCCCGATATAATAAACCAATTGGGCCTCAAGCTCGATATCCCATTTCTAAATCCGAAATCGTTTCATTGTTCAATCATTTGAAAACACAAGCACATATGAAAACTTGGCATAAGCCCAAGATACAACATAAGTTTAAATCTCGAAATACGTGCAATACCACATTTTCATAAGAATGCCAAAACATCGCAATCAAATATATAAACCATATGCACTCAAGGCATCTCAAATCATGTTCTTAAAACATATAAAACATTTATGCATGCATCATATTTAGAAATCAAGTGTCCACTCACAGACCGTTCAAGCTGTGCGCCTGCAAGCTGAGCTGTAAGCCAATCCGGGGTTAAACCGAACTCTCTGGGTCGTCCGGACCAATCCAAAATACACTCAAAGGTCACTACCAACCTAGACAAGTCCTAATAAAAAACCCTCAAAGCTCCCGGAAAAGTCAACGTGTCCCGAACACATTTCCCTAGGCTAAAAACCTCAATTTGACCTACCAAACGATCTCCTATCGACCTTAAACCACCACCATTGGATTCATATCGTCTAAACCTTTTAAATAAGATCGATTTCACCTAAAAAAATGTGCCTACACGTGTAACGACCCGTCCCGGAAATCGGGGATTAGCTTTGTAGTTGATGATGGATTAGCAAAGGTAATCGGCGATTAGTTTGATACTTTTGAACGGTTGGTACAGAATGACGATTTTGCCCCTGGAATGGGTAAAATGTTGACTTTTAGTTCGGACGGCACGGTGGAGCTCACGGTGGAGGTCAGAGAGCAGGTGAATTCTTCGGCTTACTATGTTTCCTCTGTTTTTCAAAATTGGTTTGATTCAACAGTTGTGGAGTTTAGAGAGAGGTTGAATCGGTTTATTGGTCCTAATAGTTTTAGGACGTGGTATGTAAGCTCAAGATTCGAACTAGTGCCCTGAGGAGACCAGTGGTGGCCGGAAACAGAACCTGATTTTTTCTGGATTTTACTTCGAATTTGGGAGGTGAGTTTTAGACCTTCATTTCGTGTTTTAAGTAGTTGAATCTATTGCTAAGAGTGGGACGAAACTAATGGTGAAGAGAGGACTGAAAATGGACTGAAAATGAGTGAAAACCGGCCTTGCTAGCTTGGTTCGACCGGACCGGTCTGAACTGGGTTGGCTGGAGGTAGGGGATGATGAACAGTGCATGCGCGTGAAGCCCACGCGCAGTCCCTTTGGGCGGCGCGTGGGACCCCATTTGGGGAAGGTTCCAACACGACTTTTAAAGTATTCGATGTAACGAACATTTTGGTGCTGGTTTCGAGAGAGACGGAGACATCACACCCGCGATCCACAGTAGTTCGGTATACTCTGGGAAGACCAGTACCTTTTCGGATGGTTAGATCGAGAATCCCTTGTCCGACTTACGTGTCGCATGAAGGTTGGACGTTAGTTTAGCTTTCTTGTCATGCGTAAGTTAGACGGGATCAGGATTTAGCCCTTAATCCCGGGGGATTATGGGTGGGTCCTGACAACACGCCAGTCAAACTTCCCGGTCAACTCTGGTCAAAAGTTAGCACTAACGTCCACAAAGTCAACGATGACGTCACGGTCAAAGTCAACGACTGACGTCATGATGACGTCATTCTGGCGTCAGTCTGGTAGGTCTGACATGTGTCAGCCTCTGATTGGTCCACGTGTCTGACATGTCAGTGTTGACTGTGCTTGATAGTAAGCCACGTGTCAGCTCTGTCAGGGCCCACCCCTAATCCCCCAAGATTAGGGACTAAACCCTGCTCCCGTCTGACAACCCCGAACGAAAACCGAAAACACTCACACAAAAACTACAATCTACATTGTCAAACGTAGGAAAATTTACAACATCCCAGAGGTAACATTATACAGAGCATAGTACCAACTCCAGAAAAACAAGCCGATAAACAGAAAATACGCACAACGAAAAATTTAAATCACTCCGGGGTCACTCGCGAGTATTCTATGCCTCCGACGCTGCCTCAACGTCAACCCCCCCGCTAGCTCCACGACCTGGAGGGCAGTTAAAACCAGAAAGTGTGAGTGGACCAGAAAGAATAAAAGTTTCAAAAACCACTTTATAACAAAACAGGGTTTGGCCCTCCGTTTTGAAAACATGCATGCACAACCCATTTTCTTAAAACATTTATAATCACATAAGAATCATCATCGAGCAGTTATAGAAATCACGTTAGAAGCATCATAAAACCATCATAAAACATAAATACCAAGCAATCATTATCCGATCAAACCTGCTGGATATCTCTGAGTCTTTAAACTCCCGAGTCTTTAAACTCAATAACCAGGCCTCAATAATCCGAGTCTTTAAACTCAACAGGCCTACGGGGGAAATATCAATATATCCGAGTCTTTAAACTCAATCCGGGTCTTTAAACCCAATCCGGGCCCGTCCCCCGTCAATCACAATATCCAGGTCTTTAAACCCAATAACCAGATCCAGCAAATCCAATCCAAAACCATTTGAAAACCATTTCTAAATCCACATCCAAACCCGAATCCAAAATCACTGGCCCGATGCCCTTCCGGCATCCAGAACCGTCATTGATTCTAAAACCGAAACCTTGATCATCAAATCATATCTCAAAATCTATTTATAATCATTGAAAACCATTTATCATTTGAAATCCCAACATCATAGCATCATAAACAGAAGTCAACCTTTCTCGTAAAGCGTGCTGAAAACTGTACTTTCTCGAAAAATGTGCAATAATGTAAAACAGTTATAGCATATTCAAATCATTATGAAATCACATATAAAACCATAAAACAAGTAATTAAAAGAGTTATGCATGCTCAGTTATAGAGAAGGGGTCCACTCAAAGATATTAGGCACGTCACTCGCGTCCCGTACGTTCTGCACGTTCCTCGACCTCCTCGGGGATTCCCGATCCTGTCAACAGTCACCAACATACGTCACTAATACGTTAATGAAGATCCTCCTAATTTTCCCCAATTTCCCCGAACTTCGAACGTGCGTAAAACGAAACCCTAGAACTTTCATCTCGCGGAACTAACTCGAATTGACGTCCGATTAACCGGAAACCTGTCCCAAAAGATCCGTTACAACTTCTAGACCAAAAACCTAGTTGACCATTTCCCCAGAAACCGCCGCACGCGCCTCCACGCGCCGTCCAAAGTGGCTGCGCGTGGGCCTAACGCGCCTGCACACAGACTACTGTTCATCGTATTCCTCAGCTACTCGACTGGTCTGAACCGGCAAGAGCGGTTCTCTGCCGTCCATCCACCATTTCTACTTCTCTTCTCACCAATCTATTCGTCCTCTTCCCAAAAATCGATTCCCCTACTCCAAACACTCTAATCCTAGCTCTACCCCGTCGTCCCTAGTTCGAAACAAAACCAGTTCGATCCCCAGTTTGTACTCCCAGCCAACCAGGCAATCCCCCTGCCTCAAATTGTTTCCCTAAGCTCAAGGACATCTCAAAGGACTCCTCCAAACCCCTAAAACAGTTCGACTCAACCTCAAAACCCACGACTTTAAGTTTGAACCCAAACTGAAAAACAGAGAACACGGTGAACTCACCGTCGTTCTAGACTCCGCCGTGCAATCCCCCGTCACGGCTGCACAACCAGCAGCTACCTATGACCCTGCTGAACTCACCAGACCTCACCAGGCACCTCGACTCAACCCCTACCTTCACAACTATCGATTTGAACTTCCACGACAAAACAGAGCAATTATACGGGGGAAAGAAATTACCTGTTTGTCGATCGCCGCCGTGCTCTCAGCCGTGAATATGTGACTCCTCTCGTCCTCCTCCGTCCTCTGGACACCACTACCAGCCTTGATTGACCAAGCACGGCTGCACCACCACCAAACACCTTCTCTGTTTCCTGGTTTTCTCGTGAACTCAAACACTCTTTACATACTCAAAACTCACACGAGCTGCCTTCACAACTCACTCACTACCTCCTTCTCGATCTTTACTCACTCACTCAGTCACCAGAACACACCAACACACACGGCCAACTCTCAATTTCTCTCAATCTCACCCTCTGTTTCTCTTTTCTTCGAACACGGCCACAAACACACCTACACAATTTGAACACACACCGTGCACTCCCTAGAAGCCACTACACACACTGCACGTGTCACCATCCCCTCAACCCTCTCACAAAATATCCCAATCTCACTGTACAATTGGCCTTATCTGATTGGCCCAAATCCCAAAACACAGAAAGACCAAAATGCCCCTCACTTATAACTTAAATTACGATTATGCCATTATCGTTCTAGACCCGTATCTCGCTCGTCCGACGTCCAATGAAAACGTGCCGTATGTCGTTGAACTCAGGACGACGAGATCTACCTAACGTTCCTCGGTCTACGTGAAAAAGACAAATCTAGCAAAAAGTCAACGTTTCCCCCTATTTTAACTAAATTACGGTAATGCCCTCAACCTTCCGAACATCATAACTTCCTCCTCAGATGTCGAAATCGGGCGTGCCACTTGTCTACGGACTCATGACGTCCCGAACTACGTCACGGTCATCGGTTAATTTCCAATTGACCGCCCGAACCCAAAGTCCACAATTTGCCCAACCTAGGTGTAAAATCGTCATTCTACACCAAAGTCCAAAGGTACCCAACTAACCTCCACTTAGGCTCACTAATCCTTTCTTAATCACTCTCTTAATCCTAATTTCCGGGACGGGTCGTTACAAGCTCCCTATTGCCCACTTGGCCTGACACCTCTGACAGATGTTGACATCACCCGCTGATGTCATCATCGTCTACCTGCAGCTGGGTCGACTTGGTTCTCTGCAACGGGTCGACTCAACTCGCAACTCGACCGGATTCTAACTCATCCAAAACTCAACCTAGTTCGACCATTTTTATTCCTTTAGACTCATACTCAACCTGATACGCTAAAACTAAGTATTAAAGTAAACGAAAATTCACACTCAACACTTAATAAAAACATATGCAAATTAAAACCTTTTTTTTGTAGATTGTAGCATTGGTAAGTAGAGATCGTTCTTAACCGGGGATTGCGGATACCTAAGCATGATTATCGTTTGATTAATTAATTAGGGGGGTAGTTGATTGTTTCTATTATCCTACATGATTAAATAAGCTAAACTAACCTAATCTATTATTTACATGGTCAACTCATCTTTAACCTAGCTAATTCATAAATTATGCTAATTCCAAAATCTACGAAATTCCATAACTTTAATTCTATGAAAAAAAGCATATTATCTCAAGTACGTGCTCGAGAACTGCCCTATACACTTTCAATGATCTAGACTCGGTAGGTGCCCTATATCTAATCAAGCATTAAGCACAACATACAAGTATAACAAAAACCAAGATATTGAAACACATGTAAGATTATTGAAATTCATATAAGATATAAAACAATAATTATATTAAAGATCAATCCAACAAAACGATCGTTCTATAACAAAAGATAATGACAGGGTAAAGAGGTCGTGTTACACTTTTTCTCTTCGAGAACTACCATATGAATGCTAAGTGGTCGACACTCATTGGTAAGACACTCGAGAACTGCCCTATATATCGCGGATGAAGGTGTTTATGATGGAATACGGCATGGTTGGATTTTGCTAAGGAAATCTCGAATTGATGAAAAGGAAAATTTGGTTAAATAAAGTTTTTGACAAGACCCATCCCGATTATCCCTCGATAATCGTGAAAGATCCTGCTCCCGTCTGACAATCAGTTGAAAGTATCAAAAGAAACCTTACATATATACATAGAACATAACAAACGATAAACGTTGTCAGACAAGGGATAGTTCAGTGGTCCAAGACCGTTGACTTCACAAGTTTGACTAGTCAACAAGTTTACAGAGCATAGGTAATACAAGTAGGGCTCAAAATCCTACTCTGTAAGGTGTCTGAGTACGCAACGGTCTGCTTATTCCTATGCATCTGCCTCGATATTAGCCTCAGTACCTGTGCACTGGTCTGGAGGGTACATAAAACATCAAAGGTGTGAGTCGACAAAAATAAAAGTTTAGAAATACAGTCTCACCCTCTAGTTTCATAAACATGCATGCATATCATAAATCATAAGTTAAATAATCAAGGCACAAATATAAATCTCAAACATCAATAAAACCACATAATCCAGGTCCAATATATAGTCACTTTATCCCTGCTACGAGTGCAAATCAATAGCCTCAAGGACCGCTCAAAATCCGAGCATCCGCCGCTGTGAACACATCACTAGCCGGCAATCCAGATCGTCGAGAACATATCACCGACCGACCTCCATATCAACCAACACATCTGATCTGAGTCGAGCCTCCCTCGGCTGCACGACAACAGACCGTGCTACGTGACCTCTCCGGGGTAAACACTTCCATCCCGGAGGCGAGCGTTTTCTCCAGGGTGCACTTCGGGGGAAACATATTCCACACAGAAAGCCCTAATATCCACAATATATCACCATCATGAAAATCAGTGAAAAACAGTTGCATTTAATATGAAAACCATTTTTCAAAATCCGTAAACCAGTTTCACGCAAATCCGTGCAATCGCCATCTCAGTCATAATACAAATCCATCAAATCCATTTCCAGACTCATAATCCGAGTCAAAATCAAGCTCAAATCCCGGGCCTTCGCCCAAAACAACAATATCAAGGGTTTCTCGAAAATCGTGCCCAAAAGCATATAAAATAATATAATATTCCCAACATCCGGAAATCATCATATCGAAACATCAGTCATACCAAATTATTTCAAATAATATCATAAAACATTTAAAACATATATGCATGCATTCAGGGTAGAAAACAAAAGTCCACTCACACACCGTCCAGATTGTTCAGTTTCGAGCTGTTCGTTCTCTTCCAAAGTCTTGGAAATATTCTGGCCTGTCAAACAAAGTAATAGCAGGTTATTAGGTTATCACATGACCCCATGTACGAATTCCCTAATCGTCGGAATAAAATAATATTATTTAAACGTAACCTATACGCTTTGGACACTCAAACTACTCTAAATTCATATCCGATTGACCCGAAACCAATGTCAATAGGTCCGTATCATCGAGAACATCAAAAAGTATGTTGGACTCAAAGCCAAATTTCCAGCCACGCGCCCTCACGCGCAGCCGCAAGCGGCTGCTCGTGAAAGCCACGCGCCGTGAACAGTACAGCTACAGTGCGTTTCTCTCGCCCGTTTCCCAGTTAAACGGGTTGTGAACCCGCGATCAGACCCGGTGCAATCTCCCTCGATTCGACCTCGATTTCATTCATTCCTTCACTCATGTTCATCTATTCTTTGTCTATTTCGGATATGTGACCTCAATTTGATGAAACAATTCCTAAAATCCCTCGACTCAACATAGAAACCCGACGGGTGCTAAATCGGGTTCTACCCAAATTCGATCTGTCCCATTCAATTAATCACACAGGAAGCATCCCACGTCCATTCTAAACACAAATTTGAAATCAATTTCAAGGTTTCTTACCTCCAAGTAGTCGTACTCAATCTCCAAAATCCAACAATGTCGCAGGAGCTGTTCTTCGTCAAATCGCCACCAATTTCTTGCCCAATCGATTTGGTTCGATTCGTTTAGCTCCCAGAAGATTAAATATCACGTCAATTTCAATTAAAATCGTCTAAGAAATCAAATTCGACATTTGTGTGCTTGGATTGTTTTTCGGGTTTTCTCAGTATGGTTCTAGGTCCATATGTCCAGTATTCCTCTCGGTTTCCTCTCAGTTTTTCACTCAATTGTTCACTCAATTTCCTCTTGTCCCTTTGTGTTGCTGCAAATCGATCAAAGGGATGGGTTTTGGTGTTCTATGTTTTGTGCTGTGCTAACACTATATGCTAATCCATTCAAAGTTTAATTTAATCCTAACGGCAATCAAGTGCCACTAATCTGTTTAATTCAAGTGGCAGGTGTCATATGCTGAGCTAAAGTGGGCTGAATCAGCCAAGTTCACTGTTTAATCAATCCCACTACCTAAAATTACCATTTTACCCTTTAAGCCATAAATGACCATTTTGCCCCTGAACTTCCCAGACCCGTAACTTTTTCATCCGAGCTCCGTTTTCAACGTGCCACCTGTCTACGGATTCAGCGTCCCGAGACCTACACAATGGTCCTCAGCAAATATACAAAAAGTATTCCAAACAAAAAGTCAACTTTTAGCCACATCCCTCCAAGGGTAAAAACGTCATTTTTCATATTATTTTAATATTTTACAATCTTTGGATTTTTCGGGGCGTTACAGTTTTGGTACAAAAATGGGCGATCCTTAGAAACAACATAAGCCTCTCTATTTATAGGATAAAATTAATCCCCAAATAAATAGGAGTTCACAATTTAAATCCTAAAAGCAAAAGGATTAAATTAATTAAATTAAAGCCATAAAAGAAAAAGGTAATAAAAATCCTAATTAAAAAGGTTTCCTAAATAAAAAGGAAACAAATTGAAGCTTGAATTGGACAATTTTCCTCAAAAATGAAGGAAAAATATTGCTAGAATTGAACATGAGTCGATTCGGTAGTAGCCCACCGAAATTGGGGCTGGAAATCGGTGGTCAACGCGTGGTCAACGCATGCGAGGAAGCTGGAAGAGCGTTCGAAAAGCGCTGGCCGAAGTGAGGGTCGGTGCACGCGCTTCGAAGCAAGGGCAAGGTAATTGGGTATACGTGCGCCGAAATTGGTTAAGCGTTGATCGGCAGGCGGTGGCCGAATTGGATTTTGGGCTGATTAAATGGGTTCGGTAGCCTCCTACCGAAATCTGTTGAAATTTTTTGTGGTCTCCTTTCATTCGATCATAACTTCTTCAATATAACTCCGATTGAGGTGATTCTTTCGCCTAAATTCTCGTAATTCCGAGATTTATCCAATTCTGCACATTTCTTACAAAATATATTATCTTCTACAATTATTTGGTATTTAAACATTAAAAGATAAGCATAAAATGTATAAAATGATGCTTAATTCAAGACTTATTACAACTCAGAAACAAGCCTATGACCTCAAAAACACAAGAAATGGTCTAGAAATTACCTTTTTGATTTTCGATTAAAGTTCCAGACCTTTCCTAGGTCAATTCCGGCCACCTCAATCTTCGAAATCGATCCCTACGAGTTCGTACAACACTTAGGCATCACGTTTGAACCTCAGAAACGTCCAACAAACACCAAAAATCGATTTTGAAATTTTGAACCTTAAAACTCACCTTTCCGATTTTCCAGCCAATTGTTGCCACCGTTCAGCTCGTCTTAGTCCACTTTCTCACTTTCCCTCTCATACCAGAAACACGGGATGGAGATTAGTGAAGGTAAGTGTGTGTGTGTGTGTTCAGTTTTTGAGTTTCTTTGGGTTTTCGGGTAAACACAACAAAGGGGAAATGAATGAACAAATACTAGATCCAAAATCATGGGTAAATGGACCAATGGGATGAGTGACACTTGTCACTCATCCATCGGTCCACTCAGATATTTTGGACCAATCCCCAACTGCCATTTGTACAATTCCTCGTAAAACATGAATAATATCATTTTCTTCCGTGACCCGTAACTTTCCCGTACGATGTCCGATTTCAACGTGCCACATGTCTACGGACTCGTATCGTCTCGATCTACGTAATGATCTTTTGTCTTCAATCATTTGACCTTCCTGGTTAAAAGTTAACTTTTCACCCCTTATAGGGGCAAAATCGTCATTTTACGCCAACTGTCTGAAAATCCTTGACTAACTCCCGATTAGACTTAATAATCCTTAATTAGTCCTTAATTAATCCCGTAAACTTGGGACGGGTCGTTACAATCTTCCCCCCTTAAATAATTTCTCCCTTGAAATTCAAACTAACCCAAATCCACATCCAAGCTATGGAAATCCAATCCTACCTCCAACTCAAGGCGCTCTCGTGTAAACGTAGACGTCTAGCAACTAACTACAGTACTTGTTTGTACCCAAACGTCACTTGACGTTAACCACAATTGAATGGTCAATGCTGAAACTCAGCTCAGCTCTCTGTGACTGTAACCAACAAACTCGTGACCAACCGTCATTGGAAGCTTCCAAAGCTCCAAACTTGACCCTCACAACCAAGTCTCAGAAATCCAAACATCAACTGAGACGTCGACACACGTCCAACTCACCTGTCACCTACACAGGTACACTTCGAATCCAAACTGACAAGTCAACTTACCGTCCTGCTCAGTTGACAAATTAGGCCAACAATTCTGCTAAACCAAGCTAACACCTTTCAGCTTTCAGCCTGACGACCCTTCTCAGTTATCATCCCAAGCTGACATCCTACTTTCACTGTGAGGTCTCAAATCTCAAATCGCATGTCTCTAAACGGTCTCCTAACCGTAAGCCACGCTCGCGGCACACTATTGTGCTCAGCTGGTACTCACGGCTCCACTATCAGTGCTTGAGTCACCAATACAAGCCTCGACTCACTCTAGAGTCCTACTAGGGTACCTTGTACTGAACCTCGTCTCACTCAGCGTCCAACGCTGCGATCCTGACTCGAGACAAGTCTCAAATTGTCAACTCACTCGTCTTGTGGTTACACTAACCACCAACTCACTCAACCTAAGTGTATCTGGACCCCATCGAATACTTGCTCCAGCAAGGGGAATCACAACTCAAACTCTAGGGTTCCCCTAGCCAACCACGACTCTGAGCTCCAGCTCATACAATCACTGAACCCTCACAAGATCACTCTGCTCTAGTGCACAATACTAGATGTCCAGTCCACGTTCTCAACGAGCCAACAATATCGGAACCAATCCAATTACCAACACGTCCACCTCGAACTCGACCTGGTGCTCCAGTGCACAGTACAAACGTCAGGTTGCTCAACACTCCACAACTACACCGTCCAACATGTCCTACTCACAGGTGCACACAACACACAACCATAAGGCACTACTCAGGCCTGCTTAAGAACTGCTCTCATGCACAAACGTAGTGCAGACAAACAACCACAAACCAGTCCACGCAACCTCGGATCTAGTCTGTCCACTACATGGCTACCAGCTAATCACTGTTCAACTCTGGAATGTGTCTGTCTGATCTTGTTCTATATAGATCGTACACTCCAATTCAACGTCCTATCTGAGTTTTTATGGTCACCCGACCAACTTCAGAGATAGCCCAACCAGTTCACTAACCAATCTCGTCCCTTGGTTCATTCCAAAGGTCAACCGACATACGCCACCAAAATGTACCAATCCTAACCTGTGGTTACCTGCCCCCATTCGACGACACTCTAATAGGTGCGATAACGAACTGGCCAACATCTTACTCGAGGCATCGGCTATTCATCTTTTCCTGAATGATACTCAAAGTATCATCTCATTTACCACAGAATAACCTCTACCCAATCATCATTGACTCTCATCTTATCTGGGTGATTCCAATCTCAACCGATTCCTTCCATAGCCAACACGATGTAGAGGATTGTGTCACCACTTACTATACGAATTGCGGGTTTCCTCCATTTAGCCCATGATAATGTCTTATAAGTAGGAGTCGAAATGATGACATCAAGGTTCATCCAACGCGAGTGCGAATACAAATCCGAACCACACTCATCGACATCAGGTGATGGTATCACCTTCTGTTCCTCAACTCATTCAAATCGGGCCCATAACCTAGGTGTCAAGTTCTTACACCCACTTTGAACTCACGAGAAAGTGCAGCTGTGTTGCTAGCTTAGAAGCATAAAATGAGAAGTCTCCTTCACCAACCAATAATATATATTGACAACTACTGTCGTGATTTTTCCACGACCAAGTCATTCCTCACTTCAGCTCAACCTTGACAACTTATACCTCCCAGAGTGATTAGAAGTTCACTAAGAACTTTCAGGAGAAGGAAGCATATTTATTAGCAGTCTAACCAGAACCAACTCCCGAAGTTCCATCGAAAGAACATTGGGTCCTAACAGTGACACTCCAAGTCAACTGATTCCCAATTCCACTGAGTCTTACCATTGGACTCTCAACCCTCAACTCTGTCGTTACCTTCCGACAAATGATTGCAACGTGGGTTACGTACCCGAAAACAACTCTGCTAAACAGCAACCACACAACTCCTAAGTCAATGGGAAAACTCGGCACAACCAACTCTCTCTCCAAGCTCCCTGAGCTAACTAGGGACATCACAACACGTCCTGTGTGTCCTAGAAAACACATCCAACCCAAGGTCAACCCTAACTGAACCGAACCGTCTCGGTTCACCAAACCACCACCAACGTAGTACTATCTCGTACATCTCATAAAGTTGGGACTACTGTACTCGTTCAATTACCACTCGAGTCTCGGAGCTAATGGTAACTCTCGTCTAGGCTCCCTAAGTCTACGAATCCCCATGATGCCTATGCGTCGTCCAGAACCACTCAGTCACTATTGGGATTTCATCCAACTCACCCCAGTCATCTTCGTTGGGTTCCCCCCTCTCAAATCACCACTCAGTGGAGATGATGTGGCATCTTGACACAATTCCCACTGTGCTCATCGTCTCCCATCGACGTGTCCATCATCGTCTCTATCATCGTTTCCTCTGCATCAACTGCAGGAACCTCACCTCTCGGCACCCGACACAACTGACGACTCCTCATCATCTAGTTAGCACCGAACAGGAGCACACCACGACTGAGTCACAACCTCTGCTCGTACCGAGCTAACAACTAATCCATTGCTCATGTCGGAGGAACTCTGCCTCCCTCAAAACTCAACAACTCTGGCAAAACCACGTAAGAAATGTTCCTCGAACGTCGCCTGCCACCAACCCCTCCATCTGTCGTCGTGGACCATGCATATTTCTTTTAGGCCTGGATAGGTTAGCAACGACAGACTATAAAAGAAAAAGGTTAGGTGACAACGCTGCCACTCCGTTTAAAGGCTCCCCACTGGGCTCCATATCAGATGGTTCACCTCCAGGGAGCACAACCTCCCTAATTGCCACTCGTTCAAAGACTCTCCCTTGGTCTCCTTAATTCATTTTACATTTTTTTTTTGTATCTAAAACGTAAAAAATTATTTTGCAAAATAATACCAAATAAGGTTTAAGTTTTCTTTTATATCAATCGATTTAATCCTCTTATAATTAAGTTGCATTATTTTTTATATATTCAATAATTGTTTTTATTAAACATTCAAAAATATTGAATTTAAAAAATTATCAAATTTAATCCAATCATACTCAAAATACTCACCAAACGTGGACTAACTAACTCTTCCATGCTAGCAAACTCCATTGAATATGTTCATTGGTTGAGGGAAGCTTTAGGGAGCAGTGTCTGAACCTCCGTAAACTCGATCCCCAGGCCATCCGAATTTTCGCAACGATAAAACAGAATAGTTCCATGCACAGTGTACGCCACGCGGTCTAAAAATGTTGGTCTTTGAGTAACATTATTATTAAACCTACAAATCGGAGGAGGTTGAAAATGAAAAATACACATTGTTTAGAGTTGATAGTTTAGAGAGAGAAAGGCTCTATAACTATAAACACGTTTCTCCAAAGAAAAACAAAATTCGCATATCCTTCTAATTTTTCTTTTTTTACCCAATTTCATAATATCCCTCTCTCCCTCTTTTGCTTTCTCTCTCTAAAAACTCACCGCCACCACCGTCGCCGTCGACGATAAATCCGAAACCACCTCGCCTTCTCAAAATCGGACTCTCATCGCCCGGCGCATCTTAGTCGCGTCCATCGCTGCATATACCCACCTAAACCCGACCCGGAAAACCGGAACGGAAAAACCAGTATCCTTGGCCCGGCGGCTCATTTTCCGGCGATCCACGTAGGGATAGGTGCGCACGATTGTTAGCCTGTGCACACCATCTATTTCTTTGTACCTTTATTGACTTTGTTTTGTGGGGGCTGTTACACGGTAACTCTATCTCTCCTCTTCGTAAGCTCTCAGTCATAGCTTTCTCTGTTCGGATTCGCTCCTTTCGCTGTAAACTGGTTGGGAATTAGGGTTTCCTGTCATGGATTTAGGTTTTCTTTTTATTTAGGGTTTGCTTTCGCAAGTTTGAAGGGGCTTTGGCGGTTGATTCTATTCAAGTTTGTGAGTTCGCTCTTTGATCTATTGCTTGCTCTGTTTGGTTTCATTTTATGAGTGTTCTTGAATCATTGATACATTTTGTCCAACCGGGTTGTATTTTTTCCAATTATTGTTTGCCTTTTGCTTCATTTGCAGTGGTTTAGGTACGTAATTGTTTATCATCCAAGTGTGGCATTTATATGCTTGTCTTTGCTCTAGTTATCTGTCTATACATTGAGTCAGAAGGTTCTACTGGTTTTGGACTTTAAAAAAATTAATCCTGTGTGAATTTCAACTGAAAGACTAGCGCTGATTGCCCCAGTGGGGAAAGAAGCAAAACAGAATTACGAGTTGGGAACACCTACTGGTTTTGGACTTTTAAAAAAAATTAATAATGTGTGAATTTCAACTGAAAGACTAGCCCTGATTGTCCCAGTGTGTGGGGAAAGAAGCAAAACAGAATTACGAGTTGGGAACAATCATTTTACTAGTACACTCATCCTAGATGATAAGCTGGGTCCAAGACTGTTAACAGCTGTTCAATTTCTTTTGAATAACTGTTATGTTAATTTCTTAGGCTTCAACTTTGGCTGCCTTAGGGTGGTGAACATATTGTGAATCATATTCTGAATTGTACTTTCTGTTTTCTGAATAGATGCCCTCCCCATTTTCAGTTTCCATCCTCAGATTCACATGTAGATCAATTACCTACCCTTTACTGCAATCTATTTGGTCGAAGTGAGCGATGATGGCAACAATTGCTTCCACATCGACGTCAATTTATTTCTGCCCTGTCTGTTACTCATATCTTCTGTATAAGCTGTAGGAGACAGCAGAAGCAGTAGTTGATCGTTTGCCTTTTGCTATTTACAGGTGCATTATTAGTTTAATGATTCTGCAAAAGTAAAGGGATGGCATTTTTCAGGAACTATTCTAATGAAACAGTTTCACAAAGTGTCCTGGAAGAAAAAAGTCAGGGACATAGTATTGAAAGAATTCACAGCACCACAGGAAATGAGGATGTAGATGTGGTTTCTTGTGAAAAGGAATTCGATATGAACATGGATGTGCAGTATCAAAGTGAAGGCGAACTGTATGATCCTATTAGGTTACAGAATGAGGCAGCAGCTGATGATGGTATTGATACACGAGTTTCCAATAATCCGTCTTCTGGGAGGAGAACAGCTGTGGCTGGCAAATGGGGTTCAACCTTTTGGAAAGACTGTCAACCTATGTGCTCACAGGGGGGTTCTGATTCTGGGCAAGAAACCAAAAGTGAAAGTGGGTCTGACTACAGAAACACCGTTGCATCTGAAGATAATTCTTCTGATATCAGGGAAGATAGAATAGATTTTGATGATGATGGAAGGCCAAAAGTAAGCAAGGGACAACGGGGACATTCTGACATCCCTGCAGATGAGATGCTGTCTGATGAGTATTATGAGCAGGATGGAGAAGAACAGAGTGACTCGATGCACTACAGGGGGTTCCATCATTCAGTTGGATCGCATTCTAGGCCACAATCAAAGCCTGCTACAGTTAGCAACCATTCTTATAGGACTTCTGGATTTTTAAATGATAATGAAGATTATGATGATGGTGATGACGACAATGAGAATTTTGATGCTGCAGATGCTGATTATGAAGAAGACGACGACGCGGATGGTAATTTTCTTTGCAAGTCTTTTTTATTTTGTTACAATACTGATGAAGACCACTTATTTATGTTGTCTTCTTTTTTGCAGAAGATGATCCCGACGATGCAGATTTTGAACCTGATTACGGTGTTGCAAGTGGTCGTACAACACAGAAGGTTGTGGTGATGGTTTCATTACTAAAATTACATTGGAAGTATTAGTTCAATGGCTTGAAGTTTTTAGAAGCTTGGATGCAAAAGATGTTCTGAGGGTCTACTCTGTCGGAGCCAACCATGAATTGCCATGTCTTTGCCTTTCTAATCTCTTTTTTCTTCCCTTAAACTTCGTACTGTTTACTTTTAACTGATAAGGGACAATTATGCCCCAGCCATCATAATTCTGTACCTGTATCATTGATGTCGCAGCTATATGCTTAGTTAACCTTGAAGGGTATATCGAAAGCAATTGCTACGCAAAATATTTCAAGAGGAGTTTCCAAAAACAAAGAAAAAAAAGAGATCATTTATATTATTTGGTGACCTTGCATGAAAGTCTTTAGATTTATTTAGTTTTATCATGTAAACATTTTGCTCTCTTCATCTCTGTGTCTTTTGTGTTGGATATGTAGTGGTCTCTCTCTCTCTTACTGGTTTTGTGGGTGTTATTTACATTTTCTACTGCTACTGGGTGGTCATGTGAAATGCTGCTTTCTGTTGTACATTATTGAAGTTTCTTAATTGCACCAGGATAAAGATTGGAATGGTGAAGATTCTGAGGAAGAAAATGACAGTGATGATGAGCTTGATGTGTCAGATGAGGATGATTCTTATTATGCAAAAATACCTAAGAGTAGGCATCGTGGTAAAGGAGGGCGTAGTTTTAAATCTACAAGAGAGCGCAAATCATATCATGCATCTAGTCGCCAAAGAAGAGGGAAGTCATCATTTGATGATGAAGAGTCCTCAGCGGAGGAATCTGAAAGTGAAAGTGATGAAGACTTTAAAAGCATGAGAAGGAAAACTGTACATCTCCGAAAGAATAATGGCCGGGCAAATGTCACTGGGCGCCATAGTGAGGTACGGACTTCTACTAGGTCTGTTCGGAAGGTATCGTATGTTGAAAGTGAAGGAAGTGATGGAGTTGATGAAGGCAAGAAAAAGAAATCCCAAAAGGTACCGTCTACCTTTGTGATATACATTCATGCATTTTTGTAGCCACTATTGATGGTCATGTTTGTAGCTCACATGTTCGATGAAATACGATATGCTTTTGGTCAGGATTTCTCATGTAATGATATATTTTGATTTTAGATATAGTTAGTGTCAAAAGCTCGTGTTGCAAAATATATTTGAATATAAAATGCAATTGACTGTAGAATTCCTTATGGTAATAAACTGGGAAATTAAGTGATAAATTAACTGTCTCCATTGTAGATCGGTCAGATAGATTATACACACAAAAGAACAGAATAAAGAGCTCAAAAGATTACTATGCTGGCTCATGGTTAGGTTTCATTAGCATAAATTTTGTAAGGGCTATTCTTACTGGGATTTGGTTTCTTTGCATTCCATTGGGAGATGGAGAGGTCTATTTTGAACGCTTTTAGAGATTGGTTGGTAATGTTTTCATATGAAAAATGTTCTTAGGAAGACAAGTTTTAATGTTACAATGGTAGCTACCATATAAATCCAATAGGATCCTAGTGCAAAGACGTGGGAGGATCCTGGAAATATGAATGTTAGTGACACTGTTCAGGTTAAAGGGACCTCTTGCTTAAATGTGGTTTTCATATCCATTATTATTTGGGGCAATCAGATTAGTGAAGTACTGTAATGTGATTGATACTTATATGTACTTTCAAAGGACCCTAGTAAGGGTTTTGCTATTTTTTTATTTTAGTGGTATGGCTTGGCTGAGAAAATGGTGCTCTTCACTGGTGAGGGATATTTTGGGTTCTGGGGGATTTTTCTTATGGAGTTTTATCTTTATGCCGACTGTTTAATTTGTAATGAATAAGGGTATAATTGAAGACAAGGTGGTAAAGGTGTTTGCAATGGATTCATATGCCAAGCCTCTTATATACTGTGGTATTGCATCTAAAGACCCTCAGCACCCCCCTCATGTTTGCAATGGATTCATATGCCAAACCTAATGTGGCATCGCATCTAAAAACTCTCAACATCCCCCCACATGTGTGGCGTCACCAGCGGCCTAAAACCTGGACTACATATGTTGATTGGCACAAGGATAGCCCGCTCTATACCATAAGAGAATTTGAGCATCCATCTGAAATCAATTGGACATAGGAGGGAAAGTCCCAAGATCATTTAAATTATTAATGAAATCTGTTGAGGTCAGACAACTCTTTAACAGCCTTCCAATGGGTATAATGTTCAAGCACTCTAAGGACTTACATTTCGATTGTGTGTGTGCAATTAATATTTAAAAGATACGATTGTTAACTTGAATGCAACATAATTCTTGTCATACTATTGTAGTGATGCTACCAGGATGATTGTAAGTCTACTTTCTCTTGTATGTCTTTATTAAAGTTTTCCTGTCCTTACAGGAAAAGAGGCTTTTGCTTTATTGTTGTCTATACTTTTGCTTGACAATCCCCTTTATCTCTATCTAATAAATGGTGTTAGCTCTTCCATGCATGTGCTTCAGTAGAAGTGCGTGTGAATCATTATTTACTTTCTCTACAATGAAATGCTTCGGAAGGGAAGGAGTGTTCTCTTTCTGTAGTTGCAATTGCCAATGTGCTTTATTCCCTAATATCAAACAGAATTTATGTTTTTTTTTGTAGGCTTGATTTTCCCTTCTAATATTGGAATCTGCTTTTTTAGGAGGAGGTTGAAGAAGAGGACGGTGACTATATTGAAAAGGTGCTCTGGCATCAACCAAAGGGCATGGCAGAAGAAAATCTTAGGAATAATAGATCAGCGGAGCCTGTCTTGTTAAGTCACTTGTTCGATTCCGAACCAGATTGGGATAATATGGAATTCTTGATAAAATGGAAAGGCCAGTCTCATTTGCACTGTCACTGGAAATCGATATCCGAGCTTCAAAATGTATGCTTTGTAATTTTGTTCTTGCTTATGCACATATTCTGGACTGGGATAATTCATACATACGTTTTTTGTCAAACATACATGAAAGTATATTATTTTGACTGTTATTGATAATTGCTTTTCTTGTCAAATAAATACTTAAGCTTCCGTTAAAGATGTTTTTTTTTCCTTCGTGATTTTGCAGCTTAGCGGTTTTAAGAAGGTTTTAAATTACACTAAAAAGGTGATGGAGGATGCAAGGTACAGAAAGACAATCTCACGCGAGGAGGTATTTTCTTTTTCCTTTAAAAAAAAATAGAACTTTTAAAAAAATAACTTGAACTGTATATAGATCAAACCATTGGATTCATATGACTTCTATTGCTGTAGGCTATTGTAAGAATTTTCTTTTCTCATAGGGAAATTGTAAAAACACTTGCTGGACTATTAAGGGTGTGTACCCAATGAATTTTTATTTATATGATTTACCACCCAGAGTAATTTTGGTATGAATGTACGAACTCCAATTGATTTTTTCAAAATTTAAATTTAATACTTCTCACTTCTCAGCGCACATGCGCAGAATTTTGTTGAAAGATCCTATTATATTCATTTAATTAAGACCTAAAGAAAAATTAGAAAAGTTTGAGAAACAAAAAGGGAAAAATAGATTAAGCCCTAACCTCCTCTTTCTGGGAGAGTTTTCCAGCCGGAAGCTCCCTCCACCTGCTTTTCAGCAAGAAAACATATATTTTTCTGGGTGTTTAAAAATCCCCATGAAGAGATTGTTGTATTTTGGCTTAGATTTTAGGTCAGTTAGTTAACCCTTTATTTGGACCAATTATGACACACTATTGTTAGCTGTTTGTTTCCATGGTTCCTAATCCTTGTAGGTATCTGGTTTCATGTCCTATAAGGTTTATGGGTTTGTACTCCTTATAGGATTAGGTTAAGTTAGACTAGTATATAATTGGCACATCGGTTTCTCTTTGTTTGGTGTGCGTGCAGCCACATATTTGTGAAAGGCCTAAAAACCTTTCTTTGTTTTGTTTGTGGTGGTGCCGCACCGTTTGGTGAGAGAGTGGTTTGAGTGTATTCGGGATTTGGGTTTTGGGTTTGAGAGAGTTAATCTCTTTTGTAATCTTCCTTTGTTATTAGTGGAATTTCCTCGTTGGCTTCGCCCGTGGACGTAGGCTTTATAGCCGAGCCACGTAAATCCTTCGTGTTCTTTGTGGACTATTAGTTTTCCATATTTTGCCTCATAATTGTTATATTGTTTTGAGACGCTTCCGCACAACAATTGGTATCAGAGCTCGAGTTTCGAATTAGGGTTATGTTTGTATGATGGCATAATATAGAATTGGAAAATTCAACGGGAGAAATGACTTAAAAGATTTTGGATAATCCCTCACCAATTTGGCTACAGTTGAGGTAGCATTTGTACTCTCTTTTTGATTCGAAGTTGACCTATGCAAAACCAATGTGATGATTTGGTTGTTCAAAATTTGAAAAACTTTGATGTGGGTTTCTACATCAGTTTGTTCAGATTCAGATGTTGGTGGAGGTTTTGATAGGTGTATAATTTGAGAGGGCTAATTTGTTAGATTTTGCACGAGAGTAGAATATATCTGTGGATCCTCTTGGGGAAAGCCTCATGCTTTCTAATTTGGTTGGTCTATGGACTTTTGGCTGAATTTGTTTGTCCCTGCTATTTGGTTTGTTGGTCTCTATCTAATGCAAATTGTTTTGAAGACTCTGGTTTCGAACCATGGTGTTTGTGAGCAGGTGGAGTTTTGAAGTTCAAGTATTTGGTGCTTTATTCAGCTTTGTTTTGGTGTGCTTGGTTTTGTTTGGTGATGTTTGGAGAATTCAGGTTCTTGTTTGATTCACTTCTGTTTTTTATCAAGGCACTTTTGGTTAGCATGCTTTTGCATGTTTTGTGTTGGAGAAGATGTTGGAAGAAAGTCTCGTTTGAAGACTTGGAGTAAAATTTAAGTCAAGGTGGAGATTGTTGTATTTTGGCATAGATTTTAGGTCAATTAGTTAACCCTTTATTTGGACCAATTATGACACACTATTGTTAGCTGTTTGTTTCCATGGTTCCTAATCCTTGTAGGAATCTGGTTTCATGTCCTATAAGGTTCATGGGTTTGTACTCCTTATAGGATTAGGTTAAGTTAGACTAGTATATAATTGGCACATTGGTTTCTCTTTGTTTGGTGTGCGTGTGCAGCCACATATTTGTGAAAGGCCTAAAAACCTTTCTTTGTTTTGTTTGTGGTGGTGCCACACCGTTTGGTGAGAGAGTGGTTTGAGTGTATTCGGGATTTGGGTTTTGGGTTTGAGAGAGTTAATCTCTTTTGTAATCTTCCTTTGTTATTAGTGGAATTTCCTCGTTGGCTTCGCCCGTGGACGTAGGCTTTATAGCCGAACCACGTAAATCCTTCGTGTTCTTTGTGGACTATTAGTTTTCCATATTTTGCCTTCATAATTGTTATATTGTTTTGAGACGCTTTCGCACAACAGAGATTGGGGGCTGGATGCAAATCAAGAGTCAAGCCCAAAACGATGAAATCGGACCATCCTACAGGATGTGGATTTCCCCAATAGTGTTTCTAGTTCTCAATTGATGAAAACAATGTCAAGGTTCCAGTTGGTACAACAAATCTTAAGGCTGTAGTGTTTTGAAATATATACTCAGGGCATTTCTGGGTTGGGGTGAAATTTGTTTGATTCTTTAGAGAGGAGGAAGGGAAAAAAGTTGATGTACGTTCATACCAAAAATTACTGTCCAGTGAATGTTTGTCAACGTTTTTTCTGTTTTTAGACATAGAATAGAAGCATGGCTTAGCGCTCACTTGACAAAAATACTTTGGCTGGGGTGTATGGGGGAGGAATAGTCTGGACATTTGAGGGAAGATGGTGATGAGGTGGATATTCTGTGGGAGGGATTTCAGTTTTGGGCTTTCATTTGGACGTCACTGTGTTTACTAATTAGGGAATTCTTTTCTGGTTTATTTTATTTATTTTTTATGATTGTCATGCTGACGATTTTAGTTTTTGTTCCTTTAATATCACGATACTTTAGTCCTATTTTGCAGTTGAAGTTGAGCAGTCTAATCTGACTGGCCCAATATTGTAATTTTCTTTTCTAATTTTTTATTGAAGGAAGTTCTTCTAGTTAAAAAAAGAATTATAGCTTAACCACATTCTTTTGACCCAAAAAACAATCTCAAGGCATTTTATGATTTAAATTTTAAATTTTTTAAGTCCAGCCGTGTGGTGACTTTGTGTTGCTCTTTAGGTGATGGTGCTCAAAACATGAATTCGAGGAATTATTAATTTAGGACTTTGGACATAAATTTATTTTGTTAATGTCCATCCATGTATGTGATTCCTTTTTTATTGAACATTATCATTAATAAGCATCTAATATATTTTAATTACGATTAACAGTAATTACATTTGAAGAGCCTTAAGCCTTATTATTACCCAAGTATTGTGTAATCTGTGGCTGTTTCCTTATGCTGCCACCCTTTGATTGTCTATTGAATTTGGAATTGTTTTGGCCCCAAATAATTGATTTTATGACAATTTTGGTAACACAATACATCTTGTGGTGGAATGCTTTTTTGTTTATTTTTGAACTATATATGCTTCTTTCCCATGTGTATAATTGAAAGATCTCTTTCCTCACCCTCCCATGATAACAGAAGAGTAATAACTATTATTATAGTTTTATTTGTTCCATGCAAAGTGGCTTATTTGTCTCCTCTTTTTTCTGTGATGCTCGCTAGATTGAGGTCCATGATGTGAGCAAAGAAATGGACTTGGATCTCCTGAAGCAAAATAGTCAGGTTTGCGTTCCACGTCCACCATTTTGGTTTACTTTTCCAAAACTACATTTGTTTTTTTTTCCCTTCTAATTGCTTGTAATTGATTCTCAGGTGGAGAGAATAATTGCAGACCGCATTAGGCATGATAGCTCTGGTGACGTGGGACCAGAGTATCTGGTCAAGTGGCAAGGATTGTCTTATGCTGAAGCAACATGGTATGTTAAGTTTGACTTAAGTTAAATTTTTTCAGCCTAGTACTGCCGATGCAATTGCTCTTTTATTCATGCACATCTCTTTCTATATGTTTTGGCTGTTGAAGGTTGCAGTAATCATGCTAAATGATCATTAAATGCAGTGTTTGACACTTTGTTGCCGTGGTGTTTCTTCATTTTTAAGTGCATTTGTGTATTCTGATTTGTGTTAGCCGTATGTGACTATAGGGAGAAGGACATAGATATCGCCTTCGCACAAGATGCTATTGATGAGTTCAAGGTAAGATGTTTTCCTTATTTTATAATTCTGCATCCATTTAAAGGTGGCTTGATCATGGCAGTTATTTAGAGTTATCTGCATAGTACATAGTCTCATTGTGCTGGATAAGATGTGCAGGTACTATGCTAGATTTGATATGTTGATTTACTTCTGAATGATGATAGACATATTTTTGATACACAGCAGTATGCATCTCGCCTTAAATTTTAGAATGTATGCTTAGAATTGAATGTCTGCGCATTTAAGGTATGCTTATCCAGTATGACCTCTTGATCACTGTGATGAGTGATAAAATTTTAATATAACTGTGAAATATATCAATGGGAAGTTTGGAATTACAGTACATGTACATGTCTTTCTGAAATTACTTTTTTTTTTACGTTCCAAGGACATGGGCCCAAGATATGTAAATAGAAAGGAAGAGAAAAGAATATAATCATCCTAAAAAAGTTATTGTAGGTTACTGTGATTTGTTACCCTTAAAATCTGGTGATTGTGTTCCTTTCATCAATTGAAAGTTGTCCTTTTTAAAAATTGCCAGTGTCTTGTGAACGGGAAAGAATAAAAGCTGTAGGTCAGGTACAACATCGTAAGGGCTGATGATGTATAAATTTTGTTAAGGAGACAAGATGAGGGTTATGGTGAAGCCATACAATTTGGACTAACGTGTTTTGGGGTATAATGTAAGCACCAAGCAAACTTTCATCTTGAGGAATATGTGAAAGCTTACGCGAGTGATCCATTTATCTCATATACAATCAACTGCGGATTTTAGGAGTAAAAAATAGTTAGGAATATATTTATTTTTTATGGCTGATGTGATGACTGGTGCTGAAGGTATTAGAAAAATAATTTATTCTTTTTTTCAGCTTCAAGGGGTTTTTCTCCATCTAAAAATTTGATTGTGGTGCTCTTCTCGTTTCCATTTCTTATTCTTGTTTCCATTAATTTTGATGATATGTCATTATGATGATATGTCAATTCAGCTTGGGGTGATTTTTTTCGTTAGTTGATATGCATGTGCACATGAAATTATTCCTTGTGTGATTCGGCTTGTGGACTTTGACTATGAACAGGCTCGTGAAGCTGCAATGGCTGTACAGGGGAAAATGGTAGATTTCCAGCGCAAGAAAAGCAGAGGTGGTGGTGCTTTGGTTGTGAACTTACCAATCTTTCTTTTGTTGGAATTGTCCTTTCTTTTTGTTAACGCCTGGTTATGGTAGTTATGGCATCGTTTTATTTTTCCCTTTTTTTCCCTAGAAAAGCTAAAGTTGTAAAAAATACAATCCAGAAAATTGAACAACATATCTAGTAAATGCATAAATTCAGTCTAATCAGAATCAATTAAATTAAAGGATTAGTGTTTTTTCTGCCTCAGCCTGAACACATAATTGAACTAACTGTTAATACACACTGTTTCTTTAAATGCCAGTGTTTAGTTTGTGTTTCCTATAGGCAATATTTTTTATGTTTTCATCCTTTGGTTTCTACTTTCTTGCCCAGTCAAACAGAACTCACTAGGGAACTAATAACAGACTAATAATTTTTTTATAGCTACCCATTCCAAGTCAAAAGACTTAACAATAGACTTCAGATGTATGATTGAAAGATTCACTTGGAAAAAGAAATGTGTAGGTTACTGAGTTTCAAGACATTAAAATTTGGTTTTCAGTGCTTAGTAGAATTCAGATGGCGTGAGATGAGAGGGAAAGGTTGAAGGGGAAGGTAGGTGTCCACCTACCAAAACTCTCACCACATATTACTTAGTACTGCAAAACGCACGATTTGAATGCATCTTGAGATCCGATGTGGTAGATTGTGACACCTAAGATATATGCTGAGTCATCTGACTTGCTACAAGGGGCAACTGGCCCACCAAGCAACTGCCTGTCATTTTGTTTCTGTTGGTATTAATGGAAACTATAAGCCATCAAAGTTTGTGTTCATGCCTTTTGTTTATTTATGTAGTTTGTATTAAATAGAGAGATGATTTTTTTTTTTAATAAGAGATAAAGGTATATAATTAGTCCACATGTAAAAGTTCCTTTCATGCTTGTCCCTTTCACTTTCATTTCCTCGGCTTGTATTCTTATTTTGTTTTTCTTTGCTCTTCTTGACGTACTGCTCTTGTTGCTTTTTCTTTTTTAATAATTAGGAAGTCTAAGGAAGCTCGATGAACAACCAGAATGGTTGAAGGGAGGAAAGCTTCGTGATTATCAGCTGGAGGGTTTGAATTTTCTTGTCAATAGGCATGGCTTGTCAACTTCTTTTAACTCGCATATTTTATTGGAGAATGGATACCTTAAATATTCCCTTCATTGAACATTTAAAATATGCCCTTTGAAAGTTTCCTAATCAGCTGGCCTTTCATTTGGCAGTTGGAGAAATGATACCAATGTCATTTTAGCTGATGAAATGGGCCTGGGTAAAACTGTTCAATCAGTGTCAATGCTTGGTTTTTTACAGGTGAATATATGATATAAACTCTTTTCTGTGTGGATTCTAAACTTCTCTAAATTAGTGCAATTCCAAACAACCATGAGACATAATATACATGAAACATAACCTTGTTTGTTTAATTATTGCAGAATGCCCAACAGATCCACGGGCCATTTCTTGTTGTTGTACCATTATCCACGTTGTCAAACTGGGCCAAAGAATTTAGGAAATGGCTCCCTGATATGAATATTATTGTCTACGTTGGTACCCGTGCAAGTCGAGAGGTAACCCAGTCTTTCTTTTACAAGTATTTGAGGTTCTTCTATGGATAGTTGAATATATGGATTTTTTTGCATTCACTGTTCATTCATATGTTAATATGTATACTTGGTTAGTCCCTCCTTTGACTTCAGGGTGGAATAAAAAATCCAGGTAGAGGCATGAGAGATCTTAATTTTCAGTTCTCTTCTCTCGTTTTTCGTTCTCTTGAGAACACACTACTTTTTATCTTTTAATCCTAGGATACAATTTTCTCTTGGATCGTTTTCACATGAGGGTACAGTGAATGCATGTGAGGTCTGTCTTTAGGAGAGGAGAGTGAATGCCTGAGACGAGAGTGAATGTTTGAGAGGTCGTGTAATAGGCCCTTGGTTTACTTTTTTTTATACTTCGCTTTATGTGAAAGTGGGCATCTGAGTCTTGATCGGTTTTTCCTTCATTTTTAGTTGCATAATTTGTAAGGTCGCACAGTGAGTAGGGCCGTTCTGTCCTCTCGTGCGTTTTCTTCTGAGTGGTTCTGATGCGGAATGGTCAAGGGCAATTTAGTCTTTAGGGTTTTAGGGTTTTAGAATATCTTTGTTTTCTGTTTTATTAAGGAATAGACTGTTTCCATGTTCTATTAGGATTAGTTTATCTCTGTTTCCTGTTTTAATTAGGAGTAGGCATGTTCCCATGTTCTACTAGGATTAGGATGTTCTTTCTACTTCCAGTTTAATTAGATTTCTAGTTTGTTTAATTCCCTATAAATACCCCATTGTAATTCAATGGAAGGGAGATGAGTTTACGAATAAAGTTCGAGAATATTTTCCTGCGAAAGGATTATTTTGGGTGCGAAGCCCTTGGAGTGATTCCAGACTTATCTTTTAAGTTTTATGTTTGTTTTCTTAAAGTTTGCTTCCGCTAGTTTGCTAAATCGTCGGCTTCAGATCTGTCCTACGTCAGGTTCTATCCGTTAGAAAGCAGTTTGGTCACAATAGCCACTGTTCAATTTGATACTAAAGGCCAGGTGTGGGGCTTTTCTAGGATAGGCTACATTTTAAGCACCAGTGTTCCGTGAAAGCTTCTTTTTTTTCTTGTAAAGAGGGTGGGGCGTGGGTTCTGTTTGGCTGTATAAGAAGAAGTTGGTTTGGCTACAGTCTCGAGCTCAAATTTTGAGACTTGTTTTACTGTTTCTTTCAAAGTGGTGTACCTATTCACTTTCTCTTTCATTTAGAAGACTGCTTGGTAACTAACTTGTTCAGTAAAACTCTTGTTTAGAAATATAAAGAAACAGAAACACCATCTTTGTAACCAACTACATCTTGCAATGAATAATTACAAATGCTTTCAATACAACCCCCCTTTAGTAGGAAAACCCTAAAAATGCTCAAAATACAAAATCACCCTTGGCACTGTAAATTAAACCCAGTTGCTAACTTTACTCACAACCTTTTTCGTCCTACATTTTTATACGGCTTGCGTTGGAAGAGATTGTGTTTAAAGTTACTGAGTTTTGGTATTCTGGGCTGATCACCATGGTGAAACGGGGTGCAGCTTTGCATTGTGTATTTGTTAACGTGTGTCTATTTGGACCTTCACTGTCTCTGGCAATTCGCTTATTGGATAGAGGTATTTTTGTCCCTGCATTGACTTGATCCTTATCTTCATTGTTGCCATATTTTATAGCATTGATCAACCGTACAGGGTGTCCCATTTAATTTTGTTCTTTATCCATTCGTTATTTTTTGGTTGTTTTCTTTTGATTTTAGGTTTGTCAGCAGTATGAATTTAATAACAGTAAAATAGTTGGGCGCCCTATAAAGTTCAATGCGCTATTGACTACATATGAGGTGGTTCTGAAGGATAAGGCTGTTCTTTCCAAAATTAAGTGGAATTATCTAATGGTGGATGAAGCTCATAGGTTAAAGAACAGTGAGGCACAGTTATACACAACCCTCTTGGTAACCTATTATACCTATCAATTCTACCTTGTTTAAAAGTATATAAAGTTAATTATGTCTTACATTAAATGGCACTGCCCTGTTTTCGCAGGAATTTAGCACAAAGAATAAGTTGCTTATAACTGGTACTCCCTTGCAGAACAGCGTGGAAGAGTTATGGTAATGTTTTGTTTTCTTGTCTGATATTACTGTTTAATCATGCAAATATAGTGCCGTATCTGATATTCCTGTTTAATCATGCAAAAATTAGTGCCGTATTAATCATGCAAAAGGGATCACTTTTACTAATACCATTGATGTGTACTGTAGCTAAATTAACCATCGATGCTCCAATCTTTTTTCCTTTTGTTTTATATTTTCCGATAAAGTGCCCCTCTCTTTGTGCATGCTTGTTGGCTTCAGTGTTTGGATCCAAAAGTGACTGCTTTTATCCTTCAGTTTAACTTTATAAATTATTTAAGATGAACAATGGAAAAACTGAAAGAAGTTAAAAAATAAAAAGTAAAGAAAGCCACCTCCCCTCCCCTCCCCTCCACTTCTTTTCTCTCTTCTCCTCTCTGGAATTGGACTCAAGTGGTGGCCGGTCCTTGATGACCCAGATCTGAGGTTTATGGCCACCCCTTGGGTCTGGTGCCGGTCGAAGAGGGAGGAAAAAAAGAGAGGGAGAAGGGTGTGAGAGATCCTGGTTTGCAGGGATTTGGGGAAGAACCTACAAAGATCGGTATGGTGAAGATGTTTAGTGAGTGGGAAATGGCAGGGAGAAGATAGCTGTTCCTTTTGGAGAAGGAAAAAACTTAGCAAGAAAAGAAAAGAGTACAAAAGTTGCACGCAACAAATGTATTACTACAGATTACAACAAAGAAATTAATTAAAAGCTTCATCGAATCTAGCATAAAAGAAGAGAAAATTTTTAGTAAACAGGAGTTATTTTGTATACTGCCTTCCAATTTAATAGAAGAAGAGAGTGAGAGTCTCTAAACCGGTTATCAGAGAGAATTCAAATATGATCGCCAAGCGAAGTAATTAATTCCTGATAACCCAAAGAACAAGAGTGTCCCAACTTAGCTGAGTGATCAGCTGCAAATTTCTTTTCCTGTGAATATGCTGCAGATGATAGTCCCATTTTTTTTCCTCCTAAGTATTAGGGACACTCCACGGGTCCACCAGATCACAGGAGATTAATTATCCAATCTCCCTGATCTGCTGGGATTAGTTAACAGGAATCAATACTGATTCCTTCCTGATGTATTTACTTCCTAGTCTAGATAGTCTTTATTTCCTTCCTAGTTAGGTCTAGTCTAGGTCTGTATAAAACACACTACTGCTGTACATCTTAATCAATTCCATAGAACAAAAAGCTTCTATACCTTCATATGGTATCAGAGCTTTAAAAGCTCCACCGAGCAAACCCTAGAAAAAAAAAAACCCTAGACACAAACCCTAGAAAAAAAACCCTAATCCATGGCTGCCCAACCCACCGCCGCTGCTGCTCAAACCACTGCCGCCCCTGTCAATCCCACCCTCCCACCAACCGCCGGTGACCCAAACCCTAATCTTCCCACCTTCGTCACCATCAACACTGTAGCCCAACTTCCCGTCAAGCTTACTGCCACCACCTTCTTTTCGTGGCGAGCTCAATTCAATGCCCTGCTTCGAGGGTATGATCTCATGGGCTATGTTGATGGCTCTCGGCCCTGCCCACCCACCACAGAAACAACCCTTCATGATTTCTGGGTCCGTCAGGATCAACTCCTGCTCCATGCCATTCTGGCCTCCGTCTCACTTCAGGTGATCCAACTCATTGCCGCTGTAATTGAGACCTCGACTGCAATGTAATTGAGACCTTTATCTGTAGGCAACTGTAACCCATGTAGACAGGCCGATGACTCTACTTGAAGATTTCTTGCCCATGCAGGATTAGCATTAAAGCTGGCAAGCCAGCTTCCCATCAATATTTTTAATCAGCTCTCTTGCATCTATGACCCCTTAGAACCTTGCCTTGAACCATCAACAGTAGGTTTGAATACCCTTGCTGGAGTAGCCAGCGAGAAAGGCATGAACTCAGCAAGGGTTATCGATAGTCCCACTTCTTGCCTTTACCAGTCAAGGCCATAAATAAGAATCACTTGCCAGGATCAAGAGCCCCAATTAATTTGTTGTGCAAAGGCGTCTCAAAACAATATAACAATTATGAAGCAAAATATATGGAAACTACTAGGCCACAAAAGAACACGAAGGATTTACGTGGTTCGGCTATAAAGCCTACATCCACGGGCAAAGCCGATGAGGAAATTCCACTAATAACAAACGAGATTACAAACGAGATTAACTCTTTCAAACCCAAAACCCAAATCCCGAATACACCCAAAACACTCTCTCACCAAACGGTGCGGCACCACCACAATCAAAACAAAAGAAAGGTTTTTTGGGCCTTTCACAAATATGTGGCTGCACGCACACCAAACAAAGAGAAACTAATGTGCCAATTATATACTAGTCTAACTTAACCTAATCCTATAAGGAGTACAAACCCATAAACCTTATAGGACAGGAAACCAGATTCCTACGAGGATTAGGAACTCTAATCCTTTATAAAACATGGAAACAAACAGCTTAACAATAGTGCGTCATAATTGGTCCAAATAAATGGTTAACTAATCTATGCCAAAATACAACATAATTGGCATCAAATAAACTTTAACAACGTTGAGTCCAAATGAACCAATTAGAAACAGCAAAGAGGAGCTTCCACTTGATTCCAGAGTAAGAAGGGAAAGAGGAATGCAAGTTTGTGAGCAACCAATTGGTCAAATCATCAAAGTGCTCTATGAGACGATGTCATGGACATGGGATAGAAACCCAACTTTTTTGAGGATTAAGGTTGTGAAAGCATGGTGGACTTCATCAGTACTATCATTATGATTTAGCACACATCAGATTTGGCAATATGTCATATGTCCTATGAGTTTTTGAGCAATGGTTAATTTTCTGTGGGCCACATACCCGAGAAGCACTGAAAATTTGGAGGGATAAAACAAATAGGAGCCGAAGAGCTGTCTTCAGCTTCCTCTTAGAAAAATTCATCAAGTAAGTGCTCTTGCGAGAATTGTCTTCATTAATTGAGCCTGTTCCGAATGGCTTTATTGAGATCCAAAAGACAAGCTGATTGGGATGAGCATTTTCCCCTTTAATTTAAACATAATGTTGTAGGAGAAAGGAAGAAGCTAGGTCTCTTTTTTCAGGATCATGAGTTCAAATAGACTGTTCCATTACACGTGTTGAATATGCATCGCCTTTTTACAAAAATAAGAATTCTATCCTGTTTCTCTGGAAATGTGTACAAAGATTTCAGAATTAAAGGCATTGGTATAGTAACAAATTTTGAGTTCAGATAGACTGTCCAAATAACAAGTTGGTTGTTTTTTATTTGTTCACTTTGTTTCTTTTTGTTTGAGTTGATTGGCTAGCGCTGGTGCCATAGATCACAGATGATTTCTTATATGTTGTCCAACTTCCTGTTTCTCTTTTGGTTTGATATTGTTCCAATTTTATTCAGGGCTCTGTTGCACTTCCTTGATTCTGTTAAGTTCAAAAATAAAGATGATTTTGTTCAGAACTACAAGAATCTTAGTTCATTCAATGAGATTGAGGTATGGTGCAGTGAATTTGCCTCTAGTTTGCGTTCTTCTGATTTACCTTTTGTTTTACTGTTGTTATGTGTACACCTTGAAATTAATCTTTGTTTTTCGTTTATGTTTAGCTTGCCAATCTACACATGGAATTGAGGCCTCACATTCTCCGAAGAGTTATTAAGGATGTGGAGAAGTCTTTGCCGCCAAAAATTGAACGAATTCTTAGGGTCGAAATGTCTCCCCTGCAGAAACAGTACGTAGTTCAAATTGTATTGAAGTATTCTTTTCGTAGATCCTTTCAGTGTTTGACATGTTGCTTTTTGGTTATGGATAATTTAATTAGGTACTATAAGTGGATTTTGGAACGCAACTTCCATAATTTGAACAAAGGAGTTCGTGGGAATCAGGTTTTTCATCTATCTTCTGCCTTATGTAATTACTTGCAACTGTAAGGTTCAATTATTATTTCAGTCCAAAAACATTTTTTGCGATTGGACACAAATTCTGTTGGGATATCCATTTTGGATTTTTTTTTTTGCCTTCTGTGTGTCGTTTTATCTAACCTTAAAAAACTGAAATATTTGATGAGAAGAAACAGTTTTCTTTGTTATGAAAATTGAAACGAGTCTTGCAGTAAGTAGGGGCTAATGATAATATAACACCGTTGGGGTCAAAGGTAAATTTGTTAAAATATTTGACGAGGAAAGTTTCTCTTTCAAATTTGTTCCATCAGTGTTCCTTTTTTGTGGTGTTACTTTTATTTACTAATATCTCCTCTTTTCTGAGTTCCCAAATATTCATTTTGAAGTAACTTGTTAGTATTCCCGAAAACATGATAAACATATTAGTGACGATGGATGCATTCTCCATAGTTTTAGCATTACAGACATCAGATTAACAAGTGAACATGTTTTCAAACTATTGTAGTATTCTCAAACACTCAATAAGACCCCATCTACTGACTTTATGTAATAGGTTAGTTCTACTCTGTACTAAGTTGGAAGAAGAGAAGGTCTGAATGTATTGATTTATGGAAAATTCTATTAGTTAATGAATGGCTAATTTATCTTCTCTTTTTTTTTTTTTTTTTTTTTTTTTTTTTTTTTTTCTGTCGGCTATCAGCTATTGACTGAAAACTAGAGGACTGCCTCTTTTTTTTCACTGTGCCTTGTTCTGTAAAATTTATTGAATATAAGATTATATCATTCTCTACCTTTTTTTGTTGACATTTCAGGTTTCATTGCTGAATATTGTGGTAGAGTTGAAGAAATGCTGTAATCATCCTTTCCTGTTTGAAAGTGCTGACCATGGTTATGGTGGGGACTCAAGTAGTAAAGATGGCAGTAAATTGGAGAGGATTATTTTAAGCAGCGGGAAGCTGGTTATGCTTGATAAGCTTCTTATGAGATTGCATGAGACGAAACATCGTGTTTTGATTTTCTCTCAGGTTTGATACGGACTTGTTTTTTATACTTTTTGGGAAGTATCTTACTGTGGACTAATTAAGTTGGATACAACGTTAGCGTGTACTTTCATTTTGTTGATCTGTGTTTTTTTCTACAAGTGGTAATTTCAGATCTAGTTTCATTCATTTCAATCAAGTGGTAAAGTCCGTATCTGTTGAGTTCTATTGTTCGTAGGTCAATCATGTACTAAAGCATCCGTATGTTGGTTCTTTGCGGACATGACACTTGTGGCCTCTTTTTTTATTCTTGTATGTGTTCTGCGACTCCTATTTTTATTAAATGAGAAGAATGAAAACTCTGGAATAAAGATGTTCATACTTTCACGTTTTCTCTCACCAATTTATTGTGTGTATATATGCATTTTATATATATTGTGCAAATGATGGTATTTGTTTATTTAGCAGCGAGTCATCAGAGAATGGCTTTATTAGTGATATATTTTGGAGGACAGATTCTCTGGATATTGCATTGTTAGTTTTAATTGATCAATAGTGATATATTTCTGGAAGTAAATCATTGGGATGGTTTGTTTCAGATGGTAAGGATGTTGGACATACTGGCAGAGTATATGTCAATTAGAGGGTTTCAGTTTCAAAGGCTTGATGGAAGTACAAAGGCCGATTTACGTCACCAGGCAATGGAACATTTTAATGCACCTGGTAGTGAAGATTTTTGTTTCCTTCTTTCAACTCGAGCTGGTGGCCTTGGTATCAACCTTGCCACAGCGGACACGGTTATAATATTCGATTCAGATTGGAATCCTCAAAATGACTTGCAGGTTTATCTAAAGAAGATATCTCCGTTATTTATTATAATATTTTTACCCTACCAGTGGGCGTAGTTTTAGATATAAGTAATTCAAAACCCCTTCCATTTTGGCATCCTTTGTACGAATATAACTTTTATCTTTAATGTGAATTAGGCAATGAGTAGAGCTCACAGAATTGGGCAACAGGAAGTTGTTAACATCTATAGATTTGTCACAAGCAAAAGTGTCGAGGAAGATATCCTGGAGAGAGCTAAGAAAAAGATGGTAGATGGCATTATCCTGAGATTTGTCTCATAGTTTTCCTTTGGCTAAATGGCTGCAACTGTTGTTGAAGGTTACCATAATTTTAGGAACCGTCCTATACTTCAATATTAGTGTTCCTCATCCCTGAATTCTACCCTAATATTTTCCTTAGGCCCTCTGTCTATTTTTCAAACAAATTATGTTAAGAAAAGACATGTGAAACACACTTGAATCGACAATTTGCCCCTTTTTTAACGGAATTCGTTTGATAAATAGACAGGGGGACTAACAGAAACATTGAGGTAAAGTTCAGGGACAGTGGACACGAATATTGAATTTTAGAGACGGTTGCTAAAATTATTGTAAAATTCAGGGACGGTTTCAACAATGTAGCCTTTTCCTTTTTTATATACACTATATATATATATATTTATAAATATACACGATTTCACGCGAGGTCAATGATTTGAGTTAATATGTTCTGTTTGTTCAATGTGTTATATAGGTGCTTGACCATTTGGTGATTCAAAAATTAAATGCAGAGGGTAGGTTGGAGAAGAAAGAAGCCAAAAAGGGGACTTTATTTGACAAAGTAAGGGCTTGTGTTGAATCTATTTTCTGTCTCTCTCAGAAACACACACACACTCTGCTGCACACCGGCTAGAAAGAGGGGACCGTAATGGAGCATTGAGAAATTACACTTCATAATATTCTTGTTATTTTTCTCTTAGCAGACCTATTTAGTATGTTCTTTTTGTAACTGCAGAATGAGCTTTCTGCTATTTTAAGATTTGGGGCCGAGGAACTTTTTAAGGAAGAGAAAAATGAAGAAGAAAGCAAGAAGGGATTGTTAAGTATGGATATCGATGAGATTCTTGAAAGAGCAGAAAAGGTTGAAGAGAAGGAAACTGCAGAGGAAGGGAATGAATTGCTGAGTGCTTTCAAGGCAAGTTTTAGCAACTTTTTTTGTCTCCCCTCCTAGGGTAGTGTTTTCCTTTACATTTTAGTTTTGTATTTGTTTTAAGCAAGTGCCACTTTTGGCCAAAATCAATGGTGTGGATTTTTTCTCTGGTTTGAGAAGGATGGCCGTAAGGGTTGCTGTATAGTCGCTGCTGGTTTCATGTTAAAGAAATTCATCTTTTTTAATACGCATTTGCTCTGCTTCATACATGTGCAGGTTGCAAATTTTGGCACCGCTGATGATGATGGTAATTTTTGGAGCCGTTGGATAAAGCCCGAAGCAGTGTCCCAAGCTGAAGTATGAGGCCCTTTTGTTAAATGCTGTCTTAGTTTTATCTGTATGTTCATTTCTTGCATTCCTTTAGTTGGATGAGATCATTAAATTTGTATTTCCTTTCAGGAAGCGCTTGCTCCTCGTGCTAAAAGGAATACCAAGAGCTATGCAGAAGTTGCTCAGCCTGATAGAAGTAATAAAAGGAAAAAGAAGGAATCTGAACCTCCAGAAAGATTTTCAAAAAGGCGCAAAGCAGATTATTCAATTACCTCAGCACCAATGATTGACGGAGCATCTGCCCAAGTGCGAGGATGGTCTTCTGGGAATATATCTAAGAGGGATGCATTGCGGTTTTCTCGTGCGGTAAGCTCCAACTTATGTGTTTCATTTTTATTCCTAGATTCTTAGTCATAGCCTCCATAATCATGGAAAAATTTCAATTTCTCTACTGCAAAGTCGCCAATATCCTCAAGAAAGTTCATGGTGTTTCTATATGTTATCTACATGTCAAGGTAAAAGCCCCAGTACTTTTAGTCAACCTTGCTTCCAATCAACCTCTCCCAATTACTTAAATGCTCCTCTTCCACTGCAAATCTGCAATGAAGCATTTTATTCCTCTGATAAATACATGGACTTTCTTCTTCAGTACTATTTTGTTCCTGAGTTATAGTAGTTCTGTTGCAGAGGAACTTTCATTATTCATGTTACTTGTACTTGTACAGCTTTTCTCATCCTACTTTTTTCATAGTATACTGATGTTTACAATTTACTTGTTTCACATGTCCTCTTCACTTCTCCTGTATTAGTTGTTTTTATTTTTTCTGTTTTGTTTCCTCCCCTGCTCTTTAAAAGGTATGGAATATTTTTGTATTGCTTAAATGAATAAGTTCAAGTGTGAGTCATTTATACAGTTGCTAGAAGAGTCCTAACTAGGTGAGGAACTGTGGAAACTCTGAGAAATCTTAGATGATTTCATTAACCTGCCCACAGGGCATATTTATACAAAATTCTAGGGTTGCGATAACTACAAGCAGTTAGCTCTTCCTTATCTGATTCTAACATAGAATTGTCTCTAACTACTTAAATAACTGTCTAAGGACAGCTGTCCTAAAGTCTAAAATATACAAGGGTCAAAAACCTACGGATGTGAAGAGTGTTCTACATCCCCCCGCAAACTAGGCACCCGGTGGGTGACTAGTTTGGATTTAAGGTGGCAGTGGCGAGCAGTGCAAAGTCCCTTTGTGAACAAATCGGCCAGCTGATGAAGAGAGGAAACAAAGTGAACTTGATGGGTGCCGGAGACAACTCTTTCTCGAAGGAAGTGGTAATCAAGAGCGATGTGTTTTGTGCGTGCATGAAAGACAGGGTTGGAGGACATGCATGTGGTGCTGAGGTTGTCACAGTGGAGGATGATAGGCTTGCTGGGCTGAAAGTGAAGCTCGCGAAGAAGACTGAGGAGCCATATAGTATCAGCACAAGTGTAGGCTAGTGCACGATACTCTGCTTCAGAGCTGGAACGGGAAACAGTTCGCTATTTCTTGGAACACCAGGATATCAGATTTGGACCTAGGTAGATGCAGAAACCTGTGACAGAACGTCGGGTGTCTGGGCAGCCAGCCCAATTTGCATCAGAGTAGGCTTGGAGTTGTAATGGGAAGGCAGATCTGCGAAGGTGGATGCCAGTACCAAGGGTTCCCTTTAAATAACGAATGATTCCCTTGACTGCGGTGAGGTGGAGATCTGTGGGGGCTCTCATGAACTTGGCATTATGCTGAACAGCAAAGGAAATATCTGGACGAGTCAGTGTCAAGTAAAGTAGGGCACCAACCAGCTGGCGATAGATTGTAGGATCTGCTAGAGGGGTGCCTTCTTGAGCAGACGAGAGTTTTTTGGAAGCCACGGGGGTGTAGATTGGTTTGCAATCTAGGAGACCGCTGCGTGTGAGAATGTCAGTGGTGTATTTGGACTGAGTTAGGTGTAGGCCGTGAGCAGTAGGAGTGGCTTCAACACCCAGAAAATAGTGCAGGGGCCCTAAGTCTTTGATGGAAAATTCATGTGCTAGTTTGGCCATGAAGGTGGCCAGGGCAGAAGGAAGGTTCCTTGTTAGGACTATATCATCTACATAGAGAAGGAGAAACATTAGGGTAGTTTTTGTGCGAAAAATAAAGAGGGAAGGATCTGCCTTGCTCTGAAGAAACCCATAAGCAAGAAGACAGGTGCTGAATCTGTCAAACCAGGCTCGTGGGGCTTGTTTGAGGCTGTATAAGGCTTTGTGTAGGCGACAGACATGATGAGGCTTCTGGGGATCAACAAAGCCAGGGGGCTGTTGCATATAGACCTCTTCGGATAGGGTACCATGAAGGAAAGCATTCGTGACGTCCAATTGACGTAGTGGCCAGCCAAGGGATATTGCAAGGGTGAGAACCACGCGGATGGTAGCTGGTTTGACAACTGGACTGAAGGTTTCTTGGTAATCAAGGCCTGCAGTTTGGTGAAAACCCTTTGCGACAAGGCGAGCCTTATGTCGCTCAATTGTGCCATTAGCTTTTCTTTTGAGTTTGAAGACCCATTTGCATCCTACTACATTGGCTTGAGGTGGAGGGGGAGTGAGAGACCAAGTTTGTTGCTGGATTAAGGCAGAGTATTCTGTTTGCATGGCCTGAGTCCATTGTGGAGAAAGTGAGGCTTGTTTGTAGGTGATGGGTTCAATGGTGCTGTTAGCATGAGCAGTGAAAATTTGGGGTAGGGGATAACGAGAAACATATAGGAGATGACGAGAGGTATTGAGGCCAGATTTACTGTGAGTGATCATGGGATGGATATTTGGAGGGGGTCGGAGTTGAGGAAGAGAGGAGGTGGAGGAGATGGAAGGTGGAGAGGGGGTATAATGTGCTGGTGTGGTTGAAGAGATAGTGCGGGAAGGGCATGGAGATTGGAAGGGAGGAGAATCAGGTTGTGGAGTAGGAAGTGGAGTTGGTGGAACGGGAGAAAGAATGTGAGATTCTTCCGAGCCATGGTGGGCCAGAGGTGAAATAACAAGGATGAAAGTGAAGGAATCTGGTGCTGGTGTGGGGTTGGAAGTGGAGGGGAATGTGGTTTCATCAAAGATGACATGACGACTAAGGTAAACACGTCCAGTGGGGACGTGTAAGCAGCGGTATCTAGAGTGTTGAGGGCTGTATCCGAGAAAGATACAAGGAAGGGATCGGGGTTCTAACTTGTGTTTAGTGTAGTCTCCTAGATATGGGAAACAAGAGCAGCCAAATGTTCGTAGGGTATATGGAGGGGGTTTGGCATGGAGTTTGTAGTAGGGAGTGGACCATTGGAGGACAGGGGTAGGAAGTAGGTTGATTAAGAATACAACAGTTGTGATGGCATCTGCCCAGTAACAAGGAGGGAGGCTAGCTGTGAGGAGAAGGGTATGGCCTACTTTAGATGTGTGTCTGTGCTTTTTTTCAGCCAGACCATTCTGTTGAGGGGAATGGGGGTAGGAGAATCTTTGATGGTTGCCGTGTGTTTGACAAAAGTCTGGGAAAGATTGATTTGCAAACTCTTTGCCACCATCACTCTGAAATGTTTTGATGTTGGTGGAGAAGTGGTTCTGGACAAAAACTTCAGATTTGAGACGGATGGGAAAGACCCAAGTGTAACGGGTAAAGTCATCTGTAAACAAAACTTAGTATTTAAAACCAGAAACTGAATTAACAGGTGACATCCAAACATCTGAGTGTATTAAGTCAAAGGGTCTTTTAGATGTGTGAACAACAGAAGTAAATGGTTGTCTAGTACATTTCAATTGAGCACATGAATTACAGAAAGGAATTGAATGAAAAGAAACATTAGGATGAAGCTGGTGTTGAGTTGACAGTTTCTGGAGGACTTCTTTGGAAGGGTGCCCTAGCCGTTGGTGCCACAAAGTAGGGGAGGCAGTGTTGAAGAAGACTTGGGTGTGCTTTGTGGAGGGATAGGGTACAAGCCATCCTTACAGGGGCCCTGAAACAGAACAGCATTAGTAGTGAGGTCCTGAATAACAAAATGGGTGGGATAGAAGGTAACACTGACATGATTATCTTGCGTGAGTTTAGAAACATAAAATAGGTTTTTACGGATTGAAGGAACATGAAGGACATCTTTGAGCTTAAAGACATACGGACCAGAGGGAAAGTGAAGAATTGGTGAATTTTCTGATATCATTCACATAGCCGAATGGCTGTATATATATACATAAGTGTGGGCAGATAAGATCAGGCAGTTAAATCTGTCCTAATCTTATCCTGACAGCAGTTAGTAACTGACTAACTGCCAATAACTACCTAGGACAGATGTCACATGTTAGTGTACACGTGTATGTCTACCTATACAGATTTAGTAGTGTTCTGTTCTATAGCTCTAGGATTATACTTTCGTACATCCCCCCGCAAACTAGGCACCTGATGGGTGACTAGTTTGGATGCAAGTTGACTGTGACGGGCAAAGGGGAGTCCTTTGGTGAAGATGTCAGCCAGTTGATGAGCGGATGGGACAAAGAGGACGCTGTGTGTTCCAGCAGCAACCCTTTCACGAAGAAAGTGGTAGTCAATAGCTATGTGTTTCGTACGGGCATGGAACACTGGGTTGGCTGTCATGTGTGCAGTACTCATGTTGTCACAATAAAGACGAAGTGGCAGCTGAGGTAGGATCTGAAGCTCGTGCAGGAGGCTGAGGATCCAGATCGTGTCTGCACAGGTGTAGGCTAGGGCACGATATTCCGCCTCGGAGCTGGAACGGGAGACAGTTTTCTGTTTCTTAGCACACCAGGAGATCAGATTTGGACCAAGGAAGATGCAGAAACCGGTAACTGATCTGCGTGTGTCAGGGCAACCTGCCCAATCAGCATCCGAGAAGGCTTGTAGGCGTAGGGGGAAGCGGGAGCGCTGCAGGAGAAGGCCTGTACCGACTGTGCCTTTTAGATACCGTAGAATGCGCTTGACAGCAGTTAGGTGGGCATCCGTGGGCTGGTTCATGAATTGGGCGACATTTTGAACTGCATAGGAGATATCAGGTCGGGTTAGTGTCAAGTAAAGAAGGGCACCCACCAGTTGTCTGTAGATAGAGGGATCTGGGAGAGGCTGTCCAGTGGTGGCAGACAGAGTTTGTTTTGCTGCTACAGGGGTAGGGGCAGGTTTACAATCAATCAGTCCACTACGGTTTAGGAGCTCAGCAGTGTATTTGTTTTGTGTGAGAGTGAGGCCAGTGGGAGTGGAATGAGATTCAACACCAAGGAAGTAGTGTAGGGGACCCAAGTCTTTGATGTCGAAGGCACGGGCCAAGGCGGTCATGAAGGTAGACAGTGCCTCTTGGGAGTTGCCTGTCAAGATGATGTCGTCAACATACAGGAGCAGATACATGATGCATTTATGTTGATGAAGAACAAACATTGAAGGGTCGGCCCTGCTTTGACAGAATCCATAGTGAATGAGAAAAGTGCTGAAACGATCAAACCATGCTCGTGGAGCTTGTTTGAGGCCATAGAGAGCCTTATGGAGGCGGCAGACATGATTAGGGTGTTGGGAGTCAGTGAAGCCAGGGGGCTGAACCATGTAGACTTCTTCATGTAAAGTGCCATGGAGAAAGGCGTTTGTGACATCCAGTTGACGGATGGGCCAGCCAAGAGAAACTGCAATGGCTAGAACAATGCGGATGGTTGTTGGTTTGACCACGGGGCTGAAGGTTTCATTGTAGTCGAGTCCCTCTTGTTGGTGGAAACCTTTGGCAACAAGGCGGGCCTTATAGCGTTCAATAGAGCCATCTGCACGCTGTTTTAGGCGAAAGACCCATTTACACCCCACGGCATTGGCATGAGAGGGAAGGGGAACCAGGGACCAGGTGTGTTGCTTCATCAGAGCATTGTATTCAGTCTGCATAGCTGCTGTCCACTCAGGAGATTTGGAGGCCTGTGTGTAGGATGTGGGTTCAGGTGTGGTAAGTTTAGTAGTGTTGAAGGCTTGGGGCAGGGGATATCTGGAGGTATAGAGGAGGTTTCGGGATTTTGAAATCCCAGCCTTGCTGCGGGTAGTCATAGGGTGAATGTTGGGGGGTCGTGTTGGGTGAGGTTGGGTTGAGGAGACCCCTGGAGATTCTGCAGAACTGATGGAAGAGGACTGGTCCGGGTGGGAATCTGGTAGTGGTGAGGATGGTGGTATGGGTGGAGGGGAGGGAGAAGGACTGAGGGCTGGTGGTGCTGGGACCGGTGAGTGAGCAGGGAAATCGAAGGAAATGACTGGGGTGAAGGATAGGGGAGGGTTAGGAGGGGAGGATTTGGGGTAAGGAAAGTCATGCTCATTGAAGACAACATGGCGGCTGATATAGACTCGACCTGTGGGTACATGTAGGCAACGGTACCCTGCATGGTGTGGGCTGTAACCTAGGAAAATACAGGGTAGGCTGCGGGGTTCCAGCTTGTGTTTGGTGTAGGGTCCAATGTAGGGGAAGCACGAACAGCCAAAGGTCCTGAGAATATGATATGGTGGTGGTTTTCCATGTAGTTTTGTGTAGGGAGAGGTCCAGTGAAGTGTAGGGGTGGGAAGGAGGTTAATGAGAAAAACAGCAGTGGTTATAGCATCTGCCCAGTAAGAGTAAGGCAGACCGGCTGTATGGAGGAGGGTTCGTCCCATTTCAGAGATGTGACGGTGTTTCCGTTCAGCTAACCCATTTTGCTGGGGAGTGTGGGGGCAGGAAAAACGGTGGTGAATGCCATGGGCAGAGCAAAAGTCTTGGAACTGATGATTAGTGTATTCAGTGCCACCATCACATTGAAACTGAGTTATTTTTGTGTGGAATTGAGTTTGAACATAGGAATAGAATTTTGTGAAATGGGTGAATACTTCAGACTTGTGACGTAAGGGAAATATCCATGTAAATCGAGTATAATCATCAGTGAACAGTAGGTAATATCGAAAACCAGAGACAGAAAGTACAGGGGACATCCAAACATCGGAATGAATTAAATGAAATGGTTTTATTGATTGATGAACAACAGAGGAGAATGACAAGCGAGTGCTCTTATTGAGAGCACATTGATTACAAAAGGGTGCAGAATTTAAAGATACAGGGGTGCATAATTTATTTTTGGTTGTCACCATGCGAAGGACCTTGGAAGAGGGATGTCCAAGCCGCTGGTGCCAGAGGGATGGGGCAGCACTGGTGAGGTAGGCTTGGGGTGGTGCAGAGTGCGGTGTGATCCTGTAAAGACCATCTTTACAGGGGCCCTGAAACAGAACTTGATCAGTGAGTAAATCCTGAATAAGGAAGTGGTGGGGGAAGAAGGAAATTTTGACAGAGTGATCTTTAGTGTATTGGGAGACTGAGAGCAGATTCTTTTGGATAGTGGGAACATAGAGGACGTCAGATAAATGAAAATTGAAGGGACCAGAGGAGAAGGAGACTGTACCAGTTTGGTGGATGGGGAGGGTGGTGCCATTGCCGATCATGACTTGTTCAGGGGAGGAAGTTGGAGGTTGTGGGGAGGAGAGTGGATCCATGGTGACATGGTGAGTGGCACCGGTGTCTGGGTACCAATTCGGGTCTGAAACGTTGGCAAGGTGGAGACCAGCGAAGGCTTGAGACAGGTTGTGATCGGGGGACTGGGACAGATTGGGGCAGTGGGCAGCAAGGTGGCCATAGCGATGGCAGGACCAGCATTGAGGACCGGTGGGGCGATTTGAGGAATATGGAGAGGATCCGAGTACACCAGGGGAGGGATTTGGGGAGTAGGCGCGTGGAGAACCGCGGCGGTTGGGGAAGCGGGTGCCACGTCCGGGGCGAGGGCCTCGCTGAAAACCAGAACGTCCACGGTAAATGGCAGATCCAGGGTGGGCAGTGTACAGGGCAGTGGGTGGATTGACAGCAGCAGGTTGGAGGGTGGAGGCTTGTTGGGCTTCAAAGGAGAGGAGTCGGGCTCTGAGATCAGTGAAGGGAGGTAGAGGAGGAAAGTTGAGCATGGCTGTCACAAGCATGCTGTATTCTGAGCCAAGCCCACGTAAAACAGCAGTGACCAAGTCCCGGGAAGAGAATGGTTCGTTGATGGCAGCAAGAGAGTCTGCGAGAGTTTTGGCATGGTTGAGGTAGTCAGAGACAGATTGGGAGCCTTTAGTGAGAGACATGAGTTGGAATCTGAGGTTAGTGGCATTTGCTAAGGATTGTTGGGAGAAGTTTTGCCGTAGGCATTCCCAGATTTCTCGGGAAGTGTTCAGTCCGACAACCTGAGATAGAACAGGTTCTGTCAGCGTTGCTCGAAGCATGCTGATGAGAGTTTGATCGATTTGGTACCACTGATGGTACGCAGGATTAGGCAGAGGAACAGAGGATGCAGTAATGGCAGAGGATGATGAATCGGATTGGGGAGAGGATTCATCATTAACCGGAGAGGGAAGGGTAGGAGAAGGAGGAGAATGGGTTCCATCGATGAACCGCCAGTAGTTATGGCCGATCAGAAATGGTTTAATCTGGCTTTCCCAGAGAAGATAGTTGGATTCGGTGAGTTTGATGGACACTAGGGTTGAGACATGATTTGGGGAGATTGAGGGGGAGGCACAGGAGTCACTAGCCATAGCAGAAAGGAAGGGAGGATCGAACTATGGTGGTCAGACGTGCTGCTCTGATACCATGAAGAATTGGTGAATTTTCTGATATCATTCACATAGCCGAATGGCTGTATATATATACATAAGTGTGGGCAGATAAGATCAGGCAGTTAAATCTGTCCTAATCTTATCCTGACAGCAGTTAGTAACTGACTAACTGCCAATAACTACCTAGGACAGATGTCACATGTTAGTGTACACGTGTATGTCTACCTATACAGATTTAGTAGTGTTCTGTTCTATAGCTCTAGGATTATACTTTCGTACAGAAAGGTTACATTACCCGTATGGGTGATGGGGACAGTACTGCCATTGCCAACCATGACTTGGTCGTGGGCAGAAGTGGGAGAGGAGTTGGGAGCAGCAGGGGCCATAGTAACACGGTGAGTAGCTCCACCGTCGGGATACCAGTTGGGATCTGAAACTGTGGCCAAATGGAGACTAGCGAAGCCCTGAGAGAGATCATGGTCTTGAGACTGAGTGAGTTGAGGGCAGTGCGCAGCGACATGTCCAAACCTGTTACAGGACCAGCATTGAGGTCCTTGAGAATGGGGAGTTGGATGCGAAGAGGGCCCAAGTATACCAAGAGATGGATGTGTGGGTGGGAAGCGACCTGGACCACGGCGGTTGAAGGTGATAAAGATCCCAGCCGATCACAGGAGATTGAGGATCAATCTCCCTGATCTGCTGGGCCTAAGTCCACAGAATCACCTGGATTCTTTCCTATGTAAATTTGTATCTACTTGATTCCTTCCTAGTTTGTCTAAGATGTACTTACCTAGTTTAGTTCTCTAGAAGTCTACTTAAAAAACCTCTGTACACAATTTACTTACTGAATAAAACAGAAAACTTCTCATACCTTTTATGGTATCAGAGCCCTAAAGCTCCACCGAGCAAACCCTAGGTAAACCCTAATTCAATGGCCGCCCAAAACCCTAATCCAGCAGCCGCCCCAAACCCTAACCCTGTAGCCGCCAACATCCCCCCATCACCAACTGACATCAACCACCCCACCCTTCCCTCCCTCATCAGCATCAACACCGCTGCTCAGCTACCTGTCAAACTGACCTCCACCACCTTCTTTCCATGGCGTGCCCAGTTCAATGCCCTCCTCCGTGGGTATGACCTCATGGGCTATGTGGATGGCAGCCATCCCTGCCCACCTGTCACAGAAACTGCACTTCGTGCCCTCTGGATCCGTCAGGACCAGCTCCTTCTTCATGCCATTTTGGCATCCGTATCTCCCCAGGTCATTACCCTCATCGCCGCTGCACCCACCTCAGCAGCCGCCTGGACCCGCCTCACTCGTCTCTACGCGAGCACAGCCCGGGCTCGTGTACTGGGACTTAAGGAACGCTTAACTCTCCTTCGCCAGGACTCCCGACCTGTTTCTGATTACCTTCAGGAGGTTCGTACCATTGCTGATGAACTTGCCGCAATTGACACGCCTTTGTCTGATGATGATCTCCTCCTTCATGTTCTCAATGGTGTTGGTCCAGAATTCAAAGATCTCGCTGCTGCTGTCAGATCCAGGGATGCTCCCGTCCCTTTTGAAAACCTACATGACATGCTGGTTCAGCATGAAACCGCAGCTAACAGAGCTGCCCCTAAATCATCTCTCACCACCATTACTGCCAATGCTACCCAATCAGCCCGTGGCCCCTCCTATAACTCCCACAACCGTGGTACTTCAGACACCAGAACCTCCCACCAGTCTTCTCCCAGCCGTGGTTCTTCTTCCCAGCGCCCTGGACCGCCCCACAACCACCAGCGCAGGTCCAACAGCACCCCAGGCAGTGGCTATCGTGGATTTTGCCAATGGTGTGGCACCCAAGGCCACAGTGCTAAGCGCTGTCCCCAGCTCCAGCACTCATCCTCTCAACCTCCTGTGGCTAATCCCACTGTCCAGAGCTCCTCTTCCCCTTGGCTACTTGATTCCGGCGCCTCACACCATGTGACACCTCACCCTCAACAGCTCTCTGAGGCCACTCTTTACCATGGTCCTGATGAGATTCTTCTTGGCAACGGTAAGGGGTTGCAAATCACCCACACTGGTAACACTTCCCTCTCCTCCTCCTCCTCTCACTCCTTTCACCTAAGTAACGTCCTTTGTGTTCCTCATATGACCCGCAATCTGTTATCCATTTCCCAGTTCAACAAAACTAACCATACTTCCATTGAATTCTTTTCTGAAGGGGTGGGGGCCACAGCCAGGACGGGAACCACGCTGGAATTGTGGGCGGCTATGGGCGTGTAGTAGCCGTGAGCAAGCAGAGGGTACGGGATTTGGATGGGCTGTATAGAGAGCAGTGGGATTAGCAGGAGGGACAGAAGGGGAAAAGGAAGTCTGTTGGGCTTCGAAAGAAAGAAGACGGGCTCGCAGATCAGAGAAGGGAGGAAGTGGCGGGAAGTTAAGCATGGCAGTTACTAGGATAGTGTATTCAGGACCAAGGCCACGCAGAACGGCTGTGACCAGATCAGTTGATGAAAAGGTTCATTGATGGCAGCGAGAGAATCAGCAAGGGTTTTGGCATGAGAGAGATATTCGGAAATGGTCTTTGAGCCTTTAGTGAGGGACATAAGTTGGAAACAAAGGTTTGTAGCATTTGCAAAAGATCGCTGGGAGAAATTCTGGCTTAGACATTCCCAGATGTCTCTGGAAGTGTTGAGATCGACAACTTGAGAGAGGATGGGTTCAGTGAGAGTGGCTCGTAACATACTGATTAGGGTTTGATCAATCTGAAACCATTGATGATAGGCTGGGTTGGGAACAGGTCCAGAGGCAGAAGTGAGGGTAGCGTCAGAGGCTGCGGATGTTGGGGAGGAGATAGCAGGTAGGGAAGGGGATAAGAGGGAGGGAGGGGGAGGATAAGTTCCATCAATAAAGCGCCAGTAGTTGTGTCCTATTAGGAAAGGTTTGATCTGACTTTCCCAGAGAAGATAATTAGTTTCAGTCAATTTGGCAAAAACTAGGGTAGAAACATGAGTGGGAGAGATTGTAGGGGAGGAGCAAGAATCAGATGCCATGAGAGGGAGGGGGCAGGGAACTGAGACGGCTGTGGTGTTCAGAAAACAGAAAAGAAAGGTTGAAGTAGAGGGCAGGACCGGTTATGGTGGTCAGACTTTAATGCTCTGATACCATGTGGAAACTCTCAGAAATCTTAGATGATTTCATTAACCTGCCCGCAGGGCATATTTATACAAAATTCTAGGGTTGAGATAACTACAAGCAGTTATCTCTTCCTTATCTGATTCTAACATAGAACTGTCTCTAACTACTTAAATAACTGTCTAAGGACAGCTGTCCTAAAGTCTAAAATATACAAGTGTCAAAAACCTACGGATGTGAAGACTGTTCTACAGGAACAAACTAAGTAGGTACAGACTAGGTAAGGAATCCTATTGATTCCTATGGATGCTGATGTGGAGGAGGAGATTGATCTCCTCCGATACTGAAGGATCCTTAACACTCCTCCACACCCCACCTCCCCCCCCCTCCCCCCCCCCCCCCCCCCGCCCCGCGCGGCGGGAAACTGAAGTACCAAACCTTCACAACTTGGCATACTTCAA